>OY755039.1:88230661-88871286 GCA_963576565.1 Aspidapion aeneum
ACGCCAAATAATGGAAGTGACGTAACAATCGGGCTGTCACTGGGCTTCTTCCACCACCTGATGGACCCATGGCATCCACGAAGTTAATATCGATAATAAATCTAAATTCTCCAATGTTTTTACGGTCGTACCAACCTATTCTAGAGAATATGTAAGAGGTGGACCTTGAGGTTGCAGATATCAATAAGCTAATTCTTGAATTGTTTTTGTGTGAAATTTCATGCGAATGATTACTTCGTTTGCGAGAGTGATCGTCTGTATCCTTGAACGCCCGAGAAGCGTTCCCGTCCGTTCAAAATTCGCCGGTGAACGTTCTTATGCTATGAAAGAGGAGAATGACGCTGTAATCGCAGGGAAGAGATAAACTTCCACAGAAAGTAAAACGTTTTGTTTGACATATTCTCTTTATATTTCAATGTTCGTTTGATAGAGGATTTCCGTATTCTTTTTTTTTCCGATTTTGTTTTATAAAGATCGATGTGTTGGTGCATGTTTATTTCTTTTTCTGAATAAACCATTAATTTTGTTTTTATGCTAATGCTAACCTGAATATTTCATATCACTAGTAATCTTAAATTCGCCAAGGTTCTCCATCCAATTTCTCCATTTTGGAGTTGCAGGTTCCTCATCTGGTGTCGCATCAGTAAAACCTCCATCATGTAAGCCAAAAAAATACACTTACACCAGTATTTACTAAAGGGTCTACAGACATTAGTTCCACACAAAGGTGATTAATAAAAAAGAATAACATATTTTGGTTTAAAAGGTCTGTAGTCTTGATATTTGAACCCGGTCTACAATGCTAAGTCTTAAGGTGTTAGTAAATACTGGTGTTAATAGGGACTTATTGCAATAAGGCCAGGCAATAATTGTGCCGGGCACTATATTAACAAGATCAAATGTCAGTTTTCAATGGAAAACTGTCAATATAGTGCCTGGCCTTCTTGCAATAAGTCCCTATTGTCTTGATAACGCCCCAGTAGTAACATGTGAGTGAGAATTAGCAAATGAACAGGCATGATGGCAGAGATAATATAACTCTTATAGAATGTGCGTCTTATGGAGTGATCGCGAGCCCATTTACACTTTTTAATCATTGTGGGCGCCACCATATACGTAATATTCCAATACTCCCTGTTACCTATTTACATGCAAACATTCAGAAATAAAGGTACGAAAAATGCACAGATACCAAATTTACATAGAGTTTTTGTCAACTGTACGCCGATGATTTGACGTAACGAATACAAGAATAAAATAATATTCATGCGTAAAAGTATAACCAATCAGGACATTTTATCTCAGGGACCGCAAAGAGGATAGACTTATATCCATTGATATTGCTATTTCAAATATGTTTGCATTCTGCATCTTAAGATACCGTAGGTATTGCAATAATACGTACTAAGTATATGGAAATAATATGTATATGTCTTTGAAAGCAACCAATCAGGTCTTTTTTGCTTAAAGACCCCAAGGCCCTCATGTTTGCATCATGAATGGGCAGTTACCGTGGGTATTGGAATATTATGTATATGGGCGCCACGAATCTTTCATTTCGCGTCGCGTTTAGCCGGCGGCGGAGGCTGACAAGGGTCCTGCAGTAACAGGCCCAGGAAAACTGCATGCATATATTCTTGTCTGTTCAGCGAAAATATAACTCTTAACTATGTTTGATTATGTGCAAACATAGTGAAGTTTATTAAAACTAGAAGATTAATGTGCTATATTTAGGACTAAGGCAGAGGAATGAGGAAGATCGTGAAAAGATTGGTTATTAACAGAGAGTAAAATATGAAGAACATATGAAAGCAAGAAGGGGTCGAAAAAAAAACTCACTTGAAATCGTATGATAGAAACTCCTCGGGAAATGCTGGCTCGTGTTCTGCTTGTTCTATTTTTTGTCGAATCCATCCGTCAAAAATCTGTCTACTTTGGTACCCCTATGCTCCAGATGACGTTAAAAACGACCCAGCTAATTAAAACAAAATTAAGTCGGCATTACTTGGATCAAGTAGTGATGGAATTAGTACCAAATTGAGTGAAATGATGTTCAAATCAATCTTTCGTCAAGACTTAATGCCATCTTTCTCCACTGTAAACCGGAAGGAAAGAAAGAAACGAAACAGTTTACTTACGAATAAGAGCCACAAATTGTGGGAATGGTCGATTATGTTTTCCTGATAAAGGAGTTAATATATAAGTCGTAAAAGACACATCAGCAATGCTGAGTCTATAGACATCATAACTTCTTTTAAATTGTTTTTGACTAAAACGATTGCTGGAAGAACATAATAGCTGAAGAGTTGTTTGAGTTCTTCAATATAATCTGTCGCAATCTATCAAACAAAAAGTATTTGGGACATTTAATATATCAAGGCAATATGGGCAAGTTTTGATAACAGAGCTACTTTGAAGCATAAATCACTAGTTAGTAAAAGTATAAACAGCTTACTGAAGGTACTCGTTTAATCCAGCAATTTATGAAAGGCTCCAGTCCCAGTACTCCTGGTTCTAGGTAAACCATACCACACCTGTAAATAACTTACCAACTCAATGCTTTAATTATATCTAAAAGATGTACATTCGTAGAAGGAATATTACAGAAAAATGGATGCCATATTTTGTAATGTTATCAAATTATTACAAGTAATATTTTACAGAAGGTGGTTAGTTTTAACAAAACTAAATAGGATGAAAAGCCAGTTATGGTCAATAAAAAAATCGCCTGGAAGAAAAATTCAAAAATGAAGCAAAAAATTACCTTGAAATTCTACCAGGTGATGCCACTGCCAAGTCAGCTACTTCGAACATCATGGTCATAGTATCTCTCAGTTTGATGATCTCTCCCGAACTTAGACATAGTTTTTTGTTGTCGTCCAATACCGTGTTCATATTTTCTATCCAGACAGCGTCTACAGGTCCGTCAAAAACGTACCATCTCTTGTCTTTGGTGCGTTGATTCCGTCTCTTACTAAGTCTGGTAGGCTGCCATCAGTCCTACAAAAACGAAAAAATATTAAGAAACTTTCTTCGCTTTCTGCTTCTTCTTATTGAAATATGTTATCATTGACGGACATAATAATGAATGGAGAAGTCCTGGCGGTCAAGACAAGAAGAAATAAATATTTGGAAGTAAATGTTTAATATTTTATTTCTACTTAATCTGCGCGTGGTATTGCATGCCTCTATGAGTTTGTTGAAGTTTCGTGAAAAACTTTATTTTAATATTTTAAGTGTGTTGCCGAATTTACGTTTGAAAAAATACCTGCTTATATAGTATCTATAAATGTTTTGTAGATTCTTGTTGGTAAGAAAGATCGATTTTTTATGGATATTTAATAGTAGAGAAACAAATTGTGGTAGACATCCTGTGCAAGTGTATCGATTAGAGCCTTACCACTCATGGGTCTGAAGATCAAACTCCCCATAAAGTTGACCCATTGTGATTGCTTTTGGGTTGAGAACACATGTCACAACTGCCTGGAGGGGTACCCACTAGGTGCCGGCTGCCCTTTTAGACTCGTCATTGCTTTTTGAAGAATCTCGTAACACTGAAAAAGAAATATTTTGCATACCTAGTTCCTCAAAACTACAGGCCCTGTATATATTTGAGGGATCTGTTTCCCCAAAACAAGTGTCAAAATGTATTGCAGCCGCTACCACGGACTTCTTAATATCAAAAAGTCCGTGGCCTCTACTCAAAACATACCTACTTACTAATTCTTGAAAGAGAGGTAAGCAGGGTATATTTAAAATAAATTAGTATTAGCACACTTCAAGTGAAGCTATGATAATAATCTGCCCATAAAAGAGTTTTTTGTAAATATCGTGGAAACTAAAGCTCCTACGAAGTTTTTGGTTATAACATATATTATTGAGCAAAATGTCTACTATGAACCGCATATTGATCCGATGCTCCGTTAAAAACTAAGCATTTTTTATATCTTTGAATTGTTAAAAAACTGTCAGCATTAATGGATTTTGACCAAAATCTAATTAGCCCGTTAGACTTTCGAACACTATTTTACCTAAAAATTTTATGGAAATCGGTTTAGCGGTTTAGGAGCTATCGTGTTACGGACAGAAAAAAAATACACACACCCACACACAGACAGACATCATGACGATATTGCTAGGATAGGTCAAAATACATCCAAATAACACATTTTCGGTTCTCAAAATTTTTTCGTCGAAAACAATACGTTCTCTGGCCATTGCTGCACGGGCTAGGAAGGAAAAAATAAATTTTTGGAGAGTTTTTATTAGGTCTACCTATTTTACTGACCAGAATTTTACTGCCCAAAAATTTTTTTATACTTTTCAATATCGGAGCGAATTGCTGCTACCACTCCCAAAAAGTTACCTATATATCTATTACTTAGGAACATTAACAGTTTTATTCCAAAAAATACATTTTTTCTATTAAAAAACCAACGCAATCATCTTTCCCTAGCTTCTACCATAAAAAAAAACAACTAAGGGGAACATGGTTTTTTGTTGACAGGAGAAGGTGGTGTTTTAGCGGTAGAAGCTAAGCGAAGGTGGTAGTAGTTGGTTTTTTGGTGTTAGAAGCTAGCGGAAGGTGGTTTTGAGATAAAACTGAGTCTTAGCTGAGTGATAGGTCGCTGTAACTATTTAGAAGTGGTAACAGCTTAGACTTATATATATATATATATATATATATATATATATATATATATATATATATATATATATATATATATATATATATATATATATATATATATACCTATTTGTTTTTACCACAAACAAGGCGGCCTTATAGTGAAAAATAAGAAAATTGGTTGGTCAGTAAAATCTTGTTCAGTAAAATAGAAAATCCCTTTTTATTGGCGTTTAATATTATCCTATGATTTCAATTTATTTGAAGAAATTTGTATACTAACAAATAACACTCTAAGCTGTCCAAGCTATAAAGTATAATTGCGCAAAATTAATGCAAAGTTATGAGACGTTGGAAGTCAAACATATTTTACATAACTACCCCTGAGCAAACAGCCGAGGTGTGCCTTGACAATTATGGCCATCATATATAGACCCTGACAGTCTCGGTATAACGGACCTTATCTTCTATGATTTTTTATATTAATTTATTTAAAACATAGAAAAAGAAGTGTTCAGTTTCATTGACTTAAAAGGGTCTTACTGATTTTCAATCACGATTGCTCTTGGCATGTGAATAAGGTTGTTATTCTTGCATGCTCTTCAATGCAACCCATTCAAAAAAAGAGGAAGCGCTTCGTTGTGTTCCCAAAATTTTTCTTTCATCGTCTTGCTGTGTTATCTTAATCTATTTTATCTCTTCAGCACAGCCTTGGTCTTCTTCTATTTCTTTTACCTTGCAATTTAGCAATTCCTTTGGTAAATCAAAAATAATGAAGAAATTGGTGAAACCTATTTTGTCACAGTTCAACCAGAAACCGAAAACAATGAGTTAAGAAAGTATAAAAGGCAACTTCAGAGGGGTAAAGACACCGGTGTTTCGGAAAAAGGCAAATGCCTTTCCTTTCCTCAGCGTGGCTTGCCTGACTCCAGTCAATCAAACTGACTACAAAGTAAATCAAAAACAATGAACCTATTTCTTAAAAATTAGTTTTTATAGCCAAAATATCAAATCTTTGCAAAGTTGTAAATTTTAGCTGACTTGTACAGCTGCCAACCAAAAGTAGGATGCTATAAAAAAATATTGTTGATGTTTTTTGCTAAGATGCGTTCTTTCCCTAAAAGATCACTTTTTTAAAAATGTGTTGAAAATTTTTAGGAACCACCTCCTTTAAGGAGGTTGATTTTAGGGGTACCATCCATAAAACTTTAAAGCCTATAAAATTAAAGTCCACATCTTCTTCTGGGAAGTGATTGACGTCTTTTATGAGAAACGCGTATTTTGAAGTGAATGGACATTAAAATATGAAAAAATCAAAAAAAGCCATGTCTTCAGGTACATTTTGGGGTATACCACCACCCCTTTCGAGGGTAGAGATGAGAAATTTGACTTTTAGGTTGAAGAATCGATGCAGTAAATTAAAAATAATAAAAACAAATTTCAAATAAAATTTTTTAAATTTTGCTATTTTTAAACACCGTCCGCCATGTTTGATTGGCCACTATTTGTTTAAGCTACGACTTTGATATGACCATTATAGTTTTTTAACATCCTGATAAACCCCTCCAACTGCTGTGAAAAGGAGAATTAGTACCCCCAAGTTATACCATTTCCCTTATTCTGGCAGGCGCGGATCTATGCATGGGAGAAAGGGGAAACCCCCCCCCCCAAATCTCAAACTATATTTAGTTTTGACACTCAAAATACACCTCCTGGTCACTATGCAAAATAGTTTTTGCAATATTTATTGAAGTGTAAACTTCTTTAGGCGCGTTTAGCACTTTTTGTGGGTACTGAATTGAACTGAGCCGTCACGCTCGACTATGTAACGCTCATTCGGGTGAAGTCGGCTCGAGTCCACTAACTGTGTCAGCAGAGCGATATGATGATGCAGATGAAGGCCACTCAGAGCAAAATTTACCAGAGTAATTTATCCCCAATTATAATTATGTAAATGTTATTACTTTGTATATTACTTTGTCAATATACAACGCAAAAAATCTTGTATTTCGTATTATTAATTTCGCCTTGTTGAAGTTTACACTTCTGCCGTGTGGTCTTAAGAACACACAATTTTTTTAATGATATTTCCCCCCCAAATGAAGTTCCTAGATCTGCCCCTGTATTCTGGCGGGCTGACCCATGGACTACATAGGCAAACATATTAATAAGTAAGTATATGGTATTCACCCTAATGAAATAAATTTCAACAAGTTAAGTGCGGGTAATGAGCTGGATATTTCTCTGGAAATTACAAAAGAAAAAGTTCATTTTCAGATACAAACACTAATCCGCGCTTTTTCATCATAATATTAAGAAAAAGATCAAGGTTTTTTTGTTTTTCTGCCATTTCGACAGTTTCCGCAGGTAAAATAATTTTTTAGTTACCTTTCTATTTTAATTTATGTTCCAAGACTGAAATATTAAGAGAAACATCTACCAAAACTATTTTGTTAGTAAGAAAGTTTTTTGTTTTTTCTTTCTTCACAACGAACTACAATAAAAATATTTTGTTCAATAACTACTTATATTTTAAATGAAGATCAAACAAGATGGTTAATGGTTACCTTCGAAAACCGAAAATTACGAGTTTTTTTACCACCGGCTTCAAGTTTTATTTCAAATGTTTGTTTTGTTTATTCACGTGCTGGTCAGTAGGCTAAAAGTTTAAACAGTATAGTGCTTAAAATAAATTGCACATGTGCCAGTCATCTCAAAAGTTTGCGCATCTTGTTTGAAAGTAAAATAACATAGTGAAAATTTTTTTAAAAAATATTTTTTGGATTAAAGAAAACTGACACAAAAGGTAGGGGTAATAACAATACATGGTTTTAAACAAACAATAGTAAAAAACAATATTTTTATTAAAACCCGTTTGGTTTATAGTGTAAAAATTAAAAAAATATTTAAAAATCTCATTTGTGGACGTCATTTAATATGGTGAACGTGGGGTTTGTTCTGCAGTAATGTCTTGTCGGACAAAAGAATAAACAACAGTATCGTTGCTGTACATGCAAAACGTCGAATATCAAAAAAATTTATTTAATTTCTGATTTTGCGGTGGGGTAAAAATAGGATGCTGCCCCCTTACAGTCCCTGGGAGCCGGGGGCAAAGTATAAAGTATATAAAATTAAGAACTGATCAACCGCAATGTTTGGTGCAAATTTGCTGACATAGGGCAGAGTGTAAGTCAATTAAGCTTTTTTTTATTTAAAACTACCCCCCTTACCGAGGGGGCTCCTTAACAGCTTTGAATTTTACCCACATAGCACAATCACGTGTTTAACACGTAAAAAAGGCGTGAGAAAAAAAACGTTGATTTTAAAAGCTGCTAGAAAAAAACGTTTATTTCATATATGAAAACAAGCTTAATAGTTATAACGTTATAAAAAATAACGTTGCTAAAAACTGCGTTTTAATAACGCCTTTAACAAATTAAAATAGCAATGTTTTTACGTTAGTTAAGTGATTTTTATCAACGTTAAAATCACATTAGATTCACGCCTTTTCTACACGAATTTTAAAACGCGACTTGCATGGCTTTTCTACCGAATATTTTTGAGATTTTACTAGCAGCATCGCCACCTATAGTCGGGATTTTTCACTTTGCTGACGAAATCTATCAGGCAGTGCTTTGGCCTCTAAACTTTATTACTATTCTGTGAAAGTGTTTACTGTTCATAAATCTTGTTTAGCTTTTAAAAAAACATAATGTATATAGATAGATACATAGATATTTTATGTTGCCTTGAGCGCCATCTTTAAAGTTGTCTTGAAGTGTTGTAGTCTAGTGAACTTTTATAACTTTCTTTCGCGTCTCTTTTACGTTCAAAAAATATTATTTATTTATTTATTTATTTATTTATTTAATTCTATAGAACAGGCAAAAGCCCAATTACAGTATAGAATAGAAAAATACTATACTACAAAACTATATCTACTGAGAAAACTATAAACTAGTAAACCTAAATTCTATAAAATGATGATCGCATAAAATTAGAAAAAACAATTTATCCTTTCAGTATTTACTAAATATAATGCAGTACCAAAAAAAAGTAAATAAACAACTAAAAGTGTAAACACCAAATAGCAACAAAAAAATACTCTGCCAATCTATGGGCACCTAAGCTCACACTAGGTACTATAGTTATAGTGTGAGCTAATATAATCAAAAACTGAAATATATTTTATTCAACTCCAGACTCAATTACCTTTCGTTTGATACCACACAAGCCATGTTTTGACTTAAACTCAAATTTTTTTAATCTACCCCCCACCCTTTTGAAAAAAACTAAAATGTATTTTGTTTAACTCCAGACTTAATTACCTTTCGTTTGATATCACACACGCCATATTTTCACTTAAACTCTAATTTTTGACATCTACCCCCACCCTTTTTTTAAAAATAAACTAAAATTCATTTTTTTTTAACTCCAGACTTAATTACCTTTCGTTTGATATCACACACGCCATATTTTCACATAAACTCTAATTTTTGGAATCTACCCCCACCCTTTTATTTGGCTTGCGTTCGGTGGATTTTGTTCATTTTTAAATGGGACCATCACGGCCCAAGGCCCAACTTAGGTACCAAATTTCATTAAAATCGGACAAGCGGTTTTTGAGTTATGCGGGTTGGTCGTTACAGACAGACATACAGACAGACATACAGACAGACAGACAGACAGACAGCAAAACAAAAAAGTTTCAAAATCATCTGAAACGCAAAGATATATAAAAAAATTTTAAATCGGAGCAACTTTTTTTTTCTCGAAAAAATTAGGATCACCATAGCTCACACTACTTATAGTAGTAGTGTGAGCTAATATAATTTATATCTCTGATAACACTTTTTTTAAACCGTTCAGCGAGATATGGAAGTAGTCGACGTTAAGTGAGTTACACATATTACACATTTTAAACACCGGAGACAATTTCATGGTATTAGTCCTTGCATTTGGAAGATAAAACGTACTAATTTGACGGGTTGAAGTTCGAGGAACTATAAATGACATACGACTTAAAATATCAGGGCAGTCTATTTTATTATGCAAAATTTTGTGTAGAATAATTAAAAATGAGTTATTTCGCCTTGTCTCTAATGAATGAATATTAAATTTTCTCAAAAGTTCAATCTGTGGAAAGCCTTGTCTAGGATAAACATGATCAGATTTTAGGTGCAAGTATTTTAAAAATTTTCTTTGGATGTTCTCAAGGTTTTCTTTGTGAACAGCATATATTGGAGACCAAATAATTCCAGCATACTCTAAATGAGATCTTATAAGGGTGTAATATAGTGTTTTGACAGCTTGCACATTACTGAACTCCTGAGTGCACCTCACCAGAAACCCATACATTTTAAAAGCTTTGGCCGAAATCGATTCGATATGATCACCAAAAGTCAATTTGCTGTCAAAGATGACACCTAGGTCTTTAAAATTAGTTGGCCTGTCTAGAATAACATTATTGATTTGGTAGTCATAGTGAATAACATTTTTTGTTTTAGTAGTATAGGTCATAACTTGACACTTATTAATATTTAAATCTAGACGATTACTGACACACCACCCATGTAATTCCTGTAAATTATATTGCAATCTTTGACAGTCTTCTATAGACTTTATGGGAAACCAAGTCTTAAAGTCATCACAATAATGTAAAAAGCTTATATCCAGATTTCCTCCAATGTCATTTATAAATAAATCGAAAAAGAGAGGCCCCAAAACAGAGCCTTGCGGTACTCCTGAGCTTACTGGGCAAATAACCGACCTATGACCACGCGACTCGACGTATTGTTTTCTATTTTCTAAGTATGATGTGAATAGTTGTAAGTACTGATTATCGAAACCGAAAAACTTAAGTTTATTTATAAGAATCGCATGGTCAAGCCGGTCAAATGCTTTTGAAAAATCTGTATATACAACGTCAACCTGCCCCTGATTGTCTATCGCTTCAGCAATATTTTGTGTGATCACTAACAGATTAGTGACCGTGGAGCGATTTTTTACAAAACCATGTTGATTTGGAATAAGCTGACCAGATACCAGAGGGTAGATAACGTTGTATAGAGCTATCTCAAAGACTTTAGCAAAGTTGTTCATAATGGACACCGGTCTATAATTCGTGACATCAGCCTTTTGGCCCTTTTTAAAAACTGGACAAACTTTGGAAGTCTTCCAGCCTGTAGGAAACATTTTACATTCTAAGCATAAATTAAACAATAGCATCAAAGGTTTGACAAGCACGGGATAACAGTCACGAATAAGAAATGCTGGTATTTGATCAGGCCCCGAAGTCAGTTTTGGTTTTATCTTTTTAAGCGCAATTTCAACATCCTTTTCCGACAACTTTCTTATATTTATATTATTATTATTAAATGGGTCCTCGATCGTACTACTTACAGATCCGGGTAAGTTTGGAGGTGAAAATGATTGCTGAAAAAAGTTAGCGAAGGCACCCAAAATGTCACTAGGAGTATTAAGTTCTTTCCCATTATAAGTCATATTTTTTGGTATGCCAGAATACTCCTTTTTGCTATTAACATATGACCAGAACTGTTTAGGATCAGAACTTATTTGATTTTCTGATCTATGAATGAAACTCTTACGTGAATTCTCAATGTCTTTTTTCAACTTGGATCGGATAATTTTGAAATGATTAAGATGTTCAATATTGTGAGTTTTTTTGTATGATTCATGAAGTCTAGTTTTTTTCTTGATGTCTTTTATGATTTGCTGCGTAAACCAAGGGGGATATTTTGATGACTGCTTAGGTTTATGACGAGGCACACAGAAGTCAAAAGTTTCATACAGTTTATTATAAAATGATTGACATGCTGAATCGAGAGAGCATTCGTCAGATAAAAAAGACCAGTCTATTTCTAAAATTTGATTGTATAACAGATTTAAATTTGCTTTCCTAAAGTTATATTTATTTTGAAGGTTGAACGTAATAGAATCTTCCATAGTCATAGATTTTTCAAGACAAAATAAGTTTATTGATAATGCCCTATGGTGTTGAACTTCATGAGTCAAAAGGTCAACCGCCTGCTCAACTTGGCAATTCCTATTTTCAAACAATACTAGGTCCAAAATTCTGTTACTTTCATTGCGTACAAAGTTATGTTGAAACAATTTTGTTAATTCCAAAAAAGAATTTAGCATATTTACATAGTTGTCAGTTAGGCCAGAGTCTAGATGATGGGTGTAAGAAGGAATATTAAAGTCACCTAGAATGCATACTTTTTTACCGAGCAGAAAGTCCATTGATGCAACAATATTAAAGACATTCTCTAAATCATCCGAACATACAGGAGGTGGGATGTATACAACTACAAAAAATACCGGAGAAAATTTGAAGAACATTTTTATAACCAGAATGTCTATACGTGGCAAAATATTGAGTGTGCTTTTATCCAAGGGACAATTTTGGGACCTTATATTCTTATCCACAGCGAGAAGAACTCCTCCCCCTCTACTTACTCCAGGAATATATCTGTCAGATCGATACAAAATGTATTTAGGCGCCATAAATTCATTGTCAAATATCGAGTCATTCAGCCATGTCTCAGAGAGCACCAGAATATCGTAAGTTGAATGTGCACTCGAGCTGAGTATCTCAGCCGTCTTTGTACGCATTCCACCTACGTTCTGATAGTACACTGATATTTTACTTTGCTGTTTATTTTTAACATTAAAACACACGTGGGATTTATGAGAGGGGGAAGCATCACCGCGCAGTGTTTGCTATTGTTCTAAAATGCCAGCACGCAGACGCGAGCATGCATTTTTGTATGATGTACAGTGATTAAGATCCCAAGCTGCGTGGTTTGTATTAATACTTGATCGATGTTGCCCGATTTTCAATTTTGTGCAATTAGGACAGGAAAAAGTAATTGATGTGCACCCAGCTATTTCGTGACTACCACCACATTTCGGACAACATAATTCGCGTTGACAAGAAGCAGAAGAATGGTTAAAATCGCTGCACCTAAAGCATCGTTTCACTTCAACACCATCAAACACACTACAACAGTCATACCCTATAAAAACATTTCCTACTTTAGTTAACCTATCATAAGTTATTTTGTCCACTTGCAATAAAACCTGAAACAACTTACTATTTTTCTTAGTCGCAAAAATTTTAACTACCTTACAGTCTGATGTATTTGTAATAAGATCAGCATTTTGTTTTTTAAGAACAGATAATAGTGTATTTTCTTCTAAGTCTTCTGAAAAACCCACAATTCTTACACGAGGATTAAGTCCTTTCACCTGTTTTATTTCATATGCGTCAGAGAGTTTAGATTCAGCCAGCTTTTGGAATCTTTCATTGTCTTCAGCATTTTTACATCCAATCAAAATACCACCATCATTAACAGAGCGAATTTTTGTCAGGTTTAAATCTGACTCACTGGGATCAATGTTAGCTAATAAGTCCTGTTTAGTTTGGTCAACAGTTTGCGTTTGCTTGGGTTTAATTATGACTGCAGGCTGAGTTTTATTTTTTAAAGTCTGAGAGTAACTTACAGTTGGTAAAGGCGCCGGGTTAGACACAATAATGCTGTTAATATTCTCTTTTATGGTAGACACCAGGTTCATTTGTAATGTCTCAACAGTTTTATTAAGGGTAGCTAATGCCGAAGTTAAGGAGTCTTCCACCAGCTTATTAATTTTCTCCTGATCAACTGTAATACAATTCTCTAAACATACCCCACATTTCCATGAAAGACCAGAAGTTTCTTCAAGTATTGTGGCAACATCGATTGATTTGTGTAGACAAGTGGAATGGGCTACCTGGCTACACTGACTGCAAACAACGTGTTTATTGTTTCTCAAAATGGATTTCGAACATACGGTACAAACCGCCATGTTCGCTAAATTCACCAACTTTTTATCAATTTTGTTATTGCACAATATTCCTTATAACGTTTGTTTATTAATTATTCACTTTTTAAAATTTTTAACTTTGATTTACTAGCAAAAAAAACATAGTTTAAACAGAGCAACTCAGTAGGTGATGTTCACGCTGCGATGCGACAAATTAATTATTAAAAAAACGTGACCAAAAAAGACGCAGAAAGTCAGTAGGTTTGAGAAGTCTTAATCTAGTGGCGTTTTAGAACATGTTGTGGAGGACTTTTCAAGTGTGAACCAGAAACTTCAGCAAAAATAACATTTTTATAGCTTGATTTATCCTTGTTTTTCAGTTATCTTTAAGCATGTAAGTAGATGTATGACATAGGTTCTGGCTCACTTTTTCCATGTAAATCTCCATAAGACGAAAACGTGGTCATTTTTTGTGACTTATCCTAGAATATTATATTAGAGGCAGTAATTATCACATCACTCCTTTTTTTTTTCTGCTTTGCTATCCAGTCAAATATCTTAAATGTTTTTAAATTGTCATTTAACCATTTTCTAGTTACTGGACACCTTATATAAATACTGTGCTGACCTGTCACTACAGGATTTTATTTAATCGACCTAAACAGTAAATACTTAAATTTCAAATATTTTCGGATTCATCTTTTTCAGTAAATATTATATTATATTCTATAGGTTTTAACTCTTAAAGACTAGATTAATAATAACACAAGATTTATTTAATTGTTTATTATACTAAAGTTTTACATGGAAACACAATGTAAACACAAATATTATAACATTACAGGTATTATAAATATTATTATATAGGTTTATATATTTATTTTAATATTAAAGTACATAAGGCTTTACCCTACACCTACATATGCTTACCACATACGTTTTATAATATATTCTATGGGCAAAAAGAAAATTAAATGAAGGTTAAGGATTAAAATTAGCTACTTATAATTTAAAGCTAAAAATATTTAACCAAACACAATATAAACAGACACAACATTATTAAAATTGCATCAAAACTAAGTTCTTACTTAATACTATAGTGTCCCCACGGTAAAGTTTCATAAGACTCCTTTGAAATGCATCTTTTGTCATCCTGAGGGCTCAGTCCAATTTTTGTCTGTTTTACAGAGTATAGTCTGTGCTTTTCGGATCTTATAAGATTTTGCGTAACCACTTTTTCTGTAAAATTGTTTAGGCAGTCGACATAGTCCTCAAATGATAGTTTTGATTTTACAACAGTTTGCTTTACACCCTTGGCCTTCTTAATCACTTTTGTTGCTTTACTCTTGGTATCAGCTACTTTCGTGGCGTACATTTTAGCTCTAAGGCCAATAAAATGCGTCATTATTTCCCCATTGTTTTCATCTTTCATCATGCCTAGGACCTTTTTATTTATCCTCGGGATGTTATATATGTTGTCAATAGGATAATCCGACGTATCAAAATAGTTGAAGCAGTCGCGCTGTATTGATTCATAAATGTCATGATTTTTTATGTTATAAACTAAACTATCAGTATCTGTGTATACCACAGTACAATCCTTTCCAAAAGCCGGTACCATATAGTTATAGTGAAAATCATATATCGTTGTTTTGGCAATATCCAAAATACACATTCCCACATATATCGGTTTATTGAAATATATTTCTGTTTTCTCAAGTTCTACGGCAATCGGTTTTCATTAAATATTGTAACGCTTTTGAACTCTGGTCGAGAAATCAGAGCTTCAGCTCCATATCGTCCATCAAATTTCTTGATTAATTTAACAATACTATGATTTCTAATATTTTCCATGGTTTTACCAAACACGGCATTGTTCATTAATTTAAAAAGGTTTTTCTCAAAGTCATTTTTAGCATTTTGTCTTAATTGAGTATTCAAATCGATGTAGGGTTTTAGCCATGCGGATTGGTTAAAGCATAAAATCCTATAAATTTTGTTAAGTTTTATGCCAAGTTTCAATACTTGCTTTAGATTTCTATAATGAATTACATACTCCTTTTTATCATACAGTGTAGCCATAAGTTTCTTATTTTTGGGGTTTTTTTCACCAGGTGGGCAGTTATGTTCAGGACATAGAGGCAAGTCTGAGAAGTAGTCATGTAATTCCACAGGAATGCACAAGTCGACTTCTAGGATGTATCCATTATTCGAGTCATTTTCAATTTTATTAACATCAAAATGATGCATTTCTTTACTTTCTAACCAATTAAAATTTCCATAAGGCAGAGACTGGGTCATGCTATATCCATATTGGTTATTAATGTCAAAATACATAAGAAATGATGTTTCTTTGATTGAATCATAGTTGGACATGTACTTGTTGTTTGCCTCCACATATCTTTTAGAACATTGGCTTAACCCTCCTCTAATACCGCGTTCTATAAAGGTTACCATATTATAGTCAGTCAAAAGCTCTAATTTTCGTTCCGTGCAATACAGCATGCAATCCCATGTATAACCAGGAAGAGTAAAATAATTAGCAGGGTCTAAACCATACGTTTCATGACAGCTCTCTCTAAACTGTTGAAATACTTGCATCAAAAGAATTATGTCAACTTTCATGTAGAGTTCCATGTAATCTTGTAGGGTCTTACAGCCAAAGCTTCTCCATACATTAGCTGCGTGCTCGTATTCAGCTAACGAAATTTCTTTACTTTCTAGCGTATTAAAGAAATTAATTTTTTTCGGCAGTGATGTTTCTTTTAATTTTTCCCAACTATTCATATAGTCATAGCAAAATACTCCTTTTTTAAAAATAAGTTTTTGTTGTTTGTCAGTCAAGTTAGAAAATTCTTTTTTAACCAAAGGATATTCCTCAAGATACGAAGCTAGCTTTTCCAAGCTACTGGCCATGAATCGATACGAATCAATAAATCTAAATTCAATTAAATTTTCGTTAGTTTTTTTGGTAAATGCAATATATTTTTCTGGTAGCAAATTTACTGATCCATCCAATTTGGCGATGTGCTCAATTATCAAATGTCCATCATAAGAGCTAAGGTTGTGGAATACTACAGGGACAGTATGACTATCCTGAAAGTTCAGATTACAGCTTTCATGAGCTGGACCACGATACTCAGATGTAAGGTGACTATGATCGCGTATTTTCTTTTCACCAGCTAAAAAGTCCTGTTCACAAATATGACATTTTTTAGCATTCTTAAAGTCAATTTTTTGTTTCTTACTTAAAGGTTCCATGGGTAAGTTACAGAGAAATACAGTTTCCAGGTTTTCAGCGAAATCTAGTAACTGTTTACTAAACCATTCCATACAGCCAGACCCCGTGTAAGATTTATAAAATGATAAAGAATCATCGTAGGCACATTTCACGTAATATCCCACTGAACAAGGCACATGACGTTGATAATTTTGGGTTCTTTTGCTACTATTCTGTGCAACAGGAAGCAGCAAGCATTCAGTATCTGCGTATATAATAAAGCTTGCAAATTCTTTATTTTTAAAGTTTTTAAATTCAACAATTTTTTAATCTTCAGATGGTAGTTTTGGCACCACAACACTGCCAATAATCAGGCAGTCTTTTATATGCTGGTCGAGGCTATCTTTAGAATAGAAATAGTGCAGACATCTATCGCATATGTATTTTGCTTTTGCGAATTTGCTAAGTTGACTACTTACTAGTCTTGAAAGATTTTTTATCCAAACAAAGTGGTAAGTGGACGGAGAAAGGTCTGTAATCTCTTCTTTCTCCAAATGATAATTATTTTGGACTAATAATACGTTTACGTGTTTTTTAAGTTTTTCACCAGATATGTACGCAGGTAGTACTTTAAAACTGTTTTTATTAAGTTTTTGCAGGCGATATACGTTAATAGACATATTATTTTGCTTTTCAAAACGAGCAACTTGACTTAAAGTCATTGGAAACTTTATACCTTTCAAATTTAACACTTCCTTGGGATGCGGATAAGATGCTGTTCTATTTGCATTTTTCTCAACAGGATATAATGCCGATACAACTGCCCAACCAAAACATAAATCGTCATTGTTTTTCACATTAACACAACCTTTTTTATTTAAAATAAACTTGGGTATTTTTAAATGACATCCGGCTCTCATGCAGTTATATTTATTAACAGCAACAATAAGATTATTAATTTTTGTAAGAGACCATCCAGATTGATTTTGTTCAAATTCTTCCAAGTCAGTCAAAAGCAAAGTTTTTACATTTTTCTCAAACCAGTTTTTTAAATTTGTATTACGGTCAATAATCGCATTAGCGGTATTAAAGTGTTTTGTCTCATTTCCAATTTGTCCTTGTTTTGGTATTTGAAAATCTCCACTTAAAATAGTGTTAACTTTTAACATATCCTCTTTTTTTAATGTATTTTCCTATTCTTCGTTTAAATAAACTAAAACAATCCTTTTTGGGATCCTTATGACGTAAATTTGTAATGACAGCACTTCTTACTCGGCTTTCAAAGGCTGATTTTATGTCTTCCCATTGTACGTGATGTTTGGCTGTTTCCTTGGTGCCAATCGCACCACCAAACTTGAGGCTTTTTTGTTTTAAAATGTGCTTGCACTGTTTAACTTGTCCCAGGCACGCCGTCAAATGAGATTTTTCAGCAACTGAAGAAGCTTTTTTTAAAGCAATGCTTATTTGTCTACTGGCCAAAGCACAATCTTTTAGAATTTTTAAAATTGAAACATTTTTATCCATATCTTCTACCATACCAAGCTGACACATAATTTTATAAACCAATTTCGTTGCAAAACTCATTTTATTTTTTTGAATAGCACCAACTTCACTAAAACACTGTGTTGATAGAACTCAATAATACACTTTCCTTGAAAAGTTATACCTAACTGACGCCTTTTATAAGTGCTTTTCAGATACACGTTAAGACTTGTTAGAAATGGGTTGCAGCTGTTTCAGCCCAATACATTTACCGCAAAGTTTTTAGTAAATCATGCAAACTTTAGTACCAACAATCATAAAATATATGTTTTTTTTGTTAATTAGCAGGCATAGTACAAGTTTCGGTCAATTTTTATTTGTTTTGTTTGCTTCCTTTAGATATTTTCTACAGGAGCATAAAAAGGAGGCCCACCTTGAGTAGTAATACTTTTACCTTCGGGTACATACTTTTAGCCCTTTGAGTACCATCTTTCCCCCTTTGAGTCTCAACTTTCCACCCATCGAGTATCAACTTTATTCTCTTTGAGTACCAACCAATCGAACCGAAACCTCTTCAAGACTCTACTTTGCCCCTTCGGATACCAACTTTCCCCCCTTCGGATACCAACTTTCCCCCCTTTGAGTAGCAACTTTTATTCCTTCGAGTACCCACTTTACCTCCTTCGAATACCAACTTCGTGTTCTTCGGGTATCAACTTTCACCCCTTCGCGTCTCAACTTTCCCCCCTTCGAGTCTCAACTTTTCACCAATCGTGTGTCAAGTTTCTTCTCTTCGAGACTCTACTTTGCCTCCTTCGGATACAAACTTTCCTCCCTTTGATTAGCAACTTTTATTCCTTCGAGTACCCACTTTACCCCCTTCGAGTACCAACTTCGTCTTCTTCGGATACCAACTTTCCCCCCTTCGCGTCTCAACTTTTCACCAATCGTGTGTCAAGTTGCTTCTCTTCGAGGCACAACTTTTCCTTATTCGAGTATCGACTTTCCCCCCTTCCAGTCTCAACTTTTCACCAATCGTGTATCAAGTTTCTCCTCTTCAAGGCACAACTATTCCTTGTTCGAGTATCGACTTTTCCTTTTTTGAGTACCTAACAACTTAAGTTTCCCCCTTTGTTTCTTAAATTTTCCCCCTTTGAGTTCCAACTTTCTCTTCTTCGAGTATCAACGTTCCACCTTCGAGTCATAAATTGCATGTATTCAAGTTTAGCACTCTCTCTGTTTCTTTCTGTCATATACAGTGTGTCCACGTAAGTTGGCGGCATATGGGAAACTTTTTTATTATTAGCTTTACGAAAAAAAGTGATTCTTCATAAAAAGTTCTGCATGGTCCAAAACCTAAAATGCAACCATCAGATGTTAATTTTTTTCAGTCATATTACGAGGTTTGTCAAAAAATGTGATTTTTGCTCTAGAGTAAAGTACCTTTCTTTTTGAAAATATCGAAAATTGTTATAAAGAAAAGATGTTTAGAATTAAAAATAACTTTCAAATATTCAACATTGTTTATTTACATTAAAAAAATATATTTTTTTATTTAATGTGCAAACTTAAATTTCCAACGTAATCGCAGAGAAAATGTAGAAAAATTTTTTTTTAATGTAAATAAACAATGTTGAATATTTGAAAGCTATTTTTAATTCTAAACATCTTTTCTTTTTAACAATTTTCGATATTGTCAAAAAGAAAGGTACTTTACTCTAGAGCAAAAATCACATTTTTTGACAAACCTCGTAATATGACTGAAAAAATTTAACATCTGATGGTTGCATTTTAGGTTTTGGACCATGTAGAACTTTTTATGAAGAATAACTTTCTTTCGTAAAGCTAATAATAAAAAAGTTTCCCATATGCCGCCAACTTACGTGGACACACTGTATATTTTTTATTTTTCGCATGTAAACATCTTTTACTAATGTTTATTTTATTTACTATTGGGGTCTTGGAAAGGACAATCATACAATTTTGAGAATATATTTTGTTAGCTAAACTTTACTTGATTATATTATGTACTGTAAAGTTCTTATAAACTTAAACTGCTTCAGTCTTCTATTTTTAAAATTTAGAGGGATAAATCTTCTAGTAGGCAAGAGATTAAAATTTTTCTTGCGACCTATTATTATTTAATTTTGCATATTTTTTAAACACATTATAAAGGATGTGCTGATTTTTCTTTACGCATAGCTACCAATTTTGTATATTACTTTACAGTTTGTTTAATTTTTGAGGATTTACTTGTGGTAAATTGTGTGGTGGTAGAAGGTGGTGTAATAATAAATAATCAATGGCTAAGATCAATCGACGAGTGACATAATGAGCAGCGACCGGCGTCGTTTTTAACAATTTTGTGTTACTATTATTTAAGTTTAATCATCCTACTTCAAATTTTTTTGTGATTTTTGAATGTTTTTTAGTAATAGACGATAGATTAGTACTCAATCAGTAACAGATGACGAAACGAGCAGTTATTTTTAAGTTAAAACACCCTGATTAATTTTTTCACTAGTTTTTAAACATTTTTAGTAACTAACAAGTAATAACGTCATACGATGTTTCTATTCTTTTAAAAATCTTTATTATAATGCGTTTTACAATTGATTTAATTTTAGTATTTTGTCGATAATTTAATACTTTTTTCATTATACATTTTTTTTTAAAGAGATATAACGTTTAAGATTTTTTGCTTTGCGTACTATATTTTAATAATTGACTAAGCAATAGCTGCCTTTTAATGGTATTTTCACAGGTATATAAGATACCAAACTTGGTACTGCAACTTAGTCAATAATAATTTAGAATTTAGAATGATATTATTTATCCATTAGTGTAAAAAACTTAAAAAGATTAAAACATTTTTTAGTTAACAGCTTCATAGTCCTTATAGCCTTCTAATTTTTCTTTATCAAATCACCTAAAACTTAAAAAATTTAATTATTTTTGTTTTATATTTCATTAATTTATTTAATTTATTGGGTAGTATGTAAGTACGTTATGGTCTATCTAACCAGTCATATATTACGTTTTTGCCTGCGCCTGCGCACTCAGTAGTATTTTTTTTAAGTCACGATCGTTATAAGTATTTTTTGTATGTATTTTTCGTAAACGAGAGCCAGAATGATCAATGAGTTGCATGTTTGATGTTTCCGCGATCTAGAATTTTTTTTATCCTGAACATTATCTTTGACACGTGTTTTTGCGTTTTATCAAAGTAAATGCCAATTCTACAAAAAGCTCACAAGATACAAAAGATATGTAATAACAAGTTCTGCATCCATCCATATGTAGGTCACATTTTTACCACCGATTACTGGGTAGGTATCGATTACTGGGTAGGTGTTTGCGAGTTAGACTTTAAAAGGAAATCTTATTTTTGATGTGGTCTGATAGGTGGACATAGTTGTTACGAAATGAGGTATAAAATAAACATAATTCGAAGAAATATATTATTCAGTATTATTAACTATTTTTAACAGTTGGAAGCATATTAAAATGCTTAGGAAGGGCATTATTTATTGGATATCAAATTGCGTATAGAGCTTTTATTAAATCACTGTTATTTTTGTAAGTTTGTTATATAAGTTTTGAATAACAACGAAAGTGTAACAGCATTTAGAGATTATTTCTTGGCTGGGAAGTCAAACCTTGTTCCATAGTTATTGAAATTGATTATAATTGGTGTAGAAATAATTAAATTTTAGTAGCACATTTGGCAAGAAAAACCCCCTCTAAAAGTATGTAGGTACTTACTAATTACCTGTATAAGGTTTACTTTAAGATACATAGGGCTTGTCTTTAACATCAAATTGATAAAATTAATGAAAAATGCGTTTGCCTGTTCACGTATATGGTTCAGCTAAGGTTACTTAAGGCAATTTAATTTAAGGCTTCTCTGATCCTCAAATCCACGAAATTTATAAAAAATACGTTTACAGATTAAACTAGTGCATGTTAAAAAAAATTAAAAAAAGCTTTTGTGCTTTGTTGTGCGAAAAATGAAATTTTATCAAACATGTATTATTTTTAACTGTTAACTTTACAGGTGTTGAAGGGTGACGACTTGTTGAAACTTGTCTGAATCGCTTCCTCGCCTTTGCTGTAGTTGTTGTGTTGGTCATTCTGTCGGTCGATCTGTCTAATTATTTCGGGTTTAGACGCAGAAACTCCTCATAAATTATCTAAATCTAATTAAAATTAGGTGTAAGACTTATTTAAAAAAGTAAACTAATCCTTCACAAACACATCATTGCCTAAAATATAAATGATTTCTTATTTTTGGCATGATTTATGTGTATTTAAAATTATAAACATACATTACATAGGTATGCTTAGTATTAAATATTTTTTTGTGACATAAATGCTAATTATAATGGTAATAATAATTATCCACGTTATTTAAATCCGATTTCTTTAATGAATGGACTGACAAAAAAGACCAGTTTAAATTATTATGGTGCCAAAACTATCACTCCTCCAACTTGTCAGCATTCCATTGTCATGGCAAAATTGCGTTACCGAATGTGCTACCTCTGACTTCCTTGTAAATATCATACAACTTGTGGTAAAAATGTGGCCTACATATGGATGGATGCAGAACTTGTTATTACATATCTTTTGTATCTTGTGAGCTTTTTGTAAAATTGGCATTTACTTTGATAAAACGCAAAAACACGTGTCAAAGATATTGTTCAGGATAAAAAAAAATCTAGATCGCGGAAACATCAAACATGCAACTCATTGATCATTCTGGCTCTCGTTTACGAAAAATATATACAAAAAATACTTATAAGGACCGTGACTTAAAAAAAATACTCTGCCAATATATGGGCCCCTAAGCTCACACTAGGTACTATAGTTATGTGAGCTAATATAACTAAAAACTGAAATATATTTTATTCAACTCCACACTAAATTACCTTTTGTTTGATACCACACAAGCCATGTTTTGACTTAAACTCAAATTTTTGAAATCCACCCCTACCCTTAAAAAAAGCAAAAACTAAAATGTATTTTGTTGAACTCTGGACTTAATTACCTTTTGTTTGATATCACACACGCCATATTTTCACTTAAACTCTAATTTTTGAAATATACCCCCACCCTTTTTTTTAAAATAAATTAAAATGTATTTTGTTTAACTCCAGACTCAATTACCTTTCGTTTGATATCACACACGCCATATTTTCACATAAACTCTAAGTTTGGAAATCTATCCCCACCCTTTTATTTGGTTTGTGTTCGGTGGATTTTGTTCATTTTTAAATGGGACCATCTCGACGCAAGACCCAGCCCAGGTACCAAATTTCATTAAAATCGGCCAAGCGGTTTTTGAGTTATGCGCGTTGGTCGTTACAGACAGACACACAGACAGACAAACAGACAGACAGACAGACAGACAGACATACAGACAGACAGACAGACGGCGCAACAAAAAAGTTTCAAAATCATCTGAAACGCAAAGATATATAAAAATTTTTGAAATCGGAGCAACTTTTTTTTTCTCGAAAAAATTAGGATCACCATAGCTCACACTACTATAGTATAGTATATGTGTGAGCTAATACTACTGAGTGCGCAGGCGCAGGCAAAAACGTAATATATTACTGGTTAGATAGACCATAACGTACTTACACACTACCCAATAAATTAAATAAATTAATGAAATATAAAAAAAAATAATTAAATTTTTTAAGTTTTAGGTGATTTGATAAAGAAAAATTAGAAGACTAAGGACTATGAAGCTGTTAACTAAAAAATGTTTTAATCTTTTTAAGTTTTTTACACTAATGGATAAATATTATCATTCTAAATTTTAAATTATTATTGACTAAGATAATAGAGGACTGGGGCAGGCAACAAAAACCTTGTACAGTTCAACGCGCAGAAAACCCAAGCAGCCCTGTTTTCAAAAAAGACCAGCACCGGTGAGCCAAACATCATGCTATCCGGAAGTGCTGTCGCATTGCAGAGCCAGTTGAACATCTTAGGAGTCACTGCAGAGACCAACATGTCTTGGCACAGTCACGTGGCAGATATAGCTAAAAGGGCGTCCCAAAAGCTTGGGGGTGCTATTTCGTACAAGACATCTGTATACACCAAGCCAACTGCTGACACTCTACAAAGCCCAGATTCGACCAACTATGGAGTACTGCTCACATATATGGAGTGCGGCACCCATGGTGTATTCTTCAGGATTGCAGAAACTACGATGTTTTTGTTTACTGTTAGAATACTTTTTTATTTTATAATATATAAATTTTGCTTAAAAAGCAGAGAATAATACAAGACTTTATATAAAAAACACCTTTCGCTTCGCTTGTACTCTCTTCTCTCCTTTTCTTTCGTCCCATTCAGTCTCTTCGCGCCGACACCCTTTCTTTGCGCACAATGTTGCCGTTCGTTTAACAAATATTTCTTTGAATAGTTTTATCGATGTTTAACCATACCGCCCGCCTTGACAAAATACAGTTTTTCAACAAATCAAGCAGGGATGCTTTTATTTTTAAATGACTTGGCAACACTAACATATTTCAGTCAATTGGTAAAACGCAGATATTTATCACAGATCTACGTATTACACCATTTAGAGTTTTTACGTCAATCACTCGCACAATTGAATCACGCCCTGGATATAACTTCGTGATTCGACCCAATGTCCATTTTAAGGTTGCTAGATTTTCTGACTTTACCAACACTAACTGGCCAATTTTGATGTCATTCTTGGGATTTTGATTCCATTTATTTCTTCTTTGAAGTTCGGTAATATACTCTGACTGCCATCTCTTCCAAAAATGTTGAATGGCAACTTGAATCTTCTGGAACACATCTAGACGATTATCAGGTATGTCTAACAACGGATATTCAGGTAAGGATATTAAACTTCGTCCAATTAAAAAGTGGGCCGGAGTGAGTGCCGTAAGGTCCTCAGGATCAGAGGTAAGGGGTGTCAAGGGTCGACTATTTAAGATAGCTTCTATTTGAGTCATTATGGTAGAAAATTCTTCGTAAGTAAATGATTTCTCCGATAATACCTTTTTTAAATAACCCTTAGCACTCTTGATTTCCGCTTCCCAGATTCCGCCAAAACTAGGTGATCTAGCCGGTATAAAATTCCACGTAATACGATCATTCGCTAATTGTTCAGAAACATACTCAGAATTCGCTTTTAGAAATTCATAAATTTGCTTAAGATCAGTTGAAGCCCCCTTAAAATTAGAACCGTTGTCACTAAAAACATTTGCTGGCTTTCCCCTCCTAGCTATGAATCTTTTAAATGTGGCCAAAAATGCATCAGTAGAGAGACTAGTGACGACTTCTAAATGAACACATTTTGTGCTCATACATACAAATAAGCATAAGTAGCCTTTTATGACTTTAGCACCACGAGTCTTTCTATCTTTTAAATAGAAAGGCCCCCCATAATCAATACCAACATTCAAGAAAGGGAAATATGTTTCCGTTCTATAATTAGGGAGATCTCCCATTAAATAAGTCATACTCGTGGGTTTGCTTTTTATACAGGTTATACAATTGTTACAAATCTTTTTACATGTATTTCGTCCCGAAATGGGCCAAACTTTATCCCTTAAAGAACTAAGTAACATTGTACTACCACAATGCATTAACCGAATATGCTCGTGTTTAACAATTTAGTCAGTTAAAACATGTGATTTAGGTAAGAGGATCGGATGTTTTTTGTCAAAATTATAGGAAGAATGTCTTAATCTACCTCCTACTCTAATAATATTGTCCTGTAAAAAAGGGTTTAGGGCCAAAATCTTACTTTTCTTTGGCAAAGGAAGGTTCTTTTCTAAACAGCTATATTCATATGCAAAACATTCCTTTTGAACTTCGGAAATTATTAAATTTAGAGACTGATTTAACTCAATAGGATCTAATGGATCTTTCTTTTGTTTTGCCAAATATGAAAGTGGTAAGATTTCAGCCTTTTTTAGATTTCTAACAAATCTTAATGCATAGGCCAAAATTCTTTGAATTTTCTGAATATTAGAAATTCTGGATAAAAGGTCTGTAAAAATAGAGCTATAATTTGTGGATAAATTACAAATTGATTTTTGTTCGGGAATTTCCAGGCTTTCTGGAATAACATTCTGAAAGTTCCAAGAATCATTTTGTTGTAATAAAAATGTTGGGCCATGCCACCATAAATCGCAAGATTTTAAAATATTTGCTGTGGTACCTCTAGATATTAAATCAGCTGGATTTTGCTCCGATGTTATGTGAAACCAGCTATGAGAATCAGTTAGTAAATGGATCTCGCTTATCCTATTAGCGATGTATGTTTTCCATCTGGTTATATCACCCTTGATCCAGCCTAGCACAATCATTGAATCAGTATAAAAATATTTGTTTGTAAATCTTATGTCTAAAGCTTCACAAGACTTTTGAGCCAAACTTGCTGCTAAAGCACTTGCGCATAGCTCTAACCGCGGTAACGTTAGTTTTTGCTTTATGGGTGCAACACGTGATTTAGCACACAATAATTTACTAGATATATTTCCAGAGGAAAGCACACATCGTATGTATAGACAGGTACCATAAGCCTTTTCACTTGCGTCTGCAAAAGTGTGCAACTCTATAATGACATAGTTCGATAGACAAGCATATCTGGGAATATTAATTTCATTTATTGCAGGCAAGTCCATTATAAAGATGCACCACTTTTTATAGAGCTCAGTGGGTATTGGCTCATCCCAACCAGTTTGAAGTTTCCAAAGGTCTTGTATAATTAATTTGGCTACAATTACAATTGGTCCAAGTAATCCCAAAGGGTCAAAAATTTGACAAATATTTGACAGAATAATTCTCTTGGTAGTTTTTTCCTGTTCAGTAATATTTTTAATAGCATATTGTATTAAATCCCTTTGGGAATTCCAATAGATTCCAAGAGTTTTATTCTGTTCACTTTCTCCAATTTGTAAAACGCTAAAGTTTTGATCTTTGTTAACTTCAAACTTGTTTAAGAGATTATTGTCATTGCAGAGCCATTTTCGTAACTCAAATCCTGCTGAGTCTAAAATTAAAGACACGTCCCTTTGGATCTGAATCAAACTGTCAACATTGTCTGCTCCTGTCAGTAGGTCATCCATATAAAAATCATTAGAAATAACCTTGCTAGCTATAGGATAGTTACTTAAATTTTGATTAGCAAGTTCCATTAGACATCTTACTGCTAAATATGGGGCAGAAGTAGTTCCAAAAGTAACGGTCAATAACTCAAAAGTTTTTATCTTTTCTGTTGGCTCTATTCGCCAGAATATTCTGAGATACCTAGTATGATCCTTATGCATTAAAATTTGCCGATACATTTTCGATACATCAGCTGTCATAACATACTTATATTTGCGAAACCTAAGTAAAATAGAAAAAACATCCTGTTGCAGGGTAGGTCCGCAATATTGTACATCATTTAGAGATAATCCCGTTAATGGTCTAGCTGAACCATCGAAAACTATACGACATTTAGTGGTCAAAGAGGTGGTCTTTATGACTGCATGGTGGGGCAAAAAATACCCATGATCATTTTTGATTTCATCTAAATTTATTTCCTTCATGTGACCCAAGGATTCATACTCTTTAATATTCTTAGCATATTCTGTTTTTAAATTTTTATCTTTTTCCAACTTGTATTCTAAATTTTGGAATCTCTTTAAAGCGATATCTTTGGTGTTACCTAAATATTTTAGATTTTCTTTAAAAGGCATCTTAACAATGAATCTACCGTTTTTATCTCGTTCGGTTGTTTGCATGAAATGATCTTCACAAATTTTTTCAGTCTCAGACAATAATAACTTCTTAGGCTGTACAACCTCTTCAATTTCCCAAAACTTAACAATTTGCCGTTCTAAAGAAGTTTTTTGAGTAGTGCATAAATTAGCGACTGAAAAATTTTGTTTATTGTTTTGTGAATTTGAAGAAAAATTTAATTTTCCTGCTACTATCCAGCCAAATTTACTACTGTGTAAAACTGGTTGATTCTTGCCAAGTATTTTTTGTTCCATGCCCATTACATTCCAAAAAACATCAGAGCCCAACAACATATCTATGTCACCCTGTACAGGGTGGGGCATTTTCGTTGGTTTTATAGGGTACAGGCTAAACGGTAAGAGATACAAAAAAACTGACATGCGTGTCCCGTCCTCTTTTTTAGTGTATTTTTTAATGACACAATCAAATCTACGCTAACTATATTGGTTTAGCAGATATAGAGTGATTCTCAAAAATTGCCGATTTTTATTATCTCTTATTACTCGGTTATTTATGGAGATAGAAAAAAACTTCAAATACAAAAGTTTTATGATTTTGTGCATAGAATCCAGTGACGTAACCAGAAAATTTAAAAATGTTTTAGTTTTCAAGATATTATCAAAAGTAACATTTTGTTAAATGGAACACCCAGTATGTAAGTATTTCAGATAATTGCATTCTTTTTTGTGATTACAATGGTATATAACACTTAATACTTTTCCTTGCCATAAATAGGTAAAATACGGAAAAATATTTTTTTTTTGTAGTTGGCTATGAATTGATTTAATATTTTTTTATTTTATAATAGGTATATTCAGAACCTACTTAACGAGAATATTAAGATATTACTAAACTATAACAACAACAACAACAAAACAACATAAATTTGTAATAAGAACTGAATAGTTATTATAAAAATTAGTTACAAAAGGTGCTCAAACTGTCTCCCATTCTGCTCAATGCAATTTTCTACTCGACTTGTAACCGAACGAGTGGCTATTATGTGCTGGAGCACCGTCTTGTTGAAAATAAATGTTATTTATATCACCTAATGGCATGTTATCCAACTCTGTTAATACATATTCTTCCAAAATTTGTCTGTATCCTTCTGCATTCAAGTTTTCATGAAAAAGCCTGTAGTTAAACACTATTTCGATACAGCGCTACCCATGCATGGAATCCAAACCGTCCTTGTTGTACCCTGGCCACCGTCTGATGAGGATTTATGTCTGACCAATATCGATTGTTATGTCGATTAAAAATTCCTTCGCTAGATATATAAGCTTCGTCGGTCCATATTATATTTTGAAAAAAATTGGGATTCTGATTAATCTGTTGCAAATACCAATTGCAAAATTCTAAACGCCGTTGTTCATCTCCAGGATGTAAATTATGAACCTTTCTTATTTTATAAGGTTTATATGCTTTTTCAATATTCTTAAAACTCTTCGTTTACTTATACCAATATCATTCTCAATATTACGACTAGATACCGTCGGATCAGCAGCAACACAAGCCAACGTGTTTATTTCATCCGTTTCTCTATTTTCTTTAATGTAAATTTTATTTCTTGGTTTTCCAAATGACCCATACTCACTTAAATTGTGATACATTCGTTGAAACATCCTTTTGTCTGGCTGACGTCGTTCCGAATAACGGTCAAAATATAGTGTAAGTGCTGCATCTCTATTTTTATTAGATTCAATATAGCACTCAAACATGTTTAACTTTTCATAGTTTTGATAAAGATTCATCTTAGACAAAAGTAATAACAACAAAGCAAAAACAATACTTAATTGACGTTTGACTTTGTGACAAGTTAAAAAAGCGAAACAAAAGTTCATCCCATCCATAGCCAACTACAAAAAAAATATTTTTTCATATTTTACCAATTTAGGACAAAGAAAAGTATTAAGTGTTATATATCGCTGTAATCACAAGAAAAAATTCAATTTTTTGAGGTACTTACATACAGGGTGTTCCGTTTAAAAAATGTTACTTTGATAATATCTTGTAAAATAAAACATTTTAAATTTTTCTGGGTACGCCACTGAATTATACGTATAAAATCATAAAACTTTTGTATTTGAAGAATTTTTCTATCTCCATAAATAAACGAGTAATAAAAGATAGTAGTAAGTAATAGCCTAGATTTGATGACGCCATTAAAAAAGACACTAAAAAAGAGGACGGAACACGTATGTCAGTTTTTTTGTATCTCTTACCGTTTAGCCTGTACCCTATAAATCCAACGAAAATGCCCCACCCTGTACATTGTAATTTATATCTGCTAGCTTGTATTCGCATAGATTTAACAAGTTTTTATCAAAAGAAAAAGTTGGCAATTTTTCTGTAACTTGAGGTAACACCAGACAGCTAATATTCATTTTAAAATCATTATAGCAAGAACCAAAAGAAATTTTAACCTGGTTACTTATATTGGATAGTGCCAAACCAACGCCCTTTACAACATGATTTATTTTAGTGGGTTTTAAATTCAATTTATTACACATTTTTTGAGACAAAAAACAGCTTTGGCTTCCACTATCCAATAATGCTCTACATAAAATAAAATCCACCTCATTTTCTAAATAAATCTTTATTACACAAGTTGACAATAATATTTGAGAAATATTTGACATGCCGGCAACAACGCAATCCGAGCAAGAAAGTCCACTTACGCTCTTAGTTTCAATGTGGTTCTGTGACGTCACAGCCGCGGTAAACCCTTGCACGGGTTGCTCACAGATTAGGTAAATAAGTATAAAAAAAGATGGGACACTCATTCTATGCCTCTTTTTTAGTTCCTGACCAATCGAGCGCGGCGCTGCAATCGCCCAGCTGGCGCGGCGGCGGCAGCCGCCAATTTTAAAAATTAAATTTTGATTGCACCAAAATGTTTGCATTGTTTCATATCAAAAATGAAACAATGCAAATATTTTGGCAGTAAATTCAGAAAATAAAACTACATTATGTATGTGGGTAGGTATTTATTATAAATAACTTATTTAAAACTTTATTAAAAGAAAATTAATAAATTTTTTATTGTATAATTCAACACACTAAATATGTAATACCAGTATTATAATTAATCTCTCTTAATAATAAACATGTGAGTTCCTTACATATATTAGGGGGCTAGCTCAGTCACAATATATCATATTTTATATAACACTTTTGTCCAGAGGTGGTTCGGTTGCTAATTTTAGTACACCATATTTGCCCAGGTAGAATATCCTAGGTCACATAGTGAGTGCTGCTCTCTTGATCAGTTACCTACCTTAGCATACACACCAAATTACCCTAAATGATCTATCCCGCTGTTATAATTGGTCTCGTTTTTGAAAATGTGAATTGTGAACACGAGCCCCACTCTATGTGCATGTCAGTCATGTCTCCTTTGGAGCAGCTGGAAAAACAGTACCTGAAACAATATAAAATTGTAATATACAAACAATATTCTTTCTTCGGAATGTTATAATTCCTATTTACCAAAAGTGCTAGATAAGCAAACCGAACCCAGCCCAAGGTTTGAAATTTATAACCCACAATCAGAGGATAGACATCAGCGTAGCTAAGGGGGGCCTGGCCCCCTCTGTTGGATCTCAGGCTGCCCTTATGTATTGCAGGGGTCCCCTGGATCACTACTATTTAAAAAAAACAGATACAATATATGTGTATCACAGAAAGCAAAGACGTAGGCCGCAGCCCCCTTCAGGCTGGCCACGCCGATGAAATTGGGCCTTTTGTTAAAATAAACCATGCAAATTTATTTTATAGGTTATGTTATATACTTACTTGAGATTATTAATAAATTCTTGAATTTTTGGCTGGCCGGTAAAATTTGGTTTCCTAAATACCAAAAATCACAGATTAGGTACCAAAAATGTTGGTAAAAGCCGTGAAAATTGCAGTAAAAAACGAAAAAATTTAATTCCAGAAAATTCGAGACCGATCAGCTGGTTTCTACCGAAAAGATGGGCAGTAGCGGGTTGGGTGAGGATGAGCGGGGGTCTACGGTGGCGCCGCCATCGACTGGTCAGTGAAGCTCGAGTGACCAGGCCCTGGGGTTGCTGCTTTGCGTCGTTATTCAAAGCAATCGTGCCTTTTTCGCTCGCTTTGCGCTCTTCCGTTGGCTGGAGCTCTGGGGCCGCTTTGCTACTTGTGGGTGCTTCGCCCCGCGACGACTCACTTGCCAAGCCATTCGGACCCTTCGATGCAGAGTCACGTACCTCTACAAGCGATTTTGTACTTACCGCGCTTGTAGAGGTTTCTTTTTCAAGATGTAAAATTAAATTATGGGGTCGCTTGCATCGTGAACACTTTTGAGCTCGACAGTTCCAAAAAGGGTGTGTTCCTTTTAAGCAATTTAAACACAGTTTTAATGATTTTACTTTGGAAATCCTATCTTGTATTGAAAGCTCCAATAGTTTTTGACATTTTTCTAAATTATGACCTTGCATCATACACAATGGGCATTTAATTTCCACATTTTCTGCCTTTTGATTTTTACTTGCTGTACATGCGCAAGAACTACTAAAGCCTTTTCTAGGTTGATTTACCCTGGACTTAAATTCAAGTTTATTATCGTTTTTTGTAAATTCTAATTTTTCCAAAATTTCACAGCGTTTTTTCAAAAACTTTGTAATATCTTGCCAAGTAGGTAAATCACCTTCACATGAATAGGATTCCCAGTCCCTTTTTGTAATACTGTCAAACTTATTTGAAACAATATAAATCATCAAACGGTCCCACTCATCGGTTTTTTCACCCAATGACTTTAAAGAATGTAAATGTTTATTTACATTTTCGAGTAATTTTCTTAACCCTGTATGAGACTCAGAGGCCAGCGAAGGATATTCAAAAATTGCTCTGATATGACTGTGAATAATAATTTTTTTACACTCATATCTTTCAACTATTATATCCCAGGCCTTTTTATAATTTTGCATAGATAATTCAAGTGAACTTATTAGGTCCTTGGGATCTGGGCCTAAAGAATCTCTTAAATGCATCAACTTTTGAATATCATTCAAAGCAGGGTTCATATCTATAAGGGCTACAAATAACTCTTTATAATCTAACCACTCTGTATATTTACCCGAGAATGTTGGTATGTTTATAGGGCGCAGAGACAATCCGGTGTATTGAGTTACGTGATTAGGCTGTTGTATTATAGAGCCCGAGGCAACACCAATTTGAGATCCAGAATGAGATTCTACAGTTTGAAGAAAATTGTTAATAAGGGATCTAAATTCGCCAATTATTTTATAAAATATGGCCTCAAACTCTTCCCTGACAGGGAGATCCTCATTTTCTTCAATCAACTCAATCTCATCCTGTATTTCGGTAAATTTATCAAACAGTGGCTCTAGCCTCTCTAACCTGACCTGCATTTGATTAACTATATCATCGTTTAAATTATCTTTATCTAGCTGTCTTAAATAAGTATCAGCCCTTGTCAAGCTACCCTTAATAGTACCCCTTTTTATTTTTAATTCCCTTGAATCCCCCATAATGCTCAAATAAAAAAATACCTTTTTGTCTAGGGATTGATGGAATATAAAATAAGGTCAGAACAAAATATGTGTGGAACTTACAGGATTCCTGAGGATAAGCGCGGCACCAAACAACTTTAAACAAATGCCCTTTGATTCGCCTCCTGGTTTCATAGAAATCTGTAGCTGACCCACGCAACTTTCTGGCTTGTTCGTCCCTGAACCTCTTATAAAAAGCCGCTTCTGGCTCGATGGACCAAAAATATGGTGTATTCTTCAGGATTGCAGAAACTACGATGTTTTTGTTTACTGTTAAAATACTTTTTTATTTTATAATATATAAATTTTGCTTAAAAAGCAGAGAATAATACAAGACTTTATATAAAAAACACCTTTCGCTTCGCTTGTACTCTCTTCTCTCCTTTTCTTTCGTCCCATTCAGTCTCTTCGCGCCGACACCCTTTCTTTGCGCACAATGTTGCCGTTCGTTTAACAAATATTTCTTTGAATAGTTTTATCGATGTTTAACCAACCCAAACATACCTTAATGCTTTTGAACACCGTGCAAAAACGAGCTATCAAGCTGATCAATGACCCCGCCCAACAAACATTTAAAGTTGTAACGACGAAACGCCAACTAGAAAGAATTTCTTAAAAGTAACCGCAACGTACTCCCGCTACGTCTCAGTATACCATACAGCGACGTTATAATTCCCTAAGTGGGGAACCAATTTCTGGTTGTAACTACTAGGCCAAGTGTTTAAAGTCACTGTAGTAACAACTACACTACTACGTCGTAGCCAGGTATCTACTACGTCGAAGAGGCTGTTTTTTTCCGTAATGGCATCAAAGTTGCGATGTAGTTGCAAATAATATAATCGTTTCTTTTTGGTAGAATTGTAACACAATATGGTGGACACAACAGTAAACAGACTCGCTTAGTTTTTTTGTTTGGTTATGGTTATAATATGAACTATGTTATCCAAAAGTGTGAGAATTTACGAGCAGAGGATCAAAATTCGAGTGCGACGCAAAGTTTTTTGTATAACATGCATTATATATATTGCAAAAAACCGGTGCGCCCGTAAAATTGAGCCGTTTTCTGGTAGCTGATGGAATTTTTGTGTTGTGATTTTGGAGGTTATGTTTTCATAATCGACAGTTAACTCCAACAAATGGTGCTTAAGAAGAGCATTTTTGGTAAGCTTCAACTAATTTGTTTATAAAATAGTATGGCTCTTTAATATGAGCTCATAAAACGACAACAAAAATATTAAATTTTCTTTCTTACATAAAAACATGGCGTCCCAAACTATATTCCCTGATAGTCGAAAAGGTTACTTGAAAGTAGTTGCGGCTTTAAAGTTGATCCAAAAAGTTATTTTGTCTACATTGTTACATCAGATGTTACTATGATGACACAAACTTTTGTGGTAAAAATTAAAGTTATAATGTAGTTGTCGGATACACTTGTTTGGGACTCCAATGAAGCTTAACTTTCTAGTGGTAATTAAGTAGGATATAAAAGTCAGGGCGACTACGAAATAACGACTAAAAAGAAAGTAAAACTTTAGCAACGTCCTATTGTGGTAGAGAAGACTATCAGAATCGACTATCAAGAAACAATCCTATGAAGTAGTTTAGAGGGTCGTTTTTACGAAACATCTACTATTTCCTGATACTAAATAGTTGTTAGAACTAAAAAGTAACAAATTCTGGTTGGGATCACCACATTTCTACTATAAGAAAGTAGCAAAGCCTTTAGAACATGTAGCCGCTACTATAAATGTTAGTTGGGCGCACTTACCCGTAGCTTGGATAGTCTCGAACATCCAAGAACTGTGGGCGATCTATCTCTCTTCTACAGGTATTATCACCGAAAATGCTCTGAAGAGTTGGCACGTATGATCCCCCCGGGAGTAGCACCTACTAGGCGAACACGTCAAACAGACGGTAACCATCAATTTATTGTCAAAATAGAGGCTCCAAGAACCTCATTATATCAGAATTCATATCTCTGGAGAACAGCATCGCTGTGGAATAAACTCCCTGCGACAGTTTTCCCTGCAGGTTACAACCTGAACCGTTTCAAAACCAACACACACCAACATTTCCGCGCACTTGCCGCTTCTCGAGCGTGATAGGGATCTCCTTGCGAGTGCGCATACCCGTAAAAAAAATACTCTGCCAATTTATGGGCCCCTAAGCTCACACTAGGTACTATAGTTATAGTGTACGTGTTAGCTAATATAACTAAAAACTGAAATATATTTTATTTAACTCCAGACTAAATTACCTTTTGTTTGATACCACACAAGCCATGTTTTGACTTAAACTCAAATTTTTGAAATCTACCCCCACCCTTAAAAAAAACAAAAAACTAAAATGTATTTTGTTAAACTCCGGACTCAATTACCTTTCGTTTGATATCACACACGCCATATTTTCACTTAAATTCTATTTTTTAAAATATACCCCCACCCTTTTTTTTTAAATAAATTAAAATGTATTTTGTTTAACTGCAGACTCAATTACCTTTCGTTTGATATCACACACGCCATATTTTCACATAAACTCTAATTTTTGAAATCTACCCCCACCCTTTTATTTGGTTTCTGTTCGGTGGATTTTGTTCATTTTCAAATGGGACCATCTCGACCCAAGACCCAGCCTAGGTACCAAATTTCATTAAAATCGGCCAAGCGGTTTTTGAGTTATGCGCGTTGGTCGTTACAGACATACAGACAGACAGACAGACAGACAGACAGACAGACAGACAGACGGCGCAACAAAAAAGTTTCAAAATCATCTGAAACGCAAAGATATATAAAAAATTTTGAAATCGGAGCAACTTTTTTTTTCTCGAAAAAATTAGGATCACCATAGCTCACACTACTATAGTATAGTATATGTGTGAGCTAAAAGTTGCAGTACCAAGTTTGGTATCTTATATACCTGTGAAAATACCATTAAAAGGCAATTATTGCTTAGTCAATTATTAAAATATAGTACGCAAAGCAAAAACTCTTAAACGTTATATCTCTTAAAAAATACTCTGCCAATCTATGGGCACCTAAGCTCACACTGGATGCTATAGTTATAGTGTATCTACGTGAAAGCTAATATAACTAAAAACTGAAGTATATTTTATTGAACTCCAGACTCAATTACCTTTCGTTTGATACCACACAAGCCATGTTTTGACTTAAACTCTAATTTTGCAAATCTACCCTCTTTTTAAAAACTAAAATGTATTTTGCTTAACTCCAGACTCAATTACCTCTCGTTTGATATCACACACGCCATATTTCCACTTAAACACTAATTTTTGAAATTTATTCCCACCCTTTTTTTTTAAATAAACTAAAATGTACTTTTTGTTTGTTTTGTTTAACTCCAGACTCATCAACCTTTCGTTTGATATAACACACGCTATATTTTTACATAAACTCTAATTTTTGAAATCTACCCCCACCCTTTTATTTGGCTTGTATTCGGTGGATTTTGTTCATTTTTAAATGGGACCATCTCGACCCAAAACCCAGCCTGGGTACCAAATTTCATTAAAATCGGGCAAGCCGTTTTTGAGTTATGCGCGTTGGTCGTTACAGACAGACATACAGACATACAGACAGACAGACAGACAGACAGACATACAGACAGACGGCGCAACAAAAAAGTTTCAAAATCATCTGAAACGCAAAGATATATAAAAAATTTTGAAATCGGAGCAACTTTTTTTTTCTCGAAAAATTTAGGATCACCATAGCTCACACTACTATAGTATAGTAGTAGTGTGAGCTAAAAATGTATAATGAAAAAAGTATTAAATTATCGACAAAATACTAAAAATTAAATCAATCGTAAAACGCATATAATAAAGATTTTTAAAAGAATAGAAACATCTAACAAATATGTCACTTCTCCAAGGCCTCCTCGTATGACGTTATTACTTGTTAGTTACTAAAAATGTTTAAAAACTAGTGAAAAAATTGTGTTTTAACTTAAAAATAACTGCTCGTTTCGTCATCTGTTACTGGTTGAGTACTAATCTATCGTCTATTACTAAAAAACATTCAAAAATCACAAAAAATACTCTGCCAATATATGGGCCCCTAAGCTCACACTAGGTACTATAGTTATAGTGTACGTGTGAGCTAATATAACTAAATACTCTGCCAATATATGGGCCCCTAAGCTCACACTAGGTACTATATTTATAGTGTACGTGTGAGCTTATATAACTAAAAACTGAAATATATTTTATTCAACTTCAGACTAAATTACCTTTTGTTTGATACCACACAAGCCATGTTTTGACTTAAACTCAAATTTTTGAAATCTACCCCCAGCCTTAAAAAAAACAAAAACTAAAATGTATTTTGTTAAACTCCGGATTCAATTACCTTTCGTTTGATATCACACACGCCATATTTTCACATAAACTCTAATTTTTGAAATCAACCCCCACCCTTTTATTTGGTTTGTGTTCGGTGGATTTTGTTCATTTTTAAATGGGACCATCTCGACCCAAGACCCAGCCCAGTTCCCAAATTTCATTAAAATCGGCCAAGCGGTTTTTGAGTTATGAGCGTTGGTCGTTACAGACAGACATACAGACAGACAGACAGACATACAGACAGACAGACAGACGGCGCAACAAAAAAGTTTCAAAATCATCTGAAACGCAAAGATATATAAAAAAATTTGAAATCGGAGCACCTTTTTTTTTCTCGAAAAATTTAGGATCACCATAGCTCACACTACTATAGTATAGTATATGTGTGAGCTAAAACTGAAATATATTTTATTCAACTCCAGACTAAATTACCTTTTGTTGGATACCACACAAGCCATGTTTTGACTTAAACTCAAATTTTTGAAATCTACCCCCACCCTTACAAAAAAAACAAAAACTAAAATGTATTTTGTTAAAGTCCGGACTCAATTACCTTTCGTTTGATATCACACACGCCATATTTTCACTTAAACTCTAATTTTTAAAATATACCCCCACCCTTTTTTTTAAATAAATTAAAATGTATTTTGTTTAACTGCAGACTCAATTACCTTTCGTTTAATATCACACACGCCATATTTTCACATAAACTCTAATTTTTGAAATCTACCCCCACCCTTTTATTTGGCTTGTGTTCGGTGGATTTTGTTCATTTTTAAATGGGACCATCTCGACCCAAGACCCAGCCCAGTTCCCAAATTTCATTAAAATCGGCCAAGCGGTTTTTGAGTTATGAGCGTTGGTCGTTACAGACAGACATACAGACAGACAGACAGACATACAGACAGACAGACAGACAGACGGCGCAACAAAAAAGTTTCAAAATCATCTGAAACGCAAAGATATATAAAAAAATTTGAAATCGGAGCACCTTTTTTTTTCTCGAAAAATTTAGGATCACCATAGCTCACACTACTATAGTATAGTATATGTGTGAGCTAAAACTGAAATATATTTTATTCAACTCCAGACTAAATTACCTTTTGTTGGATACCACACAAGCCATGTTTTGACTTAAACTCAAATTTTTGAAATCTACCCCCACCCTTACAAAAAAAACAAAAACTAAAATGTATTTTGTTAAAGTCCGGACTCAATTACCTTTCGTTTGATATCACACACGCCATATTTTCACTTAAACTCTAATTTTTAAAATATACCCCCACCCTTTTTTTTAAATAAATTAAAATGTATTTTGTTTAACTGCAGACTCAATTACCTTTCGTTTAATATCACACACGCCATATTTTCACATAAACTCTAATTTTTGAAATCTACCCCCACCCTTTTATTTGGCTTGTGTTCGGTGGATTTTGTTCATTTTTAAATGGGACCATCTCGACCCAAGACCCAGCCTAGGTACCAAATTTCATTAAAATCGGCCAAGCGGTTTTTGAGTTATGCGCGTTGGTCGTTACAGACAGACATACAGACACACAGACAGACAGACAGACATACAGACAGACAGACAGACAGACGGCGCAACAAAAAAGTTTCAAAATCATCTGAAACGCAAAGATATATAAAAAATTTTGAAATCGGAGCAACTTTTTTTTTCTCGAAAAAATTAGGATCACCATAGCTCACACTACTATAGTATAGTATATGTGTGAGCTAAAATTGAAGTAGGATGATTAAAGTTAAATAATAGTAACAAAAAATTGTTAAAAACGACACCGGTCGCTGCTCATTATGTCACTCGTCGATTGATCTTAGCCATTGATTATTTATTATTACACCACCTTCTACCACCACACAATTTACCACAAGTAAATCCTCAAAAGTTAAACAAACTGTAAAGTAATATACAAAATTGGTAGCTATGCGTAAAGAAAAATCAGCACATCCTTTATAACGTGTTTAAAAAATATGCAAAATTAAATAATAATAGGTCGCAAGAAAAATTTTAATCTCTTGCCTACTAGAAGATTTATCCCTCTAAATTTTAAAAATAGAAGACTGAAGCAGTTTAAGTTTATAAGATTTTTACAGTACATAATATAATCAAGTCAAGTTTAGCTAACAAAATATATTCTCAAAATTGTATGATTGTCCTTTCCAAGACCCCAATAGTAAATAAAATAAACATTAGTAAAAGATGTTTACATGCGAAAAATAAAAAATATATATGACAGAAAGAAACAGAGAGAGTGCTAAACTCGAATACATGCAATTTATGACTCGAATACATGCAATTTATGACTCGAAGGTGGAAAGTTGATACTCGAAGAAGAGAAAGTTGGAACTCAAAGGGGGAAAATTTAAGAAACAAAGGGGGAAACTTAAGTTGTTAGGTACTCAAAAAAGGAAAAGTCGATACTCGAAGAAGGAATAGTTGTGCCTCGAAGAGGAGAAACTTGATACACGATTGGTGAAAAGTTGAGACTGGAAGGGGGGAAAGTTGAGACGCGAAGGGGGGAGAGTTGGTATCCGAAGAAGACGAAGTTGGTACTCGAAGGGGGTAAAGTGGGTACTCGAAGGAATAAAAGTTGCTAATCAAAGGGAGGAAAGTTTGTATCCGAGTAGAGTCTCGAAGTGAAGAAACTTGACACACGATTGGTGAAAAGTTGAGACTCGAAGGGGGTAAAGTTGAGACGCGAAGGGGGGAAAGTTGATACCCGAAGAACACGAAGTTGGTATTCGAAGGAGGTAAAGTGGGTACTCGAAGGAATAAAAGTTGCTACTCAAAGGGGGGAAAGTTGGTATCCGAAGGGGGCAAAGTAGAGTCTTGAAGAGGTTTCGGTTCGATTGGTTGGTACTCAAAGAGAATAAAGTTGATACTCGATGGGTGGAAAGTTGAGACTCAAGGGGGGAAAGATGGTACTCAAAGGGCTTAAAGTATGTACCCGCAGGTAAAAGTATTACTACTCAAGGTGGGCCTCCTTTTTAAGCTCCTGTAGAAAATATCTAAAGGAAGCAAACAAAACAAATAAAAATTGACGGAAACTTGTACTATGCCTGCTAATTAACAAAAAAAACATATATTTTATGATTGTTGGTACTAAAGTTTGCATGATTTACTAAAAATTTTGCGGTAAATGTATTGGGCTAAAACAGCTCCAACCCATTTCTAACAAGTATAAACCTGTTTTCGACAAGTCTTAACGTGTATCTGAAAAGCACTTATAAAAGGGCGGAGCGTGTTGAACTGCAGTCAGTTAGGTATAACTTTTCAAGGAAAGTGCATTATTGAGTTCTATCAACACAGTGTTTTAGTGAAGTTGGTGCTATTCAAAAAAATAAAATGAGTTTTGCAACGAAATTGGTTTATAAAATTATGTGTCAGCTTGGTATGGTAGAAGATATGGATAAAAATGTTTCAATTTTAAAAATTCTAAAAGACTGGGCTTTGGCCAGTAGACAAATAAGCATTGCTTTAAAAAAAGCTTCTTCAGTTGCTGAAAAATCTCATTTGACGGCGTGCCTGGGACAAGTTAAACAGTGCAAGCACATTTTAAAACAAAAAAGCCTCAAGTTTGGTGGTGCGATTGGCACCAAGGAAACAGCCAAACATCGCGTACAATGGGAAGACATAAACTCAGCCTTTGAAAGCCGAGTAAGAAGTGCTGTCATTACAAATTTACGTCATAAAGATCCCAAAAAGTTTTTAGAGGATTGTTTTAGTTTATTTAAACGAAGAATAGAAAATACATTAAAAAAAGAGGATATGTTAAAAGTTAACACTATTTTAAGTGGAGATTTTCAAATACCAAAACAAGGACAAATTGGAAATGAGACAACACTTTAATACCGCTAATGCGATTATTGACCGTAATACAAAATTAAAAAACTGATTTGAGAAAAATTTAAAAACTTTGCTTTTGACTGACTTGGAAGAATTTGAACAAAATCAATCTGGATGGTCTCTTACAAAAATTAATAATCTTATTGTTGCTGTTAATAAATATAACTGCATGAGAGCCGGATGTCATTTAAAAATACCCAAGTTTATTTTAAATAAAAAAGGTTGTGTTAATGTGAAAAACAATGACGATTTATGTTTTGGTTGGGCAGTTGTATCGGCATTATATCCTGTTGAGAAAAATGCAAATAGAACATCTTATCCACATCCCAAGGAAGTGTTAAATTTGAAAGGTATAAAGTTTCCAATGACTTTAAGTCAAGTTGCTCGTTTTGAAAAGCAAAATAATATGTCTATTAACGTATATCGCTTGCAAAAACTTAATAAAAACAGTTTTAAAGTACTACCTGCGTACATATGTGGTGAAAAACTTAAAAAACACGTAAACGTATTATTAGTCCAAAATAATTATTATTTGGAGAAAGAAGAGATTACAGACCTTTCTCCGACCACTTATCACTTTGTATGGATAAAAAATCTTTCAAGACTAGTAAGTAGTCAACTTAGCAAATTCGCAAAAGTAAAATACATATGCGATAGATGTCTGCACTATTTCTATTCTAAAGAGAGCCTCGACCAGCATATAAAAGACTGCCTGATTATTGGCAGTGTTGTGGTGCCAAAACTACCATCTGAAGATAAAAAAATTGTTGAATTTAAAAACTTTAAAAATAAAGAATTTGCAAGCTTTATTATATACGCAGATACTGAATGCTTGCTACTTCCTGTTGCACAGAATAGTAGCCACAGAACCCAAAATTATCAACGTCATGTGCCTTGTTCAGTAGGATATTACGTGAAATGTGCCTACGATGATTCTTTATCATTTTATAAATCTTACACGGGGTCTGAATGTATGGCATGGTTCAGTAAACAGTTACTAGATTTCGCTGAAAACCTGGAAACTGTATTTCTCTGTAACTTACCCATGGAACCTTTAAGTAAGAAACAAAAAATTGACTTTAAGAATGCTAAAAAATGTCATATTTGTGAACAGAAAATACGCGATCATAGTCACCTTACATCTGAGTATCGTGGTCCAGCTCATGAAAGCTGTAATCTGAACTTTTAGGATAGTCATACTGTCCCTGTAGTATTCCACAACCTTAGCTCTTATGATGGACATTTGATAATTGAGCACATCGCCAATTTGGATGGAACAGTAAATTTGCTACCAGTTAATAAAGAAAAATATATTGCATTTACCAAAAAAATTAACGAAAATTTAATTGAATTTAGATTTATTGATTCGTATCGATTCATGGCCAGTAGCTTGGAAAAGCTAGCTTCGTATCTTGAGGAATATCCTTTGGTTAAAAAATAATTTTCTAACTTGTCTGACGAACAACAAAAACTTATTTTTAAAAAAGGACTATTTTGCTATGACTATATGAATAGTTGGGAAAAATTAAAAGAAACATCACTGCCGAAAAAAATTAATTTCTTTAATACGCTAGAAAGTAAAGAAATTTCGTTAGCTGAATACGAGCACGCAGCTAATGTATGGAGAAGCTTTGGCTGTAAGACCCTACAAGATTACATGGAACTCTACATGAAAGTTGACATAATTCTTTTGATGCAAGTATTTCAACAGTTTAGAGAGAGCTGTCATGAAACGTATGGTTTAGACCCTGCTAATTATTTTACTCTTCCTGGTTATACATGGGATTGTATGCTGTATTGCACGCAACGAAAATTAGAGCTTTTGACTGACTATAATATAAGCCAATGTTCTAAAAGATATGTGGAGGCAAACAACAAGTACATGTCCAACTATGATTCAATCAAAGAAACATCATTTCTTATGTATTTTGACATTAATAACCAATATGGATATAGCATGAGCCAGTCTCTGCCTTATGGAAATTTTAATTGGTTAGAAAGTGAAGAAATGCATCATTTTGATGTTAATAAAATTGAAAATGACTCGAATAATGGATACATCCTAGAAGTCGACTTGTGCATTCCTGTGGAATTACATGACTACTTCTCAGACTTGCCTCTATGTCCTGAACATAACTGCCCACCTGGTGAAAAAAACCCCAAAAATAAGAAACTTATGGCTACACTGTATGATAAAAAGGAGTATGTAATTCATTATAGAAATCTAAAGCAAGTATTGAAACTTGGCATAAAACTTAACAAAATTCATAGGATTTTATGCTTTAACCAATCCGCATGGCTAAAACCCTATATCGATTTCAATACTCAATTAAGACAAAATGCTAAAAATGACTTTGAGAAAAACCTTTTTAAATTAATGAACAATGCCGTGTTTGGTAAAACCATGGAAAATATTAGAAATCATAGTATTGTTAAATTAATCAAGAAATGGGATGGACGATATGGAGCTGAAGCTCTGATTTCTCGACCAGAGTTCAAAAGCGTTACAATATTTAATGAAAACCTGATTGCCGTAGAACTTGAAAAAACAGAAATATATTTCAATAAACCGATATATGTGGGAATGTGTATTTTGGATATTGCCAAAACAACGATATATGATTTTCACTATAACTATATGGTACCGGCTTTTGGAAAGGATTGTACTGTGGTATACACAGATACTGATAGTTTAGTTTATAACATAAAAAATCATGACATTTATGAATCAATACAGCGCGACTGCTTCAACTATTTTGATACGTCGGATTATCCTATTGACAACATATATAACATCCCGAGGATAAATAAAAAGGTCCTAGGCATGATGAAAGATGAAAACAATGGGGAAATAATGACGCATTTTATTGGCCTTAGAGCTAAAATGTACGCCACGAAAGTAGCTGATACCAAGAGTAAAACAACAAAAGTGATTAAGAAGGCCAAGGGTGTAAAGCAAACTGTTGTAAAATCAAAAATATCATTTGAGGACTATGTCGACTGCCTAAACAATTTTACAGAAAAAGTGGTTACGCAAAATCTTATAAGATCCGAAAAGCACAGACTATACTCCGTAAAACAGACAAAAATTGGACTGAGCCCTCAGGATGAGAAAAGATGCATTTCAAAGGAGTCTTATGAAACTTTACCGTGGGGACACTATAGTATTAAGTAAGAACTTAGTTTTGATGCAATTTTAATAATGTTGTGTCTGTTTATATTGTGTTTGGTTAAATATTTTTAGCTTTAAATTATAAGTAGCTAATTTTAATCCTTAACCTTAATTTAATTTTCTTTTTGCCTATAGAATATATTATAAAACGTATGTGGTAAGCATAGGTAGGTGTAGGGTAAAGCCTTATGTACTTTAATATTAAAATAAATATATAAACCTATATAATAATATTTATAATACCTGTAATGTTATAATATTTCAACTAAAATAAGTTGAATAAATAAAAAGTCTACTTAGCTATAGCATTTAGAATTAGGATCATCTGATTGATTGTGTTTTCATGTAAAACTTTATTATAATAAACAATTAAATGAATCTTGTGTTATTATTAATCTAGTCTTTAAGAGTTAAAACCTATAGAATATAATATAATATTTACTGAAAAAGGTGAATCCGAAAATGTTTGAAATTTAAGTATTCACTGTTTAGGTCGATTAAATAAAATCCTGTAGTGACAGGTCAGCACAGTATTTATATAAGGTGTCCAGTAACTAGAAAATGGTTAAATGACAATTTAAAAACATTTAAGATATTTGACTGGATAGCAAAGCAGAAAAAAAAAGAAGTGATGTGATAATTACTGCCTCTAATATAATATTCTAGGATAAGTCGCAAAAAATGACCGCGTTTTCGTCTTATGGAGATTTACATGGAAAAAGTGAGCCAGAACCTATGTTATACATCTACTCATGTAGATTTAACAAAATAAATATTACATGGTATGAGTTTGTTTTCAAGTAAAAAAAAACTTTGTTATTTTTGTTCACGTGAATTTAACGTTGATGTGATTTTTGTGCTATGTAGGTATATGGCAGACCTGTGGGTAATTGTATGAGCTACCAATTTGACAAGATCTAGTTGTGCATGTGCAATAGTTAAGTGGCGGCTGATGACGTTATAAATTGGAGGGGCAGAAATTTATATTGCATGGAAAAGGAGATTAAAAAAAAACATACCTAAACAATCTAAACAATTTAATTTTAGCATTTTACAAAGAAGCAGCTACTTGGTGTAGTTTTTAGTTTATTTGTTTATAGTTAAAGTCTATTCGCCCTTCTTTTACATGCGCAAAGTGTTTGGATTAGCACCAGTTTCAGACTCATCATGGACCCGTAGAGCAACCTCAAAAATCCCACAGAATTTTAAACAGTCTATTAACCTACTAAGTATATGTCTATTTTTTGCCACATTTTCATTATGTTCGGTAATAGAAAATTCTATGTGGTTATTTAAATAAGTAGCACTTACTTTGTGTCTTTAACTTTTCACTAAAGTGGTTGATATCACACGGTAAAAAATTTGTCTTAGATCACAGCAAATTGCTTTGAAGTAAAATAATTTGTGCTTTCCTATTCACCAACAGAATATTTTCTTGATATAGCACAAAAAATATCTCCCTTTATTTTAATGTGAAACAGAAATTGTTTTATTATAAATTGAAACTGAATTAATCTAAGGCACCGTTTCCTCTGGAAGCAAAATATTACTTATATAAAGACAATTTGCTTTTTTACAAAATGGAGTATACACAAAACAATTAAAGAAGAAAAATAAAGTCTCATTTCAAGATTAAACGCTCCGTTGAACTTAAAACGAATATTTAAATTCAAAACAAATTGTTTTAAGCTAAAACCAAAAAAATTCAAGGAACCCTAGAAGACGCATCCCCATTATATAATACGCAAATTCATTCATCATGCAGAAATCTCAGAAAATTTCGCCGAATCCTCGCAGGCAACACTGTAAGAGGTATAAAAGAGAAATCGATGAAAAACCATGGGCGTGCAGATTTTGTTGAAAATAAAATAAATATATTATAGACATTTTCCTATAAAATTTTTGCACCCAAAATTATAAAATTTAAATAAGTGTAAAATATTACCGGTACAGCTTTGACAGCCATTCTATTTAAATGACTCTTTTTACAGAATTAATTTTAATCAATAACTTATTTACAGCTGGTAATATCCGTAGTTTTGATTTTTGTTATTTTTCGCTAAAGATAAGAAATCTACTTTATATTATTTTTTCTGGATATAGAAAAGTGTTACTTTAATCCCTAAAATTTAAAACACAGGTAAAAGTGTTTCTTTTTATTTCAAATTGTCAAAGGTGTTTTTTTAGCTTTTTAGTCTTTCACCTTGGTAATACATTGCTCTTAGTAAATTTTTTACAGTAAGTAGATTTGTTCTGTTAAAAAAAGTCAAAAACTCCGAATTATATACTCAGACCTTGAGGATTTAAAGAGTCTATTTGATCCCCTAGTGTATGTTTATAATATTGATATGCGATGTTTACCATCATTATTCTCTTCAAATTAAAGCACACTAAGGTGTAGTCGTTTTTTCTTCAATCTTCTCTAGAAGTTCCCGAAACCACCCAAATGATAAAAATGGGACAGCCTATACTTATAATATAGATTTTTTGTTATATTTTATCAGCAAAACTCTTGCCTCGAAATAAAAAGCACTCATTGGTTTATTTTACCAAAATCCATTCATTAGTTTATTAAACTCTAGAAATTAGTTTTTTTAGAAAATATTTGGTATGAGTCTGTGTTTTTTTACATTTGCAAATGTTAAAAAATATGACTTATTCAGTTTTATCAACAAAATACTTTTGATTTCCATAAAAAAATTTATTTAATTTTTATTTACCAAATAAAATAAAAGTGAAAAAATATTATTTATAATTAAGTGATTATTATACAGGGTGTCCCATAACTTAGGCGCCATAGTGTAGCAGGTGATAGAGGAGGTTATTTTCAAGAAAAAAGTTTATATAACATGGGGTCAATATTCATCTGTTTTTAAGATATAGGATTTTTAAAGAGGAGTGGGTGAAAACGGGTTATACAAAAAAAAATCTGTCACAGCCAGCTGAATACTCAGCTAATTGTGATTAAAAAATGTGGTACTCCTTTTTTGATAATATTACAAGTGGAGGAGGTACGGGCTGTCAAAATAACCTCGAAAATGTATAAAAAATAATAATTTTTTTTAAATTAATTTTTGCTTTCTCTTTTAAAAAATATCAATAATATTTCATTATTATGTCTCGCTAGAGACTTGTTTTTATTAACAAAAAATATTTGAAAAACATTGCATTTAATATGGCATTCATAAAAGTTCATACCAAAAAAATAGTATTTTCTAAAAAAATTGACTGACTAACTTTTTTCAAATTAATTTTTTTAAATTAATTTCAATTTACTGCTTTTGTTTTAATACAAGACTACGCAATTTCATATTTTTACTGCGTTTTTTTTAAAAGTTATTATCACAAAAGTTAAAAAATCAACAAGTTTTTGATCAGACATGACCTCCTCTATCACTTGTTGGCCTATGGCCCCTAAGTTATGGGACACCCTGTATATACAAACAATATTTTAATCCATTTGACTCAAGGCTCTCTTTTAATTAATCACCAGGGACTATGCAGTAAGTGAAAAGGAAGTTAAAACTCTTTTTTTTCTGTGTAAAAGTAGGTACTACCTTTTTTCTTCTTATAGTTATATTTGTTAATTCTAACTAATTTTTTACATCATTACATGATGATCGAACATCAAAAACAACCAGTGATAATATATTATGTATACTTTATAATAAAAAGAGATAGTTGAATATTTAACTACTAACCACTAGTAGTAAGTAGTTTTCTTAATTTGAACTAGTCTTTAACACCTGACCTTGGGCAAGGCATTTGGTACAAGATAGTGCCTACTAGGTGCTAAACGAACATACTGAGGATCAAAGTGGTCAGAACAAAGACATGCCCATTTTGACAGAATTTTTTAAGGCCAATAATCTCCCTCCAAAGCTCTCTCTTGTTTGGATCAGTGGGGAACCTAGTAAACTCATAAATTTGAATATTTTTAAATTAAAAAAAAAAAATAACTGTACAGTAGCATGATTTAATATATGAGAAATATTACCCATAGGATTCCCTACAATCGGTCTCCATAGTCTATAGGTCTACAACCACACGTTTAGAAGAAAATTTCAAAAAATTATGTTTTTTGCAATTTATGTAAAAACGGTAAGTCATAAATAAAACTTTATTGACATAAAATGATCAAGACACAATTCTCTACAATGCGACAATGACAATTTACAGCTCTACAACCACATGTGTTGAAGACAGAGGGTGCCGAAAATGCCCATTATATACTTTTTTGCGTTTTACGCAAAAACCATAAGTCATAGAGCTGTGACATAGGTGAATTGTAGAGAATGGCATTTTGGAGATTTCTTGTCTATAGTGTGTTTTTCTAGGACCTACTGTTTTGCATAAAATAAAATAATAATTTTTGCAAATTTGGCGCCCTATATGTTCTACACGTAGTTGTGGCCCAAAAGGAAAGAATGTAGAAAATTGTGTCCTTTAACATTTTATGTTTATAAAGTTTCTTTCTACGACTAAAAAAAACACAATTTTTGACAACTTAGCTGCCATCTTCCTGCTAAACATGTTGTTGTAGACCTATAGACTATGGAGATTGATTATAAAGACTCGTATGGGTAATATTTCTCTAAAATAAAATTCTTCTCTACGACTTACCGTTTTTACGTAAAATGCAAAAAACTGATTTTTGTCAATTTTGGTGCCCTCTATCTTTTATACATTTTTGAAGTGTAAACGTCTTTAGGCGTGTTTAGTAGTTTTCGTGGGTACTGAATTGAACTGAGCCGTCAGACTCGCCTATGTAACGCTCATTCGGGTGAAGTCGGCTCGAGTCGACTAACTGTGAGAGGAACATTCAGCGAGCAATATGATGATGCAGATGAAGGCCAGTATTATTAATTTCGCCTTGTTAAAGTTTACACTTCTGCCAGGTGGTCTTAAGCACACACAATTTTTTTGTCAACAAAGGTTTTCTCTGCGACATTCCATTTTCGCGTAAAATCAAATCAAAAAGCTTTTTGAGTTTTCCAGAGTTGCCCAGGGGAGTTTTGTAGACTAATTTTTTTAAGCTATATATATAAATATATATATATATATATATATATATATATATATATATATATATATATATATATATATACATATACATATACATATATTCTATAAAGAAGAGGTTTTTTTAACTTTCATGATCAAAACATTTAACTTAAATTTATTTGGACTAAAAGCAAGAGTTATTTTTATACCGAAAACATTTGTAGTGAGAACAATAATTAATAGTTTAAAGTGCAGTTTACTCATCTGGTTTTAATAACTTTTTAAATACCATCTAGGAATACAAAACTAATAAACTATTTATGAACTCTAACCTCACACCAAAGAAATTTAATTAAACTTACTTTCAGTTGAACGTTTTTCACAATGGAGTCCCGTTTTTTCAGAAAACCGAAAACCAAATCAATATTTTAAACTGCGCATTCGCTACCGTACTTTTTCTTCTCACATAAAATATCTCCCTCTCAGCTGTGGTCGAGCATATGTGAAGTTAGTAAGAGGAAGATAATTTTATGTGATCAGAAAGAGAGAGGTGCGCATGTGAAGTTAAAAAAATGGTTTGCATTACAAGGATATCGCCGCTAGTTATTTTGTGTTCCTGCAAAAAACAAGCTCAAGTTGGTTGACTGCACAAAAATTGCAATTTTGTGCTAATCGTTGTACGTTCTATAAAAATCGACAATCAACAATCTTCGAAAAAAACCAACTTTAGCTGATTATTTCTAATTTATACTTTCCTTTTAATTCAAAATAGATAAGGATTTAAACCGCCACATAGATCTATTAAAACAGGGACTTAAAAGCAAATGTTTTATGATTTTTGTTAAGTTTAGGTACCTATGTAAACAAAAATTTACCGATTGATTATTGGATAACTTATTCTAACTTAAAAAAAAACTTTTTTTCAAACATTTATATACATATGTGCATATAGGCACACAGACAGACATGCATACATACATATCTAGAGGTTATACTTACAACCTAGAATTAAATTGTATAGAAAAACATTATTAATGATAAGATCTCAAAAAAAAAAATCAATGAAAACAATCCTTTTCTCACATAGGATGGTAAACATATTCTATTACAGGTACATGTATAGCAATCCAAAACGTAAGCCGAATTCAATAACAAAATATTCTTTTGATTTTTATTAGTTACCATTTTACTTATGTACCTACATCAAAATTACAAGTTATAAAAGTACTGGCAACATTGTTGCGAATTTGAAAGAAATCCCCAGTATAATACTTTTTGTGTCTGATGAAGTTCAGGATTTCTATACGGGGTCTACCTTTAGTTGAATGTTTTTGGCTAAAACAATGTATTCAAGAAAAGTACGTGTTTTTACTGTAGACAAAATTTTTTACCGTGCACACATTCCTTTTGCCACCCACGCAAGATCGCTCCTTTGATTGTTCATAATAAGACAAATAAAGCAAAAAAAAGCATTTCGTTTTTCACAAGCGCACAACCAGCTTTCAGCATCGTATAATTTTTTATTACTTGCACTAAAATTTTGGTTAATTTTTTTAGGATTTTTAGGTCTGGTCTATGTAGCCCTAAAGATTTTATTTGTAATCGAAGTTCATATGTCAACGGCTATTGAAGAGCTGACAATTAGAGAAATCCCCCTCACGTCAATGACGGTCAGCAGAGCACACGCACCTTGGAGGCTCGAGAAGAGGTACAAAATCCACATCCCAGACAGGGAAGCGTGGCAGAGAGACGAAATGATGTTTGAGGAGAGCGCTTTAGTTTGCTACACTGATGGATCCAAACTATCAGAGAGGCAAACCACAGGAGCGGGAGTATACGTGGAAAAACTAGAAGTTCAGAAGAGCTACTCGCTCGGTGAGCAGGCTACTGTTTTTCAAGCAGAAGTCTACGCCATAATAATGGCGGCAACCCTAGAAGAGGTTCGGAACAGCGAAGAGGAGCTTATATATATATGCTCTGACAGTCAAGCCACCCTGAAGGCGCTAAACGCACCCAAGATTGCTGACGGCTTGGTGGAAGAATGCGCAGAGGCGCTGGAGACCCTAAGCGATGGCAAACGGGTGACGCTGGTTTGGGTTCCGGGACATACGGGGGTACCAGGCAACGAGAAGGCGGACGAACTCGCACGACTCGGGGCAGGAACCGCCTATGTAGGACCGGAGCCACTTTTGGGCGTGACAAAAAGACAAGTGCAAAGCGGACTCAACAAATGGGCCCAAGACGCGCTATTAAACTCCTGGGAAACAGGAACGGGTTGCAGACAGACCAGAGAATTCGTAGACCGTCCAAAAGCGACCAGAATTAGATGGATGCTGGGACGGACACGAAAAGACCTCGGACTGCTGATAGGTACTCTAACCGGACATAACCGGTTGAGGAAGCACATGACGCGTATAGGAGTCGAGAATGACCCTACCTGCCCAGCCTGTGGACAGGAAGAAGAGACATCAAGACACCTCGTGGCAGAATGCGAGGCCTACGCAAGGATGAGACAACAGGCACTCGGAGCGCCAACTCTGAGCGAGGAAGAACTGCACATGCTCAAATGGGCAGACTTACTGGACTTTGTAAAGAGAACAGGAAGGCCCAATGAGTTACCCGACCATCAAAGGGAAGTGCAGAGAGTGGGTTAAGGGACAGACTTGGGGCATGGCAAAAAGGGCCTACTCTGGCCTACTTGTCAGACCTGCGGGTCAACCCCCCCCCCACTACTACTACTACTACTATGTCAACGTATTTAAATTTGCACAGTTAATTATGTAATCGACGGTATTTATTTCCATTTTATAAACAAACGATAACAAAAACAATGACACGCGACCGGCAATGCTTTTTACTACTGAAATATCCTAAATCAAAACAAACTCATACGTCTTCACTAAGGATAGAACCGGCAACGTGACTTTAACTAAAACACACATTCCTCCCGCCCCCGCTCGAGAACATCCACCCATACCCCGCTGAAAAACAGGTGAAATTGAAACCTTGCTCCGCGCGGCGCTGCCGGCTTGTAATTATTTACGCTAAAAAAGTTCACCCAATTAATCGCTTGATGTTAACCACAGATAATAAAAAGAACTAGACAATCATGTCGTAAGGGAAAATTTAACTTTTTTTAAACAAATCAATTAAAAATACTGTTTTTTGTCTAGTTTTGGGAGGGCACTGCCCCTTTGCCCTCCCTGAAGCAGCCGCCACTGGTTAAGAAGGTATAAGACACATTTTGCCCCCTTGCGCCCCCCCAGGGGCAAAATATTAAACTTTTTTTGACAATCAAAAAATAAGTCCGTGAAGGCCGATGTGCGTGCCAATTTTCATTACTGTGGCTTAAACTGTTCAGAATTGAAAAAATATTTTGGCACCCTAACCTTACTTTTTGACTGAGACAATTTTGGGTCTGTTAACAGGTCAGGCAGTGTTGTTGGGATCATTAGTAATCGATCAAAATATGTGTTGGCGCGGATCTACGGCAGTTAAAGTTAAAAGGGGAAATCCCCCCCCTCCCAATCCTAAACTATATTTAGTTTTGACAAACAAAATAAACCTCCTGTTCAGGGTTTAGGAAGATTCGCCGCCACCGACTCGCCGCGGTCTATTCGCTGCCGTTCCGATTCCCCGCCGTGCGAACTCGTCGTTTAAAAACAAGTCGCTGCCGCCATAGTTTTAGTTTGAAATTTTGTTTATGAAATGGTTATATTTAGCTTGACTTCGTATATTTGTTTATTTATGCTTTTGTTGAAAATCGTCTTTAACTACTTTTCGATGAGCTACATATATTATATTTGACAGGTGTATAGAGTTCATATTTTTATCACAAAAACATCAAAATGGCGGATCCGAATGGCTCGCTTTTATTTTACAATAAAAAAATTACGGTCTTTAAGACTATGTCATACAATTTTTCACTTACATTTAAAAAAAAAATCAAAATGGCGGTTACAAAATGCCGGGATTTTCAATGTATAAACCGATATATCAAATTGAGAATATTGAGCTGTTTAAGGTAGCTGGTTATAATTTCTGACTTCACCTTTAAAAAAATGGATCCATGACGGATCTGATACCTTCCTAGCCCATTAGCACACTCCAAGTAAACTCCAAGCTATATCAGCCTGGGAAACAGCTTTTTCTAAATATTTCAAAAACGAAAGCTTCTCCAAAGCTTTTGATTATAACACAAATTATTGAGAAAAAGGTGCTCTACTATATTCCAAAAACAGCATGTTGATGCGATTCCTTGTTAAAAAGTTAGCATATTTTCAACTTTTAAATTGTCAAAAAATGTTAATAGATTTGAACCAAACATTATTTTACCTGAAAATTGCATGAAAATCGGTTCAGCGGTTTAGGAGCTATCCTGTTACGGACAGACATACACACACACATGGACAGACGTCACGTCGATATTCCTAAGATAAGTCAAAATACACCCAATTACCACATTTTATCGGTTATCTCAATTTTTTTTTTCGTCGAGAACAATACCTTCTATAGCAATTGCTTCGCGGGCTAGGAAGGTAAAAATGGTGGACTTTTTAATTTATAAACCGATAGATATGTTTTCATTTTGGATCTTTGGGGGGTTTAGTATAGCTATAATATTATAATTTTTGAGGTAATCTTTAGAAAAAACAAAATGGCGGATCTAAAATCACGGACTTTTCGTTTTATGAACCGATATATATATATATTAAATTTGGAACTTTAAGGTGTTTAGCGTCGCTGATTATGATTATTGAGGTAAACTTTAGAAAAATTAAGGTGGCGGATCCAAAATGGCGGATTTTTATATTTATGAACCTACATGTATTAAATCATAGGATTATAATAGGCACCCCAGAATTCAAAGTTAAATACATATCGATTCATAAATATAAAAGTTAGACATTTTGGATCCGCCATTTTAATTTTGTTTCAATTTAATTCAAAAATCATAATCAACGACCTTAAACACTTCAAATTTCCAAATTTAATACAAATCGGTTAAAAAATGAGAAGTCATTTTGGGTTCGCCACCTTGATGTTTTTACATAAGTTTTGTTTAAAAATCCTAATCAGCGACCTTAAAAAACCCAATGCTCCAAATTAAATAAATATCGGTTTATAAATAAGAGAGCCCGCCAATTTGAATTTATTGTAATAAAAAAATTATAAATTGTATCTACACTGAAACTCTATAGACATAAAATCTGGAGCTCTTCGAAAAGTACTTGAAAAAGCTGTCGCAAGATTTTAAACAAAGGCATAAATAAAGATATACCAAGATAGGCAATAACGATGTAAAACAAGTTTGCAAAATAAAACCGAATCGGGTCGGCGGCGAGTTGGGTCGGCGGCGAATCGAGTCAGCGGCGAATCGGGTCAGCGGCGAATGTTGTCGGCAGCGAATTTTCCGCGAATTGTTTTATTCCTCTTGGTCACTATGTGCAATATAGTTTTACGCGAAAAATCGATATCTAGCCATCGGAAATTCCTAGATCCGCCCCTGATATTACTAATAATTCTTTCTTGACTGCGGAAGATTATGCTCATGGCTTGTTGTGATGAATGACGTTTTTGATAATGCCCGGTTATAAATAATTCCGTTTTTAAAATTGGGCTGTTATATAATTTTCCTTTAATATCTTTTAACGATTTTTTTGTCCTTTATGATAAACTGTGGAGAGCTTATATGGAGTGCAATTTTCGGCATTTTTTCTAATTCATCTCCGAATGACGTATTTACATAATATAAAAGACACCCACTTAATTAAAAAAATCAATGGCGACACAATAAAACATATGTAGCCCCAATAAAAATTGAAGCCTATCGAATGCTATCCAAACTGAATTTTTTTATCTCTGTTTTATCAAAATTCACACTTTGTATTACCACTTTGTGGTATTACATACCGAATCAAAAAGTTTAGTTGAGAGTTTGGTTTTTCAATTTTTAAGCCGATAACATATAAAAAAAAAATTTACGGTAAGTTTTTAGTAACCTGAAAAGTAAAAATGCATAATATTTTTTTATCCCAATAAAATAAACAACATCTATAAACATTTCTTGCCAAAGAAAATCTGTATAATAGCTATCAGTTTGTATCAAACACGGTCTTAGTTAGGGAAAAGGCGGGCAGAATGGGTAGGTCTAACAATACTCATTTCAGTCATAAAACGGTAATGAAATTATATTGTATACGCATGTATACGGCCGCTGTCATAAAGCAAAAATCGACAGTTGCTCGTCGATCGTTGTGAGAAGCACATGGTGTGTGTTTTTAGTAAACATAGTTATAATATTGCCCGAGATTAAATTCATCGTAAGTATCAGTAAAACAGTTTATTCTTAAATAACATTATAACGAACTAACAGTGAAGTTTTCTAAAGAGTTTCTTTGTCATTAAAAAAAATACTTGTAATAATTTAAATAGGTCATAACCTAAAAATCTGCTTATTGGGCAAAAGGGGTTTCAGTAAGTAGAGTAAAATTGGTTACCCCGTTTGAACGGTCAATTGACCAATAAAAAAAAGGATTAACATATTATAATAAAATATTTAGTTATATTATGTTAATAAATAGTTAGTACTATGACAATTATATTGCATTATTTTTAGACCTTAAAAATTAATGATTTTTTTTTATTCGCACTACAAACTTAAGTACCCCGTTTCGCCCGCCTTTCCCCTACCTAGTTTTCCAGGAATGGAAACAATATTTTGTATTTAAGCTTTGTAACAACACTATGGGTCATTATAAAGAAGTAAAGCCAACGCAGACTTAACAAAAGATGATAGACACCTCAATACCGAACCCGAACGAAACTTTACGACTTCCGACATGCCATCCGTACCAAGATGTTCTAAATGCGGTTCAAAAGTACTATTTGCCAGTGGTGATAGCAGTAGGGATAACTGGCAATTTGCTATCAATCTTGGTGTTGCTCACCACGAGCTTAAAGTCTAAGACGTCAACAATATATTTGGTACCTCTAGCGGTAAGTAAAAATCTTGAAAATACCAAAGTTTTCGTGGCTAATCGGGTAAAAAGAAGTTTTTTCCATGAGTAGTTCGAAAGCTTATCCTCACGCGGGTTCAAAATCTAACATACACCTAATAAGTATTGACAGTTAACTGTTTCGTCCTTATGGGACTCCTCAGAACACTGCTTGATCAATGTGAAACCCTTGCGAAGTTAATCAGACCGTTTTGTCTCTCATCCTACGTCTATAGTGAGAAAACTTCCGCAAGAAGCGCTATCTACCTAGATACTAGAGAAACTAGAACAAGAGCAGGCGAGTAATATATATCGATTGATAAAAACATTGATTAAAAAGAATCCATCCGTGTCCTCGACAGCACTTTTGTCTTTTAGGTCAGATCAACGCTGATTCGGAATCAATCAGCGGAATTTTTAAGCCAAATAAATACTAACAAACGTAAATTCAAGTACCCTTAACTTAAAAATCAAACAAGTTTTCGTGGTTAATCGGGTAAAAAGAAGTTTTTAAGATATTTCTATGGGTTCTTTTCAATAATTTAATTTGGGCGTACTCAACGATCACAGCCATACCTGTCAAGATTTAAAGAATTTTTTTGTACAGATATATAAGTTTAGGAACCTGGCCGACTATGACTAAAATAAAAATATTATGTGTTACATATTTTTTTGATTTTTAACCATTCAATTTCATACCTCCATCACGTTTGAAATTTTCTCTGCAATATAAAAAAATCAACTATAAATGTTACCAAATCTCGATTAGTTGTCCGCTGTGTGTACCATTTCTCCGTCACAGCAGTTTTAAGTGAAAAATGTATCCGTCAGGTGACGGTATCTGCGTATAATAGTGTAACAGGGGCCTGGCGTGTGACAGTGGAACTGTCACCTCAAGTGGCCAAGGCTTAAATGTTGTAAGCTATCAACTTAGGCTACAACTTATATAAATTATAAAAAGATTAAATGTTACTATATGTTATTAAATTTACACGATCTCGAAAGGGAATTTGGCGGTTCTTGGAGGAAAAGTATGCTATAAACGTTTTTCTCAAATGTATAACTAATGTAGGAAATCATACATACCTTTTCAATTTTCTTCTTGTAGCTTCACACTTTCACTTCTTATATTTATTAATTGAATATCAACTTTTTAGTACTATTAAACTTTTGTATTCAAATATTTACACTTCTTAAACTTTTAGGCTTTATAAACCTTTTATAAATTTGTTGTAAATATATATATTTATCAACATGTTAAACGTTGATTGAATGAGTGAAACTATTCAATCAACTGTTTAATTTACTTAATATTACTGTTTAGGTTTGGGATATGTTATTAATTAAAAATGCCGATTTTAGGGCAACTAATGGTTTGTATTTTGTTGTTAAAATAAACCATAAAACAGTTAAACACATTATTTCAAAACACTGGAAACAGTAATAATTAATGACTTTAAAATCAATAAACTCTAAAAGAAAAGACAAACATAATTATGAATATTAAAGTTAACAGTTTTATACAATGTTAAAATAATTGATAAATTTCCCCAGTTGAAATAAAACCCCCCTTAAGAAGTCTGAATGAAAGTGTAACGTACCAGGCAACGACAAACTAAAGAGTAAAGTCCCTGACGACTTTCGAAAGTTTCAATACCCCGCTCTCTAGACATTCTCAGTTTGTCGCTAGCTGATTGGTCTAAATCTAACCTTTCTTTAACGGATTTCTTCCACCACTCTTCTCTACAGACACTCTTGGCTGCCGTGGTCTGAATCTCAAGCTCCCTCGCATTGGCGAGAAAGACAAAGAGACAAAATACCACCGCAATTCAAAGATGCGTGGATTTAGAAATTCGGTAAAGTTTAAATCTTACAGTGTGTTTCTTTTTTAATTGAAAATAGTTTAAAATTTGTTTCCAGTTACAAAATAAGAATTATTTTGATGTTAGTGGCTCAAAGGACATATTAGCCGAATACAACTTTTATTAAAATACAGCGAACCTGAAAACATGCCTAAAAACAAGTCGCCGAGTTGCCATAAATTTTACTTAATCTTAACCTAGTCTTGCATATAATTAATGCTTGTTGATGTCAAAACAATATTTAATTAAAAATCTTTAAAAACTTATAAATGGCAAAAATACCATTTATGCTCAAATCCCGTTTTGTTACATTACTCCCCCCTGATTAAGTATAAACAATTTTTTTTAAACGCAAGTCGAAATAAAATGGTTTATAACAACAAGCATTAAGTAGTGCAGACAACACAAATCTAAACTAAAACTATAACGCTCTTCGTTTCCATTTTTCTTCTCTGGATATCGGATGGTCAACAAACATTCTGGCTGGAAAAAACTTGAAGTTCCATTCTGGAACAAAACAGCAACACTGGATCAGGTACAACATCTTAGATCAGCTAGTCAGCAAGAAACATGGTGAACGATCAGTAGATTCCAAACAGTACTGAAAGAATCAGAATATCAGTGCAGCTTAATAACAACGATAACTTAAATTAAATGAGGGCAAAATAAAATTGACAAATAAACCGAAAAATATATAGAAATATATAATTTTAACACACATTGTTCGAAAACTATTACATTAAGGTATATATTATATACACGCTTATGCAGAAATTTGTGGAGACAAAAAAAAATGATTTAAGTTAACGTAAATAAATTAAGGGAGTCTCCAAACCAAACCGTTTCCTCCATAGTGTTAAACAAACACTAGGTACGCAGCAAGAGCTGAGTTTCCACATTGGCCATCTTTGAAATTAAGGATGAACAGCAGACTCTGTATTGAATTTGGAAAGAAGCATCCAATTGCAGGTTTGCACAGCGACTGTATGAAGACGTCGATTGTAGTGATGATGGCTGCTTGGCAGATCTAATGACTTTAATGGTGGAATGGCTGCTTGGTTGATTAAACTGTTTGTGGAAGAAATTTGTTGGTTGGTTGACAGCACTTTGCAATAGCTGACCTAAAAACAAAATAATTTTAATACAAGAAAAACAATGTTTTTAATAACAATAAACCAACCTTATGTAAAACAAAAATATTTGTTTAAAAAAAATATTATTTAAAAAAAATAAAAAAATTTTTTTTAATTTTTTTGATTTTATGATTATATCTCATAAATAAGTTTTAGGTGATCTAAAACTAGTTAGACAGTAAAGAACCTACAAAAGGTTGTCTAACCCAAAAAAACGTGTTTGCATAAAAAAAACAAATTTTAAAACAAAGATACAAGTAAGAAATTACAAACACTAACTGAAATATTAAAATTGATTATTTTATAACTTAATATATTTATACCGTATAATAAAAAATAGGTTTATTTGACAATAATTTATAAAAAAAAAATCAAATACCTTAAGACAAAATTAATTTACAATAACGAAAAAAAAAAACGTTTAGTTAACAATATTTGAAAAAAAAATTTAAGTTGGTTTACTGTTTTCAATGTAATAAAAAAAAGAACCCTACCAGGTTAACACAATAAACTTTAAAACAAACATGGAATACTCTATCGAAACAAAAACAAATCATATAAAAATAACTCGTGTGATATAAAGAATAACTGAAAATAAATACAAGTTAGCAAAAACGAACACAAAATGATACAAAAACTGAAATACAAGTTTTTATCATAGTTAAGATTTTAATGATATAAAAAAAAATTAAATTTTATAAAAAAAAATCAAATAGAACAGATAGAATAATCTCAAATGAAACAAATTCACATAGATTTTTTTTAAGTAGAACAAATCCAAATATAATATTTTTTATTAGAACAAATCAAATACAATGATTCAATATAGAACCAATCAATAAAAAAAAAATCATGAACAAATGAAAATAGAACAAATCCAGCCAGATGAATATACACATTTTGAAAATTACTTAGAATAAAGCTCCTCCTAGAATTTTTCACATTTTTTTTCCGAATTTTCTTTAAAATTTCTTTCCTGAAACATTATCTTTTTTAATGTAAACTTTCTTTTCCATAGATCTTGCTAAATAATTTTTCTTTAAACATGAAAAATATTCTTCCTTTCAAATTGATTTTCGGTGTGATTTTAGTATGTTTGAAAATGAAAAGTTGGGTTTCCATTTTCTAACTAATTTGTATTTTATTTTATTTTCCAATTAATTGTAAGCTGGTTTTACACAATTTTGAAAAACTAAGAACAGCAGCAAAACAAAGTAGGTTATTATTGATGTCATTGTTTGAAAATTAGACATCTTTGTTTCAAAATAATTGACACTATGTAAGTGCAAATGTTTTAAAATTTGACCAATTTAGGTTTTTATCGAATTTAAAGTGCATGAATCAAAACAAACAAAATAAAACAATCTTAGTTGATAATAAAATTTTAAATAAAATTATGTCTTATTATATTCCAATTGAAGCGAATGACAAAAAAAAATTAAACAAAAATGACAGTTGATGGTTGCTTCAATCGACTCTTTTTGGTGTTATGAAAAGAAAAAAACTTTCTTGGGTGACAAACTCATTTCTTATTTTTCCAAAACTACTAAATAAGAACTATTTAGAGTCCAAGCAGGCAAGGGCTTACTTCGAAAATATGAAAAAAATAATAAAACAAAGACTTTAAAATATTTTAGGTATAACATACTTTTTTTCCAATTTAATAAGTTGACAAAAAAAACAAAAGGTATCTTAAACGATAAGGTTCTTTAGATAACGCAAGACTTAAAATGAGCAAATATTTTAAAAAAAAATAATAAAAATAATAATAAATGAAATAATGCTTGCTAATATATGAAAAATAAACACTGATCTTAGAAAGACTAAGTTTTACGCTAAGTTTTCCTTAAACGATCAACTAGTGATTTAATGATTTGATTATTGACGCAAAAAGTATACATAAATTACTTTTTGTTTATCATTAATAGAGGAAATTATGTATAGGCTTTAGTTAATAACAAAATTACTTAAAGATGATAACAGAAATAAAAATAGTACAAAAATAATAATTTAGGTGTTCTTGATTAATGCTATGCCTGCGCACTAGCATATCATTTTAATAATGACGTTATAGAGAATATTTTTATATTATCGATTAACTAGGGCAGCAAACAGAAAGGAACAAACTAACAAAAAAAACATTTTTAGAAAAGACAACACATTTTTGTGATTTGACATAGTTATACAGTCGTAGAAAAGTTCTACAAAAACAATTGTACTCATAGAGTAAAAGAAAAGTGGAGATTTTTTTTTTAAGTTGTTTAAAATAGTGTAGATTTTAAAAAATATCAAAATTTAAAAAAAAAATTATCAAAATTTATCCTTAAAATGGAATTTGCTTGGCTTAAATGGTACAGACTGTACTTAAAGTTCATATCGTCGAATATTTTCCATATAGGAGAAAAACATAAAAAATAAAATATTGTTTTATTGATAAACAATACAAAAATTCAAAAATAGTTTTACACAATCAAATGTTATTAATTTGGATAATATTGATTTTATCAAGTTATAATATAATGAGAAGAGAAAAAAAAATAGAAAAATGTATCTTAGCAATGTTAAGATTGCTATGATAATATCCAATTGGATTCAAAAATGACTTCAAAATGGAAAAAAAATATATATATATATGTACATAAATCGAAAAATTTTAACTGTTGATGACGTAGTTTTTATTCGGTTTATGGGATCTTAGAAAAGCACTGATTAAGAGCAAATGACCCCCATTTAAAAAAAAAACAAAGCTTTTTGAAATAATGGACTCTAAAATATACTATATATAATCGATTTTACGTTAATACTTTAACCATTACGTTACGTTGATTTACTATAACACACATATTCATCATAAAAGAACAAAACCAAAAGGCATGTGTGGATTTTAACAAAAAATAAAATGATATTTTGTTTTTTTTTTTAAATATTACAAAAATAAAAAAATAATAACAATTAAAAGTTTACAAAAAATGACTTTACCAAAATAATAAAAAGTTAAATATTACACTTTTTCCGTGTAACACAAAAAACAAGATTAAAATTACATATCTGACAGATGATTGATGCAGATATTATCTGAAAAGATACAATTTACTTCTACTAAAGCAAAGTACAAAAGAGATTAAAGAATTACGGTATAGTTGTCACTTATTACGCATAATTAAAAATTACAAAAGTTCTGTACACTTATAGATATAACTGTGGCCATAACGCGATAGAGACACTGTCTCTAAGTCCAGCGATTGTTATGCCAACTACCAATCTCCACAGCTAATTAGCTATTTTTTTATAAAATTTGTGCTTATGCACTTAGTTTTATGACAATTAGTTTTACGGGTAACATTTTACAGAAAAAAAACAGTTTGCTGTACACTAGAAATTTATACAAAGATTTTATTTACTTGATTTTAAATATACTCTTCTATTAAGATGTTTTTGATTTAAAACTTTCTAATTCAAATGAGACTTTTTCGTTAGTCTATAGGTGTTATCACTGCTAAAGCCAAAGACAGTGGTTTTATTTATAAAATATCAAGACAAAAGAAAATATACAAATTTCATAATGTAAATATTACCAAATGACATAAAGATTAGCTTAAATGGCTTATCGACCCTATAAAGTAAAAATAGTAAAAATTTGATCATAAAATGTTATAATGAAAGAAAATACATCTTTATCCTGCTGTTCTTGTCTGTTTTTCCAATCTCTGATTATTTCTTGATGTTAATATCTTTTTTTTTTTAAATATCACTGATAAAAATATAACGGTTTTCATTTGATATGGCATGACTCAAGAGTCGTCTACTCTTTATGGTTGTATCTTCTAGGTTTTTTTCTATTCCTATACGATTAAACACTAAATTTCTAAAAATCCTAACTTTTAGTTACTCTCAAATATTATCTAATTAACCTATTTTTTTAACCAAGTCAGAAAAATTGTCCAAATGTCTACCATAAAACCTGTTTTAAAATAATATCCCATCATCACTTCAACACAGGTTCCTGCAAAAACATATAGTGACTCTTGTATACCAAATCTAAATCATGTTTCGTCACAATAAAAAGAATAGGTAGATCTACCATTTTAAATTGAAAATTGTATTGTGAAATATAAAATTTATTCAACGACAACGCTTTTGTCTCCCTAATTAGAAAACCTAAGACACTGTGGATTCAACACTAACAGGAAGTGGCCATCTTTACTGGAGTTAGAAAAACACAGGTGTACAACGAAGAAAGAAACTAGTCCAAATCTTCTTGTTAAATAAATTTTCCGGTCTATTGTGTATCCAGTATAACTCAAAAATGAGTTCCCGACATGACGAAATAGAAAATTACCTAGGTCTCTTACTGAAATCTACTAGGTGTGACGTCACTGTCTTCATTAACCTACCCTGATATAACTTTTTATTCGTTTCATAGGTAAAGTTTTACCTCTACCTTGAATAGTTTTTCCCAAATTTAAATTCCCATTTTTACAAAATTATTTGACTTGAAAGAAACCCAAAAATCCAACCCATATATTTTTCCGCTGTTTTAGACCAGTTCACCTGTAGACCATGTAAGCTATAACATGACGATTATTAATTCAGTAGTTTTCTTGATAAAGATTGGTTAAAACATTTAACTGACTATACCGCAACCCTATTTTTCAAAATTGAGTTACGATATTAGGAGATACGGCAACAAACAAAACAAATATAGACCAATTGAAAATTTTAATTAAAGGTATACCATTGAAACACCCTCTCGAGTGGAGAAGAAAAATTCCCTAATTTACTCCTCAGCCTTCTTCTCAATGACTGGGGAGTTTAAAATCCAGCTAAAAACACTCATTCCATAAAAAAAGAACATTTTATAAAATAATCTATAATATAATGATACAAACAGCGAAAAAATTAATTCGCCCTCGTCTTACAAAAAAACAACAAAAGAAAAAGAAAACGCGACGATTCCACTTGGCGAATTATTATTGGTCTATTGTTTTATAACATTCCTTATACATCAAAAGATGCATATAACAAACACAGATCCATTTTGCCATACCATATAGCCATATCAAAGTTACGTTAAAAGAAAATTCTAGGACGCTTTAATTCAAAAATACTTCCCTCTCACATATTTACTCAACAGATAGTAATAGACTTTTGTCATTTATAAAAATATCAACAATTTTAGAACAAATAGATTTAAAAACTCTCAACTTGATGTTTTGGTCATTTACAACCCAATACAAAACAATACAATTCCTGAAAATAAAAATAAAAATATTAATTAAGTAAAATTTTTGAGGGAAGTCGAAGAATCGTAGACCTCTACAGTTGTTGAATGTCATGGTCTTCACCTATAAAAGAAAACGAAGTTATAATACTAATTTTATACATGGTTTTAACAAATATAATAAAACTTTTTCTTTAAAACATCATTCAATGAATTTATTATGCTTTTGACATAGTGTTTAGACACTATTATTTTTCTTTTCATTAAAATCGGTCTCGTAGTTATTAAAAATTAAAACAAGTTTGTACAAATTTTAAATGAGTGCTCATAAATTACGAGGATTAGATGATAATTAAAAACTTTTTAGGCGAATAAAACAATAAAAGCTCTACGAATGCAAAATTTTAAAAAATTTAAAATGCTAAGGCATTGCTTAATTAATTTATGTTATATATGTCTATGTAATGATAGACAGGCTTGCTTTTGCAATGCAAGAGAAAAAATATCTTTAGTGTCAAAATTGCAAATATTGAAACAAAAAAAAAACTTAAAAACTCAAGACAAAGATTGTCTTTTTTGACATCGACGATCTAATCTAAAAGCTCAAGAGACAGATTGTCCCTTTTGACTTTCAGATTGATCTAGGATCTAGATTAATAATTTTTTTATAGGTTTTTCAATACGTGTGTGGCTTGAGCTATTACGAAAAAAAAATTAAACTTTTTGGTAAAGAATGGGTAGGGGATGAAATGTCAACTACCTCTAATTCAGAAAAATTAATCGTTTATTTAAACAACTACAATTTCCATTCCATTCCAATGGAAAGTGTCGAAATGGATGCAATAAGAAGATCAATGAGAATATCCAGAACTGATCATACAAGAAATCAGATCACAAAAGAAAGAATGGGAATCGAGGGAAGCATAACTGATGACATCACTAAAAGGCAACTGATATGGTATCCCATGTACAACGGATGAACGACGAAAGATTACCAAAACAGGTTCTAGAATGGCAACCAATAGGGCGCAGAAAAAGAGGGCGTCCTAAACTGGAATGGCAACAGTCAATCCAAAGAACAACGAGTCAAAAAAAAAACTGACGGAAGATGACTGTCATGATCGAAGGAGGTGGAGAATAGGCGTCGGACAACGTAGAAAAACGTTCTAAACCGACATAGTAGTAGTAAACAACTACTGTATAGAGTAAGTCCAACTACAGCAAAATAGTAACACATTAAAAAACAGTCTTTTTAAAAAAAAAAGAAAGTAAGCTCTGATGACAATTGCATAAAAATAATATATATTGTTTAAACAGGATAAGAAGATTACAAAAGTTAGCAAAGAAACGAATGTACTAAATCTTTTGGTTACCAAGATATTTACGCACGCAAGTTATTATCTCTGTGTGCAAATAACTTAAAACTTTTGAGATTCAGTGCTATTTACATATGTTAAGAATATCCTGGATGTATGTATCTATCCAACATTTTCTTGGAACACAAAGAAAAAAACGAATGAATACTAAAAAAAGAAAGAAAACTTAAATTCGTTGGACACTAACACAAGGTGCGGTCAAAACAGTGAAGTAATTCGATTAACTGTGCAGAGAAAACTTAACTGAAAAATTATAGAACTTTATGCTATGCTTAGCTAAGAAGGCATTGTGTTATTAGCACTTTTCAAAAAAAAACATACAGTACGAAGTACGAAGTAGGCCTGGCAAATAGACTTTTCTTTTGGGCTACTTTTTGTTAGCAGTTGATAAAGATTACTATGATCAAAAAAAATACGTTAACAGATAAAACAAATCAAAATTATCGAACGAACATTTTCACATATCTTTTAAATCTTAACATGAACAAAAAAAAATACTAACCAATAGGTTTAAGTTTTAGTAATTATCTTAAACAAACATGAAGGTTTAAAAACTCAAATGACACGTTTAAGGTTGACAAAAATAGAAACAAAAGGTCTTAATTACTTCATGGTATAATTTATAAAAATGAAACGTAGTTTTATAAAAAATGATAGATAGAAATTTATGTAAGCGTTTTCAGTACTCCACTGTACACGCGGGTCTAATGTGTAACACTGTAATTACTCATTTTTTAACGTTTTACACGACGTGGTAGAAACTGATTGTTTTGCCAATATACTTATATATTAACTTAGTAGCAAAATTTTAAGAAGATAGATCTTACGAAAATGTACTGGTCAACTGTAAAAAGTTTTTATGAAAAACTTTATATCATATAGATATCAAAATACCAATTTTTTTTTTAGTTTGTAAATGAAAATCTTATATATTTTTTTAATTTAACGCACAAAAATCGTCACATGTGATGTGATTACGAGAGAATATTAGGAATAATGTACATAAGCCATTATTTTCTAGATTTAGCTGGTCAACTCAAAAATTACCGACCGACCTTAATGAAATTTAAATCAAGGAACTGCATTTCTCACTATAGATCTTGTTTGAAAAATATAAATTTAATAGTACCCGTGAATGAAAAAACAAACCCGGGTTTCATGTTACCCACGGAAAAGTATGAGAGAAACAAAACTTTTTTTTCACGTAAGCTTGTTTGACCTATAAATATATTATCATAGTTTAATTGATAGATACCGTAAAGTTAAATGTGAATAGATGCGTCAGACGCGGATCTACAGGAGGGTAAAAAAAAGTGAAATTTCCCTCCCAAATGTTAAAATATATTTGTTTTGGACACACATAATACACTGGTCTGCACAATATGCAAAATAGTTTTATGCAATATTTATTATAATATTTCCTTCCCCAAATAAAATTCCGATACGCCACTGTTATTTGTACAGACTAACGAAGTAGGCTACGAAAGGTTTTTTCCCAGATGTGTGTTTATTTTAAAAAATTCTTAACCATTTCTTTGTGGACCTGAATGAATAGAAGAGCCCTTTTTTAGAATGTAGGTATAAAATATGGTGAACATGTGTTACAAAATTCAAGTATATCTTTGTTTATAGACCCAAGTGGTCTGGGATACTTTAATAGCCTGTAAATTGATTTATGGGCCAAGACGTTTTAACTTGTAAATATACGGTCAAAATTTTAAAAAATATTTAACGGTTTTTTAAAAATTAAATACAGTTCAATAATAAAAAAAATATGAAAAAAGTTTTACCATACTTAAATTGATTCAAGCAAATATACAGGGTATTTTTTTTTCAACGGTATTTGCTATAATTTTCAAAAGTTGATTTAGTTTTTCAAAATAGTTTATTTGCTTGAAGCAATAGACTTTATTACTAACTAAGTCCAACTAATTTGTCTCGTTTTACTTTTGTTGTTTGATTTTAATTAATTTTATAATTAAGTTAGCTTATTGGTTATGTATAACCTAAATTTCCATATTTCCATATTGCGTTTTCTCTTTAACCAGTCTTTAATTATTAAATGGGAATTATGATATATTTATTTTAATAATTATTATTTATGCTAAATAATATTATTTTTAAGATTATGTATAAAATTATTACTAACTCAAAATACGCGAGTTTTTATTTTAGGAAAAATATCAAATACCTTTATCCAATTTCAAAGGTCAAGTCAAATTTAGAAAAATAGATAGATCATTATCTTTGGTTAAATTTTAGAAACAATTATTAGTACTTCTCTTATATAGTATGGAAAAGGAACTGCTAAGCAATCTTTTTAGGTTATCTGGTGTTTTGGTGTAAACCTACATATTACATCAAACATGGTACTTTGATCTTATCGAATTTATTTATTTAAATTGTTTATATTTTTAGTTATTTAAAACATTCTACTTAATTTGTATATCTTTTAATAAAAATCAATAATGTACCTATATAGTCATAAAGACATGGACAGGACCTGTAAACTTGGTCTTTTTAATAAAAATTGCAAGAAAATATCTTCTAGCTTCAAACTAATCAAACCGATTTCACTGTCACCAACTATAGTGACAACAAATTATCATTGTAAAACAAGCAAAAACGGTTACGAAAAACCTTTACTGTGTTAGGACATTGATTTGTGGCTTTCTTTAGCCTTATGCAATGAAAATGCTATGAGATTATGTTTTTTCCAAAAAATTACTGTATGGCTTTACAAAATATTATTTCACTTAAGACATGGTCGATAGCACCAATACATTTGTTAAATCGATCGTCCTTCTGTCAAACAAATGTATTGTAAACTGGAGACCTTGGGAAAATAAAAGAGGTAGTGGAAGACCACAAATGAGATGGGCGCACGATTTGAAGAAACATGCGGGAACTAGATGGATGAACACGGCGTCATACAGGAACGAGTGGAAGATATTGAAGTAGGCCTATATCCAAAGATGGATCGAAGAAGGCTAAGTTGTGTTTTAAGATGGTAACTAGTAAACCGATATGGATGCCATTTTTATTTTTTCTACAAAAAAGGTTTAGTTTTCTGTTAGGTTAACGTTTTGATTTTTGAAAATATGAAAAATAACGTACATTTTTCGCTAAAGGTGGTTATTTTATTGCTTTGATTTAAAATAGGTCGAATTTTCTTAATATCCTTTCTTAGGATATAACTTTAGATCTTTTTTCGAAAAAAATAGGTCTTCAAAGTTAGACATGTACCAAATTTTAATGTTGACAAAGATCAGTACTTTTTTTTTCCATAATATGAGCTTTTTATCAAACTCCTTAATCATTTTTCTCTTTCTACATCATGGTTTTAACTCAGAATGATCTATTTGGTAATAAGTCGTTTTAGGTTTTAATTTCAAAGGTGTTAATATTTAATAAGATATTTAAGTGTGATGAGTTCATTTATTAACATAAATAGTTAATTACCTAATTACTTCGCATGTAGCGGATTAATTCCTTTAAGGGCAAAGATAATGACAAAATAAAGCAAAAATAATTTTTATTGTGATTTTTCCCAAAATATTTTTATATTGCTACATCTACATAATACCTGAGACATAATTAGTTTACGACTTTACAAACAAAAGCAAGTTTTTGTTTGGACAATCTAGTTTGCTTTACCTGAATCATAGAAAATTGAATGAAGGGTTCGACATAGGTTTTTCCATTTCATAATATTTAATTAGGTATACCATTATGCAAAAATGGCTTCACAATAACTTACGATAATAAACGACAATATACTTTTTGATTTGATTAAAAATATTATGAAACGAAATTCACTTGATTACCTACATGTTAGTGAAAGAAAATAAATAAAATAGAGTCTCTCTCAAAAAAACCAAAAAAATATACAGGAGATTTTTACATTTACCTCACTTTACTTAAAAGCTGTGAATTTGCAGATAGTGCTGATAATATCCAACTTAAGAAAAAAAATCAAATTTTTCTTTTATGAAAAGAATAATACGTCATAAGAAAATTATAAAGCAAAAATAGTTCGACAGGTACGTCGTTTTAAAGAATGCTATGTTTGAATGCTATGTTTTGTAACATAAAACGTAAATTTTTATTTTTAATTTGATAATAATTGTATAGTCGATATTTGCTGTGGCTACATTTATTTAGTCCATGGTTTTAACAAATTAGTGCTTTTTTTAAAAATTTTGAAAGATTTACTTGTGGACCTTATAATAAAGAAATTTCTCATAATCGACAAAGTTGTTACTGAGATACAAAGAAATCAGTTAGTCATGTTTATTTTCCAAAAAGAAACTTGTGTGTAGTTTGGAAAATAAAATACATTTTGAAAATCTGGAAATATAAAAACATAAAATTTGAAAATACTTCGTGGTTGCTTACTTATAGTTTGAACTGGTAAATCTCAATCATATATGTATGATATAGAGAGTATAAAAATGACAGCAAAAAATATCTATCACATATTCTATACAAGATATTGCTAGTAGCTAGGTCTGTTTTTTGAGTTTATCCTGACCAGATACTTTACAAATGTCCTGTAGCACAAATTTATGAGAGATGAACGTTTGCATGGAAAAAGTAGTTAGAAATTATAAATTTTAAAGTTATGATGCAATATCAATGAAAAATTACTTGAGATTAATTAATTACACCATTTTGGATACTTAGATGGTCAAATAATTTGGTTTAGGTACTTTTTGCCAAATGAAATTTTAGCTATTAAACAAAGAATAAAACCAAAATAAAGTAGAAATATCGATATCTACGAAGAAAAATACTTATAAAAACAATGTTATAATGACTTAACATAAATTTTTGTATTATTTAAACAAAAAATGTTATTAAATATCAATAAAAAAAAGTTTAATGGTTCAAAAAAACAAAAAAAACTGTTATTAATGCAATAAAATAAATAAAAAATATCCTCCCTTAGTTATATTTGACGGGTGTCTTCAAAAAAAATCAATGGTTTGTCAGAGGAAGGGTTGGCAATTATTGTTTCAGCCAAATAATCAAAAATAAAGAGTTGCAATGGACTCCTTTTTTATGTTTTTAATAAAAGATTCTTTAAAAAAAATTCAGCTAGAAAGACAAAATAGGCTTTTAATGGCAAGAGAATGATAAGTTTAATGAGACTTTATTTTAACAACACTGTGCTACAATTAAGACAAAATAATGGACTCTTTTATCCATTTTGTTTAAATAATGTTTTGATGGAACAATTTTAAAGTTTACCAACGAGTTTTGGAGTTATAACTCAAATCTAGAGTTCAGTAAAGCTTTAAGGCAAACGGTTGATCCTTTCGCATGCTGGAGAATCCGTCCTCCAGATAGAAATGGAGAGCATTTTATTTGCTGGCATATTTGGATAGTATTTAAACTTAACTTTTCAATAAAAAATATTCTACCAATTTATCTTTTCAAAATTTAAAGTGATCATATATCAATAGAAAAATTGTCATGACATTGTCATTTTCCTTGTATTTACTGTTTCAAGGACAAAAAATATTCAAAAATATTGAAAATACACATAATTGTAACACAGATTATAACGTTAGTAAATTAAACAACGAAAAACAGTTATGGCACATCTTCCAACAAATTAGTTTTGGTTTTCAAAAACTAGACAAGACTATTTCTTTTAAAACGAACAATTTTACAAAAATTTCCTTTAGTTTTTCCAACAAAATATTACCAATGGGTTAACTAAAGTACTACTGAGTTTTTCTCAAACTTTCAACATAAAATTTTCACAAATTTTTCAAATTTTTTTTCAAATTTTCCAAAATTTTTTCACAAATTTTCCAAAAACTAAATTACCCTGAACTACTGACACCACTTTGTAACAGCGCCTGGCGTGTGACAGTGGTACTGTCACCTCAAGTGGCCAAGGCTTAAATGTTGTAAGCTATCAACTTAGGCTACAACTTATATAAATTATAAAAAGATTAAATGTTACTATATGTTATTAAATTTACACGATCTCGAAAGGGAATTTGGCGGTTCTTGGAGGAAAAGTATGCTATAAACGTTTTTCTCAAATGTATAACTAATGTAGGAAATCATACATACCTTTTCAATTTTCTTCTTGTAGCTTCACACTTTCACTTCTTATATTTATTAATTGAATATCAACTTTTTAGTACTATTAAACTTTTGTATTCAAATATTTACACTTCTTAAACTTTTAGGCTTTATAAACCTTTTATAAATTTGTTGTAAATATATATATTTATCAACATGTTAAACGTTGATTGAATGAGTGAAACTATTCAATCAACTGTTTAATTTACTTAATATTACTGTTTAGGTTTGGGATATGTTATTAATTAAAAATGCCGATTTTAGGGCAACTAATGGTTTGTATTTTGTTGTTAAAATAAACCATAAAACAGTTAAACACATTATTTCAAAACACTGGAAACAGTAATAATTAATGACTTTAAAATCAATAAACTCTAAAAGAAAAGACAAAAATAATTATGAATATTAAAGTTAACAGTTTTATACAATGTTAAAATAATTGATAAATTTCCCCAGTTGAAATAAAACCCCCCTTAAGAAGTCTGAATGAAAGTGTAACGTACCAGGCAACGACAAACTAAAGAGTAAAGTCCCTGACGACTTTCGAAAGTTTCAATACCCCGCTCTCTAGACATTCTCAGTTTGTCGCTAGCTGATTGGTCTAAATCTAAGCTTTCTTTAACGGATTTCTTCCACCACTCTTCTCTACAGACACTCTTGGCTGCCGTGGTCTGAATCTCAAGCTCCCTCGCATTGGCGAGAAAGACAAAGAGACAAAATACCACCGCAATTCAAAGATGCGTGGATTTAGAAATTCGGTAAAGTTTAAATCTTACAGTGTGTTTCTTTTTTAATTGAAAATAGTTTAAAATTTGTTTCCAGTTACAAAATAAGAATTATTTTGATGTTAGTGGCTCAAAGGACATATTAGCCGAATACAACTTTTATTAAAATACAGCGAACCTGAAAACATGCCTAAAAACAAGTCGCCGAGTTGCCATAAATTTTACTTAATCTTAACCTAGTCTTGCATATAATTAATGCTTGTTGATGTCAAAACAATATTTAATTAAAAATCTTTAAAAACTTATAAATGGCAAAAATACCATTTATGCTCAAATCCCGTTTTGTTACAATAGTAGTGATTTAATACTGTTGCCGGGCGTCAGCGGATTCGTATGAAGCCGTGAGTTGGGGGTTGTTTTTTTTTCTTTTCATTTTACCGCCTTATATGATATTTATTTATTAACAACAAATAGCATTTATTCAAATGCCGGTGTAATAAGATCCCTCAGCCAATGTTTAAATTCCTAACCTTATTTTTATAGCACGTGCAGGAATTTAGAAGGTTTATTACAAGTGAATCATATTACCGTCACTTTATATCGCTTTGTTTCTTATCATAACAACTTAAATGGTGCACTGCAGTGGTCTGACAAATGCGACTTGCATCAAAAACAAGGTAGTGGTTGTAAAAATAAGATCGCGATTAAAAAAGTAAAATACGGTTTTTTTAAGACAAAAATCTCCAATGTATTTTCATATCTCCGTCACCTTTTCGATTTCCGTCACTCCATGTTAAAGTCAAATTGTAATTCTACTAGGGCACTTAAAGTTAAGCTTTTTTAATTAAGCGTACCTTTTTAAAGTATTTAACTGATTTAGGCAATTTCAAGAGGCTAGTTTACATCTTTTGCCAAAAAAAGTTAAATTCCAATTTTTTCAAATTTGCACGTTTTTTCTTACCATAATTACTTTTAGTATCCTATCATATTTCGAAAATGTATATTTCAAAAATATCGGTACGCACTTTTGAAAAACACTGTAATAATTATAAATTTAAATGTTTTTTATATGTTTTTTTATCTTACATAAAAAAAAGAAAACTAATGTCAATAAAGTATTCTAAGAATGTAACAATATGTAAAAATGATGATTTTAAAATAGTATCTGTAGGTCGCATTTTCAAATTTTGTTGAATGTTATCACACGCTTTCCTTAAGTCAATAAAATAATTCTAGTTGATTTATCGCATAAAAGGATCATGCCGGAATGAAAAATTTTTTATAGTAAAATTTTTCATTTCAGTATGATTCTTGTATGCGATAAAACAACTAGAATTATTTTATTGACTTAAGGAAAGCGTGTGATAACATCCAACAAAATTAAATACTACATTTCCACTAACTTTTTAGGGTGCAGATTCAGGTTACCTAACTCTGGTTCTGCTAACCTACATTAGCCCGAACCATGTTTTTGATATACTTAACACTAACGGTTTATGTCAGTTAATGTACTACATTTCGACAGTATGCGCCTTTCTGTCAGTGTGGTTGACAGTTGGATTTACCACGGAGAGGTTTATAGCTGTCTGGTACCCACTGAAAAGGTTGTACTTTTGCACCAGGTCGAGAATCAAGTGGTGCGTAGTCATTATTTTTGCTGTAGGGATGGTTTATACCATTCCACTCTTTTGGGTAGGTACAATTAATTTATATATTATTTACCAATAGATCTTCCAAATTAAATGTCTTAGCATTGCTATTTTTGTTTATGTTAAAGATGCAGAGTATTTGAATTTTAACGCCCTTGAAGAAAAATCTACTCCTATTACCTTCCTAGCCCATACAGCAATGGCTAGAGAAGGTATTGTTTTTGACAAATATTAGGTGTATTTTGACCTATTTTAGCAATATCTTCATGACGTCTGTCTCTCTGTGTGTGTGAGTGTCTGTAACGCAATAGCTCCTAAACTGTTAAACCGATTTTCGTGAGATTTTCACACAAAATGGTGTACGACATTGTAACGAGCTGATTAGATTTTGGTAAAAATCCATAATTGCTAATGACTAATGCTAACTTTTTAAGAGACCATCGCATCAATGTGCGGTTTTTGGAATATAGTAGAGAAGATTTTTTAAAATAATTTGTGTTACAACAAAGAACTTGGTAGGAGCTTTCGTATCTGAGATATTTACAAAAAAACTGTTTTTAAGGCTGATATAGAATGGAGTTCACTTGGAGTGTGCCAATGAGCAAGAAAGGTGTCAGATTCGTCATGAATCCATTTATTTAATTTTCTTGCAAAGTTAACAGCTTATTACCAAATTCAATGTTGATAATCTCATCCCATTTAATATAATTTTAAATTTTTTAGTTAGTTGGAATATCAGCAGACAAAAAATTATGCCAATCAAATCCAGACTATAAATTTCAGTCTACTATTTTCCAGTATCTCGAAAATTCAATCACTTTCTTGGTGCCTCTACCTTTCCTAGCTGGGTTAAATATTTTAGTGGGCCTCAAGATATTTAAGAGCGAGAAACATAGGTACGGGTAAACTTGGAAAATTAAGGTAGAAAATTATTGTAAATTTAGACAAGACTCCAGCGATTGTATTTTCCAACAGAAGTTTTGGGTGGCAGAAGGATATCCCGGTGAAGTAGTAGCAAATAATATCTGGAAGTAGTCTTTGAGGAGGAATCACTATCACTAACCAGGAACTACCAACTAACAAGAAGAGGCCACAGTACCCCTTATTGAATGTAAAAGCCTCTTACACATAAGAATAAAACTTCAAGTATTCACTAGTTTAAAATATAACATAGTATGAAAGCTAAGGTATATAATTTTTTGTAGATCTATTCCTGAACCCATACGAGGTATGGAATTGGCCGATATGGTGAGCGAGATGGGTTCTATAGCCATAAAGGACAGTTGTTCGAGAACTAGCTCCCAAACTGATAGATCACAAAGTTCGCAAAGAACGTCTATCTATACCTTAATTGGTCTATATGTTTGTAAGTTTATATACATGATTGTGTAAAAAGTTTTATATATGCCCCTGTTATTGCGTTTTTAGCTAGAAGAGGAGTACCTAGGACCCAAACCAACATCACAAAGATGTTGTTTTTAGTATCCACTGTTTTTGTTTTATTAAATGTGCCCAGGTAAGATTCAAAGAAAAATATGAGTTAAAAGCACCAAAAACAATCATGCAATAAATATATGTCAATGTATAGTTAAAATAGCTAGAGTTTAACCATTTTCGTACCGAAAGACTACATCATTTATTTTCCTTTATAGTTCAGGCGCTAGAGGTATTTGAATATGTAAAATATGAGGACCGCAGTTTGACAATGGATTCTAGCTGAGAATAGGTCACAGATTAACGATTCGGATGTTGCCGGGCTAGTTTTTGGTCCAATTTTTTTTATCCCCCATTCTCCTATAGTCGATTTTAAATTTTTAAAAATTTAACTAAATTGACGTACTAAAGCCACAATGACTCAAAAATGTATACAAAATTAAAATATTTTCGTTTTTTAAATTTTACCTGCAAAAACCGCTAAAAACCACCCAGACCCACCAAAACCTGAAGATTTTAGATGTTTTTCATGTTTTCTCAAAAACTAAGCTTCTTACGGAAAACCCTTATTATAGACAATAGAATTTCCTTTTTAATGATATATTAGTCAGTAGGGTACGACTAATGACAAACTCTCTAGCGGCATCCGTTTTTTGAAGTAGTTAGTTAGTTAGTAGTAGTGTGGGTTAGGCTCTAGGCCTGGCGACTAGGCACATGAAGCGCCCTTTTCGCCAACCCCCGGGCATCCCCCCTACTGCGTCCTTCTTTCGCTAAGGAATCTGCCCGTCTTCTGTACAAAGGCCAGAATATCGGGCCACCTCAGATTCAGAAGGTCCTCCGTCTCAAAGGCTTCCTCTTCGAATTCCTCTCTTCTTGCCTCCTTGTATGCTTCACATGATGAGAGAAAATGCGCCGAGGTCTTGTCCTCGGCCCACCATCGCTCGCACGTCGCGTCCTCCTTCACTCTCATCTTTGCCAGGAGTCCTTGTAGGACGCAGTGTCCGGTCAGGACTCCCACTATGGCTCCCACCTATCTTCGTGTTCTATGGAGCAGCCAGTCCCTACGGGATTTGCTGTAGCCTGTCACATACTCCTTCGCCTGTCTGGCGTTTCCTGTGTTGGTCCACTCCCTTTGTATCTCTTTCTGGGTCCACTCTGTTAGGGCTGACTTCATTTGCCCTCTTGTGAGCCCCAGGAACGGTTCTGGCCCGACGCATTTCTGCTGGGATCCTCCCCTGGCGAGTCTGTCCGCTTTCTCGTTTCCGGGGACTCCCACGTAGCCTGGGACCCATACGAGCTCTACCTCTCTTACGCCGGCCAATTCCTGAAGTGCATCCGCACACTCCTGCACCAAACCTGCGGACATGGTTGGTTTACACAGTGCTTTCAGCGCAGCTTGACTGTCTGAACAGATGCAGAGGCGTTTTCCTGTTTCGTTCCTAATTTCTTCCTCCCATGTTAACGCCAGTATAGCGTAAACCTCTGCCTGGAAGACTGTTGCATTGGATCCCAGCGGGTAGCTTTTTCCAATGCTCTTGCTTTCCACGTACACTCCTGCACCGGTCGAATTCCGGTCTGTCAGCCTTGATCCGTCTGTATAGCAGACCGTGGCGTCGCTAAGGAATTCAACTCCGCCCTCCTTCCATGCATCCCTTGGTGGTATGGTTACACGGTATCTCCTTTTCTCCCTTAACCGCCTTTCTGGCATCGCTAGCCTGTACGTCGATAAAGGAATCTCCCTTTCCATCGCAGTCGCGATCTTCGAATGTCCTTTTTCTCCACCGCTCCTTCTCCACATGCCCGCGTCCCTTATCCTAAGGTATGCTGCCATCGCTTCCTTCTGTATCCAGGTGGACAGCGATGGGAGACCCAGGATCGTATTCAGGGCTATGTTAGGAGTAGACCTTAAAGCTCCGGTGATGCTCAAGGTCGCCAGCCTCTGCATGCTCTCGAGCTTTTTGGCGTTTGTGGTTTTCATTGCCACCGGCCACCAGACCACGGATCCGTATTGGATCCTCGGTCTTATGATGGCCATGTAGATCCAGTGCATGATCCTTGGGCTGAGTCCCCACTTTCTTCCTACCACCCTTCTTACTTGCCAGAATGTTTTTATCGTCTTTGTTGTGAGTCGGTCTATATGTTGTTTCCAGCTTAGTTTACAGGTACTTAACCTCTTGCGATAGTGCAAGTGGTCTTCCGTACATTTGTGGTGCTTTGAAGCCTACTATCTTCCTCTTCTTTGTAAAGAGAACCATTTCCGTGTTGCTGGGGTTGACGGAGAGGCCGTTCTCTTGGCACCAGTTCTCTATTAGTTTGCACGCCCTTTGCATCCTTTCCCAAATTACGCCTAGGAACTTCCCTGGTACTATAACCAGTCCGTCGTCGGCGTACGCTTTGCCGTAAAATCCTTGTTCTTCCAGTTTGTGAAGTAGACTGTCCATTATAAGGCACCAGAGGTGTGGAGATAGGCAGCTGCCCTGGGGGCAGCCTCCTTTTACCCTCCTCTTGACCTGGACGTCCTTCATACTTGCCTCCACTTCTCTCTCCTGCAAGGCCATCTCGGTCCATGATATGAGGACCGGGTTGATGCCCTTTTTCTGCATTGCTCTACTTATTGAGCTTGTTCTTGCCTTATCAAAGGCTCCTTCGACGTCAAAGAAAACTGACAGTGCATATTCCTTGTTTTCGAGAGCTTTTTTTATCCTTTGCACGGTTGTATGGAGGGCTGTATCCGTAGATCTACCCTTCCAGTATGCATGCTGTTCTTTATGGAGAGGGGATGCTTTCAGTGGTACCTCTATGAGGTACCTGTCAACCATTTTCTCCAATGCCTTCATCAAAAATGAAGTAAGTAAAACAATTTAAAAAAGAATCATGTTTATTACATGTTTTACCCGTTTTTGTTCAAAACCTAGCTCTACATCAAAAAATGTAATCTACACTTTATTGCAGACAATAAAATTTCCTTTTAAACGATGTATAAAGTGGCAAGATTAGGTTTATCTTAACAATTTAGGGGCGTCCGTAAATTAAATCAATTTCGAAAAACTAATAAACTTTATTTTTTCAGAAACTAAGCTAAGCTAAGACACTTTATTGTATAAAATTAAATTCCCTTTTTAACAGTTTGTAAATCGGTGGTCTCGGACTAATGACAAAATTTCCAGCGGCGTCCGTTTATTGGGAAAATTTACAAAAATGCTTTACCCGATTATCCAAAAACCAAACCCTCTATCAAAAATTGTATCCCATAGTCGATTGTAGACAATAAAATTATCTGGATATTAAAACTTTGGAGACGTCCCTAAATTAAATCAATTTTTACAAATCATCAAACACATTAACTTTGTACCAGGTTTTTTCCAATTTTCTCAGAATACTAAGCTCAATTGGGAAAAATGTGTTCTATACTTTATTGTAAAAAATACGATTTCCTTTTTAACAATGTGTAAGTCAAACCAACTAATATAATTTTATTTTTAAATTAGATTTTACACATTTTTGATGCATTTCTGTGTCAACTTTGTTTCAGGTTTTTTCCAATTTTCTTAGAAAATAAGCTTAATTGGCAAAAATGTGTTTTATACTTTATTGTAAGAAATACGATTTCCTTTTTACAATGTGTAAGTCAAACAAACTAATATAATTTTATTGTTAAATTAGATTTTACACATTTTTGATGCATTTCTTTGTCATTGTGGCTTTAAGGTGTCAACTAAATTAAATTTTCAAAAATTCGAACACGATTATAAAAGAAGGGGGGATAAAAAAAAATTCTGTGACCTATTATCAGCTAGAATCCATTGTCAAATTGTGGTCCTCATATTTTGCATATTCAACTACTTCTAGCGCCTACACTATTAAAACAAACGTAGCTTATTAATGTTGATTGAGTAGCCTTTAACCCTCCAGTGGTGACAAGTAGGAGAATCACAACATAGATGACGTCGGTCCAACAGACCGTGGTGCGTATATGCGTTCCAACCGAGATTCCAGCAACCAATTTGAAGTACGAATTAAGGTCTGGGCACACATGACCGCACCGAAGCGGTACCGGGTCCGCAACGAGTCCGTGCCGTAGCGCGGCAGTGTACCGTCCTATTTTGTATCTCCAACACACTGCCGCATTTACGGTAGTGTTGCAAGTCCGGTTGGTAGTTTTGTCGGCTTCGGGAGGTCAGTCATGTGACAAATCTTTTTATGGTCGTGTGGAAAATTTTGCGGTGAAATGTTTGTCAGCTTCAGCAACAGCGACTTGGCGAATTTTGCACGTTGCTTCATTATCTGATAGACGATGAGACCAACTTTAATGAATATTTTCGAATGACACACCCACGTGCCTGGGTGGTAAATTGTACCATGTTTTCTTATAGCGTAGTCTTTACATCTGCGCACCGTGCCCACGCCGCGCCCGTGTTTTGACACCGCAGCGCGTCCGCACCGTGTAAGATTAGTTTTGTTTAATTTTTGGACGGGCACGGTTTGTTCTAGGGCTCTCGACCAGAGCTTTTACAAGTACATTATGAAAGTACTTCAAGTACATTATGAAAGTACTTCAAGTACAAGTTTTTAAGAACAAAATAGGGCATGGAGAGATTGATAGAAGAAGTCAGAAAGTATCCCATGTTGTACAAAGCCATGAAAAATGTAGGAATTCTGAGTACAAGGAGAGGGTATGGAATACAATTGCTACGCGATTAAACACTCTGACACTGACCTCGCGAAGCCGGCAAAACTACCAACCGGACTTGCTACCCTACCGTAAATGCGGCCGTGCATTGGAGATTTGTGGTTTAAGGCCGGTTTCACACATATACGGTGATCGTGTTAACGGCACCGTCTACACGGTCGAGGGATTAGGAAGCAAATGAGGCATTTCACATGCTCCGTTACCGTGTACACGGTGCAGTTCGTCCGTGGTGCTGCCGTGGCTCCCCACTGGATTTCACGGCCACCGTTGTCGTTTGAACGGCGCAGTTTAATTTAGTCGGTTACTGAATAGTTCGGAAGCTTTCACAATTGCCGTATTTCCGTTAGATTTGTGTACTTCATCTTGCGTTTTAAAATCGTCATTTGTTGAGCGGCTAGACTACTCATACCATTAAAAATGGAAAATATGGATGTAGACATGGATCATCCTATATCCTTAGTGGAACAGAGGCCAGTTATCTGGGATAAAACATGGGATAGATACAAAGACAGAAATGAAACAAGAAATGCCTGGAAGGAAATATTTTTAGAATCAAAGCCGGATTTTGAGGAGTTGGAGGCCACAGAAAAAAATAAGTTTGGTAAGTACAACATTTATTAACATACATACTATTAAATTTTGGATATTTGCCATTTTAGAGAACCTGTATCAGTTACAAAATAATCAACTAAAATATTTCCAGCATTATTTGCTAACAACCCCCCTCGTACTGCTTCTCTATTTATTGGTTAGTATTCCGAACAAACATTCTATATATCTGCGAGCTCTCGACAGACGGTAATTGAAGATCCTTTCTGTCTGATCCTGTCAAGTTATGTCCACCATATGGTCGAAGTAAGTGTTTGTGTAAAGCAAATGCCTCATCCCCCACCCAAAAATAGGGAATTTTGGGATTGGTTGCTCCTGGGAGAGATTCTTCCCTGGGTAATTGTATGTTTCCCTCTATGATTGATGTCCATAAAGAGGATTCCTTGAAAATGTTGGAATCACAATCTTTGCCAAAAGCTCCAATGCTGCTGAATCTGCAACTGCCATCAAACCAATAGAAGAATATCCTTTGTAATTAAAAAACATTGAGCTAAGCGGGTTGATTATTCGACATTTCCGTCCACTGCTCCAATGCAGTGTGGAAAATTTGCGCTGCTTTCAAATTTCGAAGCAATCATTTTCCACATCTCCTTAGTAGGTTTAGGTACACATTCCTCTTGCAAAATAGACCAAATACATTTACAAACTCGCCTGACAATATTGCTAATTGTGGATATTTCGAGTCGATAGGTCCGCTTGCTAAACATCTGAAAATTTAAAAAAAAACATTAATAATTTCCATACTTTAATAATAATTTTATAATACTAAAAAATTACTACTATTTTTCGCTTTTTTTACAGGTATTGCAAACACTATCAACTATCAAAAAACGAAAGAAAACGATTCCCTACTCTCAACACATTTTTCATACTTAAGTTAATTCCGGTCAACAGGCAATACCTATTCACTACTCTCAACACACTGATCATACTCAAGTTAATTCCAGTCAGCAGCAACAGCCAATAACTACGCCTAGAACTATTCTAAACATAACTTATCCCTATTCAAGCATGAGTTCAGCACTGCCACAAAAGCAACAATCGTTCAGTTCTACGCCGAGCAATCACATTTTTGCAGTTCAAACCGTTGCTTCAACTTCAAAGGATCGATCACTCCGTCAGTACTGCGAAACCGTTAACGAAGATGTGTCACCATTCTCTGTGGAGAGTCAGTCACCTCAAGATTCTCAAGATTCATCTGATTTTTCTTAGTAAAATAAGTTTATTAATATGTGTATGATTTTACATATTAAAATATGGCTATGTGTCTTATTGCTTGACTTACCTAATTGTACCAGCTAGAATTTCGAGAGGTTGTATACACTCTCGCATAAAAATGTCGTTTCGTTGAAGTGATTCGTTTAGTCGTTGATGCAGTTCGTCAAAACTGGATATCGACATCCTAAAGTAGTTGAAAAACTTCCTTGCGTTTTGCTGGTTAAAAAGAGTATAAAATGATCCAAACTGTGTTCTTGCCATATTTATAGAATGACATAACTCTGTTTCTTATTTTTCTTTTCATACGTCTATATAAAATCAGCATAGTTATAGATTGACAGACAGAGGAACAGACAGATAGGACAGAACGAAAAACTGATCAGCATGCACTCACTAGAAAGCAAACCGGTAATGTGTGAAAGATCAATACAATTGAACGGCACCGTGTAAAAGGCTCCGTTTGGACGGTCACCGTGAATGTGTGAAACCGGCCTAACGCAAATAGGACGATACACTGCCGTGCTACGGCACGGACTGGCGGGCCCGGTACGGATTCGGTGCGGTCATGTGTGCCCAGACATTTAGGCATATTTTATTGGTCATCAAGCAATCTACCAATACTAAATTGTTTCGGAAACATGGTACAAAAAAACCTATAAAATCAAAACACAATGTTTTACTTGTCATAGGTCTAACACACGACTCGCGGGTTAATGAGTCACAGGATTTGTCTTTTAAGACTTTTTTTTAACTATTTAGTGTTTTTTTAGGTAGTAATTTTGCTATTTTTTATACAGTGCGGACCTCAATAGACCCCTCGCCCCCCGGTTCTTACTTTTGAACAGAAAGAGATATTGATTTCTGGTAAAAAGTGTTTTTAACGGAATCTTTTTTGAGGATATTTGAGCTAAGTGACAGTTTTGTCAAACTAAAACAATGTCAAAAATTAACATCAAACTTTTTAAATTGGAAGGGGGGCGTATAATACCTCATTCTAAAGGTATTTTGATTCTCTATACAACACATTTTAAATTTTTCAAATCGGTTTAGTTAGCTAGGAGATATATTTACTTTTGTTCGCGATCGACTAAAAAAAGTCAATTTTTTATCAAGCAAAAAAAAATAATTTAAATTGATTTATTTTATCATAAATTGAATTATCTATCTATACTTAACTTTACTAAGTTATGTAATAAAAAAAGACTTTTACCAGAAATGCAAAAGCATCATCCAGAACAGCATCGCTGTGGAATAAACTCCCTGCGACAGTTTTCCCTGCAGGTTACAACCTGAACCGTTTCAAAACCAACACACACCAACATTTCCGCGCACTTGCCGCTTCTCGAGCGTGATAGGGATCTCCTTGCGAATGCGCATACCCGTAAAAAAAAATGGCTGTTATACTATAATATTTTTTCGATTTTTTATTTATTTTAGCTTTTTGGTGCGAGTGATTTTCCTAGTGCGAGATCCGTCAATGTCAGCAAACTATCTTGATTTAGAATGCGCATCACAGTCCGCGCAGGTTTTGTATATTACCAACTTTGGAGTCAACTTTCTGCTTTACACCATGTGTGGAAAAACATTCCGTAACCACTGCTACATTATGTTTAGGCGTTTTTTCAAAAAGATTACAAACAGGTTTGAGAGCATCAGTGTATCTACTTGAATGTTTATATCTATGCCAAAATGAAGGAGCTTCCGAAAAATTCACCAATTAAAAAAAGTAATTTTAATATTTAAAATTAACCCTACGGCCAACGCAAAAATAGAAAACACAAGGATTAATAGATCATGTCTTTGATTCAGAAACTGATTACAAATAGAAACCAAATATTATTTTTCCTAATAATAAACAAAATATAACACAGATTGAAATGGTAGGAAATGAAAAAATCTGAAGTAAGGAAGATATAGAGAAATACTGAATATCCTTTATAGTTAAAAGGAAACGAAATTAATTAGACGATTTGTAGTATTTAAAAAAATTATTGCTGTTAATTAAATGTGTAAAAATAAATTTATCTATTAAGTTTAAACTAACCTTTGTTTTTCCAGAACCTGTTGGACCAACAAGCATAAGTCCATGTCTAACAATTGTTGTTTCATACAGTTGGATAACTTTTAGCACGAATTCTAAAAAAAATCATTTAGACTAACAATATTTTAACCGAAATATACTATATTTACCGTCTACATCTTCAAGACCCATAGCAGTAGTTGAATCCCTGATTGATCTTTCCAAAACACCATAATCCACTGGATCCTCTTTCATCCGAGGAAATAGATCGAAAACTATACCTTTAAAAAAATTTCATGTAAAAAAGGCCTTCATATGAAGTTAGCGAAGCAACCAAAAAAACACACACAACTAATTAACGACTAATTAACGGCAAATTATCCACCTAGTCGCGATTCGATTTGCGATAAGTGCCTACATATGCAGTTAGCGAAGCACCCAAAAAACACACAAAAATAAAAGCGACAAAATCAATTTATCCACAACTAATTAACGCCTAATTAGCGGCAAATTATCCAACACATTTGATTTCGATAGATCATGTCTAAAGCCATTTTTGACGAGGGTTCTTCGCTAACTAACTAACCGAACCGAACCAAAAAAAACGGTCAAAAATAAGAGCGACAAAATTAATGTTTCCACAACTAATTCACGACTAATTAACGGCAAATTATCCACCAAGACGCGGTCGATTTGTAACGAGAGTGCATCTTCAACAAAATATTAAGTTAGCAAACCAAAGAACACAAAATAAAAGCGACAAAATCAATTTATCCACAACTAATTAACGACTAATTAGGGGCAAATTATCCACTGTATTTGATTTCGATAGGTCATGTCTAAAGCCATTTTTGACGAGGGTTCTTTGCTAACTTCATATGAAGTTAGCGAAGCATCCAAAAAAACGGTCAAAAATAAGAGCGACAAAATTAATTTTTCCACAACTAATTCACGACTAATTAACGGCAAATTATTCACCTACTCGCGATTCAATTTGCGATGATTGCGCCACATCAAGGTGAATAACTTCGACTGCCCGAGGCGTGGATATTTAAAACCTTTTTGTACGGGGGCCAGTTTTAAAATTTAATTGGCAGACCTCGTATTGCTCGACCAAAACAGCGGCATAATTTTTTTAAAATTAAAATGTTACCAAGGTTGGTACTGACACGGTAAATTTAGAGCAATTAATTCTTATAACCTTGTAGATTGTTTTTTTATCATCCCTGTTTTATTTCTTAGGTTTAGTACTCTGCTAAACCAAGCAGAGCAATATATGTTTTTTTAAAGGGGGGTACCTAGTGCGTTTTCAACACTGTAAATGTTAAGCAATTAAATATTTTATCACTTTAATTGCGATTGATGTGTATCATTTTCGACGTTGTTGTTTCTATTTCTCGACTAAAGCTACCAGAGCAGCATACATTGTTTTTAATAAAAATGTTACCAAGGTTGGTACTGTAAATATAGAGCAATTAAATCTCAACACCTTGTAAATTATTTTTTTATCAGGCCTGTTTTATTTATTAAGTTTGGTGCTCTGCTAAAGCCAGCAGAGCAATATATTTTGTTTTGAAAAGGGGTAACTAGAGCGGTTCCAACACTCTGCTTAACAAAGCAATTAAATATTTTATCACTTTATTTACGATTAATGTGTATATTTCTCGTTTTTTCTGTGTCTTTTGCTCGACTAATGCTAGCAGAGTAACACCAATTTTTTTAAATAAAAATTTTACCAAGGTTGTTTATCATCCCTGTTTTATTTCTAAAGTTTGCTTTTCTGCTATAGCCAGCAGAGCAATATGTTTTTTTTTTAAAAGGGGTACCTACCTGTGAATGTTAAGCAATTAAATATTTTATCACTTTCTTTACGATTAATGCGTCTCTTTCTCATCTTTTCTGTGTATATTGCTCGATTAAAGCTAGCAGAGCAGCATAATTTTTTTTAAATAAAAATATTACTAAATGTTGGTACTGACACGGTTAATATAGAGCAATGAAATCTTAAAACCTTGTAGGTTGTTTTTTTATCATCCCTGTTTTATTTCTTAACTTTGGTGCTCTACTAAAGCCAGCAGAGCAATATATGTTCTATGAAAAAGGCTAGCCCTAGGTAACTTTTCTAAAACTGTGAATGTTAAGCAATTAAATATTTTATCACTCTATTTACGATTAATGTGTCTCTTTCTCGTCTTTTCTGTGTCTATTGCTTGCCCCACAAAATAATAAAAATGACCCCCAAAAATAGTCCGAAGGTTACTGTTTGTAAGAAATAAATAAAAGTTTAAAATGCCAAAACTCAAAACTGAAGTGACTTTGGCGACCTGTTTCGGCATTATTAACTTTGATTTAATATAATTTAATATATTATTAAAAAAAACTTTTATTGGTAAAGTATTTTTGAATGCTTAGGTGGTTCAATACATAGAGAATTAAAAAAACTAGTCTCGTCTTCCTCGTATCTCGCTTTCAGTAAAAAATCTCTGGTCATTTGGTCAACATCAAAATTGTAGTACGAAGCACCCAGTTGTGATTTTTCAAGCAATTCGGTTACTTCGTTCAAGAGTTGTTGGGAGTTGTTTTCATGAAAGTTCAATGGGCGAAAATGTAGACCTAAAAAATATGTAGATTTAGTCCAGGCCTATAGCGTCTTTCGTGGGCATTTTGATAAAGATTTTATGACTGTTAACAGACCCAACAATGGCTCAGTCAAAAAGCAGGAATAGGTGTCAAAGAATTTTTTCAATTTTACACGATTTAAGCTCGAGCAACGAATCTTGGCACACATATGAGCCTCTACGGATTGATTTTTTAGCTGTCAAATAATATGAAATATATCGTCGGTCCAATGCCAAAGTCACGAATGTGCATAATTGATGTTTTGAGAAAAACGCGTTTTAAACATTGAAGATACATTGCGAGAAATAGAGATTTCATTGTTTAAAGGAGGGGGAGAGAGAGAACAAACACTTTCGCGCTTTTGGCATTGAATACTATGAATAACTTTGTATATAATGCTGCACTGTTAGCTCCCGCTAAATTTCGCGGTGTTTGTAAATTTTAAAACCACACAATAGAATGACGGACAGAGTGCATTTTCGCGCATTTTGGACATGCGCACCAAGAATCAGTGAGATCCTTTTTCGACCGCCTCGAGAAATGGCGTGTTAATTTACTTTCTCCAACTATTTCAAATTTCTACACTTGAAAGTGCTCGATTTTCGTGTACTGAAGCATAGAACTAGAAACTTCAGCCCTTCAGCTACGTGGTGACATCATTAGATCCAGACAGGGGCCCCTTGGAAATGGAGAAATTGGCTGCAAACTGGTGAGTGCTTTGTCTCTGATTTCCGTTGTGTGGTACCCACAATTAACCTATGGACCTTTTAATTATTTCGTAATTTCATATCAATATATTTATGTTTGTTCGCGCTTTCATTAATTAAAATATATACAGTCCATTGCAGTTATCGTTTTTCTTACTGCGGGCATAACATAAGTGTTCCTTCGACCGAATTATTTAAAATTTACTCCATACGACGGTATTAATAAGTCGGCCATTTTCACGCCGAGATCAAGGCCTTGAATTTTGCCAATCGTATTGAAACGAGAGAGATTTTCGCTCGACCTTCGGTAGCGGCGCAGGTCACCTGTTTTTCGGTCCGCTGCTATGGTAACGTACCGTGGTCATTCAGTAAACAAATCGAAGCAATCAAAACGAACAAGCACATGTTCAGTGTGTTAGGTGTGTTCCATATCATTTCGATATTTAAAACAATTTTCATCAATTGCGATAAATTAGTGCATATTTTCGACAATTCGTCATTTTTCTATTTCAGAAGCATTAATTTAGCGTTAATTGTATATTTACCGACATTTCTGTGATTAGATGTGTTCCATATCATTTCGATATTTAAAACAATTTTCATCAATTGCGATAAATTAGTGCATATTTTCGACAATTCGTCATTTTTCTATTTCAGCAGCATTAATTTAGCGTTAATTGTATATATTTACCGACAATTTCGTCATTTCAAAGGTAAAATCATGTCTGTCAAAAAAGCCGTGCAAAAACGCAAGCGTTTTTTATCTGCGATCACCGAGTGTTATGTGTTTTCACAGACCGCGGCAACAGACGAAAAAGCGAGAAACGAGTTTCAAGTGAGGTATTCCGATTTGGACGAAACCTTCGATAAATGCATGCTGGCACATAATGATGTCATTATGTTGATAGACGACTCGGACGACGAGGAGTTTAAAACGCAGGATGCGATCCTTTCAGAAGCTCGTAAATATTTTTATGCGTGTAAGGGGGTTTACTCTAAAATATTTCCGGTTGAGGCCCCATCCTTTTCGGGATCATATGTTCGACAAAACGAAACTCCAAAACTCAAAGAGTTAGGTATTCCCATATTTCGAGGTGATAAAAAATTATGGCCAAGCTTTTTCGATCTTTTTAATAACATTATAGATCAAAATCAAAGTCTAAGTAACGTTCGAAAACTTCAATATTTATTTTCATATCTCGAGGATGAGCCTTTAAAATTGATATCAGGGATTAGCTTATCTGATCAAAATTATAAAATTGCTTACGACAAATTAGTCAATAGATATCAAAACAAGCGAGACCTCGCAAATGATGCTTTAAGCACAATTATGAACTCCACATTAAAAAACGAGTCAGCTAAAGAATTGCGTAATTTAATTGACACCTTTTCTGAATCCCTAGAAATTTTAAAATCACTTAGCTTTGACGTTGACAGTTGGGACTTTATTATTTTTTTCATTTTGTTAGAAAAATTGGATATTCCGACGCGTTCAAATTTCGAAATGAGTCACGCCAATACTAATACCGAAATTCCCACTTTTTAGCAATGAATACACAACTCTATAAGAAGTGCAGCTTAATTAAGGCCACTCGACCCCCTAGCATAAAGCAGCGGGTAGATGGATCTGTTGTTACTTCGGCTAGTACGTAGAGCAGCGGGTAGATGGATCTGCTGTTACTTCGGCTAGTACGTAGAGCAGCGGGTAGATGGATCTGCTGTTACTTCGGCTAGTACGTAGAGCAGCAGTGAGAGGGTGCTATTTTTAAAGATTTTTGGCGGCCTCTCTCTGCGAAATCTGAGAACTAAAATTGGGGGCGACTGCTCGATCGGGAAGTGGGCGCCATCTCTCTGCGAAAGAACTAACTCGTCCTGTGGCCTGGGTGAGTAAAGTTTTTTATATAAATGGGGTATTTTCATAAAAAATATATTTTTATGTCTTTATCGTATCATTTGTAAACCCGATTAAGCAATAATAATTCGTAATTATATCGTCATTGCTTTCTTTAAAGCTCTTACCTATGTGTTCAAAAGGAAATGTTACAGTATGTGCAATAGTATTTATTTACACTAATTAATGTTTAGGTTAATATTTAATTATGGTTGTAAAATCTCTATAGGAATATTTTAAAATATATAGCTTAGTTACAATAGTAGGGTAGGCCGTGAATATTTATTGGAAATTATAATAATCAACAATTTTTCATTCTTACGATGATTTTCTGATGGGTTCAAAAGGTGAGTAGTTAGTTCTAAATCTTTTACAATAAGCAGAAGAGATCATCATGAACATTATAAGAAAAGTACTCTGGCTCATCTCAATTGGTGGAAAATATACCTGACAGAAAATTTGCGGATCCAAAAAGTGCTCCCGTTACGACATCGACAGTGTATTTTCTTTTAAATCTGTGTAGTAAAGTCCTTGCCATGGGCAGTTAAACTTTTGTGACATTTCCAACCTCTTTATTTATCATAGGCATACTGACAGCAACAAAAAAATTTTTGAACAATGGTATGTCTTTGAGTTGTTTTTATCCGTGCATTTTATTTGTTATCCTACAGTCAGCATCTTTTTATCCAGAGTCAATGACAGTTTTACCTTTAAATTTATACCAACATGTTTACTTGTTAATATATTTCTGGTTAGGAAATATGTTTATTTCATGTCAAACTTAAAAAAGTGTAACTGCGAATGGCAAGGACTATAGACAATGGAATAAAATTCATTCGACTTGATATGACAGGAGGAGCAAGAACTGGGAGGAGATAAACAGAAGAATTTGCTTCTATTTGCTTCTCTTTCTAAGCAGGCTCCCCATGGCCTTTTTCCTATGTGGTATATTTTTTAAAACTTGTAATTTAAAGTAATTACCTTTCGGTGTTGTATAGTCAATGCCGATGTTTTTTTAACTTTGAACCATTGAACCAGCTAAATTATTGTTTTTTAATCTACACACAATGACTACATATTATGTATCTGCTACATGCCATTCAGGGCATTCATCTATCTTTTTTAAACTAATAAGTGTTTACAAAATTGTGTTTCAAACATTTAATTATGTGTTTTTCAAAATAAAGTTTCGAAAACAAATACGACTTATTTATTATTAGGGATTTTTTGGGACTTTTAAAATAGCGGGTATTTTAGTCGATATTATCGTTAATTTCACTAATCTTAAAGATGACATTTGGATAGTTGGTTTAAAAATAAAGACCCTGCCATCTGTCACTTCAATGTGATTTAAAATTGACAAAATATTTTTATTTACTTACTTTTTGCAACGTAAAGTTATAAAACATCCGTAAAAACACTGCAAACATGTCAACAAATCGCCAGACTTTCTAATCTATCAATTTTAAGTTTAAGTTAAAGCACAGATTATGAACAGATGGCCAAATTGACGCCGCGCAAACAAACCATTTTTGTGAACTCTGATGATGATTTTTAAAAAATGGTTATTTTAACTAAATAGCACTAGACCCTTTTTTGCCAATTCCAGATTTTATACCAATATTTTTCAAATTGTTTTTCAAATTGTTTTTCAAACTGATTTAAACTTCAAACTAATTACAATTTGTTTTTCGAGCTAAATAACATTGGATATGTTTTTTAAATTAAAATGATTATGCATTAAGCTGTTGTTCCTTAGGTCAACATTTTTAAATTGCGTAACGCAGAAATTTTCTAGAGCATTTTAAAGAAAAAAATTAAAAGCATTGAGACCAAGAGTGTAACGCAAGGCTACACCCCTTGAGGGTTACGTAATTTAAGAATAGTGCCTTAAAACTACATACCTATTTACCGAATTATTTTGCAAACTAGGGCGGTATCTATTATAGTGGATAGCTCTCTACATAAACATTGCTTGATATTTATCGCAAAAAGCAATAATATTTTGTAATAATTTTTATTTGTTCAGGATGACTTACAAGCTTTTTAGTTTCATAAGAAGACCTGTAATTTATCACGATGATTATGATGATTATTTTAAAATATTAAATAACCATAATAAATATATTAATTAAAGGTAAATAAAATAAATATATTGTTTTAAGTAAAACGATTTTATTAAAAAAGTGCCCTAAAAATAAAAAATAATTTAACAGGTTTCTTTTTACTACAGTTTAGTTTTAACAATCGCGATGGCGCGATTATTAAAGAAGCCCACCAAATCTAGATGTATACTAGCAACCATTTATATCGGCCTTAAAAATATGTATTTAAAAAAGTGTTTTTATATTTTTACTTTTTAGTCTTAATTAAAAAGAAACAAAATGCAGGATGGTTCATTATTACAGTCGAACCTCTGTTACTCGAACCTCTATAACTCGAACCTCTCTATAACTTAAACCTTTTAAGTGGTCCCTGCACTTTTTATATGTATTTTATCCTCTTTTACTCGAATTTCTATAACTCGATACTGTTTTAGTTGTCCCTTTAAGTTCGAGTTATAGAGGTTCGACTGTATTTATAATAAATCATAAATCTAAAAACCGCATATTCGTATCTGTTTTGATTTCAAAGTTCAAAATTTATCCCCTATAGACTCTTTACCAACCGATTTTTTTCCTAAAATTGTTTTGTTACCAGATTAAAGATTTGATTCAAAAGTAATGAATTTACTCCCTTTACAACCCTTACTCACGCCTACCCACGTTGTTTGTTAATAAAATTTTATTGTCACCAGATCAAATCATAAACGTGAAAACCGCATATTCTTATCTGTTTTGGTTCCAAAGTTATGAATTTACCTCCTTTAGAGCCCTAACCTACCCCCTACCTTCGTTTTTTAGCTCACACATATACTATACTATAGTAGTGTGAGCTATGGTAATTTTTTCGAGAAAAAAAAGGTTGCTCCGATTTCAAAATTTTTTATATATCTTTGCGTTTCAGATGATTTTGAAACTTTTTTGTTGCGCCGTCTGTCTGTCTGTCTGTCTGTCTGTCTGTCTGTCTGTCTGTCTGTATGTCTGTCTGTCTGTCTGTCTGTCTGTCTGTCTGTCCGTCTGTCTGTCTGTCTGTATGTCTGTCTGTATGTCTGTCTGTAACGACCAACGCGCATAACTCAAAAACCGCTTGGCCGATTTTAATGAAATTTGGTACCTAGGCTGGGTCTTGCGTCGAGATGGTCCCATTTAAAAATGAACAAAATCCACCGAACACAAACCAAATAAAAGGGTGGGGGTAGATTTCAAAAATTAGAGTTTAAGTGAAAATATGGCGTGTGTGATATCAAACGAAAGGTAATTGAGTCTGGAGTTAAACAAAATATATTTTAATTTATTTAAAAAAAAGGGGGGGATATATTTCAAAAATTAGAGTTTAAGTGAAAATATGGCGTGTGTGATATCAAACGAAAGGTAATTGAGTCCGGAGTTTAACAAAATACATTTTAGTTTTTGTTTTTTTAAGGGTGGGGGTAGATTTCAAAAATTTGAGTTTAAGTCAAAACATGGCTTGTGTGGTATCAAACAAAAGGTAATTTAGTCTGGAGTTGAATAAAATATATTTTAGTTTTTAGTTATATTAGCTCACACGTACACTATAACTATAGTACCTAGTGTGAGCTTAGGGGTCCATATATTGGCAGAGTATTTTCCATATAATAATATTGTCTCCACATCAAATCATAAATCTATAAACCGCATGTTCCTATCTGTTTGGTTCCAAAGTTATGAATTTATCCCCTTGACACCCCGCATACCCTACCGGACCAAATTTTTTTATATATTATTATATTAAATACTCTGCCAATCTATGGGCACCTAAGCTCACACTAGGTACTATAGTTATAGTGTACGTGTGAGCTAACATAACTAAAAACTGAAATATATTTTATTCAACTCCAGACTCAATTACCTTTCGTTTGATACCACACAAGCCATGTTTTGACTTAAACTCTAATTTTTAAAATCTACCCCCACCCTTTTTAAAAAAACTAAAATGTATTTTGTTTAATTCCAGACTCATTTACCTTTCGTTTGATATCACACACGCCATATTTTCACTTTAACTCTAATTTTTGACATCTACCCCCACCCTTTTTTTTAAATAACTTGAAATTCATTTTGTTTAACTCCAGACTTAATTACCTTTCGTTTGATATCACACACGCCATATTTTCACACAAACTCTCATTTTTGAAATCTACCCGCACCCTTTTATTTGGCTTGTGTTCTGTGGATTTCGTTCATTTTAAATTTAAATTTCATTTAAATCGGACAAGCGGTTTTTGAGTTATGCGGGTTGGTCGTTACAGACAGACATACAGACAGACAGACAGACAGACAGACAGACGGTGAGACGGACAGACGGCGAGACAAAAAAGTTTTTACTATAGTATAGTAGTAGTGTGAGCTAAAATGAATCGCAATATTTGATAGACTGTCAGACATGCTTTGTGAAGTTAAATAAAATCGTTTATTAAAAACAAACTAACAAGATATCCGTATCATCATTACCACGCCCCCAAACTTGTTTCTTGTTTGTTTTAGATATGTTTGCAAAAAATTAAAATTAAAAATGTTTTTTGACAATATTTAACAAAGTAAGTCTTACTAAAATTAAATTACTTTGGACTTGCAAATTGTGCAAAAACCCTTCGAAACAGGAAACGGCTTAACGTTCAATGAAGCACTTGGAGAACAGGTTTTTCTGAGGGTTTGAAGGTAGATTCCGATATGACTTATGACCACACGATTTTGCGTGTAGAAAAATAAGAGCCATTACATAAAATCTTATAGCAGAATTTGCGGGAATGACCATGACCTTGTGTTTGGCCCTAATAGATTTATAAAAAAACTTCCCTATAACCTTTCATTTGTTTGGTGATCCGCGCTCTAACCAGGTTGGTTCTAAAGTAATCAGGATGAAGTGTGAATATTTTAATTGTCCAAACACTCGGTACAATTCAAAAGTGGCTTTTTTTTCATTTCCTACAGACCCTTCCTTGTTGCAAAAATGGAATTATAATTGCGGCAACGTTAGTTTAAGTATTGTTCATACTCGTCTTAGTCTTTTGTTTTTGATTAGTCTTTGTCATTTGATTAGTCTTAGCTGTCTTAAACAAAATCGGCTGTTCATACTCGTCTTTTGTTTTTGATTAGTCTTAGTCATAACCCACTGAAAAAAAAATTCAATTTCAATAAAAAGGCCCCTTTTCAAAAGTCATTTTCTACACAAAACAATCTTATTTAACCTAATTTGTGCACGAAACACAGACACGAAAGAACAAAAGCGAAAAAGAAAATAAAAACAAATAAAATTTTGAGGCTATGTTGAGATTTTCTGTTAAAAACATGATTAATGGCGGTAAATTCAAAATTTCGGCCGCACGCTTGCGCTCTTCGGACGCCCTGTAAAAAAAACAACAAATATCAGCTGATGTCTGTCACTCGTCTTAGTCGTTGTCCTAAGGATTGAAAGTTGGCAACTCTTAAGACAAAGACTAATCAAAAACAAAAGCAAAAGCATTGTATGAACACTCTCATAAGAAACAGTGGTTTTAACTTTCTTATGACAAGACATATGACTAAACCAAGACAAAAGACTAGACAAAAGACGAGTATGAACGATCCATAAATGTTAGGAAGTGAAGGGGGTAGACATTATATTTGTGACCAACATTTTTTGCCTAAGTATATTTTGCACAGCAACCGTCGAAAATGTTTATCGAAAACCGCAGTGCCAATTAACTGGGTCACAGATAGTGGTAAGTTTGTATATTAGATGTACCTATAAAATAATACAAAATTTAGTTGATAAGTACAGGGTGTCACAAATTCAATGCATTTGGGGGGTTTCAGGTATTTTTATGGGAAATTGAAAAAACTGACCCCCACTTGCGAGTATCTGCGGTCCGCGGTCATTACCTATGACCAAGGGAGGGGCCATTGGTTACCCTAAGGGTGAAAATTTATCTTGCTGTCATTTTCTGCCCAAACAAATTGCTTAGGTGGGTCACAGGTCCCATGGTTCGATGTCCTAAAAAAGCTTAAAGTAGGGAGGTATAACGTATATTAGTTCAGGCCCTACGGGGTCGGGTACTGCGTTTAATGATAGAAGCAACACACTTGGTATGGATAGACATAAGACTCGTCCGAACATTTTACGAAAGGGAACCACCCCCCCACCCCTGGTAGGGGGGTGGTTCCCCCCCTTAAACGTGCTTTTTGATAGTTTATTGCTAATAACTCGAAAACAGTCAACTTTTTCAAAATTCTTCTGGAGATCATTTTTCAAGCGGATACAATTTCTTTTCCAACGATGTACCTTAGTGCCCTCTGACGACAGTGGCGCGCATTTCAAATAGAATAAGAAAATTACACAATATTATGTAAAAATGTTTTCATACTTGAATATTTTTTATATAATTATACAAAATTTTTGCACTAAATTGTGCAATTTTTCCAAAATTTTAAAAAAATTTATGCAAAATATACAACAAATTGTGCAAAAATATGTGAATTTTTTTTATACAGGCCTGTACAATAAGCATTGTGCAAAAAAAAAACAGTTGAACAGTTGTTTAAAATTTTACAACAAATTCCATTGCAAAAATCAATTCAAAATTTTTGCACAAATTGGTTTTTTACCCATTTTGGAAACAAATTGCGCAAAAAAAATTAACAATAATTGTTGAAAAAAATTACATACATTTTTCTACATCAGAATCGAAAAATATACAGGGTGTTTCTTTTAAAATAATAAAGTTGTTGCCAACTTTTCCTGCAAATGGCAACACCGCAACTATGAAAGTATTTTGTAAATATACTTTACATGGACGTATGTAAGAATAGAAAGTTTTAAAAGTTTCTATCATATAGTTTCCAAAATAATCCAATAGGCCACTCACTTTGGAACACCCGGTATACCCTCTATATTTTGGCAAATTGGAATAGACCTTGTCTTTCTGTTTCCAAAACTACTTATTATACCTAATACATTGACTTCTATACCCTACGGGTAGACCCGGCATGGGCCAAAATTGCCATTATATCAAGCTTTTATCGCAATTGACCAAATACAAGTAAGAATTTAATGAGCAAAATAGGGATGAAAATAGAATTTCGGTTTGGTGAGTCCGGAAACATGCAACATCGCAAAAATATTCTATTTGCTTGTCTTGGATAAAAAAGGGCAGTGGCGGCGCAAAATAAAAATTTTGAATTCCACTAGAATTTTTTTATCAACAATTTTCTGTTTGAATAATAAATAATTCATGAATACTTACTTGTGTGTGTTTACAAAATTCTCTTCAGTAAAAAAAAAGAGTAAAAAGAATTGCTAAGTGCAGTGGATGTATTAAAATTATTGTTTTCATCTTAGAACTTTACAAATGTTGTACCTTCCAGGTAAAATATTTTCTTTCTTTGAACAAGGGTCTTCTTCAACTCTTCTTTTCTTGGGTGGACTACAAGTTATGCTCGAGTCAGATGAAATTTCGGAACTAAAAATTTCAATTCGAAATGGGACAACCGGGCGCCGGGCCAACTCGGCGCCGCCAACAGGGCGCCACGCCGGGCCTAATGGGCGCCGGGCCAACTCAGCGCCGGACTATTTTTTTTTTCGATAAAATGTGCAGATAAAAACAAAATAAATATGTTATTTATACAAAACTTTCAACATCTATTAAGTCGAGTGTTGAAATTTGGTAGGTGTAGTGTTCTGCGACTTGAAACACCGCCAAGTTCCATATTCGATACATATCGATGCATAAATAAGAAAGTCCGCCATTTTGGATCCGCCACTTTAATTTTTTTAAGGTTGTTTTTCATCTGCACATTTTATCAAGAAAAAAATATTTTAGTCCGGCGCCCAGTTGGCTCGGCGTCAAGTTGGCCCGGCGCCCAGTTGGCCTGCCGCCCAGTTGGTGGCGCCGAGTTGGCGGCGCCCAGTTGTCCTAGACTGCAACACATTTCAGGGGTCTGGTACGTTTTACCACCTTTCTTAAAACTACGAAGTTTTTTGAAAAATGATAATTTTAGACCATTTTATAGTGATTTCTAAAAAAAAAATTGCGGACTATCGTTGATTTTGTTAAAAAAATTGAAAATGAAACATTCTTAAAACCCCATTAAAACCCATACAAATTGCTACAAAAGAAGCATTTTGTCATTTCAAACTGAAACAAAACGGTCCCTGACGTCTATCAGCTGTCAACAAAAACTTGAAATAACTAAGGTCACTGATCCAAATCGGGTCAGTTTTTTTGGTCCTTTTATGAAAATGCACAATTTTTAAAAAAGCATGAAATTCAAAACAAAATCAAGAAAATTATGATTCCTACATTTTTATAAATAAAAATTAGTTTAATTGAACATTATATCAATTTTTATTCCTTAAAACACTAAAAATTAATAATTATTTACTTTTTTAAAATTTATCGAAGGTCTAACTGAACAAAAGCAAACTGAACCCATCCGTATCGAAATGAACCAAATCAAACCGAATCTAACGGTTCGGTTTGGTTCGGTTCGATTTGCTTAAACTGAACCGAACCTAACCGAATATAGCTAAACCTAACCTAAACAATCCTAGCGGAACCTAACCGAACATACTCAAACTGAACCAACCTAACCCAACCTAACCCAACCTAACCCAACCTAACCCAACCTAACCCAACCTAACCCAACCTAACCCAACCTAACCCAACCTAACCCAACCTAACCCAACCTAACCCAACCTAACCCAACCTAACCCAACCTAACCCAACCTAACCCAACCTAACCCAACCTAACCCAACCTAACCCAACCTAACCCAACCTAACCCAACCTAACCCAACCTAACCCAACCTAACCCAACCTAACCCAACCTAACCCAACCTAACCCAACCTAACCCAACCTAACCCAACCTAACCCAACCTAACCCAACCTAACCCAACCTAACCCAACCTAACCCAACCTAACCCAACCTAACCCAACCTAACCCAACCTAACCCAACCTAACCCAACCTAACCCAACCTAACCCAACCTAACCCAACCTAACCCAACCTAACCCAACCTAACCCAACCTAACCTAACCTAACCCAACCTAACCCAACCTAACCCAACCTAACCCAACCTAACCCAACCTAACCCAACCTAACCCAACCTAACCCAACCTAACCCAACCTAACCCAACCTAACCCAACCTAACCCAACCTAACCCAACCTAACCCAACCTAACCCAACCTAACCCAACCTAACCCAACCTAACCCAACCTAACCCAACCTAACCCAACCTAACCCAACCTAACCCAACCTAACCCAACCTAACCCAACCTAACCCAACCTAACCCAACCTAACCCAACCTAACCCAACCTAACCCAACCTAACCCAACCTAACCCAACCTAACCCAACCTAACCCAACCTAACCCAACCTAACCCAACCTAACCCAACCTAACCCAACCTAACCCAACCTAACCCAACCTAACCCAACCTAACCCAACCTAACCCAACCTAACCCAACCTAACCCAACCTAACCCAACCTAACCCAACCTAACCCAACCTAACCCAACCTAACCCAACCTAACCCAACCTAACCCAACCCAACCTAACCCAACCTAACCCAACCTAACCCAACCTAACCCAACCTAACCCAACCCAGCCCAACCTAACCCAACCTAACCCAACCTAACCAAACCTAACCTACCTATTGTTAATAAATATAGTAAAAGTTGTTAGGTTTATGTCCAGGGGGTAACCATTGTCCATAATCGTCGGAAATCGAGTTAGGATTAGTGTATGCGACCATAAACATTGAGTGGCGAGTGAGTGTTTGGTCTTCAATTTTTTTAGGGAAATTTTTCAAAATCTTTTTTGCGCACTCTGGGCACCCTAATAAACCGTAATCTGGTCACCCTAATCCATCGCAATCAAAGAAAATAAGTAATCGAAGTGTCACAAATTTTTTGTTGGTTTCTATTCTTCTTTTATATTATGTAGGACAAAATTATTAATTAAACTAAGTGACCTTATTAAGTAAGACAGCATGATAGTCAAATGACATTAGAAGGACATAAACATATGATACCGGCCTGTAGACCGGTCGCGGTGGTCATATAATAATAAATATATACTTTCGCGATGAAAGACCAAAATTTAACTTAAAATTACTGTAAAGTCCGCAAAAAAACATTAAATTTATCGAAATTTATAAAAACATAGATCAGTGTGTGTAACAATTCATCAAGATGTATGAAACTCGACCGTGACATGTCAAAAGTTTGGTTCGAAAAAACAAAAACAACTGGATAAAAATCGGTATGTAAGAGTTTAAAAAGAAATCATTTTTAAGAAAATCAAATACTTTTTGTTAATTTTCATGCAATGCAAAAAAAAGTGCGGGGAAGTGACACTTTCTGAATCAAAATGTGTGAGGGTAAAATCGCACGGTCGCAGAAAAAACTATCTATCGTGACGCTACTGAACTTTCTCGTGTTTTAGGAAAAACTATCTGTCAAGACGACTTACCCATGAAATGTTGTTTTTTTATGGATTTTTTTTCTTCTTTTGCACAAAAAACAATTTTGGACCATGTTTAAACTCAAATAGTTACTTCTAAACTTGTTTTTAAACGTTTTAAGATTTCTTTTTGTAATATTCCCGCACAAAATTCAAAAAAAATCATTTCCGTACTTAGACAACATTGTCTATCAGTTTTCCCTGTATACACGGACTAACAGGTAGAATCACTCAAAATACGGCAGGTGGTTTAAAGGTAGCCAGCTGCTTTTCTGTCGCACTTATGCCGTCAGTGTGAAAGAGATAAAAGTACCCTTATATTATCTAGGGTATTATTAGCATGCAAAATCACCCTATCTTTGTCCGTTTCACATGTTCAATAATGTCTATCTCTGTTTTTATTGTAAAAGAAATACCCGACCATAGGAACCAAATTGGATAGGGTCAATAAAAAATGCCTTGTCTTTCCGTCTCTAACGCCCTTTTAGGGCGTTATACAACTCAATGACCTAATACCTTTTTCTCTAACAGTTTTGAAATAAAATGACAAAAATAAATAAAAAGAGTAAAGCAGACAAAAAGTAAAGCAGACAAAGAGTCATCGATAATTTTTCTTGGTTAACTCATTGCTCTTAACGAAAAGGTTTTGTCATTTTATTTAAAAACCATTACATTAAAACGTAGCATATTAGGTATTTTTGGAAACAGAAAGGAAAGCTTTATTCAAAATTGCAAAAATATACAAGGTATTTCATTTTAAAAAGTAACGTCGCTGGCTTAGCTACGTCTCCTTAATGACTGGTGTCAATATTAGTATCAAAAAAGATACTTTTTGCAAACCATCTGAGTATGTGAAATTTGACTTCTCTCTTTATTTTGATTTCGTAGATATTAGGGGGGTCTCAGGCTTTTGGGTCACCCTGTATATAGGTTAGTGGTCTTATTTATACCATTTAAAAGATTACACAAGTATAATCTCATTAGTATTTAGGAAGTATTTTTGTTTTATGCATATTTGGTTAATTTTATGTTAATTTCTCTTTAAACGTTTTTACAATTTTACATGTTTTTTGTACCTACCTGCCTATTTTTGAATTAAAATACTTTTTTTCGTGCAAAACATTTGTTTGTACTTGTACAACGCAGTATTCTGACGGTTAGTTATGTAACTGGTTATTAAATGTCTAATCTAATTAAATACATTTTGTAATAAGACAAGAAAATAAATTAGGAATATTAAGAAAATAATTCAAATAAGAAGCAATATTTTGTAAAGCAATCAAGGAAAACAATCTTTTGAAACAATTATATTTGGTTTACCAAGTACCCTATTTGTTTGTTTCAAATTATCTTGCAATAATAAATATTTACTTAAATTTAACACATATTTATTTTATTTATAATAAACAAAATAATTTAACAAATTTATTTAATAAAAGTTCGTTATTAAATAAATTATGTTAGTAAGACAAAAAAATATATTTAGAAGATTAAACAAATTATTTATTAAGATAAAAAAATCAAAGGAAACAGTCATGTTAAAGAATTATTTTATTTTTACCAACCATCATATTTGTGTGTTTGAAATAAACTTGTTATTGCAAATAAATAAATTATTAGTATTTGGTTTAAATATTTCAAATTATTTGATTTAAATGTATTTTTGTTTGTCAATTAAACCAAATAATTCTAACGCATCAAATAAATCTTATTTAAATAGACTAAATTAGTTATTTGAAAACAATAAATATTTTTATTTGAACCAAACAAGAGGACGTTTTGGACCTATTGAAATAACGAATTTGGTTGAGTCAAATAATGTTTTTTTTGGTTCAAATAAACACTTTTTTCTGTGTAGAATGTTTGTTGCAAATATCGCTTCTTCTATCGTCCGTTTCATAAGGGCGTAAAACGTTTTTGGATCCTTAAAAATTTAGGAAATAGCCTTAACGCCTTTCTGCCTTAACACCGTCGATATGAAAAATACTCTGCCAATTTATGGGCACTTAAGCTCACACTGGGTACTATAGTTATAGTGTACGTGTGAGCTAATATTACTAAAAACTGAAATATATTGTATTCAATTCCAGACTCAATTACCTTTTGTTTGATACCACACACGCCATATTTTTACATAAACTCTAATTTTTGAAATCTTCCCCCACCCTTTTATGTGGCTTTTGTTCGGTGGATTTTGTTCTTTTTTAAATGGGATCATCTCGATCCAAATCCCAGCCTAGGTACCAAATTTCATTAAAATTGGGCAGGCGGTTTTTAAGTTATGCGCGTTGGTCGTTACAGACAGACATACAGACAGACAGACGGCGCAACAAAAAAGTTTCAAAATCATCTGAAACGCAAAGATATATAAAAAATTTTGAAATCGGAGCAACTTTTTTTTTTCGAAAAAATTAGGATCACCATACCTCACACTACTATAGGTAGTATAGTATATGTGTGAGCTAATAACGAAATTCGCTATTACCGGGTGGGCCAAAAAAAACCGGTCAATTTTTTTTTCATTATAACTTTTGAACTATCCAATCGATTTTAATGGAACAAACTGCACTATGGATTAGAGTTTTGACCAAATATATTCTTTTGTCCGCCATCGCAAAATCCAAGATGGCGGACGAAATGAAATTGTACCCATCAAAGATGCTCGTTTATTCTTGTGTTGTTTTCATTATTTTTTTTAATTACTAAGAAAGCTGCATTCTTGCCAAGTACAACAAGGTACGACTCAGCAAAATCGGTTTAGTGGTTCTAAAAGAAAATATTTTTGTTTCAACCATGGTTTTGCATATTATACGATTGCCTTGCCAATCATGTCTGCCTTATAAATTCATTACTACTGAACCGATTTTGATGTAAAAAAATGCTTCCTGGTTGTTAAAGATCATGATCAAAATTTATCACCATCTTAATATTTAAGATGCGGACAGAATCATACTTGATTTTTGAAAATCGCCTGTTTATCTTATTTTCTGAACATGTTTAGGTTTTTATTTTCTTTTATAGAAAAGCACTACTTTTCCCCCGAAAAACGAGGTACAAATTAGTAAAATCGGTTTGGTGGTTCTCAAAAAATCTATTTTTGTTTTAGCCATTGTTTTACAGATTATACGATTGCATTGCCAATCCTGTCCGCATTCATTTCCTTACTCACTTACTTTACAATATTACTAAAGCGATCTTAGTGAAATAAAAAAAACATAGTGTTTAAGTTAATATGTCGGATAGAACCATACTTGACCCTTCAAAGAAACACGTTTATTTTTCGAAAATGATTTAGATTTTTCTGTTATTTATAGAGCACTACTTTTCTCCCGCTTAACAAGGTACAAAGTAATAAAATCGGTAAAGTGGTTCTCACAAAATCTGCCATTTTTATTACAAATTATACGATTACATTGCCAATCCTGTCTGCATTCTGTCTCTTCATAAATTCATTACTACTGAACCAATTTTAGTCAAATAAAAACATCATAGTGCAAACTGATTGATCTTTAAAAATCAATTCCCAACCATGATTTTTTTGTTTCACTAAAATCGGTTTAGTAATAACGAATTTATTTTACTAATTTGTACCGCGTGTGAGGGAAAAGTAGCGCTTTTCTATAAATTAAAGAAAAACTAAAACGTTCTCGGAAAATGAGAATAAACACGCCATTTTGAAGAATCAAGTATGATTCTGTCCACCATCTTAAATTTTAAGATGGCGATGAACTTTGATCATGATCTTTAAAAAGAAATTAATCCTAACCAAGATGTTTTTTATTTTACTAAAATCGGTTCAGTAGTAATGAATTTATAAGAAAATAAATGCAGACATGATTGGCAAGGCAATCGTATAATATGCAAAACAATGGTTGAAACAAAAATATTTTTTTTAGAACCACTAAACCGATTTTGCTGAGTCGTACCTTGTTGTACCTACGTGGCAAGAATGCAGCTTTCTTACTAATTAAAAAAAATAATGAAAACGTGTTCGCAACACAAGAATAAACGAGCATCTTTGAAGAGTACATAAATCTATGACCTTTTAAAAAATTAAAATTTTCAGTTTTTTTTCTGTTAATTTGCAACTGCCTCCGTTCTGGGTTTATATCACGGATCACCCAAATATTATAAAACAGAAAATTAAATTGACCTGGGTGGGTTGGTATTTATTAATCAGTCTACCTACTCAACGCGTTTTGCTTGACCTTCGACCGGCCGAATTCGCGTTGACGACAGCCGATGACACACGATTCAATTTTTGTTTTGCACGCGCGCCTTTAGTCTTTCGTGGAACACTCGATCCGGCTTACCTACTTCTTTCTAAATTAAATTCGAATAGATATGTACATGATATTCCCATTATAACAAGGGCGCGTGTCGCAGCCACAATACCAGATATATATATAAATGTATGCCTCTTTATTTTTTACATAAAAAAAAGTGAGACAAAAGTTTTAAGCTCCGCTCGGGTGAAACGATTTACTTAAAAACCTAGTTTTCTGTTCGACTCTTGTTTCACTCAGCCTTCTCCGCCGCGCCGGTGAAATTAATTCCCAAAAACTCACGTTACGCCCGCCGGCTAACTCTAAAGCGCCTTCGCCAATCGATACCACTAGTTCTGTACCCACAGTCTAGTTTCCTACAATAGTAGTAAATTTCTTCTGTTATGGTCGATTTAATCAACCTAAAATTAAAATTACTTCGTTTCGTAATTTGAGCGACATCTGTGGAGACCGCTATAACTAAAATAATCAATATAGGAACAATTATAGGAGGGCTCGGGTGGCCTTAATATAGCTGCATTTCTTATAGTTGTATTCATTGTTTTCAGTCACTTTTTCAATTTCTAGAAAAAAGATGTAAAGTTTTGGAATCACTTCCTCAATCAACAGCACCCAAAAAGGTGCCTACCTATCAAAAATCAAATTCAATGCAAAATCAGTTTGGGCAAAAGCCTAACTATCAAAATTCAAATTCTATGCAAAATCAGTTTGGGCAAAAGCCTACCTATAAATCATCCAATTGGCCTTTTATAGGACTGGCTGGCACCTCAACTAATTCGAGTACGGGAATAAAATGTTTCCGGTGTAATCAAGGTCACGTGCTTTCGAAATGTCAAACATTTCTTGATCTCTCACCTATCGATCGCCTATCTTTCGTCAAGCAGAAAAAATTATGTCTAGCGTGTTTTCATCCCTCGCATGGGGTAGACACGTGCAAATCAAAATATTCATGCAGGACTTGCACTAGTAAAAGGCACCACACTTTAACTCATATCTTAGAAACTAATCAAGAGTCTGGAAGCCAAGATACTAGTCCTGTCATTCACACACCACCTGTCAATAATCTTCATGTGTCATTAAATACCTCAGGACCTTCAGGTACCTTTCTTTTATGCACCGCCATAATAGATGTTATGGACGGTTGCGGAAATTTTCAACCTGTAAGGGCACTGCTTGATTCTGGATCACAGACAGGATTCATCAGTAAAAAGTGTATTCAGCGTCTTAATCTTCCTAGGCGAAGTTACACCACTGAAATATTCGGATTAAATCAGATGTCTTCTTTTACTTCCAAAGGGCTCGTTCAATGTCACATTAAGCCACAAGGACAGGTCACTCCTTTACTTAATTTCGAAGCAATTGTCGTTCCACAATTATGTTCCAATATGCCTACATTCACTTTGAACGATAATCAGTGGAAACACTTGGAAAACCTTAAACTTGCCGACCCATCTTATTTCAAATCTAGACCTGTGGACCTAGTTATTGGTAGCGAGCTATTCGCGCAGATATTCAAGGAGGGCAGGGTTCTTGGACAAATAGGGCAACCTTCAGCCCTTGAAACTATCTTTGGCTGGGTCGTCATGGGAAAAGTTGACGAAGTAGGTAGTCTTACGGAACGAACCAGTTGTTTTTTTAACGAGTCATTCACCTCCTTTAGAGGTCATTCTCCCTAGGTTTTAGGAAATCGAACATTTGCCTAAAAAACAAATCTTATCAAAGGAAGAAAAACAAGCAGAATCAATTTTTACTGCGAGTGTAGTACGGCAACCGAGCGGTAGATTCATGGTAGATCTTCCGTTTAAAGATAAAATAAACCCTGACCTAGGAAATACTTATCCGCAAGCTTATCGTAGATTTTTACTTCTAGAAAATAGATTACTCAAAAATCCTGATCTGTACACTGCCTATTCAAGTTTCATGCAAGACTATATCGATTCTAATCATATGAGTCTAGTTTTATCTAGTCAACCAAAAGTCGACGTATCATGTTTTCTAGCACATCATTGCGTACTAAAGCCGGAAAGCTTAAGTACAAAATTAAGGGTAGTCTGGGATTGTTCGGCAGTCACCCCAAAAAATATTAGTCTCAATGACACGTTGTTATCGGGACCGAAACTTCAAAAAGATATTACTTCTTTATTCCTTACGTTTCGTCTTAATCCTATTGCCTACATTGCTGATATCAAACAGATGTTCCGTCAAGTCCTTATCAATCCTTATCACCGTCCTTATCAAAGGATATTGTGGAGGTTCTCTCCACAGGACCCACTTTCAGTGTGGGAACTTTCTACTGTCACTTTTGGCATGACATGCTCACCTTTTCTAGCCATGCGTACATTAAATGAGCTGGCAGAGAGAGAAAAGGAACGTTTTCCTATGGCTAGTACTGTTCTAAAAACGTCAATCTACATCGACGATATCTTGGGAACTAGCCCTTCGCTTTCTGAAGCTCTCTCCCTTCAAACAGAACTCAATGATTTGTTGAAGTCGGGAGGATTTGAACTTAAAAAATGGGCAAGCAATTGTCCTGAGTTATTGACAACATTGCCAGAGTCCGATCGTCAAATGCCTCTCTCTTTCGACAAGGAGGAACCCCACTTAATCAAAGTTTTAGGACTTCAATGGCATCCAAAAAACGACATTTTTTCTTATCAATGCCGAATGAAGGACAAACCCCCAACCAAACGTTCTATTTTATCTATCATAGGAACAATCTTCGATCCCTTAGGTTTTCTTTGTCCCTTGTTGCTACAAGCAAAATTTATTTTGCAACAGTTGTGGTTATCGAAAATAGGCTGGGACGAAGAACCAGATTCTTCTATCATCGACTCTTGGAACAAACTTCGTTCTGAATTCCCGCTTCTTTCCAATTTTCAATTACCCCGACAAATCAAACTGTCTAAAACCAATACCTGTCAAATCATCGGCTTCTGTGACGCTTCAATTCGAGGTTACGCAGGCGTCGTATATTTTCGTGTAGAAGAGGAAAACAATATATCTGTTTCTCTCATATCTGCAAAATCTAGGGTCGCGCCTATAAAGTCACAAACTTTGGCTAGGCTAGAATTCCTAGGCGCATTTCTTTTAAGCGAATTAATTGATTTCGTCTTATCTAGCTATGAAGGAAAAATAACTTTTACAAATATCGTTACTTTCTGCAATTCGCAAGTCGTATTGCATTGGCTTTCATCACCTCCTAATCGCTGGCAAACCTTTGTTGGAAATCGAGTCAGTAGAATCCAAGAAATCATTCCCTCAAACTCGTGGCGCTACATTCCTTCTGCTTTAAATGCAGCCGATATTGCGTCACGAGGACCTCTTCACAGCTCATGTCACATGACATGTGGTGGAACGCACCGTCGTTTTTGTGGTCTCCCGAAAACGAATGGCCCGATTTTCATAAATCAAAAATGCCGATTGATTTCGGAGATATTAATCTGGAGGAAAAGCCAAAGGTCTGTTGCAATGCGATAATTGACGTTAACTTCTTAGATCAGCTTCTTATCAAATATTCATCTATATCAAAAATTCAACGTATCATTTGTTATGTCCTTCGAATAGTTAACCTTTTTCAAAACCATTCCTATCAAAAACCCACTAAGCCACCGGACCAAAAAGTTATTTTTGAGAATATTGTTTTTCCTACCACCGGTGAGATGCAAAGTGCGTTATACCTTCTTATCAAACGCGTTCAAGGTTCTTGTTTTTCTGAGCTTTTTTCCGCGTTATCTAAGGATAAACCAATACCGAAACCTTTTCGAAAACTTTCACCTTTTCTTGATGAAAATAATATCATTAGAGTCGGTGGCAGATTACAAAAATCTGACCTTTTGTCTTATTTTGCAAAACACCCCATCTTACTTTCGAGTAACCATCGTTTAACTACTCTTCGTATCGAGTCCACTCATCGACAATACCTTCATCCTGGGTTTAAAACATTACATAATCTGCTTTTACAGCATTTTTGGATATTATCTGCCAGACGGGCAATTCAAAGAACCATATCCAAGTGTTTGCAATGTTTTAGAATCAACCCTAAACCCTATAGACCGCCCATAATGAGTTCACTTCCCGCTCATCGAATCAATCAACTTAAACCTTTTTCGAGTGTAGCTATCGACTTTTGTGGACCTTTCTTTGTGATTCCTCATCGTTACCGTGGTTGTAAAGCTTTCAAATCGTATGTCTGTGTGTTTGTCTGTACGGCCACACATTGCGTGCATTTGGAATTAACCATGGAACTGTCCACCGAAGGGTTCGTAGGTGCATTCCATCGATTCATTTCCAGACGTGGAAGCGTGACGCAATGCTGGTCAGATCAAGGCAGTAATTTTATAGGGTTTCGTAACCAATTACTTGATTACGCAAGAAGTGCGGCCACCAGACTTTCTATTCGTTGGCATCTGGGACCTCCTCTCAGTCCACATTTCAATGGCCTGGCAGAAGCTGGCGTCAAAAGTTTTAAAACTTTGTTCGAGTAGTCGGCGACCAGAAGTTGTCCAACATGGAAATGTCCACCCTTACATGTCGCATAGAAGCCGTACTTAATAGTCGCCCTTTATCTCCTGCCTCTTCAGAGCCACACGATCTTCAACCTCTTACCCCTGGGCATTTTTTGACCCTTGAACCCCTTAATTCAGAGATTCCGGAGTCAGATTTGTCCGAGGTTCCCCTAAATCGACTCTCGAGATGGCAACTAATCCAAAAACTACATAATGATTTTTGGAAACGGTATTCTATAGAGTATTTGCATACGCTACAACAGCGACACAAGTGGGCTGATTCGTCCCCAAATATCAAATTAAATGATTTGGTTATCATAACAAGTGATCACAGCCAATCACCTTTGAAATGGCCGGTCGGTCGGGTCATCGAACTGCATCCCGGCGGAGACGGTCAGGTGCGTGTTGCGACGGTACAAACGGTTACCGGTGTTTACAAGCGGCCAGTTGTAAAACTGTGCCTCTTGCCGAATTAAAAGTAATTTTAATTTTTTCTACCCATTGCAGTCAATTATTACAATAGGTAATTCTTTATTATTATTATTTTTTTAAAAATTTTGTTTGTTTGTTTTGACTTTTTCGGGTTTTCGTTATCTCTAAATAAACTTACGCTACTTATCTGTTTTTCATTCATTTATATTTATCGGTCGATCATTTTTTTTTATCTATATCTGTCCGGCTGATATTCTAAAATTGTGTGTTTTGGAGGGCAGTTATGTTAGCTCCCGCTAAATTTCGCGGTGTTTGTAAATTTTAAAACCACAGAATTGAATGACGGACAGAGTGCATTTTCGCGCATTTTGGACATGCGCACCAAGAATCAGTGAGATCCTTTTTCGACCGCCTCGAGAAATGGCGTGTTAATTTACTTTCTCCAACTATTTCAAATTTCTACACTTGAAAGTGCTCGATTTTGGTGTACTGAAGCATAGAACTAGAAACTTCAGCCCTTCAGCTACGTGGTGACATCATTAGATCCAGACAGGGGCCCCTTGGAAGTGGAGAAATTGGCTGCAAACTGGTGAGTGATTTGTCTCTGATTTCCGTTGTGTGGTACCCACAATTAACCAATGGACCTTTTAATTATTTCGTAATTTCATATCAATATATTTATGTTTGTTCGCGCTTTCATTAATTAAAATATATACAGTCCATTGCAGTTATCGTTTTTCTTACTGCGGGCATAACACTGCACATAGTCGAAAATTGCCAAATTTGCACATTCGTGACTTTGATATTGGACCGACGATATGGTCTCTAAGGGGCGCAAGGGGCAAAATGTGTTTTTAGATTATCCCTCTTATCTTCTACACTATTGCACCTGCACAACTAGGTCTCATTAAATTTGTAGTTTATACAATTGCTCACAGGTCTGCTATATAAAAAAAAAAATCGAAGCTGTTAACAAGGACCCCTAGAGAATTTTTTTTGTCAATAGAGAATTATTGAAATACAGCTAGGCTATAATTATGCCAGGCACTATTTTGACACATTTACTTTGAAAACTGGCAGTAATCCTTCAAAATTGACATACTAAAGTCGAATTTAAAACTTAAAAAAAAGGCACTATTTATTCCGGTTCATATAGTAAACAAAGGCTGAAAGATCACAGCTGATATTACAATGTGAAGGTGTCAAAATTGTGCCTGGCACTATTATAGCCTGGCTTTATTTCAATAATTCTCTATTTATCATAAAAAAAAATATTGACTTATACTCTGCCCTTTTTCAGCGAAATTGCACCGAAAGGGCGCGGTGGGCCACTACTTAATTTTATATTCTTTAACTTTGACCCCGGCCTCCAGGGGCTGTAAGGAGCCAACATCTTATCTTGTCCCCACTTCATAAAAAATTAAGAAATTACTCATACTCGATATTTTAAACTTATCAATTGGATGGGTTAGGTATACCATATAGGAAAAAGCTATACTGGCCATAGAAAAGCCTGCTTAGAAAAAGAAAAAATAATTTAGCAGGTGTTTGGATAAGAATAGAAGCATAAGAATTTACCCTGCAATTTCTGGAGTCCCGTTAACTAACAGTTAAAAAAGAAGGGGAACACCAGAGGAGAAACTGTATTTTAGAGTTGGCGAGAAAACAAAACAAGCTTGCGCTACGGCATCGATATGTATTTCCTTTTAAATCTCCGTAGTAGAAAATGCAATGAAATCCATTAGAATCGGCATGGTAGACAAGAATGGGAAGGGATTTTTTTTATTTGTCAAACACACTGTGTTTATTGTATTACAATCTAGTCAGTAAGACTAATTAGCAATTTTGTTTTAACTTAATTTACTAGGAAAGTCAGATTTAAACTTAGGGTTCACTCAACAGTTCTCCCCGCTTTGTTTAGCCTGTAACTCACAATTGTGTTGTGTTTGTAGCATTATTTTGTTTTATATAATTCACTTAGTTTACTAGCTCAAACGGCTTCACTCTTTTTAGCCTTCGAACTAGCATAGTATTGTCTAGAAGCTGAATTGCTTCCACATTTACATGCCGATGAAGTCTATCTTCATGGCTTTTTGCGTACTTTTTTATAGTCTCTGCTACAGTTTCGATTTTTAGATCTCGATGAAGGTCACTATTTCGAACGTACCAAGGTGCATTCACAATGTTTCTTAATACTTTATTTTGAAATCTCTGTAAAACTAGAATGTTACTCTCTTTAGCACAACCCCATAGTTGAATACCATATGTCCATACTGGTTTCAGTATTTGTCTATAAAGCAGTAACTTATTATGAATTGTTAAATTGGACTTATACCTTATCTCAAGTTCTTCTTTTTTTCTCTTAACATATGCTTTCCAGCGCAATTTGGCATCGTGTTATACCGAGATATTTTGCCTGATTTGAATATGGTACGGGAATGTTGTTAATTGTTATTTGTATGTGATTTATATTTTTGTTTGTAAAATGTGTGTCCAACTTTGAACTTCGGTGACTGCATCCTGAAGTTTTTCTATGCATTTTTCAATAGATTTTTCTACCGTCAATAAACCAGTATCATCTGCAAATGTTGCTAAGTGACAATTTTCTGGCTTTGGGATATCGCAAGTGAATAATAAGTATAGAAAAGGGCCTAGTACGCTACCCTGGGGCACGCCTGCTTGAATTTCTCTTAAATTTGAGTATGAGTCTTCCTGTTTTACCCTAAAATGTCTATCAGACATGTATGATTCCAAAATATCCGAATATTGTTTTGGCAGAAACCGTTTTTAGTTTAAAAGTAAGGCCTTCATGCCACACTTTGTCAAATGCGTGTGCTACATCTAGAAAAACTGCAGAACAAACTTTTCCCTCTTCTAGTGCTTTTTCTATTATATTAGTAATTCTATGTACTTGATCTATCGTGTAATGCTTGTCTCGAAAACCAAATTGATGAGATGGAATAATTTCTTGTCTTTCTATGATGGGTTTTATTCTTTTAAGCAATAATTTCTCATAGAGCTTGGATATAATTGGCAGCAAAGATATTGGCCTGTAAGATGACACGTCATGGAGTGGTTTTCCCGGTTTTGGGATCATGATAACTTCTGCAACTTTCCACAGTTTAGGTACATACCTAAGCCTAAAGGACGCATTAATTAGGTTGCATAGTTTTACGATAGCTTTTCTGGGGAGTTGTTTTATGACTACCCCGTTAATAAGATCATACCCTGGGGTTTTTTCGAATTAATATTTTTGATTTCTGTTAATATTTCTTTTGGTGATATAAGCTTAATATGGTCTTCGATTTGATGGGGTTCATTTAATTGAAAGTTTTCATCCGGTGTTTCGTGGGGCTGAAATGTTTTTTCTAAATGACTTGCAAAAATATCTGCTTTTTCTTTGTTACTCCTTGCCCACTGGTTGTTAGATTTTCGTATGGGTGGAATTTGGATAATTGGTCTTTTAAAATCTTTGGTTGCTTTCCAAAGGGAATAGTCGGTATTTTTATCATCTGTAAGTTCATTAAGAAAATGGTTAGTGGATTCATTTTAATTTTTTATTATTAGAATTTCTCGCCTAATGCGCTGCGTCATGTTGTTGAGATTTGTTTTGTCCCGAGGATCACGGCTTTGCTGCCACTTTCTTCTTAGTTTCCTTTTTTCCAATATAAGGTCTCTAATTTCCTTTGGATAGTTTGTTCCCTTAAAAATTGGTTTTGGAATGTTTTCCCAAGCTGCTTGTTGAATATTTGTAACAAAATATTCAACTTCTTTATCGATTTGTTCTGGCGTTTGTAATGGTACTGATAGGTTTATTTTTTCTGACAGACTTTGTTTAAAACTAATCCAGTCAGTCAGTTTATTAACTAGTGAGATATTTGCTTCTTTCTTTATTATGTTTTTACTAAGAGTTAGAATAATAGGTGAATGATCTGAGTGTAAACAAAACTTTCTTCTATATCTACAACTTAGATATATTTTTTACTATAAAAAAATCAATTAGATCTGGAATTTTTCCTGGATCTGTTGGATAGTATGTGGGCTTACCAGTTGATATTGGCTCACATTGATATTCACTAATAGCTTGCAAAAGTTCTTTTCCTTTAGAATTCGTCAGTCTAGATCCCCAGTAGGTATTTTTTGCATTAAAGTCACCTCCAATTATAAAACGGTTTCCTAATTTTCCGAGAAAATTAAGATATTGATTTTTCTTTAGTAACTGCCTTGGTGGTATATAGACAGCACTTATGACTAGTGTATATGTTTTGGTTTTTACACTTACTAATGTAGCTTGAATCTCTATGGTTTTATATCCCATCTCCTCATAGTGTGATATATTTTCTTTAATTATTACAGTACTTCCCCATGTGCAGTATTGCTAGGGTGAGTTGTTTGATAAAATTTATAACCCTTAAATTAAATGTGAGACTGGTTAGTGAAATGCGTTTCTGACACAAGACAGACATCAATTTTTTCTATGTCTAGAATAACTTGCAAGTCTTGCTGATGTTGCAAGAGACCATTGGCATTTCAAGCTAGAATTCTAAGATTACTGACCATTTTGAGGCATATTGGTAGCTCCGTTATTGCTACTTTCTAGTTTAGTTAATCGCTCCCCAAGTTTGTTCAATTTCTCCAAAATTAATTGTAGTGTTTGTTCCATAGTATTTTGACTACTGATATTAATATCAGGTATAGTAGCTGTTGCTGCTACTTTTGGGGCATTCTACAGTAAGATGTTTCCCCGTGCATTTTACGCAACGTGGTTCTTTAGCGCAATATGTTTGCGTGTGTCCATAAGATTGACATCTTTTGCATTAAGGGACTAATTTTGAGGTTTTTAGTGCTTTTATTTCCACTTCAATCCCAAGGATACTGGAAATCTTCATCGTGGCTAAATGTGAGCATAAACATGTTAAGAGGTTGTCTTGTTCTCCATTTAAGTTTGTTGGCCTCCAGTGCCTTAAAACCTTGTTTTTGTAGATCAGCTACAATTTTTTGTGGATCACTTCTCATGTGTGTAGCCTATTCGCAATTACTCTAATTGGCCTTATTTGTTGTTTTCGTATGAGTGCCATTGATAATTTATTTCATTAAGCATTTTAGTAACCAGCCGATAGCTGTCTGCGTCTTGTACATTTATTTTAATATTTTCGTTATTTAAAACTTTTATTTTAACTCCTTGTATGATATTTAACTTTTCATAAATATCATTAAAATTATTTACGCCATTTGCCCTAATCGGTGGAGGTAATGGAGCTTTTTTAACCTTAGTAGGGGGTTCTTCATTTTGTGTTTTATTGGAGGGCTCTCCAGTGCCCGAGCTTTTTGTGGTGGTGAGAGTGAAGTATCCATTCGACGTTTTTTCCAACCTTTGGGAACCAAGGGAATCAAGAGCAAAATTATCTTCTAGTCTTATTTTAATAGATGCAAAATTAGTTTTTCTCTTTCTAAGCAGGCATCCCTATTAGCATAGCTTTTTCCTGTATGGTATATCATTAAAAAAAATGTAATCTTTAGGGGCTTTTCAATATTTGATTTTAGCTTGTGCAATTGTAACCATTGATAGGGGCTATAATATAATTTGCAACACAAATTCGCTATTCGTGAATTTGCAGTGATTACATTGATTAAATTGCTCGATCTTTAAAATGTTGTGGTATATGACCCATCCAACTGATAAGTTCAATATATCTAAAATGAGTGATTTTCTGATTATTCAAAATCATAAAAAAAGTGGCGTTAAAATAAGATGTTCGCCCCTTACTAGGAGCCAAGAAGAAAGTATAAAGTATTTAAAATTAAGAAGTATGCAGTTGCCCCTTTTTCTTTGGTTTGATAGACTTTTGACACATATTTAATAATAGCAAAACATAAGTCGTAAAGTATTTTTGCAATAGTTTGGTTTAAGATTTTTTTTATTTCATTTTGTTTAAATATTATTCTTACCTTTAAACGAAACTAACTTCGTAAATGATTTCCGTTTTCTTTTATTTTTCTTCGATTTGTCTTCTATATCTCCTGCTCCGGTTTCTTGACTGGGATGTAAAAGAACTTTGAAAAGTTTTGAAAAAATATTTTGATCTGGTAGAATTGATTGCTGAGTGCTTCTAGAAGTTCTAGGGAAGGAAGTGGTTTTCCAAACTAAAGATTAAAAAACATAATAAAATTTTATCGAAATTATGCAAAATTTTGCTTAAAACAGTGGCGGATCCAGGGGGGCCACTTTGGCCCCTCCCCCCCGGAAATCCTGGATCCGCCACTCGCTTAGAATTCAATAATTAACTACTTAATGACTGTAATTATGGTATATTTTGCTTAGAATTAAAGAATTAAATATTAGGTATTAACGTTGTTATTATCAGCTAAAGTACCTGCATTATTTTTAACTTTAGAAAAAAAAACAAATAGGTACCAACTATTTTTCAAAATGGTCAGTTTCAGAGCTTTACGTAGAAATTATACAAGAAAGAAAGTTTGGTGGCACTTTCTTATTTATTCCTTGCCCTTATGCCACTAAACTCTCTTTCTATCATTTTTGTTAAGAATTAAAAAAATTTTGACACACTGTATGTCAAAAACAAACGTTTGATGCAATATGTAATAATTTGTTTTCTTCTTTTAACCTTTCCTACCTCCCCTTAAAGTTTGATGTTTCATACTTTAGAAATTTAGTATTTAATTAATGATTAAAAAAAGCATAAATTACAATACTTTATAAATAATATAACTTAATAAGCTAATAAAAAAAACTAACCAAAACCAAAAAATTAAAAGTGAATTAAACATGAAAAAACTTCTTTCACAAGGTAAAGTCCCGAGGACCGATGCTGCGTTGCCACTTTGAACAGCTAAACTTATGTTTTGAGGTATAAATAACTTAGCCCCCCCAAATCTGGTCTCAGGTCCCAAAGGACCTAAGGTTTCGAAGAAAAAGGGCACAAAATAAAAGCGATACAAGAGCACCTAATATTTCCTCTTTTTCAAGGACTCTCCTAGTTTACAAACCTCTCCCGCTTTTTTGGATGACAAATGAATGTAAGACTGAAACAAAGTGTCTTTGCATGTTACATCCCACAGAAGAGGCTTGCCAGACTGCCATGGAAATCTGGTCATTCCATCCGCCCGTTTTCCGTCACTCTGACAAACTCCAACCTAGTACCGAAGGAAATCCTGCAGAAGTTAGAGCCCGTTAAAGAATGACATTTAATTTACTGTGACGAGCCATCCTTCCTGCACTCTTTTGAAAGCTATACTGGCCATGGGGAAGCCGGCTTAGAAAAAGAAAAAATAATTTAGCAGGTGTTTAGATGTTACCTAATAGAAGCAAATTATTTTCTTTATCCCCTTCCAGTTCTTGCTTCGTCTGTCATGTCAAGTCGAATGAATTTGATTGCCTTGTCTTCTAGGCAGATTAAAAAGAAAATACACTGTGGATGCCGTAAAGAGAGCTTGTTTGTTCTCCCGTGAACTCTAGTGTTTAATTTCTCCTACGGTTTCCACCTCTTCTTTAAACTTTTAGTTCCTGGGCCGCCTAATGTTTCTATTCTTATCTAAACACCTGCTAAATGAATTTTTCTTTTTCTAAGCAGGCTTCCCTTTGGCCAGTATGGCTTTTTCCTATATGGTATAATTGAGTAAAACATTAATATTCTACCAGTAATATCTTACTCAAATTTGAACTTGGTGGAAGAGACCTTATTTCAATAAACTTTTCAATTCATTAATATAATAATTAATTAATATATACAACTAAACTAAAACCACGCCACTGTTGCTTTTTCCCTTTGCGGTTTTTGACAAGAAATAATATTGCGAGTGCTGGAAAATTGCTCTGAAACGGATACACGCGTTCTACTTGAAAACCAGTAGTGCTTTACAAAAGATTTGCCTGCCCGACTATTGCTCGCAAATCTCAGGCGAGTGCTCTGAATTTCTCCATCTTTTTTGACGGAGCAACGTGTCAGATCAAAACAACAATATAACCCCATTTTGTAGACATGATTAATTTGTTTCTAATAACCCAAGCAATTTGGAGCAAGTGTTTGGAAAATCGTGTTTGCCCTTGCTCTGAAGGCGAGCAATCCCGTTCGATCTCAGATCAATACCGGCATGCTCGGAGAGAGATTCGTGACGCTACCGCTCGACCCGCGACTGAATTTAACCAGAGCAGTGAATCCGAAATCGCTAAGAATTTTATGTGCTCATCAAGGCGTAAACTGATGTACGGGGAGACAACGAACCATTTTACTTTTTTCTGTTAGTTGAGTAGCTTATAGTCAAAAATCGTGTCCCGTGGGATAGTTGTGGCAGATTTTTTTAAACTGCCCTAGATCAATTGGTAATAGATCACACAATTGTCGGTCACCGGGTGTTGCCGCCAATTTGAGTGGGAGGACCTGTGTGACCTCATAAATCCAATCCGGTAAACTTTGACCTATAACTTTTTTTAGTGAAAGTCAGCGACATCATCGTCGCCGCAGAAGAGAACTTCGGAGACCGGACCCCCCAAACCTAAATGTTTGTAATCATTTTTGAAATATTGATAAAATAGCCCCAATAGCCTTCGTGTCGCATCGCACAGAGGGCAAAATCAAGAAAACATGCGATTTAGTGCAAAACTCATTTACCTAATATGGGAGATATTTTTACTGAGAAGTATTTGTTAATAATCGCTTTACCATAGCAAGTTAGCTTCGAATAGTCAAATCTCAAACAAATTAATAAAACACGTTGTGAAAGTTAGCATGTTTTGAAAACTAAGGTTGCGTAGTTGTTTTAAGAACACAAATGAATCAACTTTGTCATAATTTTTAGTGTTGATCAAGTTTGGTTAAAATAATTTTAATTATGTCAGATAATCAGTATGGTGAGTACAATATTCTCGTATAAAAAAATGCGGGATTTTTTGTTGTTTTTCTTCAAGCTGCCATTTTTGTAAAACCTTTCAAAAATTTATTATTTTCTTTAATCTTAAAATATTACGTGGATAAAAAGTAACTTGACGCCCGCTATCGCGGGCCAGTTTTAACATGCTATTTTTTATTGAACCTTCCTTTTTAAAATGGTGCCACATTTAGCTGCATATTTTTGCCCATAAGGCCGGAATTAATTTTTAAATATTAACATTAATCTCCAAAATTAGAGAAATATGTGTTTAAATTGTAGTATAGATATTTAAAATATAAAGTACTAAATACATATACATCTACAGATATTATTAGTATACTCATTATATATGTTTGGTATAATATATAAATATGATAATTTGTGCAAAATTTTAAGTAAGTTTTTTTGGGGGGTACAGGTGTTTTCATTTTTCAGGGAGACGATGAGTTAATGCGGAGGGGGCAAACTAGGCCTGTCCGTTTTGTAGCATCGACAACATAATATAATATTTTGTGAACATTGCCGTTGTACATAGTATTGTAGGAAATATTTTAAAGCTTATTTGACCACTTATACCTCGACAAACAGCTCGGGGTCACTTTTTTTTTGTTTTGGATCAATAATTATTTAATTTTAAACATTCCTGACTACAAAAGAATACGTCCATTGCACTTTGGGACTTTTTCGCATCTTTTTGTGTTTCCTGCCTCACTATGCGTCGTTATGGATTGCTAAAAAGTAATTATCAGGTACTTTCACTTACAAAAACTCGCCTGTCTAGAGACACTCCTACTTTTGGGAAATATCTTGTACTCGGGAATTTTATCCAATAGTTTTGCTATAAGATGTCCAGTGTAGGGTAGAAACGGGGGGTTCTGCGAAAAAATGTAGAATGTTTTTTGATAGGAAGGCATCCTGGGATCTCGATATAAACGAGAGAGAAACTCAAAGACCCTAAAAAAAATTATGGTATGATAATGTTAATAAACAATATCCCTTGACGTAATATATATTTTAAAATATATAGGTAAAAGCTATATTGGCCGTAGGAAAGCCCGCTTAGAAAGAGACAACTTAATTTCTCAGGTGTTAAGATAGTAGCCATTTAAACACCTGCTAAATTCATTTTTCTTTCTCTAAGCTTGCTTCGCTATGGTCAGTGAAGCATTTATCTATATTGTTACGGGTTCACAGCGACAAATTAAAACTCGCAATTGTTGAAAACGATACGTCAATTTATTTCGACAAATTATGTACAAAAAAACACGCACTTAAACTTACGAATAACTTGCTAATAATTCACTACTATAATCGGTCTATTAACTTCGTGTTAACATCTCACGACCACTACAGTACGTTGTCTGTGACTGACTCCTGGTGCGCGACCCCGGCCCTATATATAGGATCGTCCATCTCTCTCGAACTTTCCGGCAGCCTTCGACGTCCGGAAAGTTCTCGTATTATTACGATCGCAAGTCACAGATAACGCAACTAAAACCTAGACTAAGAATACAACCTTAAGATAAATCAACCTAATACTACACTAAACCTAAATAAATTCCAATTATAAAATTTAAATAACTTAGATTTGTAACACTATCCTCCTCTTCAGGTTTGATCGTCTCGATCAACATTTCCCAGGTAAGGTTTTAGTCTGTCTAGATGAACAACTTTCATCTTGGACTTCGGGCTTCTCTGGATTCGGTAGACTACATCATTAATTCTCTTAACAACTTTATAAGGCCCGTCCCATGGTGGTGTCAACTTAGGTGATCTTCCTTTCTTGCGTTGAGGATTGTATAGCCAGACTTGATCATTCTCTTTGAACCCTGAAGAGTTTGCTTTCAGGTCATATCTCGCTTTCATGCGGTCACTGGCTATTTCTATTCGCTCTCTAACCACTTCATGGATATCGTGCAGCTTTTGCCTTAAACGTTCGACATAGTCATTAACCTCTAAGTGTTCTTCTTCAGGTGAACCAAACATGATATCACATGGTAAACGCAGTTCTCTACCAAACAGGATACTAGATGGAGTAGCTCCTGTCGTATTGTGAATGGCGGTTCTATAGGCCATCAAAAACAATGGAATATATTGGTCCCAATCTGTTTGGTGCTCATCAACAACTTTGCACAGATGTTCTTCTATTGTTTTATTAAATCTTTCAACCATGCCATCTGACTGCGGATGTAAAGCCGTAGTCCGTGTTTTATGTATTCCTAAAAGGTCACAGAGATTCTGGAAGAGCTTTGATTCAAAGTTTCTTCCTTGATCTGAATGTAGTTCCAAAGGAATGCCAAATCGGCTGAAAACATCATTTACCAGAACTTCTGCAACTGTAGCGGCCTCTTGGTTAGGCAAAGCAAAAACTTCTGGCCATTTGCTAAAGTAATCCATGACAACAAGGATGTATTTGTTACCCTTTTTAGTTTCTGGAAATGGTCCGGCCACATCAATAGCAATGCGTTCGAATGGCAGACCTACGTTATATTGTTTCATTTGACCTCTGGACCTTGTTTTGGGACCTTGGCTGGCTGCACAAGTCGAACATCGGCGGCACCAGTTTTTCACATCTTGAAAGTAATTGACCCAATAAAATCGGTTTCGAATTTTGTCCATGGTTTTATTTATGCCTAGGTGCGCGCCTGATTTTCCACCATGGCATTCGGCCACTATATTGTCTACCATGCTCCTAGGAACCACTACTTGATTAACCACAGTAAGGCCATCGGCACTTTCCCAGGCACGTTTAAGGATGTTTTCCTCTACTATCAGTGAATCCCATTGTGCCCACAGTGATTTGAATATCACCCCTTGGTTTGCGATATCTTGCCATGATGGTCGTGGCTTGTTATCCTCTTTCAATCGCAAGATAGGTCCTACATCTTTGTCGTTAAGTTGTGTGGTTCTAATCGAAGCCGACATCCATTCTTCATCTGGTTCTAACTTTATCTGGCGCACGTAGGTAATTCCTTCTTTCTGGTCAATTTTCCTGCAATGTTTACAATCCTCAGGGCAAGGTCTTCTGGACAATGCATCCGCATTATTATGCACCCTTTCCGCTCGGTGCTTAATTTGATAATGGTATTGTTGTAGCTTTTCTATCCATCTCGCGACTTGCCCCTCAGGTTGTTTCATTTTCATGAGCCACTGTAACGCAGCATGATCCGTTCTAATCAGAAACTCTTGTCCATAGAGATATTTGTGAAAGTGATCTACGGATTTAATGATGGCTAGGAGCTCCTTTCTGGTAACACAATAATTTCTCTCTGGTTTGGATAGCTTTTTGCTGAAAAATTCGATGACCCGTTCTTCTCCATCTTGTACTTGGGAGAGTACTGCTCCTATGCCATCGTTACTCGCATCAGTATCTAATATGAGTTTACCTTTTGGAATAGGATATGCGAGAATCGGACTAGAACATAATGCTGCCTTCAGTCTTCTAAATGCTTGGTCACATTCAGTATTCCATCTGTAAGAAGCTTTATCTTCTGTAAGTCTATGTAATGGAGACGCTATTTTGGCGAATCCTTCTACAAATCGTCTGTAGTATGTACACAGACCCAAAAAGCTTCTCAATTCATGTTTGTCACGAGGTTGAGGCCATTCTTTTATTGCTTGTAACTTCTTTTCGTCGGTATGGATGCCTTCTCGGGAAACGACGTGACCCAGGAACTCAACTTTTTCTTGGAACAGAAAACATTTCTTTGAGTTCAATTTAAGATTTGCGTTCCTGATTCTTGAGAATACTTCTCCTAAATTATCTAGATGATCTTGAAATGATTTCCCCATTACTATGACATCATCCAAATAGACTAGGCAGGTTTTCCAAGTAAGGCCTCGTAGAACGACTTCCATTAGTCTTTCAAGTGTAGCTGGGGCATTGCACAGGCCAAATGGCATCACATTAAACTGATAAAGTCCACTTCCAGCAGAGAATGCAGTCTTCTCTTTATCTCTTTCAAAGATTCCTACTTGCCAATACCCACTTTTCAGGTCAAGAGTAGAAAACCAATATGATCCTGCCAACGTTGTTAATGTGTCGTCTATTCTTGGCAGTGGGTAACTATCTTTCTTGGTCACATCGTTAAGTTTCCTGTAGTCGACACAAAATCTAGTACTTCCATCCTTTTTAGTGACCAACACCACAGGAGATGACCAAGGACTTGATGACTCTTCAATAACACCGTCGCTGAGCATTTTATTAATGAGATTGTGAACTTTTTCTTGCTTGGCCATTGGTAGTCTTCTTGGGGGCTGTCTTATCGGTTGGGCATCGCCAGTGTTGATAGCATGTTGAATAAGGTTTGTGCGTCCCGAACTACTCCTAGTTTCGAAGATATTACTTTGTTCTTCTATAAACTCTCTCGCTTTACTAAATTCTTCTGGAGTGAGATGTTGCCAAGTTGTCTCAAATTGCTGAAGTACCTCCATTGGTAACTTGCTTGTATCCTCGGAAGTTGGCTCTTCACATCTTGTTACTTTCTGTACTGGTTCAAATAATGCTACCACCTCCCCCTTATTAATTTTGACACTATTTGGGAAAATATTGGCGACTCTAATCGGGATGTCTTTATCGGTTTTAACTAGTGATTTTGCAACGAGGTAGGTGTTGGGTGTGTTTTGTTGGCTTTTGAGTCCGACGCAGCTTGATGTTTTACTTTCTAGCCTCCCAAAAATTATGGTCTCACTGTTACCGACTAGTCTTGTTGTGCATACTGCCACCACCTTTATTGGTTCTTTATTGATGTGACTATTTGACAAAATGAACTCTTCGTTCCCAAATCTTAGGGTATTAAGTTTGTTATCAAACGCAAATCCATGTTTACTTATCAGGTCCATTCCCAAAATAAATTCGTTTCTATGTCTGCAACTAATACCGAGTGGCGAATCTTCAACCTCCCCAGCTGTAGGTCTATGTCTGTCTGCCCCAACACGTCGGCGGATTCTCCAGTCACAGTCTTAAGTGTTATTTTCTTTTCTGTTGGTCGAATTTTATATCTCGTTGCAATTTTGAACTTAAGCAATGATATGGCAGCACCAGTGTCTACTGTTATATTAACTTTTCTTCCATTAATAAGTCCGTCGATGTTAAGACTGTCAGCAGTATGTTTTAGGCTCTTAATAGAGTAAATTTTGGGGGCTCCGTTCCCATTAGTCAACACCCGCCCCTCTGCGTTGACTAGTTTTAGTTTTCCCTGATCTCTTCTTCGGTACTCTGTCCCGCTAAATGGCGAGCGAGACCTTATTTGGACGCGACAATCGCGTTGAATATGCCCTGTACGTCCGCATCTGAAACACTTTACATTTGGAGAGGATCATCTGCTTTCTTTCAAAGAATCAATCTTCTCTATCAGTGACTGAAACAGTTGGTTTAGCGTTTTTAAGTTGACCTCCTCTCCAGTGCTCATTTCTTCTCCCTCCTGAATTGAAACAGCTCTTACTTTTGGCCTGGACATATTATTTGATGATTCAATTTCAAGAGCTCGAATCAACACTTCACTGCTGTTATGGAAGCGTTCTCGACGAAGTAACTTTGCTAAGTCCGTGTCTCGCAAGCCGTTAATAAAGCGATCTACCGTAAAGGGATCTCTGTAATTTTCTGGCATTTCTGGGTAAGCCAAGTACATCAGCCTCCTGATATCCGCTTCATACTCTTGTAATGACTCCCCTGCTCTTTGTTGGCGAATATTTAATTCTGACCAATGCAAATTTCGTAAATGTTCATCTCCATATCTTCTTTCTAACGCTGCCACTAAAGCGTTATAATTCTGTTTTTGTTCGACTGGAATGGACCGTAAAAGTCCCAGAGCAGGTTCTCGTAGAGCTACTAACAATGCTCCAGCTTTTTCCTCATCATCCCAACCATTTGCAGCAGCGGCAGCTTCAAACTGTTGTTTGTAAGTAGACCAGGAAGACGTACCATCGAAATTTGGAGGCTTAATGTTTTGGTTGGAATTCACAATACATCCCTGGAGCTTTCATTTTGTTGTGTTCTTTTTGGAGCTGTATAAGCTGTTTTGACACGTCCTGGAATTTTTCTTCCATGGTTTGAAAAACTTCTTCCCTAACATTCTGCACCTTTTCTTCAACATTATGTACCTTTTCTTCTACATTCTGCAATTTATTTTGTACCTTTTGTTCCACACTATGCATTCTTTGAGTTATTTCTTCCTTAAGATCTTCGGTTGCAGTCTTAAACTCTTCTCTCAGCTGTTCGGAGTTGCTCTTTATTTGGTCAAAGTTTTCCTGCATGTCGTTCTGGTTTTGTTCGATGGTCTGTCTCATATCATTCTGATTTTGTTCAATAGTGTGTTTCATGTCGTCCATGGTGTGTTTCATGTCGTTCTAGTTTTGAGCCATTTGAGCTGCTAGAGCCTGCATCATTTTAGTTAAATCTTCCATCTTGGCCGATCTTTGTCTAGTAAGCATCAACTTCGTGATAAATCACTTAAAACGTGTATTTTAGGGCTACAAAGCGAATGTCGAAGTCGGTTTTTTAATATCTCTTCCAATTCTTAAATAGAACCTAATGGAATGTTCTGGAATATACTGGTAAATGCTACTCTTTCTGCTACTAGGCAAATGTAGAAGTCACTTTTTGATTATCTCTTTTGGTTCTCGAATAGACCGTCGTAGAATGTTATGGAATATTCTAGAAATAATTTCTAATTCTTACTTTTGAAATAACTAAACTAATGTCAAAATCGGTATTTGTATATCTCTTCTAGTTTTTGAATAGAACGTCGTAGAATGTTATAGAATCTTCTAGAAATTCTTTTTAGTTCTTACTTTTGAAATTACTAAGCTAATGTCGAAGTCGCTTTTTGGATATTTCTTCTGGTTTTTAAATAGAGCGTCGTAGAAAGTGATAGAATATTCTAGAAAATCTCTCTAATTATCAATTTTTGGACTGTAAAGTTAATGTCGAAGTCGGTTCTTAAATATCTCTTTTGGTTTTTCAATAAAACAATATCGAACTTCTTCGAATATTCTGGAAAAAATCACTTACTGTTTTTCTGTCCAATTGTCCTATCCGGTGGTACTATGTAAGGGTAGTCTTTGCACTATTCAGTTCCGAATATTCTGGCAAAATCACTTACTGTTCTTCTTTTTAATTGTCCTAGCCGGTGGTACTGTGTAAGGATAGTCTTTGCACTATTTATTTCTTTTAATCCCACTTCTGACACCAATTGTTACGGGTTCACAACGACAAATTAAAACTCGCAATTGTTGAAAACGATACGTCAATTTATTTCGACAAATTATGTACAAAAAAACACGCACTTAAACTTACGAATAACTTGCTAATAATTTACTACTATAATCGGTCTATTAACTTCGTGTTAACATCTCACGACCACTACAGTACGTTGTCTGTGACTGACTCCTGGTGCGCGACCCCGGCCCTATATATAGGATCGTCCATCTCTCTCGAACTTTCCGGCAGCCTTCGACGTCCGGAAAGTTCTCGTATTATTACGATCGCAAGTCACAGATAACGCAACTAAAACCTAGACTAAGAATACAACCTTAAGATAAATCAACCTAATACTACACTAAACCTAAATAAATTCCAATTATAAAATTTAAATAACTTAGATTTGTAACAATATTGTATATTTTTATTTATAATTCCACAGATCATCTTTTTTTATTATATTAGCCTGGTTGGTCATATCTACTCCCAAATATTATACTAGTTGTGCTCCATCAGGACATGGGACAGTTAAAAGCCGTACGAAAAATACAATTTGCGTTCCAAGTCGCCGTTGTTCTGTTATCGGACAGTAAGTTTTCCTTTCCAACAGGCCACTTAAACTGTTTTCGGACTCCTCCGAAATACTAGGATCCAACACAGGCGCATAAGAAAGGTTTGCATTTTACTCTTTTCTTTGTGTGCATGCAAGTACTGAAAAATAATGGAATTTCCTTCGACAAGTCGCCGGTTTGGCTTTACAAGCACATTTAAAAATAATTGTCGGTATTGACGATTGGAAATGGAAAGTTACGATACATATGGAATTTTATATGAAAAGGCACCTACCTCGGACTCTCTTGCGGCTCCAGTCAACGTTTAAACGTCCAGTTTTTCACCTCAAAATTCACTTTTTCTGGAACGTGATTTTTCTAGTGTCTTGTTGTGACGGTGGTTGTTTTCGCACTCATCGCGGCGCTGCTTGTCCTCCCACGTGTGCGGTGCCGTGAAAACCCATATGCATATTTAAGAGCGCGAAAATTTAAATTATTTTAAACGCGCAGAAAAGGAAAAGAAAATGAAAAATAGGAAATTCATTGCTTGCACCAACACTTTGTTTGTTTTTACCATATGTTGCACTGGAAAAATTTTATGTAAATTCTCAACAACTTCGTGAGAATACATTTCTAGTTTATATCACCTGAGACAAAAATATACCATAAATTTACATTAAGTTTACATTTGTCTGAGAAAATTACAAAAAAGTAAATCACCAAAAAACTTAAAATTTAGGCATTTAAGAAAAAATAAATTGAATTCTACAAACTAAATATACATTTAATTTGCGATCTTACACAAAGTCTAAATTCACAGAAAAATTGGGATTTAACATAATACAAATATTTTTGAAATTTCCAAAAAAATTTTTTTGGAAAAACACGAATATTTCGGAAAAATATCATCTTTTGCGCGTGATCTAGCAACGATGTTGCAATTTACAGCATTTGTTAATTTTTTATTTTTGTTCTACGGGAATGCGGCATATTGTATTCAGTAGCGGTTTCTCCATAAGTGCTCATATGCACGTGCACTTTCAAATTTTACTTAAAAAAATATTAAAATTTTATAAATACAAATTAATGCCCGGTATGTATATGTATGTATGTATTGTGTTTGTATTCGTGTTCAACCCACCTGCGGTGCATGGCGGATGCGCTATATAGTTAGTTCGAATCTAATTATTCACTTTTATTTGCACCGTAGATGTTATGTGGCATTCTAATTAGGAAATATAGAAAGAGAGGACGACATGTCCCAATAGAATTTCGGCAGTGCCTTGGACAAAAACTAGGCTCGATGCCGCCCGCACCCCCGCGACGACCCCCGCGCCCATGGTTCGCGTTGTATGTTAGAGCAGCTCACGGGCACTTTTAATTAGTGCGCTTAGACAATTTGGCATAGTGATGTGCAACGATTACTTTTCCAAGTATTGAGTAGATACTGATACTTCCTATTCGAGTATCAGATTTTTGTATTCGGTACTAAGTAATCATTATATTATCGGTAAATCCAATAAATACTGAGATTTTCTATGTTGTCAATCGTATACGTATACGCAATAGTCCATTTAATAATTTAAGTAAATAATTATCGGTCCAAATGATTACAAGTATTCCAAACTCGTTACTCATACGGCCGATGCCGATACAATTGATACGAAAGTAACACTTCGGCTTCGGTCCCATTCGGGATTCGAGTAACGAGTATTTGGCGTCGAAGGATTCGATTACTTCGAATCCGCCCATGTATCAGATATTAAAGTATCGAGTAGATAGTATTTGCACACCACTAATTTGGCATTATCGGTCGGGCGCTGGCGGTTTGTTTTGATTTCGACGATTTGGTATTTACGACAATGGCGGGAGTTTCTTATTCTGATAGCATTAGCGTGCAATATTTAAAGGCAATTAAATTTTCATCTATGCCATTAGAAGAGAAGATATGTAAACTAGGTGTGATACATTTATTATTTATTTATAATTTCAATAATAATAGGTAGGTAACTAATATCTAACTAAATATCTAATTTTTTAATTATTTGCAAAAAAAAATTTTGCCTGCGCCGCAATTTTTTTTTTTGTTGAGCACTCCCAAAGCTTTTTACCACGCGCCGCCGCTGGTTGTATTATCAATTGCACATAAGTATTTAGTTTTTCGCTTTTAATCACCTTATGCTTCACTTACATTTTTAGTAATATATGTAGCATGTTTAGGACATGCTACATATATTAAAAAAAATTCTTTGAATTACAGTGATTCTCAAGGCCTTACCTAGGAGGATTACGGGTAGTCAATCCCCCCCCCCCATCTAAATAGTGAATAAGGTGAGTCAAAAGGGATTTTTCAGCCACACAAATATGAAAAAAAAATTAAACTATAGATATAAAAAATTTTATTAAAATTTTTAAATTTTTCCCTTAAATTTTTTCTTGGGTTCAGCCTATCTGATTCTTAAACAAAAAGATAGTGACTGACCATCAAAGGGTCATATACCTACGAAAATACAAACTACAAAATATGATTTTCTTAAATTCTTAGAAGTATCACGATCTAAATTTGCTAGAAATGAGTAAAATTATAAAATCTTTGTGAAGATTGAGGTTTTCTATAATATGTCGGTAATTTCACAAATATAGTTTGTAAAAAAATTCTGAAATAGTTTCGGCCAAAAATAAGTGCCAATGCATATTGGTTTTAATTTTTGGTATATTTACCTTAAGCTAGTTTATTAGGCAGTCTGCAACGGTTTATAGTTTGTAAATATAAATTAAATTAATGTAATTCTATCTGCATTTTAAAGAACTCAAATTTAAAATGTATTCTGATAATCCTATGTAATTTTACAACAAAATTTGTAAGAAAAAAAACTAATGTGGGCGTAATTTTTTAAAATAAAATTTACATACAATAAGCAATTTCGCAAAGTACCTACTTCAAAAATCTCTTTTTTCTGTGTGCTACATTAATTTAAGTAGTGTGAAGTCTGCTCCAAAAGTTCCAGCTCCAGAAAGTTTTACGAACGCAGCTAAGCGCTACGTCGCCTTACATACAAGGTGCGTAGCGGTGGCCAAAGACACTGATCTCAATACCTACTATTAAGTCGTCTAAATCGTTTAGCGCGTAAGAACACACCTACAAAGCAGAGTAGTGTTTGTTTGGACTCTTTACTAACCCAGTCGAAATAGACAATTTTTCAATACCGTGTTTTCAAAAAATAATTATTTTATCAAAAAATCTAATTTTACACTTTGAAGTTTTTTAAACTGGTCGTATCTTGTTGTTACCTGTCAACATGTTAAAGGACACTTTAATATAATCCATTGAAAATAGGCCAAATCTTAATCTTGCCAATTTTACAATCTGTAAAAATATTTAAAAAAAAACGGATAAAAATCAGTATTTTTATTTAGCCTTAAGGAGGACAGTAGAGCTAATTTAAGGGAAAATAAGTTTAATTATGAAGCTCGCCGAAGATTTATTTCTCAAATTTCAATATGTATTATTTATTTTTTTAATAAAAACGCATTTTGACGTTAATTTTTGGCGCATGCTCATATGATGGAATTCATCTCGGTCTTTAACGCCTCGTCAGCTGTCATGGAATTCATCTCGGTCTTTAACGCCTCGTCAGCTGTCAGCTCATCAGTGTTGGTTTGATGATTGCCTATACGATGCACATATTTTTAGACGAATCAATAGAAGAGGCCGATTTTTACATAGTGCCGTGGGGCTGTAAAGGATCTTAAAATGCTACCGGTATCTGTACACATGTTAAAGCTCATCAAGAGTACTTTATTATAAGCCAGTTAAAGTAGAAAAAATCCGACTAAAAATGAGTTATTGTTAATTTTGAAACTGTTCCGAAAAAACTTTCCATCAAAAAATGAATAGAAAATAGTATTTGGACGTTGCCTGTCAACATGTCAAAGCGCATAGGGGGCATTTTAATATAACCCAGTTAAAATGGAAAAAAACCGATAAAAAATTAGTTTTTTTTAATTTTAAAACTGTTCCGAAAAAAACTTTTCTACAAAAAATGAATTAAAAGTAGTATTTTACCGTTGCCCATTAACATGTCAAAGCGCATTAGGGGCATTTTAATATAACCCAGTCAAAATGGGAAAAACCAATAAAAAATGAGTTTTTCTTAATTTTGAAACTGTTCCGAAAAAAACTTTTATTCAAAAAATAAATTAAAAGTAGTATTTTACCGTTGCCTATCAACATGTGAAAGCGCATCAGGGGCATTTTAATATAACCCAGTCAAAATGGGAAAAAACCGATAAAAAATGAGTTTTTCTTAATTTTGAAACTGTTTCGAAAAAACTTTTCTTTAAAAAATAAATTAAAAGTAGTATTTTACCGTTGCCTATCAACATGTCAAAGCGCATTAGGGGCATTTTAATATAACCCAGTCAAAATGGGAAAAAACCGATAAAGACTAAGTTTTTCTTAATTTTAAAACTGTTCCGAAAATTTTTTTTTACAAAAAATGGAACAAAAGTAGTATTTTGTCGTTGGCTGTGTTAACATGTCAAAGCGCATCAAGGGCCTTTTTATATAGCCCAGTCAAAATGAAAAAAACCGATAAAAATGAGTTTTTCTTAATTTTAAAACTGTTCCGAAAAAAACTTTTCTATAAAAAATGAATTAAAAGTAGTATTTTACCATTTCCCATTAACATGTCAAAGCGCATTATGGGCATTTTAATATAACCCAGTCAAAATGGGAAAAAACCAATAAAAAATGAGTTTTTCTTAATTTTGAAATTGTTGTTCCGAAAAAAACTTTTATTCAAAAAATAAATTAAAAGTAGTATTTTACCGTTGCCTATCAACATGTCAAAGCGCATCAGGGGCATTTTAATATAACCCAGTCAAAATGGGAAAAAACCGATAAAAAATGAGTTTTTCTTAATTTTGAAACTGTTTCGAAAAAAACTTTTCTTTAAAAAATAAATTAAAAGTAGTATTTTACCGTTGCCTATCAACATGTCAAAGCGCATTAGGGGCATTTTAATATAACCCAGTCAAAATGGGAAAAAACCGATAAAAACTAAGTTTTTCTTAATTTTGAAACTGTTCCGAAAAAAACTTTTCTACAAAAAATGAATTAAAAGTAGTATTTTACCGTTGCCTATCAACATGTCAAAGCGCATTAGGAGCATTTTAATATAACCCAGTCAAAATGGGAAAAACCAATAAAAAATGAGTTTTTCTTAATTTTGAAACTGTTCCGAAAAAAACTTTTCTTCAAAAAATAAATTAAAAGTAGTATTTTACCGTTGCCTATCAACATGTCAAAGCCCATCAGGGGCATTTTAATATAACCCAGTCAAAATGGTAAAAAACCGATAAAAACTAAGTTTTTCTTAATTTTGAAACTGTTCCGAAAAAAACTTTTCTACAAAAAATGAATTAGAAGTAGTATTTTGCCGTTGCCTGTCAACATGTCAAAGCGCATCAGGGGCATTTTAATATAACCCAGTCAAAATGGGAAAAAACCGATAAAATTCAAGTTTTTCTTAATTTTAAAACTGTTCCGAAAAAAACTTTTCTACAAAAAATGAATTAAAAGTAGTATTTTACCGTTGCCTATCAACATGTCAAAGCGCATTAGGGGCATTTTAATATAACCCAGTCAAAATGGGAAAAAACCGATAAAAAATGAGTTTTTCTTAATTTTGAAACTGTTCCGAAAAAAACTTTTCTACAAAAAATTAATAAAAAGTAGTATTTTACCGTTGCCTATCAACATGTCAAAGCGCATCAGGGGCATTTTAATATAACCCAGTCAAAATGGGAAAAAAACCGATAAAAAATGAGTTTTTCTTAATTTTGAAACTGTTCCGAATTTTTTTTTTACAAAAAAAGGAACAAAAGTAGTATTTTGCCGTTGCCTGTTAACATATCAAAGCGTATCAGGGGCATTCTAATATAACCCAGTCAAAATGGAAAAAACCGAGAAAAACTGAGTTTTTCTTAGTTTGGAAACTGTTCCGAACAATTTTTCTACAAAAAATAAATTAAAAGTACTATTTTGCCGTCCCCTGTCAACATGTCAAAACGCATCAAGGGCATTTTAATATAACCCTGTCAAAATGGAAAAAACCCGATAAAAAATGAGTGTGTGAGAAAGCTAGCTAATTTTATGCAGACTTTTGGGATATACGTTATATGTCATATTTCTGAGCTGGGAAAAAAACAAATAGCTAGACACAAAAAAAAGAATACTCAAAATACTCAACTTCAACATATAATTTTGAGTATATATATCCAAGCAACTCAACATTTCCACATAAGTATTATGTATGTATACATATTGTTTAAAAGATAAATATAATATCACGGTATTTATTTACAGTTCAAACAGTACACATAAATAATATTGAATATCAGAAGTACCGTGATATTCTGTAAAATGTTATATTATTGTGTCGATTCTATGTTTCTTGTAAAGAAGACCTAAGTTTGTTTGTCCTGAGGATGACTTTGTAAATATTCGAAACGTCTACAAATTGAAAGAAGCTTTTCTGCTTTTTATTGACCCCATGGAGATAACACGCCTGTCAACTCCAACAAGTTGGTCACCTTTTTTTTCACAATCGGCGCCATTTTGACAGAAATCAATGTAACATAATATGTCAACAGTGAATGAAAAAAGATAAAGCAGTTGACGGGCTTGTAACTATCGACGTACGGCTTCATCCAACAAACCAAAATCATCAAAACAAATAAAAGTTTTGATGTGTGTCAAAACAAATAAAAGTTTTGATGTGTGTAGCGTTTGTCAAATTATTGTGTGTGTAGAGGGATGCCAAGCAAAATTATAATATAAAAACAGGCATAAATTAAGTATTTTGCTAAAAAAAGCTCGAAAGTAATATTAGGCATGCACTTTAAACTACTGCTTGGCACTTTCCTTATTTTGAACTAAAATGTTTTTTAAAAATACTTTCTAATGTATTAAATTTTAAACATTTGGAGTATAAAATAATCAAAGGAAACCAGTAGACTAGAAGGCATAGGTAAATTTTAAAACTGTCGGTTACAAAAACAAACAAATAACCATTTAAAATTGGAGCTGCAGGAGAATTTTTTTCAAATACAGCTGCTAGGAGCGCCGGAGAAAAAACTGATTTCCTAATACACTTAAGACTCGACAACGCCGCACCGCGGCTTTCAACTAATCTTGTTGGAAACAGACATAGATTAAGGAACTAGGTATGAGAGGTATTCCTTTGATATTTGCTCTACAAACGCAAGCCGCTCCCATAAATTATATTTACGACTTGCTTTTGTTAGCCGACGTCTCGCACTTTATTATAGTCTTTGCAAAGTCAATCGGACTGGCATAAAAAACCAGCTGCCGGCATGTCCTTTATTAATTAGGGACATGGGCGGCCCTCGCTCTCGTAGGAAAGTATTGTAATCGGCGAAGTAATCGGTCACATATCACTTTTCCAGTTTTGTACCAATTTCCAAAAACTTCTACCTTTGAGTAGGAGGCAATTAGGGGCAGATGGCGCTAAAATAAAAGGTACTACTACTAAGTAGATAAAAAAATACACTCTTACTTTATTTGATTTTTTAAATCAGCGTAAAATTTAATTAAAACCAATATGTCACGCTAGTTTTGGTACACTTCGACACTAAAACGAAATTTTTTTAATAACGATTCTTTTTGAAAAAATGAAACAGAAAACTGATTTTTAATAAATAAATACTTTACTAAAAATGCACACACCATCCATTGGGCCATTTGACACACAAGTCGATTATTAGAATTTTTAACGATTTTTCAGCCAATAAAATGAAAGAGAAGACAAGTTTAATTTATGATATTTTTTTAATGAAGATTTATACAATGTTTATGAAGCTACCGCGATTATAAAAATTAGGTTGGGCTGGATTAAGTTTTGATCAGATCAGGTTAAGGTAAGTTATAGGTTGTTTCGGTCAGGTCAGATTAAGGTAAGGCTTCAGTTCAGCTTTAGATCATGCTGAGTAAGGTCAGGTTAGGTTTAGGAAGTTTATGTTTGGTTTTGGGTCAAAGGTTTTGGGTAAGGCCAGGTAAGGGGTTACCATTTTGCTTTACTTTTGAAATAAAAGATCCACATAGTTATTGGTAAATATTGTTTTGGTTAAAAAAAAACATAACATTAAGCCATTCCTTTTGAATACTGCGCACCCTGATATTGGCTACAGAATGTTGACCGCGAGGGGTCATCAGCTTTCAACAGTACTGTACAAATTTCACAACAGGACCCGACAGTATCACGACAGGAACCGACAGGACCCGACAGGACCCAACAGTACTCGACAGGACCCGACAGGACCCAATAGTACCCAACAGGACCCAACAGTACCCAACAGTACACGACAGGACCCAACAGGACTCGACAGGACCCAACAGGACTCGACAGTACTCAACAGGACCCAACAGTACTCGACAGGACCCAACAGTACCCAACAGGACCCAACAGGACCCAACAGTATTCGACAGTACACGACAGGACCCAACAGTACACGACAGTACTCAACAGGACCCGACAGGACCCAACAGTACACGACAGTACTCGACAGGACCCAACAGGACCACGACAGTACCTGACAGGACCCAACAGGACTGAACTATTTTGTTCATAACGAGGCGTAACGAGGTCATAAAAACTTTTTTGATGCTATAAAAATATAAAAATAAACGGACTTTTTTTGTCCATACCAATAAAAATTTATTTTTGATAAAAGTTCAATAAAAGAGGGACGAAGAGGGATTAATTCCCTCGCAAAATACTCGATAAAGTATATTCAACTCGGTATTCAAAGTATTTTTTAGGGACACAAAGAAGTGCAAAGAAGACAAAAATACGCAAAAATAATAAAAATATTTTACAATACCCTCGGTAATTGCACTATTAGTCTATGCTTAAGTTTAGATCTTGTAAGGACCTACCCAGATTTTTATTTGTTTTTATATTCCAGATTGGATTTTTTTTAAATATTACTGACGCAATCGAGATGTAGTTCAAAAAGATATTCTATATAAGCTTATAGATAGCATAAAGTGTGGAGTGTTTGACTCAAGATCCGCAGGTCATGGGTTCGAGGCCAACACTTAGGATTTTTTTTTCTTTTAAACAACTTTAATTAAAATTTATTAATTACTACTAGGTAGTTTTGGTATATTTTAAAGAATTTTGTTTTTGTTTCTATTCACCCTCCACTTGCTATCCACTCCATTTTGATTTTAGAGTATTGGAACCGATTAAAGATTAGCGCTTGCAAAGCAAAGGATTTCAAATAGGTTAGGATAGGTTTCCGATCAATTGACCAAGGTTAGGTTTGGTTTCGGTTTGGTTTAACAACGATTTCAACCTCCCAAAACGAGGACAGGAAAGTTTTAATTTTAAAAATTTCGCCTTTTATCTAATATTCTCATTTTGAAATTCCCGCAGAGACAGTTTTACATTGGGATCGTTTGCTTTTCAACGCGTGTTGATTAAAGTGTATCCACCGTTGCCAATTTTTGTATAATTTCCATTTTTTGTTTTATTAATATGTTTTTTAATTTTAATAAACAAAAGTTAAAAAAGACCAATGGAGGCATTTTGGGTCAGTTAAAATAACAAAAAAAATTGATACCTAGTTGTTATATCGTTATTTTTAATACGAATAAGGTTAACTTCTAATGCAAATAAAGTGCAGAGAGATTTTGAGACACTGTATAAATATTCATGACCATCACGTAAGCAACCTCAATTTTTTTTGTTTTTTTTTGTTATATTTATTCTCGTATTTATCAGATTTATATGGTTTTTCACAAAACAAACTATCGAATTTAAGCAAAAAAATTTACCGCATTCCATGGTTTGAAATTTTTTAAACTTTTATGTAATAAAGTTTTAAAAAGTAGGATAATAAATAGTTTTAACATAAACTATTTTAGGTTCTTGGGGCGGCTTCAGGCTTCAGCACCTTATATACGCCCACGAAACAATAAAAAACCTAAAGGAAGTTATCGTAAATAACCAAAAAGTATCGGGAAGTTACTAATGCGCAGACTCAGGAATAACAATAAAGAAAGTTTGAAATGCGCGACCCAAATTACCCAAAATGTCTCTATTTTTTTTAAACCTTTTTATTCTTTTTCTATCCTTGTTTTCTATGGTTATTTGTACGTCTTTGTTATTAGATAGTTTAAGTTAGGTTTTTACCTAAGCATTAGTTTTGACAGGTTTTGACTGCAGTAGGAATATATTTGCAAAGAATCCTTTGTGCTGGACTCGGTGGGGGGTCATTTTTTGATAGGCCAATCAACCAGTTGTATTCTCTGGTAACGTTTAAGACGCTCGTAGACTTCCGTAAGCAAACTTTAATTCGTAAAGGCCTTCACACACACAATTTACGTAATCCGTAGCATGGCGCATAGCGGGCTTTCAACCAATCAGCGATCGAATAGCAGCGGCCATATTGGATTTACGTAAGAAAAGTCCATAAGGTTGAACTTCTAACGCGTTATGTTTTTTTGTGTGTGATCGGCTTAAGCTGCTAACGTGACCTTGGCGGACGTCAAATCTTATGCTAACGTAAAAATACGTAGTACAACTTAAACTACTCTCTAATCTATTTATTCTGCTACGTGTATCCTTACATTGACAACACTGTCGAACAGTGGCGTATCCAGGCCTTGATCTTGGGGAAGGGGTAATTCAGTTAAAGCACTGATATATTTTTGCAGTTAATACAATTTTTTTTTCATATGGCGTCTCAGGCAAAAAAATGTGCAGTTTTAATCTACAAATTCACTTAAACTGGTACAATTTTAGTAAAAATAAAGCAAGTTTATTCGCCGCAGTACCGTAGTAAAAAATTTTCTTTTTTTTTTTGTAGAAAAATCCCTATTTTTTCCATTCTTGGGGGGGTAATTACCCCCATTAACCCCCCTGTGTTGCCATTTGAGTAGAATTGTACTCAATTTAGTACAAAAAAGGTAATTCAGTACGCAATTTTAAAAATTGACCCATTTTCAGTACGAAATTGAATACTAGACATCATAATCAATATAAATATGTTTGATTCTCGGTTTGATTTATTTGTTTTTATTCAAGCCACAAAAAAACTAATTTTAAACTAGTTTTTCCGTTAGACTGGCAAGATAAGAAGAGACGCCTTTTTAATCTGTGGTTGTTATATCATATGATAATCTGAATTTTTTTTTGCATTTCAATATTTGTAGGTGTATTTTTTTCTTGTATTTAAAAGTAAATTAAATTAGTTTCAACAAAAAAGTACATTTTAACTGAATTCTGTATATTTTCAGAAAAATTTCGGTACATTTGTGAAACTTGATGCCGCAACACTGTGTCGCGGTTGGTGACGAGTCGTTAAATACCGCGATGAATTCCATCATATGAGCATGCGCGAAAAATTAACGTCAAAATGTCTAATTTCCCTTCGACGGGTATTTAAGAGGCCCTTCGGGCCTCAAGTATTATAAACCTTAAACTTTCAAAAAAATAGTTACTTACAAAAAAATAAAACTAACCTAACTTAACCTAACCTGTAAACCGCGAAGTTTCACAGTGATAAATAATTTTTTTTGTCCAAAACGATTCTAGGCTCGATTCTAGGTCTATCAAAACTTTAAAAGTCCAAAAAAAATGGTTGGCAGAAGTGACAGTATAGGTTAGGATAAGTTAGGTTAGGTTAGTTTTATTTTTCTTTTTTGTAAATATTTTTTTGAAAGTTTAAGGTTTATAATACTTGAGTCCCGAACGGCCTGGGCCTCTTTCTCTTAGATACTTGTCGAAGAATATCTAGTCTTACGCAGTAGACAGGGATTAGGTGTGACTGGCGTGTGATATAGCCTCGAGTGTCCTTCAGCAGATCGCTCCTTTCAATAAGTGGATCATCCATCTTTACTCTCTACCAGAGAACATCAAAGGATCTTTCACAGACAGCGTTGCCAGGTCGAATTTTAAGAAAGCAGTAGAACATAAGTTAAAAAAACAGTAGATTCTGTAAACAAACTGAATTTTCCTTTGCAAATAAATAATGTAAAAGCGAACAACTAAAAAAAACAACATAAACAGTGCAAGCAAGTACCTCGAACTAGGCAAAAAACCTCGCCAAAAACGAACTTGATGACTGTAAAAATGCTTTTAATTTGACAAAAGTAAAAAAAAAATTAAATTGAGCTCTTAGGGTAATAAATCTTTAAAATGTGACAATTTCAAACATTTTTTTATCAGAATCATAGAAAAGTCGGTCTTATTAAAAAAAAATCAAACTAAATTTGGATCGGTTCAGTGGTTTCTGAGATATCATTTAGTTTCAACTTTAAACGGCCATATCTCTGAAAGTTTTAAAAATGTTTAGAGTCGTAAGGGACATATTTTGATCGGAAAAAACCAAATTTGTGGTTCTAGATGTCGCCCACTTCTCAAAAAAGCTCGCAATGGACCTTCATATTTTTCATAATCCTAATTTTTGGACATTTTCGTTTTTTCCTCGGTTTTTTCTCTATATCTCAAAATAGAAAACTCGGAACGCAAAAGTAATTATAACTAATTTGAGAGGCCTTAAAGAGTATTTGCAAACGCAAAAAAATAAAATCGGAATCGGATCAGTACTTTTTGAGTTATTGCAAAATTTAGCCAACTAGGTACCTTATAAATTTTCTGGAAAAACAAAAACAGTAGATCTACAGCCGAGTCTACAGCTCATATATCTTGAAAACCAAAAAAAAAACAGTAGATTTCCGCCGTAAAAACAGTATTCAAAGACCCAAAAGCAGTAGATCTACTGTAAAATCAGTAGACCTGGCAACGCTGTTCACAAAACAACAAGGGGATCTTTACTTCGAATCCTCGAAGTTTGATTTTGAATTTATGTATTTATACTTCTCGTAAAACACCATATCATGGTGACCGGTGCGCTCGCCGGTGCGCCATGTCTAATTTTATGCAGGTATTATTTTTATTATCCTAGAATGGACTTAAAATGGACGTCCGGATTTAGACGTCCATTTAATGTCCTAGATATTCTGGACCTAGAATATGGACTTCGTCCATTGGACGTCCAGTGCTGTCTGGGTAGTGTCAAGAATAGAAAATATTGTTTTAATTTTAATTTACGTACCTATGTAACACAGAAGTCACATTTTGTTATATGTTACTCTCAAAACCATGTTTTATAACGTAATTTAGAACAAGGCAATTTCGAGGGCAATGTACAGTTTGTTAATATTACGTATCATGCCGAGTATCATGCACACTGGGTATAAGCATCAGCGTTATCTACCATAATACGACATTTTTAAAATTACCTTTTTTGAAAACCAAAAAACTCATTAAAAACTTAATTAAATCCTCGATTAAATCGCTTTTAAAATCTAATTTTATTTTAGTAAATGAAAGACAAAGTAATTAATTAAATTTTTATGAAATTAAGGAATTTTTAATGTATTTTGCCTCGTTTATTCTAAATTTATATTAATTAGTCATTAGCAAATTTTAATTTAAAGTTGTTTGAAAAAAAAAATTATGTGAGAATCGAACTCATGACCTTTGGATCATCAGTCGAGCGTGCAACACCTTATACTATCCATACATACACTCAAATTTATTTAGAACTGCATCCCGACTACTTCAGTAATATTATGAAAAAAAAAACAGCTTTTGAAAGATAAAAAAAAAGTTAAAAACTGGCTAGGTCCTTACCAGATCTTAATAGTGTAATTACTCAATATAGTTTAAATAAAATCATAATTTCCACCTTCAAGTCGATTTTCGCTCCTCCAGCTTTGCACCCCACAGACCGCCACTGCTTTTGCACCAAAACGACCTTTTTATGTCTCTAATTATTAAAATTTTATAATTTTTTCCATACAGAACACGACAGTACTTAACAGTACTCTACAGGACCCAACAGGACACGACAGTACTTGACAGGACCCAACAGAACACGACAGTACTTAACAGTAATCTACAGGACCCAACAGGACACGACAGTACTTGACAGGACCCAACAGGACTCAACAGTACACGACACCCAACAAACAATTAAAGTTGTAACGACGAAACCCCAACTAGAAAGAAGTTCTTAAAAGTAACCGCAACGTACTCCCGCTACGTCTCAGTATACCATACAGCGACGTTATAATTCCCTAAGTGGGGAACCAATTTCTGGTTATAACTACTTGGCCAAGTGTTTAAAGTCACTGTAGTAACAACTACACTACTACGTCGTAGCCAGGTATCTACTACGTCGTAGAGGCTGGTTTTTTTCCGTAATGGCATAAAAGTTGCGATGTAGTTGCAAATAATATAATCGTTTCTTTTTGGTAGAATTGTTACACAATATGGTGGACACAACAGTAAACAGACTCGCTTAGTTTTTTTGTTTGGTTATGGTTATAATATGAACTATGTTATCCAAAAGTGTGAGAATTTACGAGCAGAGGATCAAAATTCGAGTGCGACGCAAAGTTTTTTGTATAACATGCATTATATATATTGCAAAAAACCGGTGCGCCCGTAAAATTGAGCCGTTTTCTGGTAGCTGATGGAATTTTTGTGTTGTGATTTTGGAGGTTATGTTTTCATAATCGACAGTTAACTCCAACAAATGGTGCTTAAGAAGAGCATTTTTGGTAAGCTTCAACTAATTTGTTTATAAAATAGTATGGCTCTTTAATATGAGCTCATAAAACGACAACAAAAATATTAAATTTTCTTTCTTACATAAAAACATGGCGTCCCAAACTATATTCCCTGATCGTCGAAAAGGTTACTTGAAAGTAGTTGCGGCTTTAAAGTTGATCCAAAAAGTTATTTTGTCTACATTGTTACATCAGATGTTACTATGATGACACAAACTTTTGTGGTAAAAATTAAAGTTATAATGTAGTTGTCGGATACACTTGTTTGGGACTCCAATGAAGCTTAACTTTCTAGTGGTAATTAAGTAGGATATAAAAGTCAGGGCGACTACGAAATAACGACTAAAAAGAAAGTAAAACTTTAGCAACGTCCTATTGTGGTAGAGAAGACTATCAGAATCGACTATCAAGAAACAATCCTATGAAGTAGTTTAGAGGGTCGTTTTTACGAAACATCTACTATTTCCTGATACTAAATAGTTGTTAGAACTAAAAAGTAACACATTTTGGTTGGGATCACCACATTTCTACTATAAGAAAGTAGCAAAGCCTTTAGAACATGTAGCCGCTACTATAAATGTTAGTTGGGCAGGACCCAACAGGACTGAACAGTACTCAACAGGACCCGACAGGACCCAACAGTACTCGACAGGACCCAACAGTACCCAACAGGACCCAACAGGACCCAACAGTACTCGACAGTACACGACAGGACCCAACAGTACTCGACAGGACCCAACAGTACTCGACAGTACACAACAGGACCCAACAGGACCCAACAGGACCCAACAGTACTCAACAGTACTCGACAGGACCCAACAGTACTCGACAGTACACGACAGGACCCAACAGGACCCAACAGTACTCAACAGAACCCAACAGTACACGACAGGACCCAAGTCCTGTTGGACGCTGTACAAAATTGTAGGGTGCCGATGACCCCTCGGTTGACCGCCATTTTGTCATAGTTTTTTAAGATAATCATCTGACCCGAATTAACATGAAATATAATCACGTTTATTATAGAACATGGCATGCCGGTATTTGACAAAGTCCAATAACAAGAGTCGAAGGCTTTAACTTTACAAAAATGCTAAAACAAGAATTTAAATTACTTAAATAATTATTCAAAATGTTTTTTCCCATTTTGACTGGGTTATATTAAAATGCCCCTAATGCGCTTTGACATGTTGATAGGCAACGGTAAAATACTACTTTTAATTAATTTTTTGTAGAAAAGTTTTTTTCGGAACAGTTTAAAATTAAGAAAAACTCGATTTTTATCGGTTTTTTCCCATTTTGACTGGGTTATATTAAAATGCCCCTAATGCGCTTTGACATGTTGATAGGCAACGGTAAAATACTACTTTTAATTCATTTTTTGTAGAAAAGTTTTTTTCGGAACAGTTTTAAAATTAAGAAAAACTCGATTTTGATCGGTTTTTTCCCATTTTGACTGGGTTATATTAAAAGGCCCCTAATGCGCTTTGACATGTTGATAAGCAACGGCAAAATACTACTTTTAATTCATTTTTTGTAGAAAAGTTTTTTTCGGAACAGTTTCAAAATTAACAAGAACTTAGTTTTTATCGGTTTTTTTCCCATTTTGACTGGGTTATATTAAAATGCCCCTGATGCGCTTTGACATGTTGATAGGCAACGGTAAAATACCACTTTTAATGTATTTTTTGAAGAAAAGTTTTTTTCGGAACAGTTTCAAAATTAAGAAAAACTCATTTTTTATTGGTTTTTTCCCATTTTGACTGGGTTATATTAAAATGCCCCTGATGCGCTTTGACATATTGACAGGCAACGGCAAAATACTACTTTTAATTAATTTTTTGTAGAAAAGTTTTTTCGGAACAGTTTCAAAATTAAGAAAAACTTAGTTTTTATCGGGTTTTTCCCATTTTGACTGGGTTATATTAAAATGCCCCTGATGCGCTTTGACATGTTGTTAGGCAACGGTAAAGTACTACTTTTAATTCATTTTTTGTAGAAAAGTTTTTTTCGGAACAGTTTCGAAATTAAGAAAAACTAAATTTTTATCGGTTTTTTCCCATTTTGACTGGGTAAACAGCCAACGGCAAAAAACTACTTTTAATCCATTTTTGTAGAAAAGTTTTTTTCGGAACAGTTTTAGAATTAAGAAAAAGTTATTCTTTTCGATTTTTTCCATTTTGACTGGGTTATATTAAAATGACCTTGATGCGCTTTGACATGTTGAAAGACAACGGCAAAATACTACTTTTAATTCATTTTTTGTAGAAATTTTTTTTTGTAACAGGTTCAAAATTATAAAAAAACTCATTTTTTATCGGTTTTTTCCATTTTGAACAGGTTACATTTTAACGCCCTTGTTGCGCTTTGACATGTTCACAGGCAACGGCAAAATACTACTTTTAGTCCATTTTTTTTGTAGAAAACCGACATTACTACCTTTTGTCAATTTTTTGAAAAAATATTTCCTAATAATTAAATTTTCAATTAACTTTAATGAACATCTCTGGGAAGGATATTTAGGAAAATTTTTCTATTCTGACTGGGTCAATAAGTTTTTTATGAATCCCTTATTATATCTGAGAAAACGTTGACACTTGTTGTGTCAAAAATTTTCAACAACAGGCAACCATAACAAAAGAGATAAAGTTTGACTGAAGATATTAGAGTTTCGTTGAGTATATCATCGCTTGAGAGCAGAACTAGCTATCTGCTATATATTTTAAATACCAGATACGCTAGTTCTGCTCTCATGCGACGATATATAGATTCATAGATATTTTTCTACTTTTGATTGAGATCAGTGGCCCGGTCCGTCGCCTTCGCTCTGCTTCCTGGTAAGCACAGAGGCACCGGCGTGGGACGTAGCGCGTAGCCGCATTCGGATAAGTTTTTGGAGCTGGAAATTTTGGAGCAGACTTCACACTACTTTAATTTAGAGCTCTCGTGTTCCTGCTTTGCATTCGGTCTACTTTTACGCGAGACAACGATTTACGCGTGACGACGAAACCCAACGATTATACACTAGACAGGATTGCTCAGTTGCCGAATCTGTCTGCAATCGATGTTCAAGGTCAAACTCGCTGTTACGTCACCACTTGTGCTGGGCAGAAAGCGGGCCTATCGTTATATTGGATATTATGTGCTTTTAGAGCTATTTTCTTTATGCAAATTAAATTTTATGCAAAATTGAGGCATTGTACATTTAAAAATACTCTGCCAATATATGGGCCCCTAAGCTCACACTAGGTACTATAGTTATAGTGTACGTGTGAGCTAATATAACTCAAAACTGAAATATATTTTATTCAACTCCAGACTAAATTACCTTTCGTTTGATACCATACAAGCCATGTTTTAAATTAAACTCAATCTTTTAAAATCTACCCCCACCCTTAAAAAAAAACAAAAACTAAAATATTATTTAGTATTTTGTTGAACTCCGGACTCAATTACCTTTCGTTTGATATCCCACACGCCATATTTTCACTCTAATTTTTGAAATATACCCCCACCCTTTTTTTAAAATAAATTAAAATGAATTTTGTTTAACTCCAGACTCAATTACCTTTCGTTTGATATCACACACGCCATATTTTTACATAAACTCTAATTTTTGAAATCTACCCCCACCCTTTTATTTGGTTTGTGTTCGGTGGATTTTGTTCATTTTTAAATGGGACCATCTCGACCCAAAATCATCTGAAACGCAAAGATATATAAAAATTTTTGAAATCGGAGCAACTTTCTTTTTCTCGAAAAAATTAGGATCATCATAGCTCACACTACTATAGTATAGTATATGTGTGAGCTAATATTGTCATTACAGGGATGATAAATGATTTTATATTTGAAATATCTGTTAAATAAATTAAATTTAAATACTTAAAGTGAAAAAAAAAGCTACACATAATGTCGTAGTACCTATACAGGGTGTCCCATAACTTAGGGGCCATAGGCTAACAGGTGATGTCATGTCTCATAAAAAAGTTCCTATAATGCATGGGTCAAAACTCTTTCTTTGTAGAGATACAGAGCATCAAAGTTGGCATTTTTTAAAACTTTTTTGATAATAACTTTTTCAAAAAAGGCAGTAAAAACATGAAATTGGGTAAAGTCGTGTATCAGAACAAGTGCAATAAATTGAAATAAAACTTATTTTGAAAAAAATTAGTCGGTCAATTTTTTTTAGAAAAAACTATTTTTTTGGTATAAACTTTTATAAATGCCATATTAAACGCAATGTTTTTTTTATACTTTTTGTTGATAAAAACAAGCCTTTAGCGACACATAATAATAAATAAAATATTATTAATATTTTTTAAAAGAATAAGTAAGTACCTAAATGATTATTTTTTATACATTTTTGGAGGTAATTTTGACAGCCTGTATCTTCTTAACTTGTAATTTTATTAAAAAAAGGAGTATCACATTTTTGAATCACAATTAGCTGAGTATTCAGCTGTCTGTGATAGATTAATTTTCTTTTTTTTGCAAAACCCTTTTTTCCCCACGCCTCTAACATTAAAAATCCTATTTCTTAAAAACAGATGTGTGTTGACCCCATGTTATATGAACTTTTTTTTCGGAAATAACCTCCTCTATCATCTGCTGCACTATGGCCCCCAAATTATGGGACACCCTGTATAATTTGTCCAATTGTTTTAAAAGTATGTAAAGAAATTATTTTGCGATAATAATTAAAAACGGAAATATAGGTAGACGAAAAATTTATTGATTTATTTAAAAAAATGAACCACTTAACAAAATTTTCAATTTCAAACTCTAATTTTGACGTTTTTTCTACCGTTTTGAATATTAAGAGGAGTAACGTTTTATTCGTTGCACACTTAAGTATAAAAAAAGTATTTTTATCCAATTGGTGAGGCCATACCCTATTTTATAAAAAATAAAAAAGAGAAAAATGTCCTTTTTGCCGGTTTTCGACCGCAAGATTCCTCAAGCCGACCATTGACATCCCAGTTTTCGACCGGGGGGTCGAGAAATAGACCTGTTTATTGAACGGCTTTTCTGGAATTGTGCAAAACACTTTTGTGTGGGTACTATAAATATACAAGTATGGGTAATAAAGCACTTAAAATTATTGTATTTAAACTTTTTAGATAAGTATTATAAAAACAAAAACAAAACTACATTTTTTACACCTACAAAACCTAAAACCTACGTGAACCTAAGTAAATCACATATATGGACGGAATACCTAGTACCAATAAAGAATAATTATGAACACTTAAAACAGCTATATGCTTTTGCTGACGCCTCTCCATATGCTATACCATAAAACTCCGTAAATTTCATGTGGAACCAATTTTGACAATAATCGCAACCAATATTCATTTCATCTTCCTCATCTATATCACTTGTTAATTCTTCTTCGCATGCTGCACATTGATTTTTTTTTTCTTTTCGAGGTAACAACTAGGCTTTTGCATAGGCTCAGAATTCTTTATTTTTTTTTTTTTGGTTTTTTGTTGATTTAACATAATTTTTATTGCCTCTATTTTCTTTGGCCTCTTTTCTTATTTCTTTTCGTTTTTGAATGTCCTCTGCCTTTTTAGATTTAATTTCTTCTGCCTTTTTATAGTACTGTCGCCACTTAGCCCAAGATATTGCACTAGGAATTTTCTCTGCTTTTTTATTGACACCACTTTTGTTTATTACCTGTGGATATCTTGTTCTAGAGCTGGTTTTAGGACAACATCCGATACTATATTTATTTCCTTTGGAGGTGTTTTAACGCTAATAAGCTTGTTTCTGAATTTTGATTAACATCCACATCTTCTAAAACTATGTTATTACAGTTTCTTTCTTTGCCTAATTCAGTTGATATTACATCCAAGAACTCTTTGAAATTTTTTTTGTAATTTTCCTCAGATTCAATAACGTTTACTCATCAGTCTTTTCCTTTAATTCTACAGATATATTTTCTGAGTTTTTATTCTCGAAGTTTGTACTATGCTCTTCAGGTTCAATAGTTTTTTATTAGTCTTTTGGTTTGATAATATAGGCTCAATATCTGAGTTATGATCTTCAGGTTTTTTGTTTTCTAGGTACATCAGTCTCTTTGTTAGTAAAGGTACTTTACTTAGTTTTCACTGTTAAAGTTTGTCTGGCGCTCTCTATGTTTGTAATTTTTTTAATATTATTTTCTTTTAATATTATTTGGCGTTAGGCTTTTCAGGTTCTTTATTTTCGATATGCGTCATTTCAGTTGCTACTAAACTTATATCGTCTATTATTGCGTTTTTAATCACATCAGTTTTCATCTTTTCTACCTGTATTTCCTTATTATTAGCTTCTTTTATAGCGCCTTTCTCTTTAGCGTTATCATTTTTGGCGTCATCAGAACTCATCGCAAGCTCATTTTTTTCTTGATTGTCTTTAATAAATACTGACTTGCTTTTTAAAGTCTTATCTTCAAATTTAACATCATTTACATTCGCATTTTGATCAAAACTAGGAAAATCTTCAAACTCCCAATCTATTGTATCATTATTTTTAATTTCTAAAAAAACGTCTTTGCTTTCTTCTTTCCTGGAGTCATTTTTCCTAACAGTAATTTTTCGTTTGGGCACCATTACCCCCAGTACCGTCCTATCCACAATGAAATTTGTAGGAAAAAAATGCCAAAATCTTTACAATTTATTACTTCTAATGGGGTCGATAGGTGGACCGTTTTCTCGACCACACAAATATTTATATATTTTGAATATGGTCGACAAACCGGCCATTTGTCGACCGCCAAAATCTTTCTGTATTTTACAGCTGTTTTTAAAATATTTTTAAAGAAAAAAAGGCGGTCGAAAACTGGACACCAGATTTCAGTAAATCGTAAGCCCTATTTTATTTAAATAAAAGATTATTATTCTGACATTTAAGAGCATGACATAGCAAAATAAAGTAACTGTCCATTAACCATTTTTCGACCGCCCGATCGACAACCCGATTTTAGTGTTTTTTCGTACCAGTTATCCGACCACCATATTTTATTGAGAAAAAAAAAAAAACAACAAAAATAATTAGGCTAATCATGTCCAGAAATATCTCACCTATCAAAAGTATACAGAAATATCAGAGGATATAGTAAAATCAGTGACTTACCAGCTTGTTTCCAACACACCCTTCACTAGCGAAAAACTAGAAAAACTTGAAATTCTATCGATACTTCTGCACGCCTTGAAATATTGATTTAGAATGACTAAATTTTGCGCGCGATTTCTCTAAAGCGATATGTAAGGGGAGGGGAGAAGATTAATCTATATATCAGGGAATTGGTTAAGAGAGATAATTTAATACAATTCTTAGTACAGCCAAAGAACTGCTGAAGTGGTCGAAAACCGGTGACGGTCGGCGAACCGGCGAACCCACCCTAGACAAAAAAGAATGAGAAAAAAATGCACATAATGTATAGTTTAATTATTACAACCGCTTTTTAAAGCATGTTAGGAGATTATTAATTAGATAATTAAAAAACGGGAATGTAGAACATAAAAAAGTATTTATTATTACATTTTTACAAAAAAACAGAAAAGTACAGATACATACAATAAATTAAAAATATTAATATTAATAATAATATTTAATTTAGAAAAATATTCCTTTTCAATTCACAATCTTTTGTAATTTTCTTGATAGATATTATTAAACAAGAAGCCCATTTGCTGAGAAAATCGTGGCCATTTTTTTACACACTGTTAACAAACCAAACGTGAAAATGTTTATTTATATGTCTTTTCTTAGTAGCACTGCACTGAAACAATCCAAAAAACACAAACTATTCAGCGATATATCAACAAAACTCTCTTGAAAATACGAATAACATCATATACAACGAACGTGAACATAGGATTTAGCACGAGTGGTGACGTCACGCTGTTCTCCTCACCCCGCAAAATTTGTTAACACAGGTTAAATGGAACTAAGCAGTCCTTTATGTCTATAGTCCTTGGACGAAACCTACCCTTTCTTCTAGTCACGTGACTTTCAACCTAAATCTCTTGCATAATATGATTACATGACTGAATTAAAAGCATTCATTTCTTTAGACTAGTTATTTGGTCGTTCCTTCTGACCAAAACAGTTTTAAAACAACGTTTTCGTATTGTATTGCGCACGTATTCGAGTTATTCGTACGGTTTTATGACTGTCCAATGTGATGATGGAACGAACAAAAATTTTCTTACTGATATTTTGACGCATGTTTTTTCCTCAGATAAGCCCAGGTGTCTCTGAGTCGAAAAATGGCGGGGTTCTGCAAACCACTGAGCACAGTCCTGCAAGACTGAAAGTTTGAAAAGCTGTGACATTTGTTGGCTACATTGATAAATCTCGATATCAGTCTGGCTCTGTACTAAAATAAATAGACCCATGATGGATCTGATACCTTCCAAGCCCATTAGCAGACTCCAAGTAAACTCCACGCTATAAATATCTCACAAACAAAAGCTCCTACAAAGTTTTTCGTAAGAATATAAATTATTAAGAAAAACGCGTTCTACTATATTCCGAAAACCGCATATTGATGCGATGCCTCGTTAAAGAGTTAACATATTTCCAATTTTTAAACTGTAAAAAAACTGTCATTAGCATTAATGGATTTTTACCAAAATCTAATCACCTCTTTACAGTATTGTACACTATCTGACCTGAAAATTTAATAAAATTCGGTTCAGCGGCTTAGGAGCTATCGTGGGTCGGACAGACATATATACGCACATGGACAGACGTCATGCGTCACGACGATATTTGCTAAGAAACGTCAAAACATCCAAATAACATATTTTCGGCGTTATCTCAAATTGTTGCTCGGTCTAGGAAGGTAAATATTAATTTCAATGTTTGTAGCTCTCCAAATAAATGGCGAAGTAATCGTAATCGGCAAATGAACAGAAAACAAAATCCTTGAAACAAGAAAACGAAAATTTTAGAAAAATTTCTTTATTGAAGAATCGTAGTCTTGAGATAGGAAATTATTTTTAAATCAAGAATATAAATTTTTTATATTAGAAATTGGTCTGCTAAAAATAAATAAGAACAAATTAAGCCATCAAATTCTAGAAGTTGCCTGAAAATCAAGTATTTAATTGAAAAATATATGGTTTATTAAAATTAAGTAATTTTATTCTCATCACATAAATTTAAATGTCAAAGTGAAGAATATCATTATTTATAAGAAATGAATACATTTTCTTAACTGTAGACATTATACTACATTTATTTAAAAAAAGTTACGTTTTACTTTCAAGCGATATCGATTTTTCACTTAAAATAATCAAGTTGAGCATATCAGATTTTTCCTCGAACTTATTTATTTCGTTATATCAAAATCACATATTTTTTGTTTGACTTAAGAATACATTTCTGTTTAAAGAATTATAAATCAAACCTTACTCTTTCAGAGTCGTTCTTAAGAATCTCAGTAGCAAGTAAACAACTTATTCTGTACGAAAAAGTTACCATAGCTGCAATATTAGGGGCGTTTCTGCAATTTTTTTGGTAGAGCAATATCTTAAACTCACAAGGAGGCACCTAAAAAAACATAAATTTAGGTTAGGTGAGGTCAATTCTGGTCAGTGAAACATATTATCTCATGAAGGTAGATGTTCTGTGTTATCGTGATGTGTTCTAATTTCTTATCGAGCGGTATGTATACAGCATGTCCCAGATAAAACAACTTCATGGGGATTTCGGAAACGGTAAGAGTTACACAATTACTGGATATACTGGATATCTCTTCAAGGACATATAGACATATAGCTCTTCCAGCATTCTTATTACACAAAATATAACATCACTGGATATCTCTGCAAGGACATATCTCTAGCTCTTCCAGCATTCTTATTACACAAAATATAACATCGTATCATATTATGTTAAATTTGATTGATAATGTGACTCAAAAAAATCTCAAGTAATTTAGAAACTTTAAAACTCCAACAGGTAAATCAAATCAATGACAAAGTTTTATCAGATAGTTACGTAGGTATGACAACAAATGCAAATACGGCCTTTGTTTCACAGCCAACCAAGTGAAAAACAGTTTTTTAAATAAATTCACATTTTTCGTCATTCAAACATCAGCCTATTATACCTGGTTGAAAAGCTCTTTTAATGCTCTATTTATTGACGTATAAATTCAATATGGCGGTCATAAGAAATAACAAAGTTGGCTATGGTTTCAAAAAAACTAGAAGGCCTAGAAAAAATTTGTTATCGTCATTCGATTGGCCGTAGTTGCTTATACAAAACTACCAAAGTTTAATAAATTTGTTTGCAAGATGGCGGCGATATTTAAATTTTTTAAAAAACACAATTTTTAGTTTTTCTTCGATATTTTAGTAACCCCTGTAGATATCTTTAATATTGATACAGCACCTGATTGCTTAGAATAGTGCAACTTTTTTCTCATTTAAACAAACTCGTATCTCTTACCGTTTCCGAAATTCCCATGTAGTTGCTTTTATTTGGGATGCCCTGTATATGACACTTATTCTTTGGAACAAAACCTAAATTTAGCTGTCACAGGCCAAAAAAAAGGGTATTTATTGGAGGCTCTATAAATTTTATTATAAAGAATAAATTAGTTATGACACCACATGAAGTCGCCAATTATTTAGTGAAAAATGTCCCGTCGGTAACGTGTCACTAGAGGTTTCTCAAGTTTTAAAACACACATATTGCCTTCGAAATGATGGAGGTAATAACTGAAAGTTACTTTTTATAAAAATTTGAAGTAAGTAGATTTTAAAAAAAAATTCACGAAAAATGTTGGTTTTATTCCAAAAAAAAAAGGTGCCATACTATAATTTATCAGACATACCTTTAAAAATAAATCCTTGTCGATTATAGTAAGCTGCTGAGCCATAGTTGTGGAATCTAGATCCCAGGCCGTCATTTTGGTTTCAAATTTTAACATTCTCTTAAGATATTGGAGGGAAGATTCGTTAGCCCTCCTTTGCTCATCTAAATCTGCAATAAATTCAGATCTGCTAATTTAAGCTTGATGCATATACCTATATATTTTATATATTTGTCAAAGCCGTACCTAGGGGGATCAATGGAAATCTATTCCCCCCCCAAATAGTCGATAAAAATTGAAACTTTTTCACAATCCCCCCCCGCCCCGAAATGTTTTCCTTGGTATGGCCCTAATATTGGTTTCTTAGTTCTCTATTTAAAAAAAAATACCATAAGTCATAAAACCTATAAATCGCCAGACTCACCTATGTTTGAAATTTCTTCAATTTTGTTCCTAAACATATTGGAAATGAAGCTCTGTTTTTTTCTTTTATACTTATAATCTTCATCGGTTTCATCTTCAACAGATCTACAACTTTTTGTGAGCCGATTTTTCTTTTTCCCAATTTTTCTTCCTATGTAATACAAAACTGAACTTTTATTTAAAAATAATGGCAAAGTACTAGCGAAATTATCACCCCTTTTAGCTTGGTCAAGTTTTTAATTCAAACTTAAAAACATAAAATGTTCTTTCTTACTTCTACATTTTTTTCGACTCTCTTGAAACTTTTTCAATTTTTTGAGGTGTTGCCGCAGCTCGAAGTAAGCATCTTTAGCTGATACAGGTCTGTACCAATAATTTGAGGTCCAAAATAATATTACAGGCTTTTTTGGAGCATTTCTAAAATATAAGTTAACACCAAAACGTCAGGCTACTTCAGGGGTGGCCAACCCGCGGTTCGGTTCACGCTGATATGATTAAACCAAACAACCAAAACTCCCTTAGACCCAGTGGCGGATCCAGGGGGGCCAGAGGGGCCCGGGCATCCCCCTCCTGACATAAAACTTTTTTTTAGTTCTAGGAAAGAAAATGCCAAGACCAAGGATAAGTTTCTAAATTTACCCGCAACGACACTTTTTTCATTTGTTTTATAAAAATTACTGAGTATTTCAAAAATTTTCTCCTGCGGCGCATTTGTATACCTGTTTATTTTAATTTCAAACTTAACAATTATTAAAAAAAGCAAAACAAAATAATATTTTGGTTTTTACTTCCTCCTTGGCCCGTCCCTCCTGGCAATCCTGGATCCGCCACTGCTTAGGCGAAGAAACTAAAATATTCAAATGCAAAAATCATATTTAAAGAATCCCTTGTTAGAATTTATAATTTTTGGTTTTTCGGAAAATTTGTATTATTTTTTTTTAGAGATTTTCTTTTAAACATTAACGTATTAGGATAATATTAGGATAATACGTTAATGGTTTTAAATATTAAATTAGTGAATATATTTTGTTTGCTATAAAGTTGAAAACCAAACCATGGAAAATATTGCTGTAACAAAAGTGAATGACCCGCGCAAAATTTTTGAGTGAAAAGTGGCACAACTTACAAAAAGATTGGCCACCACTGGCCTAATTTGAACTACTTATTTATTTTTAGTTAACAATGTTTACATAATAATAACACAAAAATTAGAGAAACTGTTTTCTATACTTATTTGTTTGGTAACATTTTTTGTCGGTCTCTTGACGCGGAAACCATTTTTCCAATTATAAACACTCACACGATATTATTGCCACTATTACTCTTATCAAACTTCCTCAAATTGGGAAAAGATACTGTTGCCGTCAATTGCCTTCTAGAAACAAGCAATTTTAGATCGCTGTCCAATGCTGGAGATCTAAAATCATACAGAAATATAATGTCTTTTATTTCCAATCTGCCGCCATTTTAATTATTTCAAAATGCTCAAGAGTGGTATTAATCGAATTCCTTCAGTTCCTTCAATGAGCCTTTACAAAGACAGTATCTTTCTCTGGCCCTTATCAAAATACGGTATGGAACATCTCTTCCGTTAAACGCGACAACAAAAGATATGCCACTTCTTAACAACTATTTCCTTCGAAATACCATTGAACCATTTGTACATTTTCCTGAATAATAAATGTAATACGCAGCATGACTTGAGCTAGAATTTTCGTGAAAGACAAATACCCACTTCTCACCTGTTTCTCTGCACACGACGGATTGACGAAAAACTTCATGAAGATGAGAAATCACGACGTATTCCCCTACTTTCCAACTGCCAGCCCGAATACGGGTCAAAAACAGCAAAAAACATTTCAAGACACCGCCCAAAATATATTTTTCTCTCTTTTACTTTTCTCTTACACACATTAAGCACAGCAAGTGGTCTACGAATCCTTTTTAACCATACTATATTTGTTAAATATTTAATATTTTTTATAAGGTGAGTTGGTTAACTCTAGAAAGAGTAATTCCTCGCCAAATCATCCAATGGGGGTAGCTGCCATGTCACGAAAAAAATCCAAATTTTGATAACATGTATTAGTGTCCTTAGGAATACCAAATTAACAAATTTTAATTTTTAATGTCGCGTCCCGTATTTTACAGGCCACTTTAAAAGTAAAAAAAAGAAGAAAATCAGTTGTGGCCTTATTTTTTTTTATTTCTATTGTATTAAATCTTATGTAAAAACAAATTTGACGGAAGAAATCTTTAATATTGGTTGGATAATCCTATACAGAAAAAAAAATTAAGCTCACTTTTTTGACATGGCAAAAATAGTTTTAAAAAAATAGTAAATTTTATGATTTTCTCGATTTTTAATTATTTACACCGATGCGGAATATGGTCCATTAAAAAAAGTCTATACGCACATTAAAGCTCAGTGGCTTGACTATCATACAAGGCAAAAGAAAAATTTCTAGGTCTATTGCTGTCAGCAAACTAAATTTTTTAAAATTGGAAAAACCGCAAAAACCTCAGAATTGGCAACTTTTGACTAAAAAAATTGTCATGTCTATCTGTCTATTAAACCTTCGCTTGTGCCTTGTTTTACTTGACAATGTATCGTTTAAATAAAAGTAAAATAAAAAAATCTGGGTCTGTCATTTTAACATCAACTTTTAAGCTATTTGGTTAAACCATGTAAAAAATCAAATTTTTTTATTGAGTCGAAAAAGGAAAAAAATTATGTATAAAAATCATCGTAAGGGGATCTTATTTATAGACACATACTGTTTTGCGTGACATCCTAGTTTGATGGTTCAAGTCCCATCTTCGTACACTGTCGGAAATTTTTTTTTAGTTTTAAGAATACATTTTTGGTGACACATGGACATTAATTAGTTTGTTTCTTTGGTAAATGAAATGGTTCAGGTTTAACAGTCGCGTTCGCAGGAGGGAGGGGGGTTGGAGGCCTAATCTTTCCAAAGCCATTAAATAACTTCTCCTAAAGATTGAATTTTTCTGAACGAAAAATATAAATGGTTTTCCAGGACCTATTTTGCATAGTGACCAGGAGGTGTATTCTGTGTGTCAAAACTGAGTAAAGTATCAGATTTGGGGGGGCATCCCCCCCCGTAGATCCACGCCTGTAATTTGTGATGCAATTTAACATCACTAAAAATATTAGAATACCAAAAAAATGTGTAGTGACCTTAAGGATTACAGACCCAGAATTTTTATTCTTGTTTTTAAAAGTATATGATACAGTGAAAAATTTACCCTACTTGATTACCACCAGCACCCCGATAAACAGGATCATTTTTGATGCTGAAGTTGAGGGATTTCCCAAACATTCTTAACTTGTTCGTGGAACTCCAAGGTAACGTCTACTTTTTAAATATGTTTTATACAAGGAAGATTTAGTCCTTGAGTATAGGTTTCCAACACTGTATCAAAAATTTAAGAAAACATTACATTTATACCCCAAAAAATATGAAAACTTCGAAAATTTCTGCGTTTTTTGGATATTCTCTAAATTGCTCTAATTAAGCCAGTATAAAAGATTTTGCTAAACATCATATTTTTTTGAAAACTACTTTTATACATGTTTTCAAAATTATAGGTTAATTTTTTTTAGGTGCTGTTTACTATGAGCATAATTTTTTTCTTTAAAGTCCCATTTTGCCCGTTTTTAGACTTTTCAAATGCGTGTACAACAGACTAATTGGATTAAAAAATCTAAAATTGTGCAAAAGTGGTTAAGCTTAAGCTGTTTCATTTAGTAAGCATGATTAAAGAAAAAAATTAAATGTCAGGGCAACACTTTTTTTGTAAATTGGATGACTTGGCGTGGAATTGCTCGAAAGTAATGGAAATTACCAGAGATATCCTAGCTTGTAACAATGATTAAGTGATTCCCTGAACCTACTTTTGTTTTAACATAGTTCGGTCGTAAAAACAAGGTGGGCCATGTGCCCCTCACCTACCCAATTATTTTTTGAGCCCCGCAAGTTTAAAAGTTTGTTTTTGGCCCCCTGGTTTTTTAGACGGATCTACTTTTCGCTAGTTTTTTAGTGCATTATTTTAGACGTTACTGGTTTTTCTTATGGTTTCGTTAGCAATAATAAATAACTTACCTTAAATTAACTTCTGAGCAAGCCCGTTTTATTTGACAGGAGTATCTGTCACCTTTTGATAGAGACCAGGGTCCAAGACCGTACAGAAAAACAGGTTTAGGGGCAAAACCGTATCTTCTTCGATGTTTGATCCTAAAAAATTCATCACAAAAATAAAACATTAAAAGTGGCTCCGATCAAGCACACAATTTCACTAACTCTAATTAATTTGATGCACTGTAGCGAACCGGGTACTAAAGTAATCAAGACCTCATTTCGGCAATGAAGGCAGAAATCTTCAAGCATTCTACTAAAGGCAGGTACAATACTCATTAGCGAACCTCGAGCTTCGAGCAACGATCGGGATTTATTCGCTAGTATGGAAGCTAGTACGATTCGCGAAGACCGCATTGTTCGAGGCTGACAGTGCGATATCGAAACCTTAAATTAAATCAAAGTATCCACTGAATTTGACAATTAAATTCACATATCTTTACAGTTCTTGAAAATGTGCACCTACCATATACTATACAAATAAATTTTTTAAATTAAAAAAAAAAACATTAACAAAAATATATCTAAATGTATTTAAAATAGTTTACTTGTAAGCTGAAAATCTTAATTTTCTTCTTAAATTGCGAATATGTCAAAAACTAATATATTAATTTTTGAAATAATATCAATGCTGTAAGGGAAGAAAGAAACTCTTTTAAACAAGGTATCACTTGACCCACTTTCGCCATCTAAAGTCAAGGGGTCAAAGCTACCCCAACTAGGGGTCGACAGATATAAATATTTTAAGAAAATAAAAATAACGTGTCCAAGAATTTTTTGAAAAATTTACTTTAAACACTCATAATGGCATCCCGTATACGTTTTCTATGTATATTACTTTAAATTAAAAGTTTTACCTCTTTATAAAATCTGTAAAGAGGCCTTGATAATGATGATGATAACGGAAATGATGACACGTTAGTTTTATCGCTCTACTTGTTTTGTAAAAAGAGCTTTTAATTAATTTTCTTTCTGTGTAATAAATTGTTTAGTATAAAATGGAAAATAAATATATTTTATTTACCTCACTATACTGATAACGGTAATTACCACTTATGATTGGACCTGCTTAACTATGCACGTATTAACTAACAGATGTAGCTTTACTCGGGCGTTGCACTGAAAATTACAAACTTCTAACGGTAATGATGCTCTACCAGGGTACGAGTATAAAAAGTTATGTTATAAAAAAAATTAAAAATAATATTTATTTTTAACAAGCGGCGATTCTTATATAATATAATGTTGATATTCGTATGATATATAAGGTTTTTTTATTTTAGTGGATGCAAATCTCTAACCGGTTATGATAACGAAGTATGACTTTTGCGCCAGTCTTACACAAATATTAACAATAAATAGCAACTTCAGCATCAAACTAAGTGTAGTGCTTTAGAGTAATATTGGAGGCAATTTTATTTGTACAAGAAAAATAACTAATATATTAAACACTGATTTAATTTTAGATGGGAACGTGAATGTTTTATGGGTTATTTGGTCTAGTTCAGGCAATTTTTTTTCCGCTGCGGCTCGTGCGAGTCGGGCTCAGTTGCGAATCTAGGGGGTGCCAGTGGGCCCCTTCCCCTCTTTGACATAAAGCTTATAATTTTTAGTTTCAGAAAATAACCAAATTTTTACCAAATATAAAATTTTTCAAAAATTTTCGCTAAAATATAATTTTTTCAAATTTTGACGCAAAATTTAACTGATTTTGCTCAAAGTTACGCCTGAGACATTATTGATTTTGAAAAAATAAATAAAATAAAAGCCTTAAAGTTAATTTCTTGAAACAAAAATACAATCATTATTTCTTTTTAGGTTCTTTTACTTGCAATTAATACGTCAAAAAACTCTATCCTACGTGTTACAGCTACTTATTTCATAATCAATTAAACGATATTAACATAAATCATTAAATTTAATTAAATGTCAGTTTTTTTTTAATTTTCAAAAAAATACGGGGTGAAGCAGCGGCGATTTTTAAAACTAGTGTGCGTCTAAACTGAAGTGACGTCAAGCAATCCATAGATTTAGTTTGTTTAGGTCCTTTCAAAAAACGCATACTTTCTTTAAGGACGGTGTGCTTAAAAGGCTTACCTACCTGTTCCTTTCAAACTTTTTATTACCAAGGAACTCCCACAGGAAAACTGCTGCTTCAGACAATTCCTCAAAATTAATCGCTGAAAAATCAGCACTGTGGATCGAGGTTAAGGACTGAAGAGTCGAAGATTTTTTTACTCTAAAATTAATTAAAATCAAAAAGGCATAAATAATTGTGTTTTCCAAATTTGTGCAATTACCGATTTTTTGGGAAAGGTGTCCCAAATTTGATGTTTTTGGGGGTTTTCAGTTATTTCTAGTGAATAAATAACTGACCCCCATCAGTTGCGACGCTTCAAGACATAGAACTTTAGCTCACACGTACTGTCCGACCAGAATAAAATGAGGCGCAAAAGAGATAGCTCAACTCAATCTATCTCCCTCTGTTTACAGCACTTTTATCTCACTAGCTTCGCCAATTTACCATGAACAAAATTTTAATATTACATGGAAACACGGTTACTCGTCTGGTACGTTTAACGAAATCGACTCCAGCTCGTTCATACTTCACACCCTTTTATTGAGTTTCTATTGTTACTGCTGGCTCAATTAGACTCCGGCTCGTTCACAATTCACACCCTTTTATTGGGCTTCTATTGTTATCGCTGGGCTCAAACAGGATGACTAGGCACGTTTCATACTCATTATAAAATTCAAAATGAAACAGTGGCGTATCATTTACTCTTTTTAAATTTTTTAATAAAACTGTGTGGAGTTCCAATTTTGAAGATATAACGAATGGTTTTGAATTTTTGCAATTTTTAGAAAGTCAGTTGGTATTTTTTTTAGGTTTCTAGATTCGTACGCACCTACATAAAGAAATAGGTAGGTACCTATATAATGTAATAAGTATAAAACTTTTGAAAAAATATTTATTTTTAATAAAAATAAGGTCTGGAGTTTTCTAGCAAAAAAAATGCTTAGGAGGAGTAAAATATAAAATTAATATCTAATAATGACGAATTAAATAATTGGATGATTCTACAAAAATGGTGCTGTGGAGTGGGAATGCATATTTTTTAAACACAGACTGCAAATGAAGCATAGTTTTAGTTATAACATTTAAAACGAAATGTTGTCTTTATGGAGCATTTGAGTTTAATGTATAAAAAAAATTGCAAGTTTATATTTTTTTTTTATTACAAAGCAAATACCTCATTCCTCTGGTGTAGGCCCAAACCAAATATTAAAAACTCAGATTGAAAAAAATATCCTAATAAATAATATTTAACCAAGTCTTAACTATTTATTAAAAAATTGATAAAACTTAAGTTTGCAGTCATATTTTTTTTTTTAAATCCGAATTTACATTTTCTCCGGAAAATTTTACAATTTTAAACGTGCTCCATTTTTAATAACACAATATTTGTGAATACCACCGGTTAATTTCTAGAGAAAGAGACGGCCCTGGATATCTAATTTACTTGTGAGGGTGACAAGTTGTGACAGATATGTCAACTTTAGTTTGGTTTAAGTTATAGATCTTTTTATTTTCGGCAGAAAATTAGTTTTTTTTAGAGAAATCCAAAAGGAACGCTTCAATTATCATTCCTCTGGTAAGTAAATATTCGACTGATATCAATAGTATAATTTTTTTGTTGATTGTTTTAAAATTATAAATATAGGAACTTTGTTTATATAAAACTTAAGTTAAGTAGTCTAAATAGATTTTAATTTAAATTGGAAAACCATTAAAAAACTCATTCCTCTGGTACTCATCCCTCTGGAATTTTTATGCAATAATTCCTAATATTCGGGAAAATGAATGTTTCTTAGCTTACACCCATAGACGAATGACAGTGATAGACCAGACACTTACACGGTGGGAGTTGTTATACTAAATTGGCGCAGTATACCGGGGTGTCGTGCACGAATCAGCGCCTCTCCAACTTTGTGCTCCGTACTAAACATTTACAGGGGGATTTGAAACAATATAACGCTTGCGCAGTTTGTCTCTAAGCTACAGGATGGCTTTTCAAATTATTGTATACCGGATGCTCATAGCCATCAATGAAATCGTTCTCCAATCAAGCTACATCTTTTAATATAGTTTTGAATAATTTTTATCAAATTAAATTTTGACACCAAAAGACCCATTTTACTCGTCAATTAAATACATAGTGTTAAATTTAAACTCTGCGCGCTGATAAGAATGACTTATTTTGTGTCAACGCTCAATTTGCCTAAAAACACTCTATAAACACCAAATATTAAGGAAGCGTAATCAAAGATTTTTTTTTATTAATGACTACTAGCAAGAATAAAAAGGAAGGTTGAATTTTTTAAATTAAATCTAAGGCTTAGAAGTTTGTTTCCCATTGATAGGTACATAAATTTCCTTAAGAGGATAATTTTCTAGTAAAAAAAGACTGTTTGGCGAATATCCTGCAGTAAATTCCTTTTTATTGGGGCATAGAATACATTAACTTAATTATTACAACGCTTTATACATAATAATGTTGCAAATATAGCTTATTTTTGTATCAACGGGGACTTTTTTAATTTTTTTTTTAATGAAGATATAAACTAATGGATTTGGTAAATTTATTTAAAGTAGGTAACGATTCTGTGATTACGACGCAAAGAACTTTTCGTACTCACTTCGCACTTGGTGGACATGCTTTAGTTCCAGATCCTTTGTGGATACCTAAACACTAACCCCGAACTATTGACGAATTGAAAGCAGCAATGCGCCAAGGAATTACAGAAATATCGCTTTTAAGTTACTGTAGGAGTGAAACTTTCAGAAATCAGCTTCGACTGTGTATCGAAAAAAATGGCCGCCACATGAACTCTGTAAATTTCAAAATTAATAAAAATAAATGGTATAGAATAGAGTTTCAGTAAAAAAAAATAAATAGTATTTACAATGGCGTTTTTAATGTGGTAGATGATTATGCCGGACCCTGTATATAAATATAGAGAAATAAACTATGTTTTTCCAAGCGCGGATTTGAGAGGAGGTAGCGTGGTAATTACCCACCTAGAATAAAAAATTTCCACTTTTTGTTAATAATTAAACGGAAAACAGGAAAATTAACCCCCCCGCAAAATTAATAAAAAAAATATCGTCGAAAATAACCCCCCACCCCTAGATTTTAATCTAGATCCGCGTTTGTTTTCTAAATATTAAAATTTAAAACTAAACATTTAAAACTCTGTCCTGGTTCAAAGTGTCCATTACACACTATACATATATTTAACGTAAATTTCGTCTTTCGTCAAAGTTAGCCAGTTTTTAGGCCGAAGTATATTTAACCACTCATCAAATAGCTTGGGGTTCCATTTGGGAAAGCGATGGCGCTTGCAAACATGGTCTTCGCACCAACGAACACAACATTGTTTTCTTTTCAATTTCTTAAGCGATGGATCGCCCCCATCAAAATGCTCAAAATACCGATTGGCCATAATTTAGCAAAAAACACCATAAAAAACAAGCTAAGAAGTCAAAAAATAACGAAAAACTGCATCCACAAACGAAAAATGTAAAATGGAATAAGGCGCTGACTGTGACGTAGCACGGCACTCCGACACAAAATAGGATTCTCGAACATACCACCATCTAATCTAATCGTGTCATTAACTGAACTTACGCATTATTATCCGATTATTTACCATCTTTTTTTAAATTAATGTGTTAGTAAGGGCACCTAAGACTCTTAAACAATCATGATATCAATAAACAAACAGTGGTCTACTCGTTTTATTTACTAAATTCACACATTATCATCCAGCTACTTACTATCTCTTTTTAACTCAAATTAGTGGGACAAGCGCACCCAATCTAAAACAGTCTTGGGATAAGTTTGCAAAGAGAAGTATTTATAAAATGTCATTTTAACACTCAATGTCAATCGACGTTCTTCCATCAGCACACAGTGGGCCCGCGGACCTGATTTTTCGTCAAAAAGGGTTAAATTAAATACATACTGACACTTCTGAACATCTTTACTAAAAAAGAGTAGATAGTCCAGTAGGCCTTGAAAGAAACTATTATTTGATTGACGCAACTTTCAGAAGTGTCATGTTTCCTTTCAACGGAACGCGTTAAAGTACCATATTTGCATGGCGATTTGACCCAGATTTAAAGCCATTTTGCGACAATATTTTATGTGGCATAAAATTCTCATAAAATAAATCTTGTAGAGGGAGGTAAGTAGATTTTATCCCTGTATATTTTGATTTCAATTTTGATGTATAGACAGGTATGGTAATGGTTTTTGCTTGGGATTTCTGAAATTCTATAAAAATATAGATTTCTTATAAATGTTGGACAAAAATTTTGTTGCAGTCATCAACCGTTTTCTTGAAATTTTTATTTTCTTAAAGAGTACATAGCTTTCAAAAACTATATTTTAAAATCTGCTGCCACAAAGTGCCCATGTGAAAGATATTATTAATTTACTAAAAAGGGACTTCTTCGAGAAAAAGTTATATATAGCCAGTCTTAACAAAAGTGCTTGTTTATTATTTTTAAAACACTTTAGGCTAACTTAAACAAATAAAAATAAAAAAATATATATTAATAAAAAGTACAAATAATGTAAAGAATATTAAAAAAATAAAAAGTTAAAAATGAAAAAAATTGAAATGTTCAAAAATCAAATAAAAAGAAGGTCACTCTATAAAAAATACAAACTAAAAATTCTGAAAAACCAAAAATTACAGATGAAGTTTACTTTAACAGGTGGATTGTTTATGAAAAAAAAAGGTAAAAAATCTTTTAAGATAAACGGTTCTATTTTAAATCATCAGCAGTTTACCGAACCTGACTTTTAATAAACTAATATAATAACGTAAACGCTTTAAAAACATTTATTTTGTTGGACTTAAAAACATTTTTTTCTAAAAAAATCATTCTTAATTAATTATGCAGTCGTTAAACTTGCAGGTTCTTATCCACTACAAAGTCAGGGTTACGTTCGTATTATTTTCTAGTTTTTGATACAGCCCTAGGATAATATTGTTTAACTGTTTTTAATATTTTAAATTTTTAGTTTTGTTTTTAGATTTATTATTATGGAAACTTTTCATCCTTCCATGCAGCTTTATTACGCATTACACGATGAGCTCAGTAGTGTAGTAGTGAAGGTTCTATATATATTGGTAACATGCCATCCACTTCTGTCTGTCTGTATGTCTGTCTGTCTGTTGCTGAAGAAGTGAACTTGGTATGACCTTGGGACTAAAAGAAGTGTGTAAGAAGTTGTGAGCAATGACGTAACAACCAGAGGCTGTTGAAAGGCCCTATTGGTCAATGAGTTAGGTGCCAATGCGCGAGTAGGTAAAATGGTGTGTTTTTTTAGTTTGAGCTTCACTAGGTTAGCCTGGTCTAGGTAAGTCTTAATGTGAAAAAGGCCTTAGGTAATTGTTGGTTAAAAAATAAAATAATTTCTAAAAATATTTGTTAAAATTAATCGGGATAGCCTGTAATTTTCTCTGTGTGTTAAAAAATAAAATAATTTTTAAAAATATTTGTTTAAATTAATCGGGATTGTCTGTGTATCTCTTATCATTGTTTATGCAGTTATAGGATAACCTTATGACCCGCACACGTTCCTATTTTATCTAATACAGCTGGTTATTTATGCTATACAGGATGTCTCAAAGTAAATAATTCTTAAATAAAAACTAAAAGTATGTTTGAATTATATATTTTTATTCATATATATCATATAAACCACACTCATCTCGACCATCAAATTTAAAAATAATTGATTGAAGATGTTTTTTCACGTCATAGTTTGGATATATTTTTGTATATTCCAGCGCTGCCTCTGTTAATTGACGTTTCCATAGTTTAGGTAATAATGGGTATAATGTATGGGTAGTTTTTCCTCAATGATGTACCTGCATGAATCAAACCCAAAATATATCCATTCTGCTAACCATTCATAAATATTTTCATAACTTTTCTCTTCTAAAAGTCCTTCTAGCTCAAAGTCAATTTTAGTTGACCAATAATTATTTTGAAAGTCCATCTTACCGTGTTCTGAATTTTAATTTACCACGTCTCGTTGTTGTATTTCGGAAAATATTTCCTTGGTTTTTTCCTGGACTTGTATTTCTACAAATATCACACAAATATGAAGCAATTTTGTTGCCTGTGCTTATTTTAACTATGTCTACTCTTCCACATTTATCACAGCGAAAATTATGATAAATTGATGGTGGTTGGGAACATTTTCTCATTTCACACGCACAACCTATCGCTACGACAGACACAGTAAAACTGATTTATCTAAAATTGTAGATGTAGATAAAGGAATATTTCATCTATGCTAAAACTATTGAACCTACTGCGTTGGTTATTTTATAGTCAACCGTTGAACAGTGTAGATCATCAAAACTTAGTGTTTTTGTTTTCAACCAAAGACAATGTTACCAACCTATGACTGGATTAAACCAAGAATAAAAAAACCCCGTTGCATCTATTGTACCAAAGGAAATCCACATCGACCTGCTGATTGGATTGTAACAAAACACAGCTCTTGTGAACAGAAGAAAAACGAAGAAGTTAAGAAATATATTCAACAAGGCTATCGAGGTTAAAAAGAAGTATCAAAGGTCAAAGGTTACTTTTATTTCAACCTATAAATAGAGGGATTTATAAGTTGAAACTCTTACTTTCAGAAAGAACGCTTTTAAAGATGGTTGAAAATAATACTATTAATAAAGTGTGGGATGAGATCTCTGCGTCACCAGTTATTACAGAGGACTTTATTGGATGGTTTTGTGACCATGTGAACTGGGAAGTAATTTGTCGCAAACAAAGATTATCTGATATGTTTATGGCGACCTATATTAATAAGATGCATTGGCCCAATGTGTCTAGATATCAAAATTTAAGCGAAGCGTTTATGCATATGTTTAAAAGCGAACTCTATTGGCCTTTTCTTTGTCGTTATCAACGGATGTCTGAAAATTTTATAAGAAAAAATGAATGGCGCATCGACTGGGAATACTTATTAAAGTATCAAACACATCTCTCTCCAGAGTTTTTTGAAGAGATGCGTCAGAAACATATGAAACCAGAAGAGGGGAGAATTTATGAAGATGAGCAAATGGAAGAGTCAACTAATATTATAAATGGGAAGAAACAGTTAAATGGTACTTAAAAGCTGTATAATAACCCATCAAATTTCAGAATATCATCAATGGGTGGCTCATTTTAGTTATTTAGTAACTGCTATAATTAGAGGATTGTTGTTCCCATTAAATATGTATTCTAAATGTAATTATATTTTAAGAAAATTAGTAAATAAAATACACCAATAAGTTTTATATGTTTTTCTTTATTTAGTACTAAGCAACATTACTTTTATCTATCCAGCTATTATGTTTATTATCAAATCCTAACCACTTTACAAACACCTTATTTTTGGCACGTTTTAAAATTTTTTCTACTAAATATATATCAGGATATTTTACTTTTTGTAGCTGAAGCTCATAGAATCCTCCCTTAATTTCATTTTTGCTAGCATCCTCCAATAGGTATGTTACTGGGTTGGTGAGCTGAATTTTCTTAACTGTAAAAATTTCAGTGGACCAATTCGGCATATATTTTTTATCAAACACACCTCGTATTTTTGAAATGCGAACATAGTCACCAACCTTGTATTTTGGTTTAAATGTCATCTTTATATGGTTATAAACCGTTTTGAGCAGTAGTTTTTCATGTCTTTTTCGCACCTCTGAGGGTTTCATCCCTATAGTTCGATGTTTCCGATTGTTATAAATTCGAACAATTTTCGGAAGTATATCATACCATTTGTAAGATCCTTGATAGTTAAATCCCTTCCACATTAGGTTTTTAAGGGTTCGGTTTACCCTCTCAACAATTTGAGCCTTTTTTTCACTAAATGAACTATAGTGTTTGACATTGTATCTTTTCAACAGTTTTGCCATAGTCGAATTGTAAAACTCTTTCCCATGATCGGTTTGAAGATGAAGTGGCACCTGTTCCTTAAACACTTTGTCTATAGCTTTCGACACTTCTTCTCCAGTTTTTGTTTTTAATGGAAAGGCCCAAACATATTTCGAGAAACAGTTAATAACCACTAAAATATATTTAAAACCTTTGTTTTCGTTTGCGTACGGTATCACCTCCACAAGATCTGCTTGAAATAGATCATTTAGTGATTTCACAATCACTCTGCGCCTTAAAAAATTAATTCTAGCCGGTTTGTGTATTTCACTAACTACTTCTCGTTTAACATCTGTAATAAAATTATTAACCATCTCTCTTCTCAATAATATTAGCTTCTTGAAGCTCCTCAACTATAGCATAGATTTCGTTTGTGTGACCTGTGTTGCCAGCTGTCTGAGATGCTAATAATAAACGTAACCGTTCTACAAGTTCATTGGGATTATCCCAGTACACGTACTCTATAGGACAATCGGAGTACTCCATCTCCTCCTCTAGATTTCCATCTTTATATATGTCACTAAACAGTTTCTTAAATTTGGTTCAGTAGCTATCGGTGATCACATCTCCAGAGGCCTTATGATGTTTTCTGTTTGCATAGGTGTGTTCAATGATGTCTCTAAAGGCGTCTGCATCATCTTGGGTATACTTTGTAGGCATATTTTTTCGAAAGAGTAATTTGTACAAACCGTGTGTACCTTTATAGCGTTTACCTTTTATAATTAAATCAGCTCTATCAAAATCAATTTTCGAATCACCAATATAAAAATTGTCAATATCAACTCGCCTTACACGAAACTTGGAAAAATAATTTTGTGGGTCAGAAGGCATGGTGGATGGATCATCTAAAAATTCTTTAATATAGCTTGCAAGTGAAGGATGAAACTGACTGTAGTAGTCATTCTCAGATTTATTCATCAAGTCTCTAAGTCGTCCGTTTTCAAACTCTTCTTGCTTTTTGGCCTCATTCTGTGTCTCTGCTGCATCTTTTAACACTGCTTTTCTCAAAAAGTAACCACTTGTGGTGGGCTTATTTAGTTTTTTAGCACTTAAAGAAAAATTTAATTTTCGTTTAGCTCCCTTTTCGGTTGTCGGTGTTGTAGGATTTGGATTTCGAGGAGTTGACTGGAATAAGTCTTGCATATAAACACTTGGTTCATGCATATATTTTTCATCTTCTTCTGCACTGTTATTATCAAAATTCTTATGAAAAATCGATGAAGTTTGCAGATCTTCAAGTTCTTCCTGTTTTTCTTGTTGTTGTTTTTCGTTTTCTTGCTTAATTTTTTGAGGAGTTGTCAATCTGGGTGATAATGAAGGTATATTGACCAGTTTCGGAGGCTTTTTATCGGTTAAACTAGATTCAATATTTTCCAAGTGTTTTGTAATGGGTTGAAATAGGTTAGCCTGTGAAATCTGACCCTGTTTAAAATTTAATTTCTCACGTATTATTTTTCTTTTAGAAATTAATTTTTTCTTTAAGTTTTTTTCACCACTAACCATTTTTATGTTTTCTTCTGACATTTTTATCTATGTTATCTCTACAGGTGCGTTATAACTATTAACACTAAGAAGTATTTGAATCTAAAGATATATAAAGTTATCAAAACGATACCGATATCTTCCCTTATCGATATCACAATCTTTAAAAATTGTCAAAAAATCATACGGTTTTTTCCAGCAGTATGCACACATCTTTTGAAATTCATCAAATGTCATATCAGTGCCAATATGGTTGGTGTATATATGTTTTACATTTAGTAAATCTTGTTTGAATAAAATTAAAACGTTGGCATTGTCTCTTATTAAATGTTTAGGTATTTTTGCATATGTTTGAGAGAGATAGAAACTGTCAATATTATTATGTCGACCCATACTAAAGTAGTCACGCATCACATCTTGTTTATCGCAGGCTACGTCATCAAATATAAAAATGGAAAACGGATTTGCTTCTGATGGAGGAATTATATTTTCGCCACTGTTGTAAGCATAGTACCCTATTTCTTTAATGGGTTTTAATAGATTCTCTAAATATAAATACTTTGGCTAGTATAGACTTTTTGAATACACATACACATTTTTAAACTTTAAACCGTTTGAATGTTCCAAAAGGCTCAATATAAGGTTGGTTTTTCCACAGTTTGATGGGCCCACAATAAGACATCTAATAGATGATGGAAACAGGAAACCATGTCTTGATGTAGTACTTGCATTAATATCATGGTTTTTAACTTCTAAACGCACTTTTTGTTTAACAATCTTTTTCATTTTCTATAGAAATATTATGTCAACTTAACACTGTTGAACTGGTAATGTATAAAAAAAGTAAAGACTCTGCTTTTTATTTAGTCTTAAGTGAAACGCTATGAAGTACTATGTTAGTTCAAACGTTAAAGGGCAAGGGTTGTTAAACAGTGCTATAAATAATCTGCCCTTTGAAATGCATATCCCAGGGTTTTCTTATTGTGGACCTGGGACTAAGCTAGAGAAACGTTTAACCAGAGGGGATAAAGGTATTAACCAACTTGATAGAGCATGCAAAGATCATGACATTTCCTATTCAACTAATATGGAGTTGACCGACCGTCATGAGGCAGATAACGTTTTAATGAGAAAAGCTTTAGAACGGATGCGAGCAACGGATTCAGGCTTGTATGAAAAACTGGCTGCTTCTGGTGTGGCTGCTGCTATGGGTACCAAGCTAAAACTAGGAATGGGTATGGTAAATAATTTATCAAAAAGTGATCAAGTGCCACGTTTAAAGGCAGTGCGTCAGTGCCTAAATATGATTCAACGTGGGATAAAGATGACAAAAAATTATTTGGGCTCTCTTGAAACTCTAGAGGGTCAAATTAAAAATCCATCACAAACAACGAGAAAATCGTCATCATCTAAACCAAGAAAACCACGGTTAAAAAAAGTAAAAAAAGATGAACCTGAAACAGAAGCTATGGAAACTAATTCACCCCCTTTACATAAAGAACCAACCTTGTTAAGAGTCAAAAGAAAGAGAAAGTTAAGCGACTCGGTGGATATTCCTTTTAAATTACCAAAATTTTTAAAAGTCAAAAGAAAGAGAAAGTTTAGCGATTCGGTTGATGTTCCCTTTAAATTATCAAAAACCGACACAGCTGCTGTTTTGAGTGAAGGACCATTGGAGCAGAAGTCACGAAAGCGGAAACTAAGCATTGATAATGAAGAAAATAACAATATGCATAGCAACATTAAAAAACCAAGAGTTATATAAATCTTAAACACCTTCAAACACACATATCAGTTGCTTTCATTCTTGTGTAAACTTTCAAGGTAGTAACATCATTCTTAAAAAATGAGTAAAACGAGAAAATCAAGAAAACCCATAAAAAGTAGAAAAACATCAACTTTTAAAAGAAAGAGGGCACGAATTGTAAAGAAAAAAATCAAAACATTGAGTTTCAGTCAAGCAACAAAAAAGATAAAGAATAGATTAAAACAACGAAAACTACAAGACTTGGAAACTGCAGTCAAAGTTGCTCTCAAGACAGCGGAAAAAAAACAAAGGAAAAGTACGACCTGCACGAATAATAAAACTACCAAAAAAGGGTGGTTTTTTGCCTCTAATACCAATCATGGCGACTCTCTCTGCCCTTGGTGCTTTAAGCAGCGGCACCGCAGGAATAGTGAAAGCCATTAATGCTGCTAAATCTGCAAATCAACAATTGCAAGAGGCTCAACGACATAACCAAAGTATGGAGTCCATTGCTATGGGTAAAGGATTATTTCTCAAACCATATAAACTAGGAATGGGTCTTTTTTTACACAAAGGTGGATGTCAAAAAACAAAAACCTAAAGTTTTTCAAGAAAAGTTTACCGATTTCACTACCACAGCGAGCTCTTACAAATATTGACCTGAAAAAGTATACAAAGCTGTTAAAAATTAAACATTTTAGAGGTGTGTTTATGAGAGATGAACTACCCTCAAAGATACATAAATTTGAGTCGGGGATAATTAATTTAGATAGTAGCAGAGGATCAGGAAGTCATTGGACTTGTTATAAGAAAATTAAAAATAATGTACACTATTTTGATAGTTTTGGTAATTTACGACCTCCTATAGAATCTGTAAGATACTTTAGTTCTAATGGTGACTCAAAAGTACTGTATAATTATAACCCCTACCAGACTTATGATTCTGTAAATTGTGGACACTTGTATACTCAAAGCAAATTTTAAAGGAGGAACAATTTGAAATAAGTATAACAGCTAACCATAATACCTTACAGTGTGAGGTTATATGCAATAAAAAGATTAATTTTGAAAAGGAAAATTCCATTGGAAGTTTACTAGGATTTGCAGGAAAAACTCTAGAGGCCGATAAAAAACATATATCTGAAAATCCGGTTGATATATTAAAAGTGAATGCTATATGTGTTGAGTGCAACTTGGTTATAAACTCTTATAATAACGGAAAAGCAGTGCACATGTTACACATGTTTTACCCCTCTTCTCCTCCAGGTTATAAAATTATAGAAAGACCCTCAAATGTGATATATCTACCAATCAGCACTCATTAAATTGATGATATTTTACTTAAAATAACTGACCAAGATGGAAAACCCATCAATTTTCGTGGAGAAGTGGTCACGATTAGACTGCATCTAAAAAAATCCGTTTAAAAATGGTGTTTTTGTATAATCATAATACTTTTGGTATTCCTTATGAAGAAATTACCGCCTTAGAGGAAAGTAATAAAATGTATAAGAAGAAGATTGATAGTGTACCACCATTTAGTAATAAACAGCTAGTCGAAGAGCTAACACCTGAAAATAGAGCTTTTTTAGTATCTTTAGGATTTAAACTAAAAGGACAATAACTACCATCATAGGCAAAAGACTTAAGAAATTTTGGTATAATTTAAAAGTACGTGTCAGTTGTGGTATAAGAAGAATATTTTTTTCAGTGCGGTGTAGTTTAAAGTGTTTTGAAAAAAATGAGTCGTAACATTCTAAGAGTGGGTGAAAACGTGCTCTATGATAATTCGATTGTGAGTTACCAACTACACACTCATCAACCATATGCTTCAACCACCTTAAACAACAATGATGAAATTCGAATTCCGATACAAACTCAAGACATCTATACCCTGCCTAGTCAAAGTGTTCTTTACCTTGAAGGAAAAGTACTGAAAGATGACAATACTGCCAGCACTAATGTGCACTTTGCAAACAATGGTTTAGCACATTTATTTGATGAAATTCGTTATGAGTTAGGAGGGGTGATTGTGGACCGTGTTAGAAATCCTGGGATTACATCAACAATAAAAGGTTACTGCTCATTCAAGGAAAGTGATGGTAACACCCTTCAAAATGCTGGTTGGACACTTAAAGAAAATCCACCTATATTAGATGGTTCCGGTAATTTCAATATATGTTTACCCCTAAAAACCCTTATGGGGGTATTTGAGGACCATCATAAGATTATTTTAAATGTACGACAAGAACTTGTGTTGATTCGCAGCAATTCCGATTTAAACTGAGGATAAAAAAGAAAAATATAAGGTGGTGTTAAATAAAGTTCATTGGGAAATTCCACATGTTAGAGTGTCAGATGATCAAAAATTGCGCCTTTACAAGTATTTAGAGGGTAACAGAGATCTCAATATTAGTTTTCGAAGTTGGGAATTGCATGAGTATCCACAACTTCAAACTACAACTAATCACACATGGGCAGTGAAAACGTCAAATCAACTGGAGACACCACGTTTCATTATTATTGGATTTCAGGCAGATAGAAAAAACTTGTTTAGTAAAAATATGAGCCGTTTTGACCACTTATCATTAACGAACCTAAAAGTTTATTTAAACTCTGAAGTTTTTCCATATGATAACTAAAATTTGGATTTTCATAACAATCAGTATGCTATTCTATATGAAATGTATGCCCAGTTTCAAAAATCCTATTATTACCACGATCAAAGCGAACCTTGCTTTCACCCGATAAGCTTTAAAAATGATGCTCCACTGGTAGTTATCGACTGCTCTCGACAGAGTGAAGACGTGCTCAAAGGTGGTGCAGTTGACATTAGAATTGAGTTTGAAACGAAAAAAGCTGTACCTGATAAAACTATAGCCTACTGTTTAATATTGCACAATCGACTTGTGAAATACAACCCTCTAACCAGTACCGTAAGGGTAGTTTAAAGAAAAAAAAATGTTTATTTTGGATGTGCAAGGTTTCCAGTACAAAGACACTGAATTTATATGTACGGAAATAGCTATATTAAACACCCATACTAATGAAGTTCGACACCATATCGTTAATTTACCCATGAAGTCCATCTGGTTACATCAAGACTTTAAACGTCAAGCTGAATGGAATACAAACAAACTTCATGGTATAAATTGGGACACTTTTGATTTTAGTTATTTACCATTTGAAAACCTCGCTTTATTTATTAAGGATTTAATTCAAAATGAAACTGTGTTTGTAAAAGGAAATGAAAAAAAAGTTTGGTTATGTAGTTTAGTTAATAATAATGTTGTAGATTTATATGACTTGGGATGTCCCAATATTAAAAAATTAAAAAATTATTGTAATGATAAATTTCACTGTGAAATGCATAATAATAATTATTTAAATTGTGCTAGAGAAAATGTAATTTTGTTAAATAGATGGTATATAAATAAAAAGCATATTCAGTTTTAACCTTTTATTTATTTATTTATATTATATTTATAAAACCACTATCCCTACTACCTACTACTACTACTAAATTACACTACTATTTCTTTAAATTTTTAGGTGAGTAAAACTGACATACTTAAATATCTCAAACTTTGAGGTTGAAAAACAATTTTTGAATTATGTGTTCTTAAATTGTATTTGTTATATCTCGCTAATGTTGTTTTGTTCAACTTTATTGGTTCTGTTATATTAAATTTTAAAAAATGTAAATAAAAATGGTTTTTCAAGAAATGTAAATAAAATCCTACTTTGCAAACACCTAAATCAAAACGATTTAGAACACTAAATGAAAATTGTTTAGAATTTTGACATTTTACAGAAAATTCGTTAAGAAAAATTATATTTATATCAATAAAAAAACTGTCAGATTCACTTAGTTTTACTTTAACCCTATCATGGTTTGAAAGAAAAGGATATGGAGAATGTGGGTAACGAATTGGTAAACCAAAGCGGTTATCTCCTTCAACAAACAGATCGATATCTGTATATCGATCTGTTTGTTGAAAAAGATAGCTTGCAAACCCGCCAGCTATACAACACCTTTTTCCACTTTCATAATACACCATTTTCATAAAATTTTTTACTGTCTCTAAAATTTTATAGTCTTTGTAAGATATGTTTTTGGGGGCATCTACCATTAAGAAGAAAATATTTTTAATGTCAGCTATACTCACCTAAAAAGAAATAAAGAATACTTAAAAATACTTAAAAATACTGAGACAAAACATCGTCTATAATTATTGGTTCTGAGGGTGGTGGTGGTGGTTGGAACTCCACCCTCTTTCGTTTATTTTTTACCTGTGCTGATGGTGGTGGTTGTGTTTTCGATGATGATGGTCCTTGTGTTGATGCTGTTGTCGGCGTTGTTGGTAGGTTGAATTTATATTTTTGTATCACTTGTAAATAAAGATTTAGATCATCTTCGGATTCAAACGGCATTTTTGCCCTAATGTATCTAATAGGTAGTTCCCCAATTTTGTTTAATAATCTTTCGGAATTCGGGCTATAGTCCAAATTGGTTACTACCTTCTCGCTCATTATCTTGGACTTGCCGTGCTCTCTAAAAATTCAAAAACAAAAAGGAATTAGGGGTTTAAAGTGCAGGTACCATAAAAAATACTAACAAGGTAAGTTGAATTTTTTAATAACATATTTTTTGGGGTTGTGTAAATAATTGTATTTCAAATAAAATAAAATAAAAAATTACACTATTTTTAGTTACTCAAATCTATTTTGCCATAAATAAAAAAACTTACCCAAACATTTGCTGCACGCAAACGTACACCTCTCTCAGAGAAAATTCTGGTTTCCACGACCAAAAAATTAAACATGATGGGGTATTCATTTTTTTTTTTAGTTTTTAAAAATATTGATTACTGACAAGTTTACACTGAAGTAAGAACTTTGGATATTTTGGTTAGCCAAAGGCATTGGCTTTTATACCACTTTGATGATGTGATGCTAACATCATAAGTTCATCCTAATCAAAAACGTGGCCCAAAACGTAATCAAAAACTGGTAATAGAAAAGTTCTTCAAAACAATAATTAACTTACCGTTAATTTAAGCGGTATTATTTTAAGACACATAAAGAACAACGAAATCATTACTTTCTGTCAAGATTGTCAGTTCAACCCAATCAAATCGTTTCTTTAAAACACATTTAAGTTGTATGATATCTAGTTTTTTCATTGTGAATACCGTACATGCAAAAGTACTAAAAGTCTCTAATATTATACCCTTTCAAATATTAATTTTTGTTCCACCACTGTATGTTTTTCTTCTCTGCCACTGGAAAGATAAACATTTTTACAAAATTTTCTAAACATTATGTTTTAGTTTAATTGAAAAAAATGACGATTTTTACAGACTCATGGCGCGAGTTACATTGTATCACATCCTACGTCATTCATGTTTTTCTTGTGGAATTTTCCGTTCTTTAATTATACGGGTGAATATAAAAAAGTTTAGCAACTAAATTGTGAACGTTTAAAATTAAACTCAAATGTCTTTTTGACACTTTTGACAGCAATGCATTATAGATCAAATGCAGTTCAGTTGTTAATTTGTTCTGTATTTTGAGATCCAACTGATTTCATATATTTGTTACTTTAAAAATTTCCCTCGTATTCAAGAAGAACTTTCTTATCAAACCAATATTTAATTATATTTTTGACAACATATGAATTCATTCTAACAAAGAACGTTGTTCATAACATATCTTGCACAGTTGAATATTATAGAAAAAATGAGTTCCCAAAGTTTTGATGTGTTGGTGTCTGAGTCTGTAAAAAAGGTTGAACAGGTGAGTAGACTGGTGAAAACAAAAGAGGAATTTAATTATTGGATAGTTTTTCTTCTAAATTTAATTTCAACCGTAAAAAGTTGTGTAAAAAATAAACTTGATTGTGTACAAAACTTTTCTAAATTAGAATCGAATTTGGCACTTTTAAAATATTATTTAATATTACTAAAAAATAAAAAAAGAATTCATTTTGGCAAAACTAATAGGGTGAGGTCGGTCAAAAAAAATTTGGTTTGGGAAGATGTTGAAACGTGCTTTGGTGGTAGAATTAGAACAGGTATTATCACTAATTTTACCATTAAAGACCCCAAGATTTTCTTTAAAAAGGCATTCAAGAGATTTTCAAGTCAAATTAAAAAGTCACCTAAACATTCAATTTTAAAAGTTAATGTAATTTTTTCGGGGAATTTTATTAAATTACATGAAGGTACTACGCAAACTGATGTGAAGGCTTTTTCTACGAGAAACAGTATAATAGACCAAACAACAAATTTAAAAAAATGGTATGAGGAAAACGTTTCTCAAAAAATATTAACCAAGATGGAGGATTTTCAAGAGAGAGATTCTGGTTGGGCTCTGTATGAAATTCTTCATCTCAAGGTTAATATTAATAAACACACCCCCATCAACTGCGGTGATTCAACTTATGTTGAATCACCGCAGTGGATTAAAAACACCAAGGGGGTGATCAATATTCAAAATAAAGATAATTATTGTTTTCTTTGGTCTATTGTGGCTGCTTTACACCCTGCTGCTCATCATAGAAGCAAGACTTCCTCGTACCGTCATTTTAGTCAGGTGGGGTTGAATTATGAAGGTTTGGAATGTCCTATGCGACTAAAAGACATTTCAAAATTTGAGAAACTTAATAATTTATCAATAAATGTTTTTGGAGTTGAAAAGAATGAAATCCTACCTTGTTTAAGCAAATCAGATTTTTCCAAACGAATTAATTTATTAATTTTATCGTGTGGTGATGATGATGTAGTTGATAGTGAAAATGAGATAGATGTAGATTCTGAAGATTTTGAAATTCTCCACGTTGCCCTAATAAAAAATCTTTCACGTCTTATATCAAGTCAGGTGGGTAGACAAAATCATAAAAAATGGGTATGTGATAGATGTTTAAATTGGTTCGTTTCTGAGGCAGTGCTGCAAAAGCATTATTTAGATTGTAAAAATTTAAATTTTACCAAACTAACTCTACCAAAGAAAAATGACGACATTTTGAAATTTACAGAATTACAAAATAAAGAGCAAGTGCCTTTTACAATTTTTGCTGATTTAGAAAGTTTGTTGGAAAAAATTGACAACGATGACAAAAGTGCATCATCACCATCGAATACACAAAGAATTCAACACCATATTCCTTTTGCGATTGGGAATTATGTGAAATGTTCATATGATAACTCGCTCTCCTATTATCATCAAATTGTAGGAAATGATTGCATTTCACGTTTTACTCATGAGTTGAAAAGAATAGCAGAAAAGTTGAGTAACATTTTTTCAAATATTGTTCCTTTAAAACCGTTAAACACTATGGAAAAGTTTGATTTTAATAATGCAACCCATTGTCATATTTGTGAGAAGGCTTTTCAAGAGGGAGACAGAAAACATTTAGATCATTGTCACTTGACGGGAAAATATAGGGGAGCAGCTCATCCGGGTTGTAATTTAAATTTTAATGATTCACACAGTGTTCCTGTAGTATTCCACAACCTTTCTGGTTATGTAAGCCATTTCCTTATAAAATCTTTAGCAAAGGAGGTAGAGGGTAGAATTCAACTTCTCCCTGTAAACAAGGAAAAATATATTTCGTTTACTAAATACATTGAAGGCACCAAAGTAAATTTTCGTTTTATTGATTCTTTTCGGTTTATGCCTTTCGCGTTAGGCAAACTAGCTTCATATTTAGATGATTCCAAAAAGACAATTTTAAAAAGTTTTTACAAGGAAGAGGAAAAATTTTAATGAGTTACTCGTAAGGGTGTCCTGCCCTATGAGTATCTCGATTCTTGGGAAAAGCTACATGAAACTGTTCTTCCTCCTAAAGACGCATTTTATAGTACTTTGGAAGGAAAAGGTGTTTCAAATGATGAATACAAAAGGGCACAAACAATTTGGAATACCTTTAATATTAATTCGCTTTTGGAATATGCGCTTTTTTACATGAAAATTGATGTAATTTTGTTATCTGAAATAATGAGCTCGTTCCGTGACATCTGTCTATCCACCTATAAACTTGATCCGCTTCATTATTTTACCAGTCCAGGATTGGCATTTTCAGCCATGCTTAAACAGTGTAAAATAGAGCTACAACTTTTGACTGATGTTGATATAATCATGTTTATAGAAAGAGGGATAAGAGGTGGAGTTTCACAGTGTTCAAACAGATATGCCAAAGCCAACAATAGGTACATGGGAGAGTCATACAACCCCAATAAGGAAACATCATATTTAATGTACTATGATGTTAATTCACTTTATGGCACAGCTATGACTTTACCATTGCCCTATGGTGGGTTTGAATGGGTTTATAACAATTCATTCACTGAGGAGGATATATGTAATATTTCAGATGATAGTCCCATAGGGTACATTTTTGAAACAGACATTTCATACCCTGCTAACCTATTTGAAATACATAAAGACCTTCCTGTCTGCCCTGAACATCGAGTGCCACCCAACTCAAAAAGTAAGCTACCCAAACTGATGACTACACTTTACAATAAAGAGCGATATATCATCCATTATCGTAACTTGAAACAGGTCCTTGGTTTGGGTTTAAAAATTAAAAAAATTCATAGAGTCCTTAAATTTAAACAGTCTCAATGGTTGAAACCCTATATTGAATTAAACATCCATATACGTCAGCAAAGTAAAAATGAATTTGAGAAAAACTTTTACAAATTGATGATTAATTCAGTATTTGGCAAGACTATGGAGAATGTTCGAAAATATAAGGATGTTAAGTTGGTAACTCGATGGTCGGGTCGTTTTGGTGCGCAATTCTATATTTCAAAACCTACTTTTCATAGTTTAACCATATTTGATAAAGATATGGTTATTATTGAAATGTCTAGAAACAACATTATTTTCAATAAGCCCATATATGTAGGATTTACAATTTTGGACTTGTCAAAAACTTTTCTTTATGAATTTCACTATAACTATATTAAAACGAACTTTGGAGATAAAGCCCTTTTGCTATATACGGACACAGACAGTTTAATTTATAACCTACATGTTGATGATATATACAAACATATGAAAACTGACATGACAAATTTGACACATCTGACTACCCACCAGACAATATTTTTAACATGCCATTAAAAAAAAAAAAGTTTTGGGGCTCATGAAAGATGAAAATAATGGTGCTATAATGACAGAGTTTGTAGGATTACGGTCTAAAATGTATAGTGTGAAGATTTTGGAAAATAAAAGCGATTTGCAAAATCTTCAAACTAAACTTGAGCAGAAAGGTCTTTCATTAACAGAGGTTCAGGAACAATGTTTAAATTTAAATATTAGTAAAAGAGCAAAGGGTGTAAAAAAGGCTTCACTTAGAAAAATTACATTTAATGACTATCTTGAGTGCCTTTTTAAAAATAAAATCACAGAGATCTCTCAAACCATGATCCGATCTCACAAACACGAAGTGTACACAATCAAACAAAAAAAGATTGCTTTAAGTCCTTTTGACGATAAACGTCAACTATTACCCCACTCCACCAACACAGCACCATGGGGCTATCCAATAACTTAAATAAATCTGAAATTTAAACTAGTCTACAGAATCCTCTCAACTTGTTCAGACATCGGACACTGTGTGTGTCTAGGAACTCATTAAACTAGGTAAGTAAACAACCTAAAAAATTAACACCTAGAAGAAAAAAAAAATGATAAATAAAAAAATCTGTAAAAAATTATACTTAACTTTTAATTGTTATTTCAGTCTAACCGAGATACCACCACAACAATGAACAAGAAATCATCACATCAAAAAACAGAAAAAGACAACCTAGAAATTTATCAAGCTACAAATAAAACATCACCACAAGGATGGCAGAAGAAAAATAACATGAAAAAGATTGCAGAATGTGTGACAACCAAGCAACTTGGGTTTCTGGACCAGATGGATAGTAGTAGTAGTAAAAATGTATGTGTTTACTGTAAAAGAAACGTTTGTTTCTGTCAAAACTATTCACATTGCAATATTGGCACTAGGCTTTGTTCTAGTTGTAAGCAAATGTTTTGTTTTTGCAAGAAATCAATTGAACATCATAAGAACATAGAAAAATATTACGCAGTAAGAGGTGAACAAGACCTATTTTGCTATGAGCAAATATCTCCTTCTCCTCGTTAATATATATATGTTTAAAATTAAATAAATTAAAAATAAAATATTTGAAGTATATTTTCTTATTTTTTCAGATCCAAAAGACATATATCCTGTGTCGTGCACAAGTACCAAACAACTTTCGGATATGCAAATTTTGTTTATTGGAATCTGCAATCAAATACCCAGAAACAAGAAAATTGGCATGCAGAATTTTTCAACAGAAATATAATTATAACATCAAGTTTGACTAATTTTTATATTTTTCTTTCACTATTTTATTTTAATAAAAAGACTTACCAAATATTATTTAATAAATCACTTATTATTTTCTTTGATACCCTATCCTCTTTTTGACTCATTTTATATAAAATTTATTTTGAAAAAATGTGTTATGTCAATCAAAAATGCTTACTATAAACTATAAACATCTCTCAGTGTACAAAATTATTATAAAAGTTGCATCATATTTTTGCTAATTAGATAAAATAAGAACATGTGTGGGGTCACTAAGGTTATCCGACAAGATACTCGTGCAATCATTTTTTAGAAATTATTTTATTTTTTAACACACAGAGAAAATTACAGGCTATCCCGATTAATTTTAACAAATATTTTTAGAAATTATTTTATTTTTTAACCAACAATTACCTAAGGCCTTTTTCACATTAAGACTTACCTAGACCAGGCTAACCTAGTGAAGCTCAAACTAAAAAAACACACCATTTTACCTACTCGCGCATTGGCACCTAACTCATTGACCAATAGGGCCTTTCAACAGCCTCTGGTTGTTACGTCATTGCTCACAACTTCTTACACACTTCTTTTAGTCCCAAGGTCATACCAAGTTCACTTCTTCAGCAACAGACAGACAGACATACAGACAGACAGAAGTGGATGGCATGTTACCAATATATATAGAACCTCCACTACTACACTACTGAGCTCAATTTTACCTTAAACAACCCCAAGTACCAAGTTTGACACAAATCGGTTTATAAATAGGATAGTCTATTGGATAAGGATTTTGGGTCCGCCGTGCTAGTTTTGTTTGTTTGAGTAAAAAATTATAATAAGCCATTTTAAACACCGTAGAGTTCCAAATTTAATATATATCGCTTCATAAATGTAAACGTGCTCCATTTCGGATCCGCCATGATATTTTTTGTTAGGTTTGGCCAGAAATCTTAATTATCAGCTTTATACACTCCAAAATTCCAATTTTGATACATATCGGTTCATAAATAGAAAACTCTGCCGTTTTGGATCTGCCATGTAAGTTTTTTAAAGTTTGAGTTCATAATTATAATCAGCGACTTTAGACACGCCAAAGTTCTAAATTTGATACCTCTTGGTAAATAAGTTTTTTTTTTAAATTTAAGTCAAAAATAATATTTAGCGACTATTAACACTCTAAAGTTTTAAATTTTATACTCATTGGTTCATAAATAGCAAACTTCGCCATTTTGGATCCGCATTTTGATTGATAATTACTTTTTTCTCATTTTAAAACAAAATCTTGTTACAAAACATATTTTTCTAATTTTGGTCAAAAATTAGGTCCGGGAGCCCATTGTGCAGCTCTATGAGTTGGACAGCAATAAAAAAATTTGCTGTGCTTTAAAAAGAGATGCAAATGAGTATGTTCCAAAATTACAATTTATGTCGGGGTGCAGGTTTTTAGTGACGTCACGAGTCAGCACCTAATTACATCACCGTCATATTTTTATCTATTTTGCCAAGGTCAATGTCAGTCAAAATCAAAAACAAATTGTCAAAATATACCAAGAGTAGCGGTTAATATATATTGCGACAGCACAGAACTCTGTCCGTAATATTTTTATACCAGGTGTGACGGTCTGTAATCAGCGCCTCTCGAACTTTGTATTCCGAACTAATGTATACAGGGAGTATGTATAACAGTGCTTACACCTTATTAGTAACATAAATTTGAAAAAACAAAATTATTTACTGTGCTGTACTCTTATTTAAAGGCAATGACCAAAAATGATATCCATATAGCCCACTTTTGGTAGAATCATCCAATTATAGCACGCAACTGAACAGAGAAAGATAGCGCTAATTGAAGCCATTTCTTTTGCGCCTCATTTAATTCTCCCGGACAATATACTATTTGTAGAACGAAGACCGGCAACCAGCTCTGCCGTCCAAAGCGAAATGGGAGTAACTGCAAAAACTTGAAAATTGAGTTATTGGCATTTTGGACTTCTAGTTGATTAGTTGGTCTCCTCAAAACTCAAAAGCTGTTTACATTTACTGTAATTGTCAAAATGACAGTGTTACCTATAAGCGCAACTCCAGAAGTCTTATCAAAGGGGTTTATATCAGTTCAGCGTAAAATGCAGTTACAACCTTTTCGTTTTGGACAGCAAAACTTGACCTTCGAAAACCAAAGAACACATAAATTGGTTTGGAAACGTCCTAACGCCCTAGCCAGCAATACCCTACGGGTGCCGCAGCTATCCGTTCCATAGTAGGGTATTAGAAGTCCCTTACCGATTCTGCACATGCGCAGTTCAATACTGATACAGACAAATAAAAAGAGAAGCTTTTTTACCCTATTTGCTACTTACACATTCGGTGGAATATAATCCTTAAGCGGTAAATAAAGTCCGGCTCTGCATTTTTCATCGACTCCCGAAGCAAATCTGTTAACCAGGACCGTATCACCCATGTTCAAGTTGCGTTCATACATTAAAGTTACGTGAGACCTCCTTTTTGATACGACCCTGTATAAAAATAATATTTATCCATACAGAGTGTTAACGGTACGAGTATAAACATTTTAATGAGTGACACAGGGATCCTAGACGAGGCCGAAATAAGAAACTATTTTGTGTACTCCAAGTCTTACTTAAAGGCAAGTCCTTTTAGAAAGCTTTCCGGTCTCAACAGGGATCGACCGATAAAGTACCAAGAGACAGAAAAATATTTTACCGCTCTCTCTTTTAGTCAAGTTGCTAATAACTTATGTCATTTAGACAGTAGTAATGTTGACAGTTATTAAATTGCGTTGATTTTGATTGTTTTAGACATTTCTATCAATAATAGCCAAATAAAATTTAAAATATTGGTTTTATTATAGCAACTTATAAATTGCTCTAGCTTTTGAGTATTAACTATCTTAATGTTTACTGTGCAGTATGTTTGTTGTATAATATTTTATTTCGGTTAAAAACATTAATATTTATAAGTTTCAGGTGTTTGTTTCGAACCGGAGAACAACACTTTCCGTACAATTTTTGTTACGGAAACCGTCACTTTACCGGTATTTTCTTTTGGAAATCGTTACGGTCACAACAGGGACCGGTAAAGAACGAACAGACCGGAAAATACATATTTACGGTCCCTATTTCAGGCGAGGTGATCATAACTTCTGTTGAAAGCTTGTTAACAGTTTTTAATTTGTGTTTATTTTGATTTGTTTGACATTTCTAATAAAGTAATCTAAAATATATACAGGGTGTCCCAGAACTAATGGTACATAGTTAAACCGTAGATTTCCTGGGTCAAAATATTACGATTTAGCCACACTTACCTTAGCCCAAAAGTTCGTACTAACCGAGATACAGGGTGTTAAACTTTATTTTTTCAATTCGATTTTCATTAATAACTTTTTTACTAATTAATATTTTTGCAAAAAATAACAAGCGTGTAAACTTTTTTGAAATTGGCAAGATGATTCCGTTAAAAATGTTGATGTACAATGTACAGGGTGTTCCTTGGACCACTACCATTACATTAAAATCACTGTATTTTTTTTGTGCCTCGGTGTATACCAGTTTTTATGTAAAATAATAGTTTTTCCATCCTTTTTATCTAAAAAAGTTATACTGTTCTAAAGTCGCTCAGAGTAACGGTTTTTGAGATTTTTGCATTTAAAGTTTTTATTGCATGTGAGTGAAATGCCTAAATTATGTATGATACTTTCTTCAATTCTTTTTACTAATTAATATTTTTGCAAAAACTAACCAGCAAGTAGGTTTTTTTGAAATTTGCAAGACGATTCCGTTGAAAAAGTTGATGTACAATGTACAGGGTGCTCTTTGGACCACTACCATTGCATTAAAATCATCAGTGTATTTTTTTTGTGCCTCGGTGTTGTAACGAAAATTATCATGTGGATAAAAGAAAGTACATATTTCTTTTTGTAGCGTTTTTTCTTATCTTGGTTTTTTTTTCTCGCAGCCGCGTATTCCGAATCAGGTGGTCACTTTGTTAAAAATATATTGACAACTGGTAGTGTACACGAATGGTGCATTTTAATTTTCCAAAAAAGAGTGTTTTTTGTGAAGGATTTATACCGGTGTTACATTTTAGGTATGTACCCTTTAGATTTAATTATATTTAGGGTTTTCTCTGTCACCTATTTTGCTATTTTCGTTTTTGTTATGATAGGGCATTACTTCTTCTAAAACAGGTTGTTGTGTTACATTTTAGTTGTCAAAAATACAAAAATTTGTAAGCTACCCTGGCCTGTTTTTGACGATTTTACCCACCCCGTTACAGTGTATACTTAAGCAGGTTTTTAAACAGAATATGATTTTAATTATTACAAACAGTTCTGTAGTTTTAAGAAAGTTTGATAGAATAGACGCAGACAGCAACTTTATTGGATTTTATTGTTTTTTATTTTCAAAGCCTACTATAATAAACAATTTTAAGTTTGATTTACTATTTGTCAATTTTAAAATTTTAACTTTGTTGCTGAGAGCGCCATGCTTAAGAAATTTTATATTTTTTTCAATAAATAATAAAATATTAATTTTATTAATAATTATTATTTTCTTTCAAAACAATAAAAAAATAGTTGCATTAATAATTTTTAAAAACACTAATACGAAGAAGTTTTTGTTCCTCATGAAAAACATCGCCCTACAGAGTTGCAATAACGAACAATAACTTACAATTGTTTTAACACACTTTTGATAACTCAAGAACCATTTTGTATATTTTTTAACTTAATATTTCTTAAGAAAACATCCAATCTTTAAATGCTATAAAAAATTATTGATTATAGCTAATATGTATGAAGTAGGTAAGAATTTAATCAAAAATCTTTTACGCATACAATAAAAACTTATAATTTAAATATCTTAAAAACCGTTGTTCTAAGCGACATCTAAACGCTATAACTTTTTCACTTCAAAAATTAAAAAATTAATGTTTTTTATAGAATCTTGTATACACCGAGGAACAAAAAAGTTAGACCTATTTTAATGTAACGGTACCGAGCCAGAGAACATCCTGTATAATATTTTAATTTTTTTTGACCAAAATTAAATTGTCCATGCCCAAAAATCATCAAACCCAATTTCTTGTGCAAAATTATTAATTAGTAGAAAGAATTGAAGAGAGTATCATACATAAATTAGGCAGATTACTCACATGCAATAAAAACTTTAAATGCAAAAAAATCAAAAACCGTTGCTCTGAGCGACTTTAAAACAATATAACTTTTTTACATAAAAAGGATGGGAAAACCATTATTTTACATAAAAACTGGTATACACTGAGGCACAAAAAAAATATACTGATTTTTATGCAATGGTAGTGGTCCAAGGAACACCCTGTACACTGTACATCAAATTTTTCAACGGAATCGTCTTGCCAATTTTAAAGAAACTTACACGCTGGTTAGCTTTTGCAAAAATATTAATTAGTAAAAAAGTTATTAAAGAAAATCCTATTGAAAAAATAAAGTTTAACACCCTGTATCTCGTTTAATACGAACTTTTGGACAGAGGTAAGTATGGCTAAATCGTAATATTTTGACCCAAGGAATCTACAGTTTAACCATGTACCATTAGTTCTGGGACACCCTGTATAAGTGTTTTGTACTAAAAATAAGTTTAAATTGGGAAATAGCCAGTTATAAAGTATTATATTGGTTTTAGGTAATTTTCATAATATCTACATATAAAGTATGTTTGTGGCATTTTATATCGTTTAAAAAAATTGATAATGTCATATGGAATAGGTTTTGGTAGATTTATGTCGGTTAACACGACCGGAAACTAATTTTACAGGTCTCCCGGGATCACCGGAGGTTCTACGGGGGGGGGGGAGTACAGGGGGTTCCGAACGACACCGTGGAACTGTGACGAAATGTCTTTCTTCCTTATAGACCGGTGGACGTTTTCGTCCCGCCATGGATTTAGTTTCCTTGGTTCTCTGTCGTTTCACTCGTAGAATGAAAAATAGGTTTCACCTATTTTGTATTATTTTTGATTTACCTTGTATCTTGTAGTCAGTTTGTTCTACCTTGTGTCAGGCAAGCCACGCTGAGGAAGAAAATACCTTTTAACGAAACACCGGTGTCCATGGTTGACTATACTATAAAGTTGCCTTTTATACTTTGTTAACTCATTGTTTTCGGTTCTAAACTGACACCGTGGAGACGGTGATAGCATGGGGCGAGTTCGTAAAGTAATCGATGAGCTTATCGATGACAAACTCAGGTTCCTAAATTAATCAGTGCAATTCGTTGAAATCCATCCAGTTTGTAAATTATCTGATGAATTCCACCAAGTCACCAATCGATGGCATCAATGCTCACCGACTCTGGGGGTCGGTGAGCAATCTTCGATGAATGTCAGTTACGTCAAAATCAGCTGCGTTTTCTTTTTTTTATTCGGCTGATTGATTTTTAAAATTTTTTTGTTGTTTTTTTTTTTGTTAAATGCCCCCACGGTGTGAGTAAGCAAAGTTGCGATGAACATCTTGGAAGATATAAAGCCCTTATCATTATTTTTGGGATAACTTTTTACGATTTTTTTTCGCTGGCCTATGCTATTTGTTATGGTAACAGCTGATTACTATCAAAAAGTTTTCTCAAAAATTATGGAATGAACTATAGATAGTGACTCAAAACTAGGATGATGAAGATCTGGAGTTGGTATCACCAGAACGCGGCATTAAAGAATTGAAGGTTGCGTTGAAAATATTGTTTCCATGTGCTTGTGCAGACTCTTTTAGAAAAAAATAAAAATCTAAAAAAGCCTGGTTAAGAAATCTGATTTTATTGCGTTCTTTTTTATTTTTCGATGGTCATCGGACTCACCAATCAAAAATATCAGATGAACGTCATACGTCATATTTCAAAAAACCGATGTCATCGGTGAGCATTAGATTACTTTACAAACTCGCCCATGGTCTGGTTGAACTGTAACGAAATGTCTTTCTTCCTTATTGACCGGTGGACGTTTTCGTCCCGCCATGGACTTAATTTCCTTGGTTCGCTGTCGTTTCACTCGTAGAATGAAAAATGTGTTTCGCCTATTTTTTTATTCTTTTTTATTTAGAAAGATACAGGGTGTTTTAATTAAAAAAATATTTTTTCATCGTCATTTTCAAACCACTCTAGATATCTTTATAAAATTTGGTACACGTCTTTATGCATCGAAAAGCATTTTTTGGTGAAAAATAATTTTTAAAAATTGTAACAGTGGCGTCCGTGTGGGGCTTGGATTTAATATTTTTGAAGAAAAATATGCTTTTTCTTTAAACAAAAATATATTTTTGATATCCCCGTCTAATTTAGAGCAAATTCAGTCTCCTGACCTATTTTTGTACGGTGCACCATTTTATTTTCATTAACACATTTTATTTCGGAAACGAAGCTTTTTCGGTCCCATGTTTTATAACATTTTGGCTATGAAATAAGCCAAAGAATCGCCTACTTTCGGATGTACCATTAATTTAGGAACACCCTGTAAAAATAGCAAATTGCATTTTCTTACCAGTTTAAAGGTTTGACAAATTCACCCTTGGTTGGAAAATTGACAATTGGTTCATAATCCGAGACATTCTGTTTAAATTCTTCACCCAAATAAAGATGTTTACTTGTGCATTTTCTTACAAGGCTCTACTAATCATTTTGTATAAAAAAATAATTAATTTTTAATAACGAAAATACTATACTAAAAGTTTGTTTTCTTTATTTCATCGAATTGCTGTCCGTTCTGGGTCTTAGAATTGATAATCATTTTGAAAGAACAGAAGATCTTTAGCCAATAGCAAGCTCTTAACCTTTGTTAAAAAATTTAAAAAAAAAAGATAAAAATGCATTTTATGTACTAAAGGATTAAGGCATTTAATTTTGCTTTGCTTAAATTGCTTAAAGGAAGAGGCACTAAATAAATTGTTTACCGGGATGCGTCAGATGAGTTGAATTTGAGAGATGTTGAAGGCCAAACCTTCCTGATATTTTTTCCAAAAAAAATTGGTGTGGTTGTAGGATTTGTTTTCGAGCTATTCTTATTTAAATGCGCGCCACTGAAATATGAAAAAATTGTACTTTTTTTGTAATAAGTTATCGCCAAATAAAAATAAAAAACTGATATTAGTCTTATTTTATTGAAAAAGGAGTCCTTTTAGGAATTTTATGAATTTTTGACATATAATTTGCGTCGCATAACTAGAGTATGGCTCAATATTATTTAAAAAAAGCACAGGAAAAATACCTGAGATTTATTAAATATAAAGAAAGGAATCTAAGAATTCATAGTCAAAATTAACCTCACTTGCTTTCATGTGAGTCGTTTTAACTATTGTATAGTGATGTTTGCATAATAGGTTGCGTGATTAACATACAGGGTATTTCAAACATTTTTTTAATTCAACGCGTGACATGTTTACTAATTGTCTACGGAAGAGTGTACATACCGGAATGCTTCAAATTAAGTGAATTAGATATATGTTAGAGCCCAAACCATGAAACCTGATACTTGCCTCAAAAAAATTGGTACATCATCGGTTTGGTTTTCGAGTTATAATTATTTAAATGCGCCCCACTGGAATATCGAAAACGGTGAGTTTTTGTAGTTTTTTTTGCTATAACTTCTCGTCAAATAGAAATAAAAAAACCAATAATAATTTTATTTTTTTGAACAAAAAAAATCTTTTTAAGTATGTTCTTATTATTGACATGTAGTTTTTGTCACATATCTACAGAGTGGCTCAAATTATGAATAATAGAAATACAGGAATAATAATAAACTTAAAGGGTATTTTAAACATTTTTTGAATTCGCATGGCATGTGTACTAATTGCCTATGGAGTAGTATGTTTACTGGGATGCGCCAGATGCGGTGAATTTAAGATAAGTTAGAGCCTAAACCGTCCAAATACTTGTTTCAAGAAAAAGTGGGTTGTCATCGGTTTTGTTTTCGAGCTATAGAGTAATTCCACGGCAAATCATCCAATGGGGGTAGCTGCCATGTCACGAAAAAAATCCAAATTTTGATAACATGTATTAGTGTCCTTAGGAATACCGAATTAACAAATTTTAATTTTTAATGTCGCCTCCCGTATTTTACAGGCCACTTTAAAAGTAAAAAAAATAAGAAAATCAGTTGTGGCCTTATTTTTTTTATTTCTATTGTATTAAATCTTATGTAAAAACAAATTTGACGGAAGAACTGTTTAATATTGGTTGGATAATCCTATAGAGAAAAAAAAATTAACCTCACTTTTTTGACATGGCAAAAATAGTTTTAAAAAAATAGTAAATTTTATGATTTTCTCGATTTTTAATTATTTATTTTGACATGGCAAAAATAGTGTTAAAAAAATAGTAAATTTTATGATTTTCTCGATTTTTAATTATTTACACCGGTGCTGAATATAGTCCATCAAAAAAAAGTCTATACGCACATTAAAGCTCAGTGGCTTGACTATCATACAAGGCAAAAGAAAAATTTCTAGGTCTATTGCTTTCAGCAAACTAAATTTTTTAAAATTGGAAAAACAGCAAAAACCGCAAAATTGCCAACTTTTGACTAAAAAAATTGTCATGTCTATCTGTCATTAAAATTTCGCTTGTGCCTTGTTTTACTTAACAATGTATCGTCTAAATAAAAGTAAAATAAAAAATCTGGGTCTGTCATTTTAACATCAACTTTTAAGCTATTTGGTTAAAGCATGTAAAAAATCAAATTTTTTTATTGAGTCGCAAAAGAAAAAAAATTATGTATAAAAATCATCGTCAGGGGATCTTATTTATAGCCACATACTGTTTTGCGTGACATCCTAGTTTGTGTGTTCAAGTCCCATCTTCGTACACTGTCGGAAATTTTTTTTTAGTTTTAAGTAGACATTTTTGGTGAGACACGGACATTAATTAGTTTGTTTCTTTGGTAAATGAAATGGTTCAGGTTTAACAGTGGCGTACGCAGGAGAGAGGGGGGTTGGAGGCCTAATCTTTCCAAAGGCATTCAATAACTTCTCCTAAATATTGAATTTTTCTGAAAGAAGAAATAAATGGTTTTCCAGGACTTTGCTTTTACTCAAGCCCCCTCTCCCAACCCCCTTAGAAAATTTCTGCATACGCCACTGGGCATTAAAAAAACTAACTACAAAACTAACGCATGGTAAAAGCCCATGTGATGCGTTTGGAGGTACTGTGAAACGATTTGTTTTACATTAAAATCTCAAACAAACAACAACTGGACACCATTTTTTCACTCCTCTGGATGATTTAACTATAGATGCTAAATTTACTTCAAGCTCAGAACTTCTTTTCCGATTTTTTAAATATGACAGTAGGTAACTACTAAAAAAGTAAATAAACTTTTACAAAATTTGTGTAGTGACCTTATGAAGAGAGTTTAGATCATAATTTATTGAACAGTGCTCATATAAATAAACTTTACCTTAATTTGCAGGGGCGGATCTAGAAACTTTATTTTGGGGGAAAATATCTTAATAAATATTTCACAAAACTATTTTGCATAGTGACCAGGAGGTGTATTCTGTGTGTCAAAACTGAGTAAAGTTTCAGATTTGGGGGGGGGGCATCCCCCCCCGTAGCTCCACGCCTGTAATTTGTGATGCAATTTAACATCACTAAAAATATTAAAATAACAAAAAAATGTGTAGTGACCATAAGGATTACAGACCCAGATTTTTTATTCTTGTTTTTAAAAGTATATGATACATTGAAAAATTTACCCTACTTGATTACCACCATCCAGCACCCCGATAGACAGGGTCATTTTTGATGCTGAAGTTGAGGAATTTCCCAGATATTCTTAACTTCTTCGTGAAACTCCAAGGTAACGTCTACTTTTTAAATATGTTTTATAAAAGGAAGATATAGTCCTTGAGTATAGCTTTCCAACACTGTATCAAAAATTTAAGAAAACATTACCCCAAAAAAATATGAAAACTTCGAAAATTTCTGCGTTTTTTGGATATTCTCTAAATTGCTCTAATTAAGCCAGTATAAAAAATGTTGCTAAACATCACATTTTTTTGAAAACTACTTTTATGCATGTTTTCAAAATTATAGGTTAATTTTTTTTAGGTTCTGTTTACTATGAGCATAATTTTTTTCTTTAAAGTCCCATTTTGCCCGTTTTTAGACTTTTCAAATGCGTGTACAACATACTAATTGGATTAAAAAATCTAAAATTGTGCAAAAGTGGTTAAGCATGAGCTGTTTCATTTAGTAAGCATGATTAAAGAAAAAAATTAAATGTCAGGGCAACAATTTTTTTGTAAATTGGATGACTTGGCGTGGAATTGCTCTATATTTATTTAGATGCTGGAATATAGGAAATGTGACTTTCTCTAGGGGACGAAAAGGGGTTTACTCATTTCTTTCCGGGGATTCTAGCAAAAATTTTTTGCATCAAAAAGAAAGCCTGTGAACAAACTTAATGGACAAAATTTTAAATATCGTCTTTTTATCTCTTTAAGGCGATAGAAGTTGTAGCAAAAATCCATACGAGTATAGATCGAAAACGAAACCAATACCCACAATTTTTTTAAGCAAGTTTCAGGATGACTACAGCTCTAACATATCTCAAATTCACCTCATTTGACTTGTTAAGGTATTTTAGCAGGGAATGATTGTTCATATATTTTAGGAGGCAGTGTTTTTATATTGTATTGACTAGAACTGTATAGCATGTCGTAGAGTTTTTGATTAATAAAAGTCGTCAATTATTCTAATAATAATTGTCCATAGTTTTTCCAACTTTCCATAAGTTATCCACGGATAAACCTCACCAATTCTAATAGGTTATGGGCCCAGATCACGTAGCAACTTATGGAAAAGCTGATGCAAGGAAATAGAGCAAGTTTGGTTTGATAAAACAACTTGGAAAGTGGACCAACGACCATGGCAGGTAATTGGACTACCATTGAAAAATTACAAGGTAGGGAAAATTTTTCCGATTGGAAATTTTCTATGAGAGCTCCTTTAGAGCTAGATGATCTGTTCGGCGTTGTAAATGGGACGGAAACTGATAAGAAGAAAGACAAAAAGGCTCTTTCAAAAATTATTTTGTCAGTTGATAAACTGAACTTTGTGCACATAAAAGAAGCCAAAACAAGTAAAGAAGCATGGGATAATTTGACGAAAGCTTTTGAAGATTCCGGACTTACAAGAAAAGTTGGACTTTTAAGACAGTTGTGCACAACACAGTTAGATAATTGTAGCAGTATAGAAGATTACTGTAATAGAATAATAACGACCGCTCACAAGTTAAACGACTTAGATTTTAAAGTGGCAGACGAATGGATAGGAACATTATTGTTGGCGGGACTCCCAGATGAATATAAACCTATGATTATGGGAATAGAAAGTAGTGGCATTAAAATTACTGCTGATTCCATAAAGGTAAAATTACTGCAAGACGTAAAAGCAAAATGTGATCCAAAGTCAAGCACAAGTGAGCAGGCAATGTATACAAAAGGGTATAAAAATGCAAAGAGGGGACCTAAATGTTATGGTTGTGGCAAACTTGGGCATTATGAGTCTCAATGTAGAAGTAACAAATCCAAGAAAAATGAAATAACTAAGAAACAGACTGAAAGAAAAGGTTCAGCATTTTTGAGCATGATGACCTCAGGAAACTTTAATGAAGAGGGATGGTTCTTGGACTCTTGTGCATCAGTACACATAACAAATCAAAAAGAAGTTCTGAAAGAAGATTTAATAAATATTAATGCCAGAATTAAAACTGCAAACAATAGCAGTATAGAAATAATACAGAAAGGAACTGCGATATTAGATGTTTCGTTAAATAGCAAGACAAATCAAATACCAGCGAAAGAAGTTATTTATGCGCCGGAAGCAGCTGTTAATTTGTTATCAATAAGTAAAATTGTTGAAAAAGGTAACAAAGTCATTTTTGACAAGAACGGAGCAAAAATTATTGATTCGTCAAATGACATAATAGCCAAAGGTTTTGAGACAAATGGCATTTATCAGCTAGCAACCGCAATAAAAAATGACAGAGTGTATGCATGCATGAATGAATCAGATGTATGGCACAGAAGGCTTGGACACATGAATAGAAGAGATATGAATTTGCTAAGACAAATATCAACAGGTATAGATAATGTTGTACCAACTCCGCAACAATGTGTACCATGTGTAGAAGGTAAGCAACACAGAACGCCATTTAAGTCAAGTAGAATTAAGACAAAAGATATTTTAGAGTTGATTCATAGCGACACCTATGTGAGCCAATAGAAACACAGTCAGTTGGTGGAAGTAAATACTTTCTTACTCTATTAGATGATTTTTCAAGATACACAGCTGTATATTTTCTTGCTGAGAAAAGTGAAGTTGTAGATGTCATCAAAGAATTTAAAAATATGGTAGAGAAACAAACCAATAAAAAGATGAAGAAACTTAGAACCGATAATGGTGCAGAATATGTTATTCATCAGTTACAAAGATATTTGAAAAATGAAGGCATCATACATCAAACGACAGTACGGTATACTCCCGAACAAAATGGAGTTGCTGAGAGGGCAAACCGCACCTTAGTTGAAAAAGCACGTTGTATGCTCTCAGACGCTGATTTAAGCAAAGAGTATTGGGTTGAAGCGGTTAATACCTCTATGTATATAAAAAATAGAGCACCAACTAAGTCAGTAAAAGGAAAAACACCATATGAAGTTTGGTATGGCGAAAGACTTGACTTATCACACCTTAAAGTGTTTGGCTGTAAAGCGATGGCACATGTACCTAGTCAATTACGTAAAAAGTGGGATGCAAAATCTGAAAAATTGCTCTTTGTTAGCTATGGTGACACAGTAAAAGGCTATAGGTTGATGAATCCAGAAACAAAGAAAATATCCTATAGTAGAGATGTTATTTTCTTTGAAAATAACAGTCTTATACAAGAAGAAAAAGATAATTCTAAAAATAAAATAGAAGCATTAAACGTAATGATTCAAACAGATGAAAATGACGATAAAATTGATGATCTTTTAAACCATGAGCAAGAAAGAGATGTTTTCTCAGAAAATAGCTCAGGAAGTAATATAGATCATAACGAATTTTCAGAACAATGCTCAGAATATGAAAAGAGAGAGCAGGAAGAAAATGTAGAAGATAAAAATGGTAACACAAGACCAAAACATCTTAGTGAATATGAAATGTATGCAACATATCGCATTTTTGAATCTAATGAAGATCCTCAGACATTTAGAGAAGCAGTACTAAAGGAAGGATGGCAAGAAGCTATTAATAAAGAGCTTAGCTCACATGAGAAATTACAGACATGGACCGTGACTAAGTTGCCAGAGGAAAAACAAGCCATAGACACAAGATGGGTATTTCGTACTAAAGAAGATGGTACAAAGAAAGCACGTTTAGTAGCCAAAGGATTCCAACAACAGGAGGAGCATTCAATGACATCTCAATATGCACCAGTAGCTAGAATGTCTGCTATCAGAGCATTTCTAGTGCATGCTTTAAACCAAGATTGGAACATACGGCAGTTAGATATACCAACAGCTTTTCTTAATGGAAGAGTAGAGTCAGAGGTTTATATAAAAGTACCAGATGGATTAAACGTTGCGATGTCAAATGTGCCTAAGCTAAATAGAGCGCTTTACGGCTTGAAAGAAAGTCCAAAATGTTGGAATAATCGATTTAATGAAATAATGATGGAATTAAATTTCACACGTTCACAACATGATTTTTGTATGTATCACAAAGAAGGCATATGGCTTATTGTCTATGTTGATGATTTGATTTTGACAGGTCATAATGACAAGATTGAAGAAGTTGTAAACAAACTCAAAGAAAATCTGAATGCAAAAGATCTTGGAGAGATTAAGAAGTTTCTTGGTATGGAAATAAACAGAACGAGTCAGACCATAAAAATTACGCAAAAGAAATACATTGAGAAAGTACTAGATGAATTCAATATGCAAAACTCGAAGAGTGTAGACACACCAATCATCAAAGGTTTTCAAAATGATGAAAATTCTGAAGCAAAACCAGACGTACCTTTTAGAAAATTAATTGGTTCGTTAATGTATTTGAGTTGCACATCTAGACCTGACATACAGTATGCAGTATCTTATTTATCCAGATTTTTAGATCAACCAAACAATTGTTTGTGGAAAGCCGGTAAACGTATCCTGAGATATTTAAAAGGTTCAATAGAAACTGGCTTATTGTATAGAAAAGGAGATCTAAGTTTAGAGACATATTCAGATGCAGATTGGGCAGGAGATAAAGTTACAAGAAAAAGTACTAGTGGTACTGTGACCTTATTTTCTGGAAATGTCATCAGTTGGTTTTCTAAAAAGCAAACCTGTGTAGCAATATCGACCTGTGAAGCTGAATATGTAGCCGCCGCGTTATCAGCTCAAGACCTAATAAGTTTAAAAGGCATTATATCTGAATTGAGTGGTGATACACACGCAAAGCTTAAAATGGACAATCAAAGTGCAATCTCGATGGCGCAAACTTACGAAAACTCTAAACGTGGAAAGCACATTGATATAAAGCAGCATTTTATAAAAGACTTGTGTACAAAGAAAATTATAGAAATTAGTTATGTCAGTAGTGATAATAATTTAGCGGATATTTTTACAAAGTCATTATCAAGAGAAAAGTTTGTAGGGTTTCGTGACAAGTTGCATATTTTATAAACTATATCGGGATGCATTTAGTGGAGTGAGATTTTAACAAATATTTACTATTTTATTGGGTTAAAATTGTAATATTTGAGGAGGAGTGTTAAGGTATTTTAGCAGGGAATGATTGTTCATATATTTTAGGAGGCAGTGTTTTTATATTGTATTGACTAGAACTGTATAGCATGTCGTAGAGTTTTTGATTAATAAAAGTCGTCAATTATTCTAATAAAAATTGTCCATAGTTTTTCCAACTTTCCATAAGTTATCCACGGATAAACCTCACCAATTCTAATATGACTCATCCCGGTAAACACTATACAGTATCATTTGTTTAATTTAAAAAATGTTTGATATACCCTGTAAGTTTACTACATAAACCATCATACAGTGTTCGTCAATGATCGTTTGGCCATCGAAAAATATGTGAACTGATGTAAGATTGCTATTTAAACAAATGGCACTAAGAGAAATAAATAGTTTCACGCTGCTGTCAAGTTAGCAATTCAAGAAAATGGTTTTCTTTTCTCGATCTAATGACGTTTATCTTACCGGTTGAGTAGGCCAAAGACGGCGATGCATAAAATTCTTCAAACCCCTTGATTTTAATTGCTGTAGCGCCATCTCTTAGATATCATTTGAACTGTATGACTAATAATCAATACTGCGAATCCGTAATTAAGTGTACAGGTAGAGCTTTCTAACATGAAAAAATGTTAAAGGAGGTTACTACACGCGCAAACAAAATATTCCACAAATTCAACTTTATGAATAACAAATTTCTTGGTCTTTATGTGTACCGATTTATTCTCAACCAGAGTTAGAAACCAATACTTTGTAAAGTAACTATTACATTACAATTTACTTTACAGGAATATACTTAGAAAACTATGTAATTAATTACAACAAAAAAATAACTTAAATATAAATTTCATAATTGCAAAATAAAAAAAACCTTTTCATAATTTACAAAATGTGAAAATGCTTAATTTAGGAGCCCTCTTCCTTCGTAATACATTCCGAACTTACCCCTTAAATTCAGTACGAAACGTGGATTGCTTTAAATAATAAAAGCAAAATAGCTTTTTACAAATAATAACAATCACTTTAGTAATTCAATTGCATTTTTGTAATTTCATTATAATTGTAAAATAATTTTTCAATTATTTTAAAAACCTAAATAATTGCAATTACCAAAACAAGAGGAATGGCCCCTCCATTTAAGGGGCAAAAATAAAATTTTAAAAAGAGTAGTAAAACGTGACAAACATTTTTTTCTGCAGACTGAAACCAGTAGAGGGGCAAGAGGTTTAGGGCTGTCGTACATCTCTGCCCCCAAAAATGTTGTCCCCTATTCTGTTTCCTGGATAGTGTATGGTGACTTTTAGCAGCTTGACTTCGTGAGCCGCCGCCAGGAGAGCGGCATTTAAGCGGGACTCTAATAAAAGAGCAAGGTTATTGTGTAAGAAAAAATTATAAAAAAATTGATTAAAGGTTAAATAACGAAATAAATAATAATGACTATTTCTTCGTCTTTTAAAAGTGGAAATCTTAATTTGATTGCTCCTGTTTAGTAATAAAAAACTATTCATGAATTTTGAGTCACAGCGGCAAACGCTCCTGAATATGCGCGTCTTTGGTCCCTCACTAACTTCTTGCTTTCCATAAGTTCATCCTTTTTTATACGCTTTTCATAAAGGCTAAAGGTTCGATGTCGAGCCCTGTATATGTAAATGTTACTTTATAATAGTGACAACCACTCACATTGAAGCAAATGAATTTATTTTGACTATGAATTTTTAATTTCATCCCTTTACGTATATTTAACAAATCCCAGTTATTATTCCTGTATTTCTATTATTCATATTTCGAGCCACTCTGTAGACAAAAACTACAAAAAAATTAGGCACATTCTTTAAAAGACTCTTTTTTTAAAACTAAATAAAATTAATATGGGTTTTTATTTCTATTTGACGAGAATTTGTAGCAAAAAAACTACAAAAACTAACATTTTTCTACATTCCAGTGGCGCGGATTTAAATAATTATAGGTCGAAAACGAAACCTAACATATCTTAAATTCACCTCATTCGACGCATTCCGGTAAACACACTATTCCGTAGACAATTAGTAAACATGTCATGCGTTATATCGTTAAAACGACGATGAAAGTAAGTGAAGTTAATTTTGACTAGGAATTTTTAGTTTCCTTTCTTTATATTTAATAAATCTCAGGTAGTTTTCCTGTATTTTTTAAAAATAATTTTGAGCCACTCTGTAGGTATGTGACGCAAACTATATGTCAAAAATGGATAAATTTCCTAAAAGAACCCTTTTTTCAATAAAATAAGAATAATATCATTTTTTTTTATTTGCGATAAATTATTACAAAAAAACTACAAAGGTCCATACTTCAGTGGCGCGCATTTAAATAAGTATAGCTCGAAAACGAATCCCATGACCCCCCTCCCATTTTTGTTGAAAAAAATATCAAGGTTTGGCCTTCAACATTTCGCAAATTCAGCTTATCTGACGCATCCCGGTAAACAATGTTTAGTGCCTCCTCCTTTTAGCCAGATTTTATCTGGCTTTCATAATTTACCTTATAGTAAGGTTTGAAATAGTCCGTTTTTAGTTCCCGCTTGCCTATTATATTTGTGATATCTACAATATTGTGCAATACATCAAAATTTTCAGAAAAAATCGTTGAAAACAAATTTCTATGGAGATCTGGCAAAAGGTGCAGAACCACTCTGCACCCCCAACAAGAGGGTGGTGGCATTCAAAAAAAAAATGAAAACCCGGGTTAGTTTCACTTTGGTTTTTTAATCCCCTATAGCTACCCCCCGTAGAGGGGTCAGCAAACTCAAATTTGGTCTAAAAACGTGATTTTTGTTATTTTTTTTAATTTCTGCAAAAGACACCCTTAAGAAATGAATTCTAATAAAATTAAGTAGACCCGTTCAAAAGTACAGAATAAAGGTTTTAACTCGATGTATCTTGGAGAGATTAAAACTGCCTACAAATAAATGGATCCATGACAGATCTGACGCCTTCCTAGCTAGCCTATTATCACACTTCAAGTGAAGCCATGATAATATATTAGCCTTGAAAACAGTTTTTTGTAAATGTCTCAGAAACTAAAGCTTCTACGAAGTTTTTGTTTATAGTACGAATTATTGAGCAAAATATAGTCTACTATATTCCGAAAACAGTGTATTGATACGAAGCTTCGTTAAAAAGTTAGCATTTTTTTAAGTTTTTAATTGTCATTAGCATTAATGGATTTTGACCAAAATCTAATCAGCTCGTGAGGTCGAACACTATTTTAGCTGAAAATTTTATGAAAATTGTTTCAGCGGTTTAGGAGCTATCGTGTTACGGAGAGAAATATTATACACACACACACACACACACACACACACAGACAGACATCACGACGATATTGCTAGGATAGGTCAAAACACATCCAAATAACACATTTTTGTCATTATCTGAAAAAAAAAATTCGTCGAAAATAATACCTTCTCTAGCCATTGCTACACGGGCTCGGAAGGTAAAAATATGAAACCCAGCTTCCTAGTTAAAATTGGTAGGTGTCGAGGACAACTTCAATTTGTGAGAAAAATCTATGTTTTTGTAAGATGAAACAAAGATTTCTGGACAACCAATATGAAATATAACATTGGTAATTACATTTTTTATAACTCGTAAAATTTGCAATAGATTAATATATGATGCAGGATGCAGCTACATAAGAGATACATACACTTTTTTTTTAAGTAAAATATTTTTTTTTGTTTGCGGTGGATATTTGGCATGACGGAAGCATCTGAGGCCAAAACAAATAGATGCGTCTTATAGCCAGATCAATTTGCTTTCGAACGATGTGCTTAAAGGCTATGTACTCATAGCTTATGTACGTATAGCTGTCTTTAAAATTTTCATGGGCGATGACAGCAACGCGGCACTGCATCATATGCCAAGTGTTGCATAGGTATACATTTGAAGGCGATGCTCACGGCCGATCGACCGGCGAAAGACCTTTTGGGCGTTTTATGAAATCTTTCGATATTTTATTTTTCATAGACCCGATATAAATATAAACCTAGATAGATATAGCTAATTAATTACGTCCTATAATTATATACTAGCACGTAGAATAGACCATATCAATCCCTCTCCTTACGGCCTCATATATTTATGACCTTAGACAAGGGATTTTTTTCCCTTCTCTAAGTTTACGACTATTGACGCATTCCATTGGGAAAATAACTGCACTGTTGGTGGTGCACTGTCACTATGGCTCCGTGCTGGCAAAATTTTGAATTGATTGTAGTTTTAATTGATCACGAGGAAGACGCAAAATCGCACTCGAATGCAAGCCAGTAACCTCACATTGCTGGTTTAGGTTAAAAAAAATAGTGAATAGTTTAATATTCTCTTAATAGGACACTACGAATTTGAATGAATATGGAGGAGGCGAGAGAAGCAGTCACGTTACCTAGATTTAAATTTCTTTTTCAACAAATAAATAATAAATGAGTGTGTTATCTAAAAAGATATTAGAGTACGTATACACCAAACTGCTCTGCGAACTCGCCGTATGTGCGCCGCTCGAGCGCTGCTCACACTCCGTGCGCAAACACGGCTTCGTCCTATATTTGCGTGTTCAAGTTACGCGCGCGCCGCTTGCAAGCCGTTTGCCGAAAATCTGCTTTCCTCGGCTCTTCTTTGTGTGTTCGCAGATTCTTTGGGACGGCATCGACAGTGTTTGTTGTCGGGTTTTTATCTCAATGGTATAGTGATTGCAAAGTCAATTGAACAAAGATAAAAGCCGACCATCGGCATATCCTTTATAGAAAGAGACATGGGCGGTGGTAGATATACTCATGAAAATTATTTCATTTAATTATGGCGTAAACTAAAGAAATAAAAATAGATAATAAAATTTTCTATTCCTACACCTACACTGAGAGAAGAATTTTGTAACAATAACAAACATTTGGTAACTGTTACCAAATGCGTTGCCCATATTTGGCTTATTAGATATATGTTTGCAGGTAACAATTCATAAATTTCAACAATTGAAACAAATATTTGTTAATAAAAACAAAATCGTCTGCTAATAGTTAAAAAAAAAGCTACATTAAGCACTAATATATTGTTGGTATTTAAAAATATATGTGAGTTTAATTATCAATATACTGTATATTTATTATAAGGATCATTCTTATTTAATATTAAATTAATTAATTATGGGTTATTATATAATTAGTAGCTGTCATTATATTTAGTTATTTTGCATTAATAAGGTATTTGTAGGTTTCACGTTCTGTTTAATAAAGAGGGTGTTCATTTTAAAACTTCCCACCCCAGATTTCTCGAAAATGATTTTTTTAAAAACATCAAAAACACGTCAATTAATTTATTAAGGAGGACACATTTTGGCTATCTTAAAATTTTTGTAGTACACACCCCCTTTGAGGGGTACATTTTACCCCTATATTTTTTTAAGTTTTCTTAAATGTGTTTACAAAGGTGTAAAAATTTTGAAAATCTATCAATTTGTTTTTGACATATTCACTTATTTTTTCAAAGGGGGTGTGTACTACAAAAACTGTAAGATAGCCAAAATGTGTCCTCCTTAATAAATTAATTCACCTGTTTTTACTTTTTCTCAAAAAAAAATCATTTTCGAGAAATCTGGGTTGGGAAATTTCAAAATGAACACCCTGTATATTTCTATAGGGTTAATGGAAATAAGGAAACCAATTTTGATCACACACCTGTATTTCTTTGCGACATTTCGACGATTCATTTTCGTCTTCCTCTGGCTACACCCTTAGCCTTAGGAAGACAAAAATGAATCGTCGAAAAGAAATAAAGTTGTGTGATCAAAATTGGTGTCCCTTTTCCCATTAACCCTATAGAAATGAATAAGGTATAGAATAATAACAGAATTTTAATAATAATAAAAAGCAAGTTGTTTTGATGAAAAATATTTGTTTGTATTTTATTATAAAAATAAAAAGACCATGGATCTTTTTAAACCTATGGAGTCTATGCATATTAACACATATACAAATATAAAAAAATATACCCTTTTTGCAGCTTTTTCTTGAAATACCCTACAAATTTACTCTACTACAATACCTAATATATAAATAAAAAAGAACTAGATATTTTTTTTATAAATTAAGGTTGTAGTCTCAGAGACATGAAGTCTGGTAAAGTATGACTGATCTGTCACATCACAATTTTTTGTATGGTGGCTGGTAATCTGTTTTTTTTGCAAAGCTTGGTTAATGAGATATACCCACGTTTGTTCTACGTGAGATGCACACAAAATTTTGTCAAAACTGACATAAACGGATTTTACCTCACTATAAGTTGGGGACTCCACCATTACGAAAGGCAGCATGGGTAGCCCATGTTTTTTTAAAATGTTTCTCCTTTGTTCAATTATTTCCTCCACCTCCAAGTCAATGCTGACCTGAAAAAGAAAATAAATTTTATATATTTGTAAATTTAATACAGAACCAGTGGCATATATTTTCCACATATTTTATGAATATAAACATAAAATAGCCTAAAATACAGCCTCATGAGGTCTCGGCCCCCTCCCCCCCCAATTTTTTTTCTATGTACGCCACTGTACAGAACATTAAACGTTTGCTTTAAGTTAAAAGGTTTAAACTCCACATTTTCTTACTAAAGGCTATTTGCTTAAAAATCTTTAATAATTAATTCAAAGAATTGAAGCCATGATTCAAATGACATCAAATTTTAAATTATTAAAATCACAAAATACAAATCAAAGCATTCTAAAAAAATTAATAAATAACACGTACTATTCTTACTGCCCTTTAAATAGGATAGTTTTTGTGATTTCTAATAAGATCTGTTATTGTGGAAGCCAGATTTGTTTCCATCTTTAAGCTGAAATCTGAAACAAAAAAAAACAGTAAGAATTTTATATTAAAAACAAACAAAACCTACGCCTGTGGATACCTACTTGTCGTCAATTAGCACATAAATCAGTTCATTAAAAATCAATCCTATTTACTGTTTGTTTATAAAGCAATCAGTTTCCACAGAACAAAAAGTTTATACAATGAATACGTTTTTTTTCTTGAAGCTATATTTCTACCTTTAAATATTTACCTTTAAAGCGTTATTCCTGATGACTTTTTGTTCACTTCGACTCTTGCAACCAAAACACCATTATGATGCCATAAAAATACCCGCGTATTTAGGTCCGTATTAGTACAAAATCACAAAAACTAAACCTTGTTTGGTCAATGTTCTTCCCAAAACATGGCGTCCCCTTGATTTTTGGGCACACTGTCTGCGAGGGTCTGTAATACAATGCTACGTAGGGCGTCGGGTCGGTTCGGTCTAGACCGCGGCTCACACGTAGGGGAGAGCGGGGCTCGTTGGGCATAGGGGCACGTTGAGAAACCCCTATTAACTCGACAATTAGACGTCAGATGCCAGCGCCACCCACGTGGCAAAGTCGCCTTTGCTCATGCATTAGTCCGCAGTGAGAATCTGTGATGTGTGTATCTCCAAGGAACAGATTTTGACCTATTTTTTTTGGCTCTGTAACGAAATAGCGCCTATCAAAATAGCGCATATCAAAACAGCGCTCTTCAAAACAGCGCGTGTTCAGAATAGCGCGTGTTCAAAATAGCGCGTATCAAAATAGCGCGTGTTTAAAATAGCGCGTATCAAAATAGCGCGTATCAAAATAAAATAGCGCGTGTAAAAAATAGCGCGTATCAGGTCTGCTTAGGTATATTCACCTAAACAGTTTGAGCAAGGTCAGATAAGTTATACTTACTTAACCGTTAAATAAACCGATGGCTTGCTATACTTAACACAACTCATATAGTTCGAGTAAGAGGTCTCTTTCTAACATATTTAAAAAAAAAAACTTCCCTGGCTTCTTTTCCGGGATCCTAGAGGGTGCGTAACCAAACCGAACCGAACCGGACGGAACCGAACCCAAACATTTTTTCCAGTAACTCCCTGACCTTTTTCCGCCAAAAAAAAATGTCACCAAGTCACAGGTCAGAATAGAAACCTACCAAAATAAGGATCGGGAAGCTAATTTAGGGAAATAATTTTTTGAAAAAATGTTTCGGTTTGGTTCGGTTCATTTCAGTTCGGTGCGGTTTGAATCGGTTCGGTTCGGTTCGGTTTGGTTACACCCTACAGTATCCCGGAAAAAAGTTTTAATGGCGATCTTTCAAAACGCGGTATTTTTAGACGCGCTATTTTAAGACGCGCTATTTTGAACACACGCTATTTTAAACACGCGCTATTTTGAATACGCGCTATTTTGATACGCGCTATTTTGAATTCGCGCTGTTTTGATACGCGCTATTTTGATACGCCTTATTTTGAACACGCGCCATTATGATACGCGTTATTTTGATCACGCGCCGTTGTGATACGCGCTATTTTGATCCCGAGCTATTTTGATACGCGCTATTTTGAACACGCGCTCAAATGAGCGCGCTATTTTGATACGCGCTATTTTGATACGCGCTATTTCATTACAGAGCCATTTTTTTTTTGAACCTCGTAAGTAACTTTTGTTATTTCGGAAAACATTTTACAGATTGTTTTATTACACCTGCATGCCCCCATTCGGTTTTTTATAGTTAACATTACATATTAAGACAGAGTTTAATGAAATTATAACGATGCTAAAATTTAAGCAAACATGATTGCCGACTCTCTCAATTTTGTATGTAGGTGTGGGGCTAGTTGAGCCAAAAAGTTCGGGGCACGTTGGGCCACCGGCCAGCTAACCCCATACATTTTCTAAAAACATTTTTTTTTTATTTTAACGTTAAAATCAGCATGCTTACGTATGATGGACTAAAAATTACGTCATGTAATAATTCTCGCCCTAAACAAATGTTTTAGATTGTCCGCCTCTTGAAGACTGCGACGACTTGCGCCTGTAGTTATTTATCAAAGTTACCTTTGGCAACGCTGAAACGCTTTCGACTGGAATCGGGCATATTGCGCTCTCTTATTAATATATGCTATATTCTATCTGTTTTTTACCCTCTTATGGAAATTAGGCCCCCTAGATGTGGCCTTGTTCACGCGGTACCTTTGTTAGTCTTGGAGATATAAAGCTAATTTCTTCACAATCTTGATTGGTGTTCTCTTGCAAACAAAAAACGATTAGTTTTTCTGTAAAACTAAGTTATTGGCAGAAGTTTTAAGCCAAAGATTGTGAAAAAACAGTTAAAAAGCCAGCCACCATTTATTTACTTATGACATCACACAGACCCTTCAACTCAAATTTGAGGCAAACACCCGTTGACTTAAAATTGTGTGATCTATTATTACCAATCGATCTAGGGAAATTTTAAAAATTCGTGCTTTTCCGAAAGCTGGCGAAAGAAAAACCAAGAATATCAACCGAAGAAAATGGTCAACAGTTATACTAACTGAAACTCCGGTTAAAGAAGAGTTGGAATGTGAAAAATGTAAAAAAAAAAAAAAGAAAAATCTGTAACCAAAAATGTCTTCAAGGAAATGAAGCATAGAAAAACTACTCAGAAAAGGACACCGAACCGAACCGAACCGAAGATGACAGCGATGATGAAGAAGAAACATTTTGTCTAGTCTGCATGGAACCATTCTCAAACAGCAAACCAAAAGAAATACTCTGCCAATATATATGCCCCTAAGCTCACACTAGGTACTATAGTTATAGTGTACGTGTGAGCTAATATAACTAAAAACTGAAATATATTTTATTCAACTCCACACTAAATTACCTTTTGTTTGATACCACACAAGCCATGTTTTGACTTAAACTCAAATTTTTGAAATCCACCCCCACCCTTAAAAAAACAAAAACTAAAATGTATTTTGTTAAACTCCTGACTCAATTACCTTTCGTTTGATATCACACACGCCATATTTTCACTTAAACTCTAATTTTTGAAATATACTCCCACCCTTTTTTTAAAATAAATTAAAATGTATTTTGTTTAACTCCAGACTCAATTATCTTTCGTTTGATATCACACACGCCATATTTTCACATAAACTCTAATTTTTCAAAACTATCCCCACCCTTTTTTTGGTTTATGTTCGGTGGATTTTGTTCATTTTTAAATGGGACCATCTCGACCCAAGACCCAGCCTAGGTACCAAATTTCATTCAAATCGGCCAAGCCGTTTTTGAGTTATGCGCGTTGGTCGTTACAGACAGACAGACAGACATACAGACAGACAGACAGACAGACGGCGCAACAAAAAAGTTTCAAAATCATCTGAAACGCAAAGATATATAAAAAATTTTAAAATCGGAGCAACTTTTTTTTTCTCGAAAAAATTAGGATCACCATAGCTCACACTACTATAGTATAGTATATGTGTGAGCTAAAATGGGTACAATGTTTAACTTACAAGTTTTGGGCCCATGAAACATGTGCTGATGCAGGGTTTACTTATGTTTGCTAAAACCGTAATTCCGATTCAGACTAGAGCAAGAATTAGGTTACTTTATATTGTTTGTTTTTTAAGAAAGTTAAAGTTTAGTATTTTATTATTATCAATAAAAATAATCTAAGAATTTCCTGTTATTTTATGTTGCATATATATACAGTTCTTAATTATTCAACCATGCCCAACTTGCCCCATCGTATGGCCCAACTTACTCCGTGGGTGGGGTTAGTTGGGCCGCTTGCAAGGGTGCTAGAAAAAAGTGTTTTTTAAGTTTGAATGCTTAGTTTTAAAAACCAATATTATAATTGTAAAACTGTAAGTAATATAGCAATGCTTTTATTTACATTTATGTAAAAAGTGGCTCAACTAGCCCCGTTCTCCCCTACAAAATGTCAACCGAAATGTCACGATCTACGCGCGACTAGGCCCGAGCCGAGACGGTACAAAGTTATATTGCTCGATAATATCGCTTGTTAATAGTAACCAAATTTGTTGTGAACTTTACGAGGTAATTAATAGAAACCAATTCAGACCGTTATAATAACAAAATCACGCCATAACATTATACAAAAATACTCTGCCAATTTATGGGCACTTAAGCTCACACTAGATACTATATTTATAGTGTACGTGTGAGCTAATATAACTAAAAACTGAAATATATTTTATTTAACTCCAGACTAAATTACCTTTTGTTTGATACCACACAAGCCATGTTTTGACTTAAACTCAAATTATTTAAATCTACCCCCACCCTTAAAAAAAACAAAAAACTAAAATGTATTTTGTTTAACTCCGGACTCAATTACCTTTCGTTTGATATCACACACGCCATATTTTCACTTAAACTCTAATTTTTAAAATATACCCCCACCTTTTTTTTTAAATACATTAAAATGTATTTTGTTTAACAGCAGACTCAATTACCTTTCGTTTGATATCACACACGCTATATTTTCACATAAACTCTAATTTTTGAAATCTACCCCCACCCTTTTATTTGGTTTCTGTTCGGTGGATTTTGTTCATTTTTAAATGGGACCATCTCGACCCAAGACCCAGCCTAGGTAGCAAATTTCATTAAAATCGGCCAAGCGGTTTTTGAGTTATGCGCGTTGGTCGTTACAGACATACAGACAGATAGACAGACAGACAGACAGACATACAGACATACAGACATACAGACATACAGACATACAGACAGACAGACAGACAGACGGCGCAACAAAAAAGTTTCAAAATCATCTGAAACGCAAAGATATATAAAATTTTTTGAAATCGGAGCAACTTTTTTTTTCTCGAAAAAATTAGGATCACCATAGCTCACACTACTATAGTATAGTATATGTGTGAGCTAAATGTTTGTTGTAATAAACACAACGAAATATTTGCCAATATTAAGAGTATATTTATATTTGGGAAATTTTAAGTATTAATAAAAAAGACGTTCTGTTACCTTAAAAGAAAGAGTGTTTTGGTTATGGTTAATAAAAGGCAATTAATATTTAAAAAAACCTCAAATTATTAAAGAAACAAATGATATATTATTTATAACTAAACACTTTAAAAAAGGTTTGTTACCAATAATTAATGATATTTGCTTTTAATATTTTTTAATGAGCACAACAAAAATCAGGTTTACCAAATATTTGTTAATAATAAAATCGGTTTTTTTTTCAGTGTACATGAACGACTCTGATTTATTTTCTAACTCTGCATACTGCCGACTAAAGAAGTCCCGAAAGACACACCCGAAAAATTAAAAGCGCATCTCAAAAAAATCTGCCAATCAGGTGCCGTCCTTACCCTTGGGCTCGGTCGGTCGGAAAACAAATACTTTGTGGTCGGACCGAAAAGAGCCGCGGCTCTTCTCTATTGGTAGGGTTGATATTATACCAGAAAGATTTTATATGGATTTGGATAACTTTTGAAGGGCAGAATCAAGCAAAATTTCATGAAATCAATAGAACCCCATTAGGAGGTTCTTCAATTGACTTTGCAAAGAGCATATCAACTGTTAAGTAGTAGTGTTATTGCTATCGTTATGCTACTTACCCCTTGATGCATAGGTACAAGAGTTACCTAATCCATTCTCTCTCTTTGTTGTTTTGTATGTGAGCAACAAGCATTTAATCGCGATTAAGTGAGAAATGTGATAGCACTGACGAAAATCTAAAAACACTTCTCACAACTTTGGCATTTGAGTTTAAAATAAATAAAATACTGCAGTTTTGAGCCATTCATTCGAGTTTAATTTATTATGATATTGGGTTAAAATCTTCCTTAAAATAGTGTAAATTTGATTCATTTGATCTTCATCGCCACTACCACGCAGCAGTGAAGTCAAACAAAAACTTCTAACAACTCTATTACCTGTTGTCATTTGAGTTTAAAATTAAATGGCGGGAAAAAGTTTTCGGTGCGTCTCGAGCCCGTCGCTAGAAAGCTACACTTACAAAACTGAACTCAAAAGTCCCTCAGTATATGGGGATAAGAAAACCAAAAAAAAGCATGTCAATCGAATGGAAACACTGAGCCAGTTATGCACTAGTACTGCACTTATTTCCCCAATGGAATACGCCATATGAGTTTACCTGACCATTTCTGTTCCACACGTCATTGACATGATGCGAGTCGATGCGAAAATTCGGTCCAAACTTGCACCAAACTTGTCTCAATCCGTTGACGGCAACCACTTTTTTCTCCACCAGGTACAAACTACTTCCGGTTGTCGTAGATGTGGCAACGGAGGTCTCACTTCGGGAGGTGTTACTTTGGAGTGGAGGGCAAAGAAACTTTACTCTTTCACACCATAAGTTCCACGACATCTAACCAAAGTATACATGGTGTTTCTTTCTAAATATATTGTATGTACAGGGTGGGCCAAATTCGATGTTTTTTAGACTCGATTTTTGAAAGATGACTAAAACCCCGTTTCCACCAATGCATGCCCACCCAGATTCAAAAAACGCATCACGTGATGGCCCCTAGAATTGCACCGGTTTTAAATGCAGTGTCACCTGATGCGTTTTTTGAATTGGGGTGGGCATGCAGTGGTGGAAACAGGGTGTAAAGGTAAAGCAAGCCGTTTATAAAAGACGGGTTATTTTAAGTCTGCATTTAGGAAGGGGTCCTATATAAATTTATTTTTCTTTAAATTTAATTTGATTTAATTTCCCGTTTTATTTTAAAATATTTTTATTTAACTGTCAAATTTAATTTCATCTGGCACTTGTAGTTTTTGAAACATTACATGAAATTTTTATTTCTTTATGAAATTTAATTGATTTACTAGGTTTAAAATATTTTTCACATATCAAATTAAGAATCTCATCAAAAGTATAAAAGGCATAGCAAAACTAAAAAATTAAAGAAAGCAATAAAAAATATTTAAAAATTATTTTAGGTGTGCACCATCGTTTTAAATGAAAATTGATGATGATTATATATTATAAAAAGAGCAACTTAATATTTCTTTTGCTTTTTAAAGTAATGAGCATATAAAAAAAAGATCTCAGTGTTACCTATGTTCACCTATAATCAAACCGTTATATACCTCAGATTTTTTTTACCTGTTTAACTGACTCTTGTCATTGTTTAAATAAAATAAGTCAAGGAAAGAAACCGTTCCTATATTCATTTGTACGGGGTGCCATAAATTCTATGTTTTTTTCGAGAAAAATAATGTTAATGACATACACGCACACACACGTCACGACTATATTGCTAAAATAGGTCAAAATACACTCAAATAACACATTTTCGGCGTTGCTTAAAAAAAATGCTTCTCTAGCCATTGCTGCGCGGGCTCGGAAAGTAATAAATATTTAAGTGACCTAAAACACCACAAAGTTTTAAGTTTAAAATAAAATACCGCCATTTTAGATCCGACATTTTGATTTTTTTATGTTAAAAATATACTAATTTGTATTTTTACCGAAACACTATGCACCATACCCTACACCTACACAAGACGCTAGCGCTACCAAGTCCACTTCCAATCCCTGGCTTCGCATGGGTAGATCTACCAATATAATTTACCTCATGTATTAGAATCGATGTACAGGGTGATTTTCACTTGAATGATTCTAACCACATGAAAATAGAAAGTTTCAAAAACCTAACCTAACGAAACCTAATCAGATCTAACCGAACCGAACCAAAGCAAACTAAACCAATATTTTTTTTCAAAAAAAAATCTTTCCTGACTTCCTACCTGGGATGCTAGAGGATGTGAATCCGAACCGGACCGTACCGAACCGAACCTATACAAACCTAACCCTACCCAACTAAACCTAATTAGCAGTACGTGTTGTAGTTTAGTTTGGTTAGGTTAGGTTTGGTTCAGTTTAGTTAGGTTCGGTTTGGTTCGGTTCGGATTCACATCCTCTAGGATCGCGGGCAGGAAGTCAGGAAAGTTTTTTTTTTGAAAAAAATTATTGGTTTAGTTTCCTTCGGTTCGGTTAGATTTGATTAGGTTTTGTTAGGTTAGGTTTTTGAAACTTTCTATTTTCATGTGGTTAGAATCATTCAAGTGAAAATCACCCTGTATGCATCTATTCTAAGACATGAGGTAAATAATATTGGTAGATCTGCGCTTGCGAAGCCAGGGATTGAAAGTGGACTTGGTAGCGCTAGCGTCTTGTCTACACCTACCATATTTCAAGTAAGCTCATAAGGAAGTAGTTAAAAAGGTTCTCGCAAGATTAGAAATATTTGTATGGGGTGAAGCTAAATAAAACGGCTTAAATATACGAAAATTAGGGTCTACTACGTTATACCTCGATGCTTGAAAATGGGTGTTTCTTTTTTTAATGATAAGTTGAGGTCGTTTTATACTGTTTTCAAGAAAAAAAAAATGCGGATTTTTCGCATTTTTTTTAGAAATTTCAAAATTAAAAAATTAGAAAAAAATATACAAATTGCTATAGAAATAATTTATTTGACGTATTTCGAGAAAGAGAGGGACGGCTCACAATCGACTGAGCTTTAAATAAATGGTAATTTAGCCAAAAATAAGGTGACCAACTGTCTGGCAAGAAGCGATAAAAAGTTATGGTTTTTTAGAAATGTATTTACGCATAGAAAAATGGTTACACCATATTTTTGAAATCTAACGTTCGACCTTATATTTTACTCCAACATTTTAATTTGTCGCGCATTTTTGACTCCGTAAAATCGTCCAAAATCGACTATTGAGCATTTATAATGAAAAAAATGCAGAAACAATTATGAAAATGATGATTTACAGAAATTCAGCAGTTCGGTTTGGTTCGGTTTGGGTCGATCTTAGATTAGGTTGGTTGTGTTTTAAAGTAATTCAGCAGGAGTCGGCTGCGCTGACTCCTGCTGAATTACTTTAAGACCCAACAAATCTAACCTAAAACCAAACCGAACGCAACTTAACTGAACCAAAACGAACCGAACTAAACCAAACCGAACGGAACCGAACCGAAACGAACCGAACGGAACCGAACTGAACCTAACCTAACCGAACCGAACCGAACCGAACCGAACCGAACCGAACCGAACCGAACCGAACCGAACCGAACCGAACCGAACCGAACCGAACCGAACCGAACCGAACCGAACCGAACCGAACCGAACCGAACCGAACCGAACCGAACCGAACCGAACCGAACCGAACCGAACCGAACCGAACCGAACCGAACCGAACCGAACCGAACCGAACCGAACCGAACCGAACCGAACCGAACCGAACCGAACCGAACCGAACCGAACCGAACCGAACCGAACCGAACCGAACCGAACCGAACCGAACCGAACCGAACCGAACCGAACCGAACCGAACCGAACCGAACCGAACCGAACCGAACCGAACCGAACCGAACCGAACCAAACCGAACCGAACCGAACCGAACCGAACCGAACCGAACCGAACAGAACCGAACCGAACAGAACCGAACCGAACCGAACCGAACTGAACCGAACCGAATCGAACCGAACTGAATGGAACCGAACCGAACCGAACCGTACCGCACATTCACCAAGAATCGGCGCAGCCGATTCTTGGTGAATAGTTCTAAATAAATAATTTCCTATAATTTGGGCCTTTAACCCTAATTGCTTACGATGCATCTGACGGTAAGTCAGCGTAAGCAAATTGAATTGGGAAATTTGATATGGCCGAATGACCCGGAAACAGTTGGCCCAGCAAAAAATTTCTATCAATGTGTCAAAACATCTGTGGGAAGGTCAAGTGTACAAATTTTCAAATTATGTGAAAAAACCGCGAAAAAACACGAAAATCTAGGTATGTAATTAATTTAAAATTGTTAAATTATTAATCCTAAGCTAATTTACAAATTTATGTCGAAAATTTGACGATGCAGTGATAGAAATTGATTTTTTTCAACCAAAACAAGTCAGAGAAAATCACTATGTAACGTTTTTTAAAAAATTATTTTAAAAAAAAATCATACTTTTTTTTTAATTTCCCGTATCTAAATCGACTAAAAATAGTCCAAAGAATCATTTCCATACAAAAAAATTGTTATATAGGGCGTTTTGACGAGCGAGGTATAACGTAGTAGAACCGAAAATTATTCTATAAAAAGGGTCGCATAATTACTTACCCCCCGTTTCTCGAACCCTCCAAGTTCAAAATACAAAACTCTGTTGTTGCAGAACCTCGCCTTCAAAGCCTGTCGCTTCTTTCTCCTGTAAACACTCAAAGTCACGCACTCCACCGGATAAATAGCAATCAGTTCGAAGGTCTCTATTTCCGGATCTAGTATCGGTTGCGTGAAATCGGTCCCATAGTGCTCTAGTGGCGGCAAAATATCCGTGGCCAAGATTAATTTTGAAGGCGTCAAACCTAACGAAATGTTTATATCGATTTTGACGTTTACTTACTGTCATAACCCATTTAGGGCGGCCATAGGAGTGTGCAGGGCCCCCCCTTAATATACCGGGTGGAACCAAAAAAAGGAACAAAATGTTCTTGTTATAACTTTTGAACTACGCAGGGAATGGCGGGCTTTTAAGCAGAAATATTTTTTGTCCACGACTTACAATCTAAAATGGCGGACATAAATAAACTTAACTCTTTAATGTTTCAAAGATTTTTAAGTTTTTTTTTATTTCGTAGCAAAGCTCTGTTTTTTATTCTAGTGGTTTTTGAAAAATCGATTTTTGCTTTACACCAAACCGATTAAGTACGTTTGCTTTTTTAATACTAGGGACTTATTGGAATAAAACCTGACCATATTTTAAAATCGACAGTATTGTGACAGATTTACATATAAAAAGCAGCTGCTTTCTTTTAAAATTCGGCTTTTGTGTATTTAAGAACCGGATTTATTAATGTCTATTTTTTTTCTTATAAGTTTTTAAACTACGCAGGGAATGGATCGGGCTTTTAAGCAGATATATTTTTGTCCACGACCAAAATGGCGGACATAAATAAACTTAACTCTTCAATGTTTCAAAAATTTTTAAGTTTTTTTTTATTTCATAGAAAATCTCTCTGTTTTCACCACGTAGGATAACGAGGTATGAACCATTAAAATTATTCTAGTGGTTTTTGAAAAATCAATTTTTGCTTTACAGCAAACCGATTAAGTACAGGATTCGATGTTTTTTGCTGGTTTTAGGTATTTCTAGCCGAGATACACAAAAACGAGTGGACATGTCCTGGGCCCGATTTTCGAGACGTCTGCAAATATCAAAACCGCTTCTTGATAAACCTTGTAGTTTTTAGCTACAAGGCGATTTTGAAAAGTCTGCATTTATAGAGGTGGCCTATAACATTTTTATTTATGAAAATTTTATTTTGGTGTAAGATGCTTTTTCACGGTTTTTTTTTATGGAGAATCCAACTGTCAACCTAAATTTTCTCTGTCACTTTTAGTTTTTGAGATATTTATTTAAACTACCCTAGATCGATTGATTGATTGAGCAGGTGACGCCATAAATCCAAGATTGCGATTTTTTCTAGGTCTTTCCGCAAACTTTTCCTTCCTTTTAATTTTTGCCACATTAACTTCACAGAATGTACGATTGTCTCTATTAAGCCTTTTATATTATTGTAGTTTTAAGTAACTTTAATTTAATAAAAACTCAAAAGCGTTTTAAACTAAATGTGTATATGTAATCCTGGAATCATAAGTAAAAGTGGTTTATGAAACACCTACTGTATACATCTCCTTTTCTGTTTTAATTTTTCTTTTTAGAAAAATCTAAATTAACGAAAACAAATTCCTAAACTAAGAAAACACTTAATTTGAGATTAATATAAAGAAAACACAAATCACTTATATGAAATAAACAAATCATTATTACATCACATAATCATTGAACTTCTTTGGTTTTCTTCTTTCTCTCTTTTCTCTCCCTTCTGTATTTTCTTCTTTTTGTGTCTCATCTTTGGTCTTTTTATTTTCATTAGTCTTATTTTGTGTCTTTTTCTCCTTTTTAGTCAAGTCTTCAGTTTTACTTGAAAGTTTAATCAAAAATTTACAATTTCTTCTGAAAATATCACCATCTTCTGTTTCTACCATAAATGAATTTGGTTCTTTGCAATTTCGGATAATGCTTCCACCAAGTTTTATATCTTTAATAAAAACTTGATCATTTTCTTCCAATAAAGGTAAAATTTTCGACTTATGTCTTTTGTCATAATTCTTTTTAGCTTTTTCTTGTTCTTGATGTATCATTTTTATTTTATTATGATCAATTAACTTTGGTTTTAAGTTTTCTTGAGTAGTAGGTATTAGTAGTAGTAGTGTGGGGTAGGCTCTAGGCCTGGCGGTAGTAGGTAACACTTTCTCTTAATTTACGTCCAAATAATATTTCAGCAGGAGAATTTCCGCAGGAAAGTGGAGTATTACGGTAAGCTAGGATTCCCAAGTAAGGATCTTTACACTTTTTTAACAACTTTATAACCAGTTGCACGGCTCTTTCCGCTGATCCATTGCTTTGTGCAAGTCTATGGCTACTCATAATGTGATTGAAATTGTAATTCTTTGCATACTTTCTAAAGGCAAAACTGTCAAATTGTGGGCCACCGTCAGAGTAAAATAATTCTGGTTTTCCAAACCTACCAAAAACTTCTTTTAGTTTTTCAATAACATCTTCACTTTTAGTCTTTTTCAAAATGATTACTTCTGGATATTTTGAGTAAATATCTTGAACGACAAGATATACTTGACTTCTGTATTCAAAAAGGTCTGCTGGTACATGTTGGAAAGGTAACTCCGGCAATTTTCTCAAAGTCATAGGATCTGTTTCTTGATTTTGATTCTTTAAGCATTCATGACAATTTTGTACAGTTTCAGTGATGTAATTATTAATATTTGGCCACCAGACTGTATGTTTAGCTCTTAGTTTACAACTATTTATACCTTGATGTCCAATATGAATTTGTTCTAGTGTTTTGCTAACATAGATGTAGGATTTAATCTGTCTTTATAGTACAACAAATTGCTATAAAATGTTATATCATTTCTGTTTTTGTAAAATTTTTGACATTATTCAACTACTTTTAATGAATTTTCTGGCCATCCATGTATTACATATTCACTTAGTTTCTTAAACTCTTTTTTCTGTAATTTTTCTACTTGCTCATGTTAGTTATCTTTAAATTATCTTCAGTTTCTTGTCTAATCATATTTACATAACATTTTTCATATTCATAGTTTTTAAGCTTTCCAATTTTATTGAACAGTTCGGGTTGTGTTTTTATCACTTTTTGTAGAGTAAGTTGCTCGTTTGAATTTTTTTCTGTCTTTTCAAGACTATTTAGCCATTTTATAAGGTTAAGGTCTTTAATGGCAGGTCTACCAAGTAGATTTTCATGGTTTTCCATGACATATGTCTTTATTGTCCTGTCTTCACCCTTGTGCTTGACTTTAAGTTTACATTTGCCTAGTATGTTTAATCTGTATCCTCCTGGACCCTTTAATTTAGTTTTAGTGCATTTTAGTTTTGGTTTCTGTACCAACTTGTCATATGATGCTTTGCTTAGTAATGTAATCTGCACCTGAGTCTATTTTAAAGTTAACTTCTCCTTGAGGTAATTTTAAGGGTATTTTCCAAGCTGTTTCTTTGTCTCCTTGTATTTCTCGTACAATTTGGTTTACATCAGAGTCTGATGATGACTGTCTGAACTGTCCTCTACCTCATTGACTTTTTTGTGTTTACCAGGAGTTGCTACAGATCTGGTTTTGCACATTTGTTTGTAATGGCCTTTGATTGAACATTTTTCACAACGCACTTTTAATGCAGGGCAATCTTGTAACCGATGACTTGGTTTTTTTCCACATCTACCACATTGTGGATAGGTTTTTGTAGAGTGTGATTCCTAATTTTTTTGATGTTTTGGTCTCTTATTTGTGAAAACTCTGTTTACACCTGCTGTGTCATCGATAAGTTGTTTATTGTCCAGCTTAACTCGTTCACTTTGCAAGATTTTAGCTTTGGCTGTTTCTAGCGTCAAATTACTATCAAGCTGCAACGTTAATAACAACTTTTTATCCAAAATACCCACAACTAGTCTGTCTCGAACTAATTCATCTGTCATTGTACCATAATTGCAGGTTTTTGACAAGGCAATGACTGTTGAAATGTATTCTTAAGATGTCTCACCTTCTTGTTGACTTCTTGTGTTGAACTTGGCTCGTTCCATGCAAACATTGACTTTTTTAATAAAGTAGTCATGGAAAAAATCTGTCATGTTCTCGTAAGAACTCATGTGAAGGTCTGTTGGGCTACAACCATCTAATAACTGATTGACTTCAGGACCCATATGGAGTAATAAACTGTCCACTTGTGCTTTTTCTGGCATTGCACTTGCATTTGTCACGTTTCTGTAACGCTCGTAATTTACCAACCACCTGTTCCACTCGACAGGAACAAATGAAAATTTTTCTGGGGGTGGTACATTTGTCACTGTTGTTGTGTTTGCTGTGCCACCCAGAACTTGTATCTGTGCCAAGGCCCGATCCATACGGTCTACTTGAGCTTGTAAATCTTCATTTTTCTTTTGTAGTTCCTCCATGGCAAACAATAATTCTAAGTATTCCACTTTTAACTATTGATGTTGAAAGCTGAACTTTTAGGTTATGTGATGGAATTTTTGCGTTTTTTCGGAAAATACGTGACTTTTGTTTATTATTTTTACACCTGACAAGAGCGTTTTAAACTAAATGTGTAATTTATAAGACCCAAAGAACAATGTCTTTCCCTAAACAGAACCATAGATAAACGACCGCGGTTCAGTCCGGAACAGAACAGCTGATCATTTGACAACAATCTTGGAATCATAAATAAAAGTGGTTTATGAAACACCTACTGTACACAGAAATTTTTTATTGAATACGATTTGTTATCAATAGAACAGCAATTGAGTTGCGGTTTTAGTGAGCTTTAATCTCAAGAAGTACTTTGTTTGTTGTTACTTTTCTAAATATTACAAAATTTCAATATTGAACAAGAAAGTTAAAGACTGTCTGTCCTCAATCGATTGATGATGGATCACTCAATGTTGAGTCGCTGTTGCCTCAAATTGCAGTGGAAGGACCTATATGACGTCAAAAATCCAAAATGGCGGCATTTTCAATTTTTTTACAAACTGGCTTATAACTTTGGCTAAATTAGTTTTACAGACAAACTGTAAATATATTTTTTATTTGAAAGAGCAATTAAAATTTGGGCAAAAAAAAGTTGTTTTTTAAAGATATATAAAGCTAGCAAAAAGGCCGTTATTTTGGATTTATGGCGTTATATTGGCCCTCCTACTTCAATTTGAGGCAAAAATTAAATACCTAATCCATCACCAATCGATCTAGGGTAGTGTTAACTACTGGCGTCAGTAATGCAAGTAGTTAATTTAAATGTTTGTATTGTATGAACGAACGATATAACAACTATAAAAATCTGAAATCTTAATTTGTTATGTTTACAATATCAATATCATTATCTGACTGATGACGCACGACGACCCTTGAGGTACAGGTCCGTTAGAGTGTTCTTGCTAACATCTTCCTTATTTTAAGATGAAATCGTCGAGTTTGGTCGGTAATCGTCGAGTTCTTTGTGGTCTATTTGATGTACTTGTAGTTACTTCTGGACTTTGACTAGGAACCTCTATATGTTTTAAAATATCAAATTCTATTGGTTTGGGATCACATGATCTTAAAAGTTCCTCTAAAGAAGTGCTTGATAAATTTTCTTGAAGACCTTCTAAAAGATTATTTCTTTCCGAAGAAATACTCTGATTTTTTTCAGGCTGAGGTTGGTCAGAGATATTGAAGGTTTCCATTAAAATGTCGAATGGTAAACATGAATTTGATTGTTGAATTGATTCACATTTTCTTGCTTTGAGCTGATTTGCATGGACTCTAATGAGTTTTTTTTCTTGTTCAAGAAATACATTGTACATGACATGTCCAACTCGTTCTAAGACTCTTCCTGCGATCCATTTTGGGAGAAATCACATAATTCCACAAGCAAAAATACAGCACGAAAATGTTTTGTAACCTCAATTCCACAACTCAACTTATTAGGAATTGACTGGATTGAAGATCTTGGATTATGGGACATTCCAATAAACTCCGTTTGCAAGAAAATTGATATTTTATCGCAAATACCCAAGATAGTCAATACAGAATTTTTACAAAACCAGTTTCCTGACATTTTTAAAGAAGGATTGGGATACTACAATAAGTCTAAAGTAAAGTTATATACAAAAACAAATGTTAAACCAGTTTTTCGACCAAAACGACCAGTGGCTTACAATGTCAAAGCACTAGTTGATGAAGAACTGGACCGTCTTGAAAAAGAAGGAGCAATCACACCAATAGAATTTTCTGATTGGGCCGCACCAATTGTAGTTGTCAAGAAACCCAATGGAAAAATCCGTATCTGTGCTGACTATTCTACAGGTCTAAACGATTCTCTCGAACCACATTGTTATCCATTACCGCTACCAGAAGAAATTTTCGCCAAAATATCCAATGGTATCATATTTAGCACCCTTGATTTGGCCGAAGCCTATTTACAAGTTGAAGTAGATTACGAATCTAAGAAATTGCTAAGTATTAATACACACAAGGGACTTTACAGATGTAATCGTCTTTCATTTGGTGTAAAAACTGCTCCAGGCGCTTTTCAACAAATAATGGATACTATGCTTGCTGGTTTGGATATGGTGGCACCATATCTTGATGACATCGTTGTGACAGGTAGAACTGTCAACGAACATAACCAAAATCTTTTAAAAGTTTTAGAAAGAATTCAAAATCATGGTTTTCGACTTAAGATTGAGAAATGTAAGATTTCTATGCCTCCAATTAAGTACCTTGGACATATTTTGGATAAAGAAGGTATCAGGCCTGATCAAACCCGAATTCAAGCCATTGTAGATTTGTCACCACCAAAAGATCTTACTACACTTAGGTCTTTCTTAGGTGCAGTCAACTATTATGGCAAATTTGTGAAAAATATGAAAAACATTCGAGGTCCTTTAGACAATTTATTAAAGAAAGATTCCAAATGGGATTGGAATCAAACCTGTCAAAAAGCTTTTGAAAAACTTAAGTCTATTTTAACATCTGATCTGTTGCTTACACATTACATACCAGATTTACCTATCATAGTAGCAGCAGATGCTTCAAACTATGGAATAGGCGCATGCATTCTTCATTGTTTCCAGATGGTTCTACCAAAGCAATATCCCATGCATCACGTTCTTTAACACCAGATGAGCGAAAATTCAGTCAAATCGAAAAGGAAGCTCTTGCACTAGTGTATGCAGTAACGAAATTTCAGAAAATAATTTTTGCACGAAAATTCACATTACAGACAGATCACAAACCACTTTTGTCAATTTTCGGATCTAAAAAAGGAATTCCTGTATATACAGCAAACCGTATACTGGTCTCTCACTCTATTGACATATGATTTTGATATTCAATATATTTCAACAACTTCATTCGGATACGCTGATGTACTTTCACGTCTACTAGATAGTAACCAAAAACCCGATGAAGATTTTGTTATTGCTGCTGTTCAAGTCGAAGTCTATTAATCAAATTGTATCCGAAACAATTGAATTATTACCAGTTACATACAAAATGATAGCAGCAAATACAAGAAATGACCCGATCTTGGACACAGTTTTCAAGTACATTCAAAATGGATGGCCTACTAAAATTCAACATTCTAATTCGGAAATACAACAGTTTTTCAACAGAAAAGACTTGCTTTCAATTGCACAAGATTGCATTTTAATGAATGACAGAGTTGTAATTCCAAGAATTTACAGAAAACGTGTCATAAAACAATTTCACAGAGGACATCCAGGAATTGAACGCATGAAGGCGTTAGCTAGAAGCTACATTTATTGGCCATTTTTGGACAAACAGATCGAAGAATTTGTTCAACGTTGCGATAGTTGTTTACAAGCTTCAAAGTCTCTAGTTAAAACGACATTATCCGCATGGCCTATACCTGAAAAACCATGGGAAAGATTGCATATGGATTACGCTGGCCCTATTGATGGTTACAGTTATCTTATTGTTGAGGATACTTACTCCAAGTGGCCAGAAGTTTTTAAAGTAAAAAATCCTACCAGTTCAACTACCATACGAAAACTGAACAAACTTTTCTCACGAATGGGAACTGTTAATACTATCGTGTCAGATAATGCTACAGTTTTTGTCAGCAAGCCATTTGAACATTTTTGCAAAGTACAAGGCATTAATCATATTCGCATTCCAGCCTACCATCCACAGTCAAATGGATTGGCCGAAAGGTTTGTTGATACTTTCAAACGTGCTTTAAAAAAATCCAAGAATGAAGCTCCGACAAAAGAAAACATCACAACTTTTCTTCAAGTTTACCGTCAAACACCAAATAGGAGTGCACCTGAGCACAAGTCACCTGCAGAACTGATTTTCGGAAGACAATTAAAAACAGTTTTGGATCTTCTTAAACCACAAACTTTATTTTCAGAAAGACAAGTCAATTCAAAAATGGAGGGACAGTTTAATAGAAAGCATGGTGCAAAATTAAAAACTTTTGTTCTAGATCATTTGGTGTATGTCAAAGTCTACAGATATCGACAAGAGAAATGGATCGCAGGAAGAGTCTTAGAACGAGTTGGACATGTCATGTACAATGTATTTCTTGCGTATGTTGCAAAATCATCTGAATCGTTCTTATATAACTGAAGACATTTGAATCGTGAGCTGAAAATGCTTTCTGCTTTGCCAAAAATCTTTTTCAAAATGCGTACGGTCTCATCGAAATCGTTATCTTTTGGTATTTTAGGCAAAATGAAATTTAAATAACGCTCGTGAGCATACGAACTTAAATTTCTAAGAAGCAAACGTACTCTGGCATCATTACTTAGTCTAGCACCATCAATTTTAAATAAATCTTCATACCTTTGAAACCAAGATTCAAACGTAACCTGGTTGTCTGGATCAGGCACAAACTCTCTAATATTGTGTGCTAAGGATTCCATAATAAGTTCAGTGTTGTCTGGTTCTTTGTTCTTTTCAGCATTTGATGTCTTTTCTAGCAAAGCTTGCAGGATTTTGTTTTGTTGTTCCAACAGCTTGGCTAAATCTTCAGCTTCCATTATCTTCGTCGCCAACTGTTAACTACTGGAGTCAGTAATGCAAGTAGTTAATTTAAATGTTTGTATTGTATGAACGAACGATATAACAACTATAAAAATCTGAAATCCATTGAGTTGTATAACGCCCTGAAAGGGCGTTAGAGACGGAAAGACAAGGCATTTTTTATTGACCTTATCCAATTTGGTTCCTATGGGCGGGTATTTCTTTTACAATAAAAACAGAGACAGACATTATTGAACATGTGAAACGGACAAAGATAGGGTGATTTTGCATGCTAATAATACCCTAGATAATATATGGGTACTATTAACTCTTTCACACTGACGGCATAAGTGCGACAGAAAAGCAGCTGGCTACCTTTAATCCACCTGCCGTATTTTGAGTGATTCTACCTGCTAGTCGGTTTATACAGGGAAAACTGATAGACAATGTTGTCTAAGTACGGAAATGAATTTTTTTGAATTTAGTGCGGGAATATTACAAAAAGAAATCTTAAAACGTTTAAAAACAAGTTTAGAAGTAACTACTTGAGTTCAAACATGGTCCGAAATTGTTTTTTGTGCAAAAGAAGAAAAAAAATCCATAAAAAAACAACATTTCATGGGTAAGTCGTCTTGACGGCGGATAGTTTTTGCTAAAACACGAGAAAGTTCAGTAGCGTCACGATAGATAGTTTTTTCTGCGACCGTGCGATTTTACCCTCACACATTTTGATTCAGAAAGTGTCACTTCCCCGCACTTCTTTTTGCATTGCATGAAAATTAACAAAAAGTATTTGATTTTCTTAAAAATGATTTTTTTTAAATGCTTACATACCGATTTTTATCCAGTTGCTTTTGTTTTTTCGAACCAAACTTTTGACATGTCACGGTCTATGTTTTTATAAATTTCGATAAATTTAATGTTTTTTGCGGACTTTACAGTAATTTTAATTTAAATTTTGGTCTTTCATCGCGAAAGTATATATTTATTATTCTATCTCTACAGGCCGGTATCATATGTGTATGTCTTCTAATGTCACTTGACCATCATGCTGTCTTACTTAATAAGGTCACTGAGTTTAATTAATAATTTTGTCCTACATAATATAAAAGAAGAATAGAAACCAACAAAAAATTTGTGACACTTCTATAACCGATTTTCTTTGATTGCGATGGATTAGGGTGACCAGATTACGGTTTATTAGGGTGCCCAGAGAGCGGAAAAAAAGATTTTGAAAAATTTCCCTAAAAAAATTTGAAGACCACACACTCACGCGCCACTCAATGTTTATGGTCGCATACACTAATCCTAACTCGATTTCCGACGATTATGGACAATGGTTACCCCCTGGACATAAACCTAACAACTTTTACTATATTTATTAACAACTAGGTAGGTTAGGTTAGGTTAGGTTGGGTTAGGTTGGGTTAGGTTGGGTTAAGTTGGGTTAGGTTGGGTTAGGTTGGGTTAGGTTGGGTTAGGTTGGGTTAGGTTGGGTTAGGTTGGGTTAGGTTGGGTTAGGTTGGGTTAGATTGGGTTAGGTTGGGTTAGGTTGGGTTAGGTTGGGTTGGGTTAGGTTGGGTTAGGTTGGGTTAGGTTGGGTTAGGTTGGGTTAGGTTGGGTTAGGTTGGGTTAGGTTGGGTTAGGTTGGGTTAGGTTGGGTTAGGTTGGGTTAGGTTGGGTTAGGTTGGGTTAGGTTGGGTTAGGTTGGGTTAGGTTGGGTTAGGGTGGGTTAGGGTGGGTTAGGTTGGGTTAGGTTGGGTTAGGTTGGGTTAGGTTGGGTTAGGTTGGGTTAGGTTGGGTTAGGTTGGGTTAGGTTGGGTTAGGTTGGGTTAGGTTGGGTTAGGTTGGGTTAGGTTGGGTTAGGTTGGGTTAGGTTGGGTTAGGTTGGGTTAGGTTGGGTTAGGTTGGGTTAGGTTGGGTTAGGTTGGGTTAGGTTGGGTTAGGTTGGGATAGGTTGGGTTAGGTTGGGTTAGGTTGGGTTAGGTTGGGTTAGGTTGGGTTAGGTTGGGTTAGGTTGGGTTAGGTTGGGTTAGGTTGGGTTAGGTTGGGTTAGGTTGGGTTAGGTTGGGTTAGGTTGGGTTAGGTTGGGTTAGGTTGGGTTAGGTTGGGTTAGGTTGGGTTAGGTTGGGTTAGGTTGGGTTAGGTTGGGTTAGGTTGGGTTAGGTTGGGTTAGGATGGGTTAGGTTGGGTTAGGTTGGGTTAGGTTGGGTTAGGTTGGGTTAGGTTGGGTTAGGTTGGGTTAGGTTGGGTTAGGTTGGGTTAGGTTGGGTTAGGTTGGGTTAGGTTGGGTTAGGTTGGGTTAGGTTGGGTTAGGTTGGGTTAGGTTGGGTTAGGTTGGGTTAGGTTGGGTTAGGTTGGGTTAGGTTGGGTTAGGTTGGGTTAGGTTGGGTTAGGTTGGGTTAGGTTGGGTTAGGTTGGGTTAGGTTGGGTTAGGTTGGGTTAGGTTGGGTTAGGTTGGGTTAGGTTGGGTTAGGTTGGGTTAGGTTGGGTTAGGTTGGGTTAGGTTGGGTTAGGTTGGGTTAGGTTGGGTTAGGTTGGGTTAGGTTGGGTTAGGTTGGGTTAGGTTGGGTTAGGTTGGGTTAGGTTGGGTTAGGTTGGGTTAGGTTGGGTTAGGTTGGGTTAGGTTGGGTTAGGTTGGGTTAGGTTGGGTTAGGTTGGGTTAGGTTGGGTTAGGTTGGGTTAGGTTGGGTTAGGTTGGGTTAGGTTGGGTTAGGTTGGGTTAGGTTGGGTTAGGTTGGGTTAGGTTGGGTTAGGTTGGGTTAGGTTGGGTTAGGTTGGGTTAGGTTGGGTTAGGTTGGGTTAGGTTGGGTTAGGTTGGGTTAGGTTGGGTTAGGTTGGGTTAGGTTGGGTTAGGTTGGGTTAGGTTGGGTTAGGTTGGGTTAGGTTGGGTTAGGTTGGGTTAGGTTGGGTTAGGTTGGGTTAGGTTGGGTTAGGTTGGGTTAGGTTGGGTTAGGTTGGGTTAGGTTGGGTTAGGTTGGGTTAGGTTGGGTTAGGTTGGGTTAGGTTGGGTTAGGTTGGGTTAGGTTGGGTTAGGTTGGGTTAGGTTGGGTTAGGTTGGGTTAGGTTGGGTTAGGTTGGGTTAGGTTGGGTTAGGTTGGGTTAGGTTGGGTTAGGTTGGGTTAGGTTGGGTTAGGTTGGGTTAGGTTGGGTTAGGTTGGGTTAGGTTGGGTTAGGTTGGGTTAGGTTGGGTTAGGTTGGGTTAGGTTGGGTTAGGTTGGGTTAGGTTGGGTTAGGTTGGGTTAGGTTGGGTTAGGTTGGGTTAGGTTGGGTTAGGTTGGGTTAGGTTGGGTTAGGTTGGGTTAGGTTGGGTTAGGTTGGGTTAGGTTGGGTTAGGTTGGGTTAGGTTGGGTTAGGTTGGGTTGTGGTAGGTTGGGTTAGGTTGGGTTAGGTTGGGTTAGGTTGGGTTAGGTTGGGTTAGGTTGGGTTAGGTTGGGTTAGGTTGGGTTAGGTTGGGTTAGGTTGGGTTAGGTTGGGTTAGGTTGGGTTAGGTTGGGTTAGGTTGGGTTAGGTTGGGTTAGGTTGGGTTAGGTTGGGTTAGGTTGGGTTAGGTTGGGTTAGGTTGGGTTAGGTTGGGTTAGGTTGGGTTAGGTTGGGTTAGGTTGGGTTAGGTTGGGTTAGGTTGGGTTAGGTTGGGTTAGGTTGGGTTAGGTTGGGTTAGGTTGGGTTAGGTTGGGTTAGGTTGGGTTAGGTTGGGTTAGGTTGGGTTAGGTTGGGTTAGGTTGGGTTAGGTTGGGTTAGGTTGGGTTAGGTTGGGTTAGGTTGGGTTAGGTTGGGTTAGGTTGGGTTAGGTTGGGTTAGGTTGGGTTAGGTTGGGTTAGGTTGGGTTAGGTTGGGTTAGGTTGGGTTAGGTTGGGTTAGGTTGGGTTAGGTTGGGTTAGGTTGGGTTAGGTTGGGTTAGGTTGGGTTAGGTTGGGTTAGGTTGGGTTAGGTTGGGTTGGGTTAGGTTGGGTTAGGTTGGGTAAGGTTGGGTTAGGTTGGGTTAGGTTGGGTTAGGTTGGGTTAGGTTGGGTTAGGTTGGGTTAGGTTGGGTTAGGTTGGGTTAGGTTGGGTTAGGTTGGGTTAGATTGGGTTAGGTTGGGTTAGGTTGGGTTAGGTTGGGTTAGGTTGGGTTAGGTTGGGTTAGGTTGAGTTAGGTTGGGTTAGGTTGGGTTAGGTTGGGTTAGGTTGGGTTAGGTTGGGTTAGGTTGGGTTAGGTTGGGTTAGGTTGGGTTAGGTTGGGTTAGGTTGGGTTAGGTTGAGTTAGGTTGGGTTAGGTTGGGTTAGGTTGGGTTAGGTTGGGTTAGGTTGGGTTAGGTTGGGTTAGGTTGGGTTAGGTTGGGTTAGGTTGGGTTAGGTTGGGTTAGGTTGGGTTAGGTTGGGTTAGGTTGGGTTAGGTTGGGTTAGGTTGGGTTAGGTTGGGTTAGGTTGGGTTAGGTTGGGTTAGGTTGGGTTAGGTTGGGTTAGGTTGGGTTAGGTTGGGTTAGGTTGGGTTAGGTTGGGTTAGGTTGGGTTAGGTTGGGTTAGGTTGGGTTAGGTTGGGTTAGGTTGGGTTAGGTTGGGTTAGGTTGGGTTAGGTTGGGTTAGGTTGGGTTAGGTTGGGTTAGGTTGGGTTAGGTTGGGTTAGGTTGGGTTAGGTTGGGTTAGGTTGGGTTAGGTTGGGTTAGGTTGGGTTAGGTTGGGGTTAGGTTGGGTTAGGTTGGGTTAGGTTGGTTAGGTTGGGTTAGGTTGGGTTAGGTTGGGTTAGGTTGGGTTAGGTTGGGTTAGGTTGGGTTAGGTTGGGTTAGGTTGGGTTAGGTTGGGTTAGGTTGGGTTAGGTTGGGTTAGGTTGGGTTAGGTTGGGTTAGGTTGGGTTAGGTTGGGTTAGGTTGGGTTAGGTTGGGTTAGGTTGGGTTAGGTTGGGTTAGGTTGGGTTAGGTTGGGTTAGGTTGGGTTAGGTTGGGTTAGGTTGGGTTAGGTTGGGTTAGGTTGGGTTAGGTTGGGTTAGGTTGGGTTAGGTTGGGTTAGGTTGGGTTAGGTTGGGTTAGGTTGGGTTAGGTTGGGTTAGGTTGGGTTAGGTTGGGTTGGGTTAGGTTGGGTTAGGTTGGGTTAGGTTGGGTTAGGTTGGGTTAGGTTGGGTTAGGTTGGGTTAGGTTGGGTTAGGTTGGGTTAGGTTGGGTTAGGTTGGGTTAGGTTGGGTTAGGTTGGGTTAGGTTGGGTTAGGTTGGGTTAGGTTGGGTTAGGTTGGGTTAGGTTGGGTTAGGTTGGGTTAGGTTGGGTTAGGTTGGGTTAGGTTGGGTTAGGTTGGGTTAGGTTGGGTTAGGTTGGGTTAGGTTGGGTTAGGTTGGGTTAGGTTGGGTTAGGTTGGGTTAGGTTGGGTTAGGTTGGGTTAGGTTGGGTTAGGTTGGGTTAGGTTGGGTTAGGTTGGGTTAGGTTGGGTTAGGTTGGGTTAGGTTGGGTTAGGTTGGGTTAGGTTGGGTTAGGTTGGGTTAGGTTGGGTTAGGTTGGGTTAGGTTGGGTTAGGTTGGGTTAGGTTATTTATGGTACTAAGTCACCTTATACTACTGTGAGGAAAATGGAAAATTAAATATTTTAGAATCGCATATCGTATTGGCCGTTTTTTGTCAATGGGAACGCACAAAAACAATAATTTGAGGTAGTCAATAAAATTATAAAAATACTGTTATCACTCTTAAAATATATATGCCAAAAATTATTCTGGTGTTTGTGTGGGCGAATATTTTTAAAAAAATCGTTTTCGCACATTTTTTGGAGATCAAAAGTGCGCCTTTTATCACAAATTTTAAGGATAAAGTATTACTTTTTAGGGATAAAGTATCACTTTTTATCCCGTGGCCTCTCACGAAAATCTGAAGGTGTTAAATATTTTCAAAAAAATTCAACCCTTGTTGGGTTTAGAAGAATATTCTAGAAGCTATCGGGACAAAACAAAATTTATTTTCAAAACCGTTATTTCGAATGGTTAAATAAAGATATTTTATCTGAGAAATTTTGTTATAAAACGGATTCAGAAAAATCAAAAAATACAGATTCGGAAACAGAGGCCGTACCCGGACCGAGTCGTGGACGGCCTAATTCGGCTTTATTAGAATCATCTTTAAGAACCAAGAAACTGAGGGTGCAATGTGTATTTTGGGGTTGCTAATTTAATTTTTCTGGGAGGGTCTTAGCCCCCCCAAGCCTTCCTAACTACGCCCATAAATCCGAATATAAAAAATAATTTTAGTTTAATTTTTGACACAAAAGTAAACTGATTTTTATTTTTAACATAACTGTAGGTTAAACTGAATGCACTTTAATTTATTTTTTTAATATTTTAAATAAAATGACATATATATATTTTTAAAAGTTTTACTGATTTTAACTTTTAGACTACACTTTATCACATACCCTATAAAAAAATTTACTTTTTTGAAAAACAACAAAGATATTGATTATTGTCCAAAAACCCTATTTTTGTCCGCACTGTGCGGCGTGGCGCCCTGTTGGCGGCGCCGAGTTGGCCCGGCGCCCAGTTGTCCCATTCCGAATTGAAATTTTTAGTTCCGAAATTTCATCTGACTCGAGCATAACTTGTAGTCCACCCAAGAAGAGAAGAGTTGAAGAAGACCCTTGTTCAAAGAAAGAAAATATTTTAGCTGGAAGGTACAACATTTGTAAAGTTCTAAGATGAAAACAATAATTTTAATACATCCACTGCACTTAGCATGCTTAGAAATTCTTTTTACTCTTTTTTTTACTAAAGAGAATTTTGTAAACACAGTATACACAAGTAAGTATTCATGAAATATTTATTATTCAAACAGAAAATTGTTGATAAAAAAATTCTATTGGAATTCAAAATTCTTATTTTGCGCCGCCACTGCCCTTTTTTATCCAAGACAAGCAAATAGAATATTTTTGCGATGTTGCATGTGTCCGGACTCACCAAACCGAAATTCTATTTTCATCCCTATCTTGCTCATTAAATTCTTACTTGTATTTGGTCAATTGCGATAAAAGCTTGATATAATGGCAATTTAGGCCCATGCCGGGTCTACCCGTAGGGTATAGAAGTCAATGCTGAAATCTTAATTTGTTATGTTTACAATAGATAGTTTAAGTTGTGCTACGTATTTTTACGTAAAACTGCACGTTAAGCCCTCTACGTTTTGTTCCAAATTTGAGTTTAAGTTGAATGTTTTTACGTTACCATAACAAGTCTACTAATAGCAGAGAATATGGAATGCGGCACTGTGTTTTTTTGATGTAACAATTTTGTTTTTTGTCTTTTCAACTACAGTAGGAATATATTTGCAAAGAATCGTTGGTACTGGAAGCGGAAATTATCGTCTAGGCCTCATTTTTCGATCGGTCAATCAACCAATTCTATTCTTTGGTAACGTTAAGGTGCCCGCAGACTGCCGTAAGCTAACGTAAATACGTAAGCTTCTAACGTGACCTTGACGACGGTGTGACGAAGTGCGCTTGCGAATCTGTCAAATCTCATGCTTACGTAAAAATACGTAGTACAACTTAAACTATCTAATATCAATCTCATTATCTGACTGATGACGCACGACGACCCTTGAGGTACAGGTCCGTTAGAGTGTTCTTGCCAACAGGTAGTCTTAAACGTTCTTGCTCAATCTTGAATTTTTATAAATTTTTTGATGTTTAAAAAAATAACAATAACTTATTAAAATACCTCTATAAACTTAGCATTACCACTTAAGAATTGGATATTCGCAATATATGCATTAATTGTCGTAAATTTGTCGCGCCACCCGTTTTCCTGAAAAGGGTATGTAATGCTAAGTTGAGTCTCAACTTAGCATTACCACCCCAGAAAAAATGAAAATTTTTAAAAACTAATCTATGGAATAATTGTCGTAAATTTGTCGTGAAAGAAAAAATTTGTCGCGCCACCCGTTTTCCTGAAAAGGGTATGTAATGCTAAGTTGAGTCTCAACTTAGCATTACCACCTCAGAAAAAATTAAAATTTTCAAAAACTAATCTATGGAATAATTTCGTCGTAAATTTGTCGTCAAAAGAAAAATTTTCTCGCGCCAACCGTTTTCCTGAAAAGGGGGGTATAATGCTAAGTTGGGTCTCAACTTAGCATTACCACCCCAGAAAAAATAAAATTTTCAAAAACTAATAAATGCATTAACTGTCGTAAATTTGTCGTGAAACAAGGGATAGGGAGGGCTTATTGAAAAGTAAAAACGGGACGTAATACAATGATTGTTTCACCAAAAATTTACAATAGCGCGAACAGGTTAAATCTGATCACCTACATCTTCGTAAGTATTATGAAAAAGCTTAAAGATCACTAGGATTTGGCTGAGAAATCTCAAAATTGCTCACTGCCCGTTTCCGGGTAAACGGATAACGCGATAATTGTTTTTCTTTCACGACAAATTTACGACAAATTTACGACAGTTAATATATTTATTGGTTTTTGAAAATTTTATTTTTTTCTGGGGTGGTAGTGCTAACTTGAGACTCAACTTAGCATTACATACCGGCGCGACAAATTTTTTTTCTTTCACGATGAATTTACGACAATTAATGCATATATTGCGAATATCCAATTCTTAAGTGGTAATGCTAAGTTTATAGAGGTCATTAAAATGACAATTCAATTGTTGTTCTATTGCAAACAAATCACAATCCATACAATTTTTCTATAAAGTTAACGTCAGTTTAGCCTCGAAAATTAGATTGGATTAAATTGCTTCAGTGTTCGAAGGATTAAATTAAATTAACTTACCCTAAGCCAAATTAGACTAACTTAACGAGAAAGTTTCTCGATTTTTACAGTTTTCATGAAGATTTTTTCTTGTATTTTCTGTAAAGATCATATTGTTGCCTTTGGCAACCTGGCTAATTAAAAAAACAACACTTTTTCTACAAAAAATTTCCTATGTTAGTCCAATAATTTGGCTTAATTTAATTTAATCTAATCTAATTTGCGAGGGCGATCTGACCTTTAATGTGGCAGGCTAAAAGAAAAAGTTTGTGAAAAAACATGACAGAAATGGCAATCTTGGATTTGTAACGTTACATAGGCCCTCTTACTCAAATTGGAGGCAAACACCTTTTGACTGAAAAATTGTAGGATATATATAAAAACCTTCCACAACTATCAAACGGGACACGATTTTTGACATAAGCCAGTCAACTAATATTCCCATTGGCCTATTAGTTTTTGGTTCTTACCTATATGAACTTGTCTGACCCCATTTCCCTCTTTTGTGGTTTGTGCAAAAGGAGACTCAATTAAAACAATATCTTCGAAATCGCAATATTCTGAGAATAACAATTTTTGTACCCTATTCATTGACATTTTTCAAAATTCTTGAATTTAGAGGATTTCAGGAAAAACAAAAAGCGCATTATTGTTATTGGGAAATGTTTATTTTTCAAGTTTTTGACAACAATCAAATCAATATAGAGACAAACTTGTCTTTTTTAATAGTTTTTATAAAATCTGCCTTACTATCAAACTAAAATCACTTAGGGTCCATCTCACCGACTTTTTTTTCGGTTCCATAGCCTAAAGCGGTTCTTAATATTATCATAATATGACGTAATAAGGAACACTTTAGGCTAAGTAAAGAAAAAAAAAGTCGGTGCGATGGGCTATAAAACTTGTTAAAAGTAAGGTCACTCATCGTCAAGCAAGCTTGCCTTTACGATGAGTGTCCTTAGTTAAAAGGGCTAAACAATAAGGTAACTGATAAAGAGGCGTGCATTACTCATTATCAGTTACCTTCCAAAAGGCCTCCCTTAGTTTCTTAACCCTCGAGTGGTGACGTCGGTCTATGCCGGTGCCGACGCAGGGTAAAACAATCTGCGCGTCTAAGCACATGCATTTATTCTTGTAGTATATGGGTACCAAATTTCATTAATCTAGCTTAAACCATGCAGAAATATTTGAACATATCTGTATGATTTAAAAAAATATATATTTGTAGATACTTAAGTTGCATGGGTAGGAAACAATTCACCGCGGCCGATTCGCTCCGGGCCGATTCACCACGTGGACAATTCGCCGCGAAAATTTTTGTTTTTTGTTGTTTATTTTTTATTTATGTATAACTTAATTTTTCTTAAATCATAGCTCCCCTGTCCTCATGTTGGTAGATTAAAATCTGTGTTAAACCTAATCGTGGTCAATTGATCGCAAAGATATCCTAACCAGTGTGTGGACTACCAACATTTTGCAAAAAAAAGTCCCCACCAACAAACACAAACAATTGTTATTTGAAAAAAAAATGCGTTTTCAAAAAACAGATTTATAAAAAAAATAATGATTTTTAAAATAATATTTTGTTAAAAAGTAGTTTTTCCAAAAACTAATTAAAAAAAAACCTAATATATTAAAAAAGTGAAAGACATTTTTTAGAAAAAATAATTTTTTTAAAAATATGTTTACTACATTACATACATACATAAGATTAAAATAAAAATTCTCGCGGCTAATTGTCCCGCGGCAAATCATCCGGCGGCAAATTGTCAGCGCGGCAAATCGACTCGCGAAGAATTGTCCTATTCCCACTTAAGTTTGTTTGTATTGCTAAATTTGTGATTTAAATGGTTGCTGGAACTTTGTTTGAAGTAGAGACCATTTATATATGACATATTTTAACAAAATATGTCATACATAAAGGGTATCTAGTTTGGGGAATATCGGTCTGTTGGATCGACGTCACCGACGATGTTATTCCTGCAGATGTGTCACCATTCGAGTTAAATACGCCAAGGATACCTACTAAGGTCACTTATAGTAGAGCGGACTTGCTTATAACGTTGTTTGATAATCTCCTCAAACAACGCTTATAAGGATTAGTTTCCTTAAAAAATGGCGGCAAAGGCAGTCCGAATAAGGACACTCATTGTAGAACATACTGACTCTACGATGAGTATCGATTATTTTTGACATGTTTTTCTCGGTTTCGCATTGGCGGCTCGGTTGTATTTTACATAGTCTATACTATATACAGGGTGTCCCAAAAGTCCGAGTCCACTGAAATGTCTTCTGAATTATTGAAGGTAACTAAACCTAGAGTCCCTGTCATATACAGGGACTCTAACTAAACCATATTTACCGGTGATCGGTAACATCAAGAGATCTATTTTATGAAGGGGCGGGTATACCGTCCCTGTATTAGGGGGCGGCTTTGGGTCGGCCAACTTAATTTTTTTAAATAGAAACCCCTTCGAGTGATACCTCGTTTTAAAGCTTTTTTAAAAACTAACATTTTAACTTTACTGTCAATTGTCTACGTCAAACCTGTCAAGAGCTACCGATTGTCAAACATATTTTTTTTTAGTTTTGTCAAAATTCACTGTTTATTGTTTTTTATACGACTGTTTTGAAAAAGAGGGTTTTGCGCACGGAGAACACGATCTGAAAACGGACTTTTGCGCACGTTATTGTGATTTTTGTTGTTGTCACCCAAGAATATAAGTTGGCTGACTTCCATAACAACCGTCAAGGCTCCTTTGTTTTGTTGATTAGACACTTCAATAGAATATTATAGGCAGTGGCGTATATACGGGGGGGGGGGGCTGGGGGGCCCGGGCCCCCCGAAGCTAAGGTTTTTTTGGATATTTTCCACAAATTTCATGAATACAAACATAAAATAGCATAAAATACGGACTCATGCGGTCTCGCCCCCCCTCCCCCGAACATGTTCGGGCCCCCCCCCCCCCCCGAAACATTTTTCTATATACGCCACTGATTATAGGTACATTTTATTAATACAAACGAGTTAAATTGAAATTTGATTGCCTATGTCAAAAGCTACCTATATGCTTGCTTTATGATGAGTGACCTTAAAACTAAGACCAGTGGAGTACGAATGAGAGGCTTGGAGGCTATTTTAGGGGTAGCGACCCTGTATTTATCATCAAAAAATAAAATAAAATATTGAGCAAAGAATTAAAAAAAAAACATATTAGATAAAGGTTTAAAAAGATACCTACCCATGCAGGACACATAGATAAATATAAAATTTTTTGGGTAAATTATCATATAAAAATAGTAACAATTAAACTTAAAAACAAAAAAATAATACCTATATAATTAGAACTTTAATTAGGAGTAAAATAACTAAGTTTAAGTACAGTAATAGGCACAAATATAATGTTTTAAGTTAGATTAGGAAGAATAAATATACAAACTTTTCAAATAAATATACAATATTAAGTACACAAATAAAAAGTTAGTTAAACAATAATAAAATAATTCTAAATAATAATATAATGATTGCACTTTTTGAACATCTGTTTTCTTTTAAAATCTATGGACTTTAGGTTGGTAGGGGGGTGTTATCCTTGATTACTATAGGCCTAAAAAAGATAAAAATATTTTTGATACTGCTATATAAATAAAAAATATTGTAAAATTAAGACAAAGTTCAGAATCCTTTAATCAAACTTTATAAAGATATATTTTTTACAGAAAATGGTAAGACAGAAAAAACTAATTCTAAAGTCCAAGCAAGAATCGAATAATAAACAATGTCTATATACACAGAAAAAAAACGACCCACAAAGAACATGCGCAATCGCAGAAAAAGGTAACATAACATGCGCATTTAAAAAATTTGGCTTACATTTCCTCAAAGGTAATGCTTTTCTGAGCAGAAACCGGTTTGTGCAATGGTACAGGAATCTGCGCGCTTGCATTCTTTAAAATACCGTTAGGGGGCGATGCTTCGCAACCTTTTATTGATTGATTTATGTTGATCGTGACGCGGTTGGTCGTTGTCTGTGACGTGACTGTTTCGTAGTGTGCGTATTGGTCCAGGCAAGTCAGATCGTTTGTCGACTTCATGAAGGCTTTCGACATGTTTAACGAAATTCTAACTGCCCCATTTTTTTGCTTTTGAATCTGCGATAAGCAAGGGCCCAGTAGATTTTCCTAAAATGCAATGTAAGTGATTCTATTGTGACGGGTATTATAATTTATATTTTTTAAAAAGTTTAATTGGTTTTATTTATATTTTTAACAAATTAATAGATAGTCCGGGGCCATAAAGTCTTTCGTGTGCCTTTTCATGAGGATTTTACAAAACTCATTTTAATGGATTACTAATGATCCCAATAACACTGCCTAACCTATTACCAGACCCAAAAATTGTCTTAGTTAAAAAGTAGGGTTAGCGTGTAAAAATATTTTTTTCAATTCTGAACGGTTTAAGCTAGAGCAATGAAACTTGGCACGCACATCGGCCTATAAGTACTTATTCTTTGGCTTACTGCAAAAAAAACCCTATTGCAAAAAAACCCCACGAAATCAAACAAATGTTTACAAGATTCCCTCTTTACAAATCTGAGGCGATCCATAAATTACGTAACACTCGGGAGGTGGAAGGGGGGGTTGGGTAATTTTTCTTTAAAATGCATAACAAAGAGGCGAAAGGCGTTATGTTGTTTATGGATAGCCCCTCTCTACAAAAATAAACAAAAGTACTTGATGTATTAGGTATACGAGAATAATTTAAAGAAAGATATATACCTACTAAACATTTTAAAATTTTAATACATGCTTTAAAAAAGTTTTTCTCGAAAATTAATTTTTGTGACGGGCCTTAAGGTTCATCTTACATGGAAAGCCTGATGTGCTTTTCAATTTTTCAAATCATACATTATTATCTCTTTTTATGAGAAATAACATGTCAAGATATTTTTTTTTAACATAAATCGTTTAAATTTGGCAAGGGGATCGATAAATATTTTTTTAGTTTTAAATAAACATTGTACTCACCATAGACTCAGTCCTTTTCTTCAAATTCGACCTGTTCAAGGTCTGAGTTAGCTCCGAAGTAAGGCGACTACTCAGAGACTCTTCTGGGGTTGTGTGATCAACTTGATCGTCATTTTGTAGGAATTCCAACTTGCTGGGTTGTCTGCGAAGTGTTGGATATTCTCCTATCGTGACACTCACAGGCCTACGTGTCCGAGTAATTGTAGAGTTAACTGCAAAAAAAAGTTTCTGTTAAAATCGCTCATAAATTGAGGATGCTGTTATAAATGAGCTTCTTATAGTCAAGGCAAGATTTCTGAAAATTGACTTCTATATATTTAGCCTTCTTCGATCCATCTTTGGACATAGGCCTCTCCCAATATATTCCACTCTTCTATGTCTGTCGCCGTGTTCATCCATCTAGTTCCCGCATGTATCTTCAAATGGTCCGCCCATCTCATTTAGGGTCTTCCCTACTTCTTTCATTTTCCCAAGGTCTCCAGTTTACAATACATTTGTTCCATCGATCGTCTTTCTGTCTGATATTATGACCGGCAAACTTCCATTTTAATTTTGCAACTACTCCTCTGACATCTATTACTTTTGTTTTATTTCTTATCCATTCATTCTTTTTTCTATCTGTTAGGTTTACATGTAACATTTGTCTTTCCATTGATCTTTAGACTTTTGTCCCTTTGTTTGATTTTGTAAGTGTCCAGGTCTGGGATCCATAGGTAAGTTCAGGAAAGATACATTGGTTATACACTTTCGTTTATTTTTTATTGTTTAATATGTAGGTACCTTAATTTACCGAATGCTTCCCAGGCCAATCTTACTCTTCGCTTGATTTTAGCTGTTTAGTTTTCTTTTTTTAGTTTAATCATTTGTCCCAGGTATATACAGGGTATTAATAGAGTATGTCGCCAAACTTCAGAAGATTATTCTTTAAATGATTTTAAGAAAAAACTTTGTATAAACATGGGTTCGCAAATGCTTAGTTTTCGATATACAGGTTGTTAAAAATTTAATTTTTTGTTTGTTTTTTCTTTATAACTCGTGCAGTTTTTGAGATGTTTAGCGCAAATCTGGAACGTCTATTAAGCTACAAGGCATACATCATCAAAAAGCTATGTTCTATTTTTTTTTTATTTAAGTATCTTAAAGAGCATCAAAAATTCTACAAGTTTGCCAATTATTTTTTTTCTATCTTTAATTATAAAAAAGTTAGCAATGGTGGACACTTAACTTGGAACACCCTGTATATAAACCAATACAGTTCGATTTCTAACAAACTCCCCAGTGACTCGATGTCTGTTCAAGAACTTAGAATCACTAAAATCTTGAAATTTTAAACAGGAAAAAGGTACCCTTTCCGCAAAAAAAAACATATAATTATAATACGCTACTAAATGTTTTACCAATTTTCTTCAAAAAAATAAGCTTTTTTAAAAAATTCTGTAATATACTTTGTTGTAGACAATAACATCTCCTTTTAACCACCATATAGCAGGTGAGAAATTATTATATAACTACCGCTCCAGGGGTGTTCTTAATTTAAAAAGTAATTTTTAAAAATCAACAAACATATCAGTTTTGTTATATTCAATTCTTAAAAAGTAAGCTTCTTACGACCACATGTCTTTGTTACTTTACGGTGGATGTTGAAATTTTTCTTTTAAGCGGTGTACTAAAAAATGAGATGTATGTGATAAGCAACTCTCCAGGAGCGCCCATAAAAAAATACCAAAGAAAACATTTTTAAAAATTTACTTAAAAAGTAAAGGCAGTGGGACAGGGTAACATAAAATGATAATTTTTTTTCCAAAAATGCTTAGTTAAAACTTATAAAAACATGTTTTGTCTTCCTAATTTATGGGCGCACTACTTCCTTCTCCTAACCCAAAAAATCCAGGTTTTGGGAGTTTAGGGGAGTTTTCTCAGTCCCTGTTGACATTTTGGAGGTGGGGGGGTTGGGTTCTGTTCGGTTCGGTTCCATTCGAGGCGGGGGGTGGGGCAATATTCGGATTCCGCGGCGTCGAAATAGGGGCTAAGTGGCCATTCTTAAATTACGCTCTAGGGGTGCAGGTGAGGTTTAGCCTTGCGTTATATATTTTTTCTTGAAAATGCGTTACAAAGGGGTAATTTAAGAATGTGCCCTGATGACAATTTGCCCAAAAGTAACATAAAATGCTTCTAGACCGAAAGCTTGCCTTGACTATTCCTTGCCTTACCAGGCATTTTCGTTAAAAAAACTCTAGCGTCGCCATCTACCTTCCTAAAACTGAAGTCGTCAAAGGCATCTACCTACCTTTAGATCTTATCGAAACATCAGATTGACTAGATTGGTTTGAGACTGATGCACTCAAAGGTCGTTTTTGAAAATATGTATTGGGCGGTTTAGGATGGACGTCAGTAAAATTATCCAGTTGAAACGACTCCAGGGACTGCATTTCCACTTGATCTGAGCTTAGATTGGAAAATTTTCCTCCCTAAAACCACAAAATTATGTTAAATCTATAGTCTATGCGAGCCACTGACGTTTATAAAAAAAAGTTTCGGGGTGGTTTCGGGGTGGACCCGAAACAGTTTTGGAGGGGGGGGGGGGCGAGACCCCATGAGTTCTTATTTTATGCTAGTTTATATTTGAATTCATGAAATAGGGGCAAAATATTTTTAAAAATCTTATCTTGGGGGGGCCGGGCCCCCATGCCCCCTTTATATACGCCACTGATGCGAGCAAATCATTTTCTAAAGCACAGATAAAAAATTTAATTACGAAAATTAAAATATTAAAAATCTCATTGTAATACGAGACATATGATTTTTTATTTGTTCAAATGAGTTTGTCTACTTAACCCAAACGAGTATTTAGTAACTACAAATGATTGCAATCGTTAAAAAACATTTAAAACATGACTCCACTCATTTAAAACAAATTTTTGCACTCATTAAACAAGTGATTTGATTTTAAGGTGTTTTTAATAAGTACATCATTTGCCTCAAATTACTGCATCATTTGCCCCAACTCGAGCTGTGTGTATTTAAGTGAGCCAACTTATTTTGGAAATTTTTCTCGGTGATCCTGGATCATATAAATAAAAAGATGAATAAACCAAATAGAATTGAAATAGGTTTATCAATAGAAAATTAGCCCAGACCCGTGGGTTAAAAAAAGAGATGAGTGACATATCTACCACATGCCAGAAAAAAACAGCTATCATTTATTGATAAACCGACCCATAGTGTAGATAACTACAGACGTAAATTTTAGTACCCGTGATAGTGAATAAAGAAAACAAACATTTTTGACTAAGCGGGAATGAAAAAGGTTTTATTTTTCTTGCATTTTTCCGTGGACAGCTCGAAAGCTCACAGTGTGCTTGAATGAGGTATAGGTTACATAAAAATGGTTCCAAAAACTAATTGCACATTTTGAATATGGACTCTTTCCTGATTTCAGAGCTATATTCATATAAATCCTAGCTTATCCTCTTCTCGAAATTTTTGACATTTTTCTAGTTAGTCTAGGCGCTGGCTCCTGTCACGTGTGACCTAATATGTGCGCTCAGTTTGACTAGGGGGCTTTGTTAAGCGCCCATAAGAGTATAAAAAAGTTTCGTCACGTGGTCGAACTCATGGTCGTTTGGCCGCCATCTTTGAAAAGGGCCACCAAATTGATACATTTTTACCTACCCAGTGGTCCGATTTTCATTTCGTAAGGCCTGTTTAACTCCTTTTTTAAAGACAAACAAATTTTGTCATATATCCGCTCGCAAAAGAATTAAAATAATACCCATGCACATTTTATTGTAGCTACAATATTATTGAAATTTGTTTTTTTTTCTTACATAGCAGGCTTTAAACATTTCACAGAAGAGGATATTGACTTTATGTTTTTAAAGTTCGATGGATGGTACCCCTAAATTGCCTTAAAGAGGGTGGTTTCTAAAACTGTTCACAAGATAGAATAGAAAAATGAATTTGCAGCGAAACGATCCATTCTAGCGAAAAACCATTTTTTGTAGTACTTTTAATTCCGCTTCTTTTGATCTATTACTTAGCATCCTAGCTTTGATAGTTAGCTGAACAAACCAGCTAAAATATACAATTTTGTAAAAATTTCTTTTTTTCGCTCCAAAATCGATTTTTTTCTTAAAAATTGTAAAAGATATGACAATAGGGACATTGGAATAAAACGTGACTTTATTTTAGATTCGACTTTATTTTGACACATTTACACAGAAAACTAACAGCTGACCTCTCAAAATTGACATAGCAAAGCTAAATTTAATAATGAAGACGCTAACTTTCATTTGATAAATACCGACACTAATAAATCCGGTTTTTAAATACACAAAGGCCGAATTTTGAAGCAAAGCAGCTGCTTTTTATATGCAAATCTGTCACCATAGGGTCGATGTTTAAACAAGGTCAGGTTTTATTCCAATAAGTGTCTAATGATCAGAAGAAGCGGAATTAAAAGTACTAGAAAAAATTATTCTTAACGTTTTTCGCTAGGATGCATCGTTTCCCTGCAAATTCACTTTTTCTATAATCTTATGAACGCTTTTAGAAACCACCCTCTTTAAGGCAGTCTTTAGAGGTACCATCCATCGAACTTTAAAATCATAAAGTCAATATCCTCTTCTGTTGTGTAACAGTAAAAAACAAATGGCAATAATATTGAAGCTACAATAAAATGAGCATGGGTATATATAATATAATAACTCGGTATATCTCAAGAACGACTTGATTTATCAAAAAATGTGTAATGACAAAATTTATTTGACTTTAAAAAAGGAGTATAACAAGCTTTAAAAAATTAAAATCGGACGACTGGGTAGGGAGATACGCTTAAACAAAAAATCTATCAATTTGGCGGCCATTTTCAAAGATGGCGGCCAAAAGACTATGAGTTTGACCACGCGACCAAACTTTTTTTATACTCCTATGGGTGCTTAACAATGCCCCGTAGTCAAACTGAGCGCACGTATTAGGTCACACGTGACAGGAGCCAGCGCCTAGGCTAACTAGAAAAATGGCAAAAAATTGATAAAATTTCGAGAAGAGGATCAGCTAGGATTTATATGAATATGGCTCTGAACTCAGGAAAGAGTCCATATTCAAAATGTGCAATTAGTTTTTGGAACCATTTTTATGTAACCTATACTTCATTCAGGCACACTGTGAGCTGCTGTATACCCACCAAGTCCAAGATCTAATAGACACTTATTAAGTGTTGTAAAGCTAAAGAGGCGGCTTATAAACTTCATCTTACGATATTGGTAGGGGAGATAAGAGAAGTAATGCCTGAGAAACCGTATGCTTTTTACAAGTGGCGACATCTACCAAATACAAAAGAGAGGACCAGAAATAAAACAAAAAGGAGGCAGATGAAACGAGAAACAGTACCTATCAGTGACCGTGACTTGTCCCTCAGGTCGGGTCATGCATTTTTACCGCCTTCGCGACGCTTTATGTCGGTCAGCGGAGTTATAAGATAAAAATATTACAATCTATAGTATTGTTATCCATCAGATCTCAGGCCTTCGTTGGTTCATTTAGTTATAACTTTCTCACCTGATGGACAGTACTACTGGAAGTAGTACTAGCCAAACTTAACGTGTCATAATCCGGCGTTGGGCAGGGTGGAGGTACAAATCCATTACTGTACCCATTCTGATCAGTTTTTTGTACTGGGCGAGAAGCTACGTTCGTTCCACCAACATTTGTTGTACTATTTTGACTATTTCGATTGCCGTCTTGTTTGTAAGATAGTACCGAATACTTCACAGGAACTGGAGGTCCTTTTTTACCGCTTCTCAAAGTTCCATTGGCACCATTTTCAAATGCTTGATTTAGGTTTTGAGTAAATGTATCGTTGTTAAGTGACTTAGACCCATTCAGTGCTGCATTATTAATTTTTTGAAAGTTTTGAGTAAATTTTGAGTTGTTTTTTAGGGTGTTGGACCTTGTTGAGTTGCTTGACGAAGTGGGAGAACTTAACGTTGATATGGTGGTAGAGGTTGAAGGTGAGGTGAGTCCATTTTCTTGAGGTGGCTAACAAAATATAGAAAAAATTTAATAATTGTTTTTTTTCTTCAAATAGTTTATTGAAATTTGTAGATAGATATTGTTTCACCGTATTTTTTACTTACTGGGGGAGGTGGCGGTGGTACCGCATTGGGTTTTGCAGAATTTTGTTGACTCAGTTCATTTTTCTTATTGGTTTGCTCTAAGTTTAAGGTTGACAATCGTTCTGAGAGTTTTTGAGAAAGTTCTTCGCTTGCTCTGATGTTATTTTGACGCTCCTGAAACGAACAAAGATTTTATGATTTAAGGTTTCCCAATTTCCCAAACCTAGGATGAGGAAAGCCGTGTGTTCGAGTATACCCGGACAGAAAAATTTTTCGGGTCAAAGATATATTATACAATATATACAATGAAGGCTAGTTTTATTTTTGTAAAAAAAATTATGTTAAAAAACAAAACATGTATTAACTTCATATTAGTTGAGTGGCTTATAGCCAAAACTCGTCTCCCGTGGGCAGTTGTGGAAGATTTTTTTTAACTAACCTAGATTGATTGGTCAGTGGCGTATATAGAAAAATGTTTCGGGGTGGGCCCGATACAGTTTGGGGGGGGGGGGGGGCGAGACCTCATGAGGCTGTATTTTATGCTATTTTATGTTTGTATTCATGAAATATGTGGAAAATATCCAAAAAAATCTTAGCTTCGGGGGGGCCCGGGCCCCCCCCCGAAGCCACTGTGATTGGTATTTATCACACAATTTTAAGTCAACGGGTTTATGCCTGCAGTTTAAGTAGGAGGGCCTGTGTCACGTCATAAATCCAAGATGGCGGCTTTTTTCATGTTTTTTTCACAAACTGGCTTATCGCTAACTTAGTTTTACAGAAAAATTATTAATACGTTGAAGAAATTAGCTGTAAAGCTCAAAAACTAACAAAGATATAAAAAAAGCCAATATGAAAAAAAAATAGCAACACAAAATAAGATTGAAGAAGGACGCTTTAGACTGTCCCAAATCGATTGGACAAACACTTAATTTTAAGTCGCAGTGTGTTTGCCTCAAATTTAAGTAACAGCGCCTGGGTGACGTCATAAATCCAAGATTGCAATTTTTTCCATGTTTTTTCAAAAGCTTTCAACATTTTCCACATGAACTGTACAGAAAAACCGCAAGTATAGGTTATGATTCGCAATAGAATAGCAATTTAATTTTCGGTCTAATAAGTTTTATATCTGAAGAAGTTAGATAGATATTGCTTTTTTTTAAATATTAAAAAATTATATAAAGTCTACCCTCGATCGATTGATGACGGATGACTCAATATTAAGTCTCCGGGTGTTGGCCTCGAATTTAAATAGAAGGGCCTGTTTGACGTCATAAATTCAAGATGGCGGCTTTTTTAGTGTTTTATATATTTGTTAGTTTTTTAGATAAAATTTCTTCACTAGCTTAATTGCTTTTCTATTACAGACAAAAAACAGTTTTTCTGTCAATCTAATTTCCCAAAAGTTATAAGCCAAAGTCTAAAGAAATATTAAAAAAGCCACCATCTTGGATTTATGACGTCACACAGGCCCTCCTACTCAAATTGGAGACAAACACCCGTGGATTAAAAAATATTCTACATCTATCCCACGGGATACCATAGGCCTCTAACTATATCTTAAATTTAACGATAGAAATGGGATGGAAAAACTAAAAATAACCATATATTAATGGTATATAATAATTATGGTTCTCTAAATGTTGGTTTCTTAATATTATTAATAAATATGTTTTTGGTAATGCTTTGACATGACATTTTATTTAGGATTTTCTACATGTTTTTTTAAATTCAAAAGGTGACTTAATTTGAACACAAATTTGTGTTTAGAAAAAAACCATATAGTCAACTAAAAAATTATTTGTTTTATATTTTTTTTCTAGGGGGGGGGGGTAATTACCACGTTACCCCCCCTCAAATCCGCACTTGAGTTGGTGATCACAATTGGGTTCTTCTTTAAGTCACTATCGAGTTAAAATGTTCAATGGTTCGGTTTGGTTAAATTGGATTTCAAGTTAGTGTTTTATATAACATGTGGATCACTAAGCGACTGTTGTTATTATTCTGAAATTCATTGAGACTCATGGGTGCAAAACCAAATTCCGCATATGTAAATATATTTTTTTCAAAAAGACTCTTCTTACACATTCAGAATTTATTTTACAATAAACGTTAAAAACATAAAAAATGGCATGCCGTTTTTTCTATTTTCGTAGCGAACATACCACCCAATAAAAAAAATGAATAAAAAAAGGATTAAAAAAAATTAATCCATTTTCTATCCGCTTTTTGAAATCCTTTTTCTGACCTTTGGGGGATAGAAAGTGTTAAGTATTAAAATGGATAACAAATTTTTAATTCATTTCAATACAGATCCTGGCATACAAAATAAATCCATTTTGAAACATTCTATCCTTTTTTATACACTTTTTGGCATTCAAATTGAATCCATTTCAATACACTTTTTGGCATTCAAAAGGAATCCATTTCTATGTCATTAAGGGGATTTATTTTTAATCCCCTTTAATCCATAAAATCTTTAACCTTTTGAATCCCCTTTTAAGAATAGAGAATGAATACATTTTAATACCTTCGAGATCTACATTTTCAATCCTTTCTTATCCAAAAAAAGGATTTCAAAAAGCGTATGCAATTAGCATTAAAACGTATATAAACATTCCATCCATTTCAATACACTTTGTGGCATTCAAAAGGAATCCCTTTCTATCTCATTAAGGGATTTTATTTTTAATCCACTGCAATCCATAAAATACTTATCCTTTTAAATCCCCTCTTAAGTATGCAGAATGAATACATTTTAATACCTCCTAAATCTACATTTTCAATCCTTTCTTATCCAAAAAAAGGATTTGAAAAGGCGTATTAAATTGGCATTTAAAAGTATACAAACATTTAATCCATTTCAATATACTTTGTGACATTCAAAAGGAATCCATTTCTATCCCATTAGGGGTTGTTATTTTGAATTCTCTTCAATTCATAAACTATTTATCCTTTTAAGTCCCCTTTTAAGTATACAGAATTAATACATTTTAATACCTCCAAAATTCACATTTTCAATTCTTTCTTATCCGAAAAAAGGATTTGAAATGGCATATTAAATTGTCATTAAGAAGTATATAAACATTCCATCCATTTCAATACACTTTTTGGCATTCAAAAGGAATCCATTTCTATGTCATTAAGGGGATTTATTTTTAATCCCCTTTAATCCATAAAATTTTTAACCTTTTGAATCCCCTTTCAAGAATAGAGAATGAATACATTTTAATACCTTCGAGATCTACATTTTCAATCCTTTCTTATCCAAAAAAAGGATTTCAAAAAGCGTATGCAATTAGCATTAAAAAGTATATAAACATTCCATCCATTTCAATACACTTTGTGGCATTCAAAAGGAATCCCTTTCTATCACAGTAAGGGTTTTTATTTTTAATCCTCTGCAATCCATAAACTACTTATCCTTTTAAATCCCCTCTTAAGTATGCAGAATGAATACATTTTAATACCTCCTAGATCTAAATTTTCAATCCTTTCTTATCCAAAAAAAGGATTTGAAAAGGCGTATTAAATTGGCATTAAAAAGTATACAAACATTTCATCCATTTCAATACACTTTGTGACATTCAAAAGGAATCCATTTCTATCCCATTAAGGGTTGTTATTTTGAATTCTCTTCAATCCATAAACTATTTATCCTTTTAAGTCCCCTTTTAAGTATGTAGAATTAATACATTTTAATACATCCAAGAGTCACATTTTCAATTCTTTCTTATCCGAAAAAAGGATTTGAAAAGGCGAATTAAATTGTCATTAAAAAGTATATAAACATTCCATCCATTTCAATACACTCTTTGGCATTCAAAAGGAATCCATAAGGGGATTTATTTTTAGTCCCCTTTAATCCATAAAATCTTTAACCTTTTAAATCCCCTTTCAAGAATACAGAATGAATACATTTTAATACCTTCGAGATCTACATTTTCAATCCTTTCTTATCCAAAAAAAGGATTTAAAAAAAAGTATGCAATTAGCATTAAAAAGTATATAAACATTCCATCCATTTCAATACACTTTGTGGCATTCAAAAGGAATCCCTTTCTATCTCATTAAGGGTTTTTATTTTGAATCCCCTGCAATCCCTAAACTACTTATCCTTTTAAATCCCCTTTTAAGTATGCAGAATGAATACATTTTAATACCTACTAGATCTACATTTTCAATCCTTTCTTATCCAAAAAAAAGGATTTGAAAAGGCGTATTAAATTAAATTATTAAATAGATAAAAAAAAAAGTCCCCTTTTAAGTATACAGAATTAATTTTTATTAAAAAGTATAAAAATATGTCATTCATTTGAATACACTTTTTGGCATTCAAAAGAAATCCATGTCTATGTCATTAAGGGGTTTTATATTTAATCCCCTTTAATCCATAAAATCTTTATCCTTTTGAATCCCCTTTCATGTATACAGAATGAATACATTTCATCCATTTCAATACACTTTGTGGCATTCAAAAGGAATCCCTTTCTATCCCATTAAGGGTTGTTATTTTGAATTCTCTCCAATCCATATACTATTTATCATTTTAAGTCCCTTTTTAAGTATACAGAATTAATACCTTTTAATACCTCCCAAATTCACATTTTCAATTCTTTCTTATCCAAAAAAAGGATTTGAAAAGGTGTATTAAATTGTCATTAAAAAGTATATGGGCAGTTCTTCAGAAAACCTGTGAAATGAGCTTTAATTTTTTTTGAAAAATAAAATATTAAAAAATAAGCTTTTTATTGTCTGTTAAAAAGAAAATGCTTTAATATTTTGCATAGAGTATGTTTCCCAGAAAATTTTTTTATATTTTTGGAGAAAAAGTAAAAATAAAAAAAAGTTATTTAACAAAGCTGAGGTTATGTTAACAAAGCTGATAAATTACTCAGAAAATATATGTAGTGAACAAATTTTACATAAAAAAGTCATAGCAAAACAAAAAAAAACTATTTTTTATCAAAAAACACAACAAAAATAGAAAAAAAAAGTATATTAACAAAACTGAGGTCAAGTTAACAAAGCTGATAAATCACTTAGAAAATATATATTGCAAAGCTTATTGTATTTAAATTTCTCATAACTAAATTTAAAAAACTACTACTACCAAATAAACAAAAATAATTATAATGAACAAAAAACCTAAAACCTATTATTTTCAAATTTTTAATCTATTCTTAAACCACTTAAATCTTAAATGAGCAAACAATATAAAAAGTTAATCTACAGATAATGGTAGATAGATGGTTTGATACTTTCATTGGGAAGTAGTTAAAACTATTTGGTTTTCACTCTCTCCAACGTCGATCACAAGGATACGAATGATCCCCGTCTGGAACACGTTCTGACAATCAGGAACAAGTGATCCATGCCAATCCACGACCGGTTTCGGCCTTTTGGGCCATCCTCAGGTGAATGTAGGCGATAGCTCCGTGTAGAGCATAAGTTGTGTGAAACCAACAGAAACAACTACTCCGAGGGAAAATACTCCTACCGGCATTGAATTATACTGATGGTTTGATGCTTTCGTTGGGAACTTGATAAAACTGTTTGGTTTTCACTCTCTCCAACGTCGATCACAAGGATACGAATGATCCCCGTCTGGAACAAGTGATCCATGCCAATCCACGACCGGTTTCAGCCTTTTGGGCCATCCTCAGGTGAATGTAGGCAATAGCTCCGTGTAGAGCATGTTGTGTGAAAGCAACAGAAACAGCTACTCCAAGGGAAAATACCCCTACCAGTATTAAATTATACTGATGATTTAATGCTTTCGTTGGGAACTTGTTAAAACTGTTTGGTTTTCACTCTCTACAACGTCGATCACAAGGATACGAATGATCCCCGTCTGGAACACGTTCTGACAAGGAACAAGTGATCCATGATCCCCATCATACCTTCTCTAGATTTTGCTTTTTTTTCATCTGCACCTTTTTTGTGTCTTTCTTTTTTTTGCCATTTTTCTAGAAATCAAAAAATTAATGTTTACAAAAAAGTTTATATGCTTTTAAGCTTTTATAAAATACACTAAAAAGTAGAAAATAGTTTGTTGGCATTCGGATATCATAATAATAAAAGCGATAACCGCCTTGTAATACAGTCGAACCTCTCTAACTCGAACCTCTCTATAACTCTAAACCTTTTAAGTGGTCCCTGCACTTTTTATATGAATTTTAACCTCTTTAACTCGAATTTCTATAAGTCGAACTCTCCATAAGTCGAACTGATTTGGTTGTCCCTTGAAGTTCGAGTTATACAGGTTCAACTGTAATTTTGACCATGATTTTTTGATAAGATATGTTATTACATTTAATTATTATTGTTTGAAAAATGTTAATTCACTATAACTAGCAAAGAAATGCAATGGTGAGTAAGCCCAACCCAACCTGACCCAAGCTACCGTTAATTGACTTGTTCTGTAAATGAAAAGGGCCGAAACGTTTCAACTGTCGTTTCTGCCTAATAATCGACCCCAATATTTCGAAAATACTTTTAATTTTTTTGCTACCTCAGCTTTTTCAGTAAATTATACTATAATATTCAACTTTGTTAACACATCCTCAGCTTTGTTACCACCAGTATTAACAAAGCTGGTATTAATGGAGCTGAGGAATCTATTCAAATTTCCCGCCTAACTCCTTGAAAACCAAATGTTGGGATCTGTATTTTTGCCCTGTTTTTTATTACGTTTTGCGCATTATTAAGTCACATTTAGATTATTTAAGACATTTTTTGTATTGTCAGGAACTTGACAACAAAGTTGAGAAAGTGTGCTTGTCACTTACCTGTTTTGTCACTTCAAAATTTTTAAAAAAAACACCAACACTTCACAGCGTCCACCTGCTACTTGACAGCGAAGAATGTGACTAAAGTAAACGAAACAATGTAATGGCGGCTGCTTGTGTTGCCATATATGGATTTTAGTGTGATTTAAAAATTGGTAACAAAGCTGATACAAAGAGAGTGTGACAACGATATTATTTTTAAAAAAATCTGAGTGTATTTTGTTGAATAGTATAATTATTTTGGCTCAAAATAGTTTTTTTTGAGTTGATCTTGTTAGAACTTAACTATATTAATGTAAATCATTAACCATAACTTTAAAAAATAAGTCGGAATGTGCTCACCTTGGGGTTGTGACATTAACAAAGCCTGAGACCTCAGCTACTGTTAATACAGCAAAAATCCTTAATAATTAAAATATTTTTTTCTTTTTTTGGTGAGGTAGCAGATTAGATTGAATTTTATCCTATTATAAATTAAAAAGTAGGTTTTTGCTTCAAAAAATGAGATATTCACCCCTGTGACACTGTTTCACAGGTTTTCTGAAGAACTGCCCATATGAACATTTCATCAATTTCAATACAATTTGTGTCATTCAAAAAGCATCCATTTCTATACCATTAAGGGTGTTTTTTAATACCCTCCAATCCATTAAATAATTCTCCTTTTGAATCCACTTTCAAGTATACAGAATAAATACGTTTTAATACCTCCGAAATTAACATTTTTTTTCCATATGCACAAACGATCCGTTCTTAAAACTCAATAATTTTTGAGACTCAATATCTTGTTGTTTTTGTACAATTTACGTTTTTGTAAACATTACGGCTTATGAGAAATCAGTTTGTTTGTCCTACGGAAGATATCTTAGATTGGATCATATTTCTTGCTAGACAGCCCTATAAGTACCTAGTTAAACAAAAAAAATAATAATAACAAGAACCAAATACCTAACCTAGAAAAATGTTTCCATTTATAGATTGGCAATAACTCCAAAAAACTTTTGTTTTTATTTCTTCTATCCTACCCATGTATACAATTTATACAGGGGGTACCATAATTAGCAGAACACCTCAATATATTAGAAACTAGCAGTTTTCAAAAAACTGTTAAACAGGAGATTTTTACGGTTAATTCTTAACTGTAAAATTTCTCTGGATTAAGTTCAAAGCTTCTCTCAAAACTCTCCTTTTAAACATTTTTCTAACTGCTAGTTTCCTATTTATATATAAGTATACATATTATATAGTTTATTATTTATGTTCTGCTATTTATGGTGCAAAAAAATAATAAAGAAGAGGACAGATTCAAATTAACCAACCTTTAATTCATAATTTCTATTAACTTAGCTGAAAAACGTCCTTAGCAAAACGGCACCATAAATACTATCCTTGATTTAAAATCCATATAAACACTATCCTTGAAGCTGAGCCACAATAGACCCGATAGTAGTCGCAGTAGAAGGGCTCCAAGGCCCACTTACATATGAATCATGAATCATCCTTGAACCTCTACCAAATGGAAAAAATGGTCTCATATAACGCGTACTGTGAGAGGAAGTTCGCTGGAATGTCCCTATTAAAACAAAACTTATGACTTGACTTGTTCTAAGCTAATGTTTTAAGCATAATCACCTACCAAAAGTCTCTAGCTCACTGAGAAGTATAAAAAATATCCGTTGCAAGCTTTAAAAAAAAAGTTAAGTAAAGATTCAAGTTAAAAGAAAACGTTTTGATATAATTTTTCTCAAAATTTATTAAATAAAAAAAAATTAAAAATGCTTTTATATAAAACATTCCAGAACTAAAATAATATTTGCATTTGTCAACTAATTTATGGTAAAATTGACTGCTAAGAACCTTTCTGATTTCACTTATACATCTTAGTTTATAAATGGGCACTTAACAACCCTCCTTTCTAAGTAGGGGCCTTACAGAACACACGGATTCGAAATGAAATTTAAAACAACGTACCCGGCCAAACCGCACAGTAGACCTTTAATTTCCGTGCACTGTGCCAAACCGATCTGGCAATCCAAAAAACACAAGCAAAGAAGACCAAATTGAAAACTCAAGAAAAAGGAAAAACTGAAAAACATTCAATTTCATTGATTTTAGCACGCAAATATTGACATAACCACAGATTAGGTAAATAAGGACGTAAAGTCACCCAACCAATATGAATAACACTACCATGTCTATGGTGTATTCGAAGAGGAACCGCTCAAAAATTAATAAAATAATATTTGAAAAAGTGACACTATTTTTAAAGGATTCCTAATGGCTTCCCCCGATGCGAAGATTTTTTTTGATATTTTCCACATATTTCATTAATAAAAGCATAAAATACAGCAGTGGCGTATATAGAAAAAAGTTTCGGGGGGCGCCCAACACAGTTTTGGGGGCTCTGGTACAAAATAGCGTGGACAAAATGACGCAGGACAAAATAGCGCAGGACAAAATAGCGCAGGACAAAATAGCGCAGGACAAAATAGCGCAGGACAAAATAGCGCAGGACAAAATGACGCAGGACAAAATAGCGCAGGACAAAATGGCGCAGGACAAAATAGCGCATGTCAAAATAGCGCCCGTCATAAATTCCAAGTCGATTTGCCCTGTCCTGATCTGTTCAGGCAAGTTTCTTTTTTGTACAAAAACCTAAACTGGTCAGGTTGGGATACTAACCTAACCTATCCTCGGCCCCTGGTCCACTTTGGCTGGGGCAGTTTGAGTGATAAGGTTAGGCCTTCACTGTTTATTAAACTAACCAAGTAAGGTTAGGTTATTTTTTTAGTATCTTTTTGAGATCTGCGCTATTTTGTCCTGAGCTATTCTGTCCCGGGCTATTTTGTCCCGCGCTATTTTGTCCTGCGCTATTTTGTCCTGCGCTATTTTGTCCCGCGCTATTTTGTCCGCGCTATTTTGTCCTGCGATATTTTGTACCAGAGCCGTTTTGGGGGGGGGGCGAGACCCCATGAGGCCGTAGTTTATGCTATTTTATGTTTGTATTCATGAAATATGTGGAAAATATCTAAAAAAATCTTAGCTACGGGGGCGGCCCGGGCCCCCCCCCTCATATACGCCCAAAACTGTCTCGGGCCCACCCCGAAGCTTTTTTCTATATACGCCACTGATTATGACCAAATTAGGAACCCTGGAACGCCACAAATTCAGAAAGATGGGTTATAAATTTCTTAAACAGTTTGACACGCAATCACATCGTTGATTGAAAAAGTTATTCAATCAAAATTTGTAAAAATGATCTCGGCTGTGACGTCATAATTTTGAGAAAAAAATCAACCAGCTATAAAAATTTAAGCAATTTTCAACAGGTATTTAATTATCATTTAAACTTAGAATTTTTAGAATATTCTTTACACAAGGTACCTTTAAAATTACCAATTCTCTAAAAAGCAATACTTTTGTACAGTTTTATTATTCAAAAATGTTTAAAGAATATTGTAGTGTTTTTTGTAGAATATATTCATGCCATGAATATTATTAAAATATATGTGTATTTTCTAGTGCATTTCGGAATATTCTTAGCATGTTAATCTCAGAATATTATGTATATACATGTAACCAAAACAGTTTTGGATAAAAAAGTACCTATTGGTCGGAATAAATTCTGAATACCTATCCTCTGCTCAGGGAATTGAGCAGGATACATAGTTATTAAAAGGTATAAAAACTGAATACTTTTTAATGCCATTGAATCCATTATTTTTTATAAGAAGTGACGCAAGCGCGGATTTGAGGGGATAACATGGTAATTACCCCCCCAAAAAAAAATATATGGACTTTTAGTAAAAGTACTCATAAACATTGGGATAACCGCATAATTACCCACGTAGAAAAAAATAATAACATACATTGTGTTTCCGTCCACCATAACCACCCCCCCCCCTAGATTTTGGTACAGATCCGCGCTTGCTGTGACGAAGAGTATCAACCAAGGGCGTATCCAGAGGGGGCAAAGGGAGCAGCTGTCACCCCTTTCTCACTAGATTTTTTAAAATCAGATAATGAAATTCAAATAGATTGTGAATTTGCGCCTCCCCCTTCGTATACCAAAAAATCTAACCTCACCAGGCAGTTAAGTAGTATAGAAATCACTGCTTAAAAGTCGTTTGTCCTGTTTACCTACATAAAATTTATATAAACTTTTTTGTGCATTTTCCCAATCTGGCAAGGGGGTTGCTATCTCTTTTTTTTTTGCTTCCTTATTTAAAAGAAGGCTAAAATGGGTGTTTTATTAACTCTCTTTTATATCATAGTAGATACAGCAGTCCAAAATTTTTCTTCTGCTTTTTAATTTTCCATATTCTGCACAGATAACAAAAATATTAATTATACGCTTAAAATTGCATTTTACAAAAAAGTGAAAATGTTTTATTATTATTTATTACTTAGGAATTAGTTAAAACTTATGAAGAGATCGTTGTTAAAATAATTTCAGTTCTATAATTTTTTACGCTTAACTGACTATTGTTATGAAAGCGACAACGATGTTTTTTAGTCACAGCAATGTTTCTTAAATTTTTTGTTTATGTAATTTGCCCAAAAACAATAGAATTGTGACTGAATTCATGTTTTTTCGGTGCTTCTGTGAAAAATATTTTTGTAAGAATACGTCAAATTGGGTAAAATCTTTCGGATTACGATGTAGATATCAGGGGTGCATCTAGGAACTTTATTTGGGGGGGGGGGGAATACCATAATAAATATTGCATAAAGCTATTTTGCATAGTGACCAGAGGGTGTATTCTGTGTGTCAAAACTAAGTATGCGTACACATACATATACGAGTTCGGCCTCGCAGCAACGCATACCAATTTTGACTCCCTGCGAGGCCGAACGCGCATACGTATATGTACGTGCTTTAAAAGCGTGGCTAATAGCAACATGTATGAACCCATTCTGTTGAATATTGTTTGCCTCAAGGCGCGTGTTCACTTGAGCATGAATACAAACGAGGCATTCGTTTGGCCTCGCAGCGAGGCACTTACTACAAAACTATTGTTTACATAGATTTTAAATTTAATTTTTAAAAGCTAGAGAGCCGAATTTCCTTTACTGTCGAGTTTACGAAAACCTCAACGGACTCTCGCTGCTCTGCGTTTCCAAAATAGAAGAAATTTATTTACGGTATTTATCTTGAATCTTTGAAAAATCATTTGTATTTCACTGTTAAAAATCAGTATTTTTTTAATGTTTGAAAAACATTTCAAAAAATATTAGTTTTATGATGTTGGAAAAACATTTTACTTTCAATGTTAGAAAAACATAAGATTATTTTTCTAACGTCAGAAAACGGGTTATTAAGCTAACAACCTAACGTTACGTTTTTAAATTAAATATTATTTTGACGTTATTAAAATGTTTTTGTGTTTAGTGGGATAGTTTGGAATTCGGGGGGGAATTTCCCCTTTTTCCCCTCTAGTAGATCCGCGCCTGTAGGAATACAAGGTGTTAATTAAATAAGATGTAGGAGGTAGTTTTTGGGTCCATTTTGAGAAAAACACTTTCTCATAACAAAAACATTTCATGTAAAAAAAGCCAAGTACGCGAAAATGGTATTCCGCAAAAAGAATTGAGATATAAGTAGCCAAGTTCTCCAATACAAATTTCATAATGAAAGGTTCTTACTAGTTGGGAAATATTTTTTTAAACTTTGCTATTACAGTCAAACTGGTTTATGTTCAATTTAGCACTGTGCCTAAGAGTCAATTTGCAGCCATAATAGTCAGTAATACAGTGGCGCACCCAGGAATATGTCTTGGGGGGGAGGGGGCAAGGCCTTTGGGGGGGAGGGGGGCAAGGCCTCATGATGGCGTATTACATGCTATTTTATCTTTTTATTCATTAAATATTTGGAAAATATCTAAACAAATCTTAGGCTTGGGTGCGCCCATATAAGTAATTGCCTACGACACCCTGTTTTTTTCTACGAGAATAATAAACCATGGGCGCACCCATTGAGGGGGGTTTCCGGGAGCTCCCCCCCAAGGCGAAGATTTTTTTGAGATATTCACATATTTCATAAATACAAAAACTAAAATAGCATAAGATACGGCATCATTTCCCCCCCCCCAAAATCATATTCCTGGGTGCGCCTCTGAATAAACTAAAAACGCCAAACGCAGAAAAGGCTGTACGTTTCTTTTTAGTTGTATTTTTAAAAATTTAGTTTTTTTTATATTCCAATCTTTTAGGTTTTCTGGTTTTTTACCTTCCTAGCCCGCGCAATGGCTAGAAAGACAGTTATTGCTTTTTGACAAACAACTTTTTTTTAAGATAACGTCGAAAATGTGATATTTGGGTGTATTTTAACCGATTTTAGCAATATCGTCTTGATGTCTGTGTGTGTGTGTATGCTGTGCGTAAATCGATAGCTCCTAAACCGCTGAACCGATTTTCATAAAATTTTCAGGTAAAATAGTCTTTGAGACTGTAACAAACTGATAAGATTTTGGTCAAAATCTATTAATGCTAATGTTTAAAAATATGCAAACTTTTTTGTCAGAATATTACTATCACGGATCACCGGAACAAATTACTATATTAACTCATTTTTCTTAATAATTTGTGTGATTTCCGAGATATTTACAAAAACCTGTTTTTCAGGCTGATATAGTGCAGGGCTAGGAAGGTATCAGATCCGTCATTGATTCATTCATTTATTAATAATTAATAATTAATATCATACTGCAGTTTAAATTTTGTTCAAAGTCTTGGTTGGTTACTAAAGCGGAAAAGTGCATTTTTTTAAATGATCTTTCCTCTTGGTTTAAAAATACCTGTTAATTTTAATCCTTTTATTTACAAAATTTTGTGGGTTTGCATAAAATAATCATTAGTTCGTTTATAAAACCTATTATAACAATGAACCTTTGTCTTTCCTCGAAAATGACTAAAAATAAATAACTACTTTTTCTACGTCGGCAAATTAATAATAATAAAAATTTTATTATCGAAACTCAAAGCTTTGTAGGTGCAAGGGGAAAGAAACTTCTAAAATTAACAAAATGCGTACCAATATTTTTGCCTTCTTAACCCACGCATCAATGGCTAGGGAAGGTATTATGGCTAGCAAATGAATTATTTTCGAAACATTTTTTTTTGAGATAACGCCGAAAATGTGTTATTTGGGTGTAGTTTGACCTATCTTATCAATATCGTTCTTATGTCTGTCCGTCCTTGTGTGTGTATGTGTCTGCCCGGCCCACCATAGCTCCTAAACCGCTAAACCGATTTACTAAATTATACTGTAAAGAGTTGATTAGATTTTGGTCAAAATTCATTAATGCTAATGACAGGTTTTTGACAGTTTAAAATATGCTAACTTTTTAACGGAGCATCGTATCAATAAGCGGTTTCCGAACACTGATAGACACATGATTTTTGACACTATCGTTTTAAGGTGTTAGGGGGGTAATTACCCCCCGCAGAGCCAGAGTCCCAAAAAAAATTTAAGGCTTAAAGACTGTACTGTATGTACTAAGTATATAAAAGTTAAAAGCTGATAAATATAATATGTTTGTTAATTTGGTAAAAGCTGATAAATATAATTTGTTTGTTAATTTTATCAAAATGGCGGAAATGAGCACACAGGAAAAATAGCGCACAGAAAAAAAGCACACATGGAAAAAATCGATCGATTGCAGAAAAAAGTGCACACAGAAAATAGCACACCCGGAAAAATTAGCACAGAGGAAAAAACAAAACTTAGCCTAAACAGTAATAGCACCGGTACAAAAAGTGGTCATACATTTGAACAGATCTACCTATCTATATGTGTTTCGATGCGCCGAATCCAAATACGGGGTTTGTTTTACCCGTAGACCGTCAAAATTTCGAATAAATTGTGAAAAAAATTATCAAAATATTGCAATAAAACATGGTGGGGTGGCAAAAATGGTACATTTTCAAAGCCAACAGACTAACCCCAGTTTTAAAAAAATGACTATTTGCTCCGAAGCAGGGTTATACAGTAGACTCGCGTTGGTGTGAACACACGCTTGTGTGAACCATCCAGTAGTGTGAACAGTGAAGATCAATGTATTATAGTAGTATAAAAAGTAACGAGACTCAATCATATAAAAACGGATAAGCGGTGTTAATCAAATGGTAAAATTTAGGGGAATTACCAAGAATTACTTAGTTTTAATTCGTTTTTTGTGGTAAATACTAGTACCATTTCATGTTTTGCTTTGTAAAATGGTAAAAACCAAGAAGTTTTTAATTCTTGCTCCCAGAGGTAAGTTTGGAAGGCGAAATGAAGACACCTAAAAAGGTTGCAGTAAAGTATGTTTTGGAATCACTTAAAGTGGTTACATTATAGTCAGAGACAAACAACATAGATGTTAGAGCCTAAAAAATATTGAGACCGAGCAGTAGCCACCCATTGGTCAGCTAGATAAGTTCCGACTAAAATAACATCGTATTTTACATAATGATATGTAAATTTTCAAGTTTCATAAAAATTCATAATTGTAGTATTTTTCGATAGGTACTTTAAATAGCGCGAGTCTACTGTAACCAAAAACATTCAACTAAAGGTAGACCCCGTATAGAAATCCTAAACTTCATCAGACACAAAAAGTCTTATACTGGGGATTTCTTTCAAATTCGCAACAATGTTGCCAGTACTTTTATAACTTGTAATTTTGATGTAGGTACATAAGTAAAATGGTAACTAATAAAAATCAAAAGAATATTTTGTTTTTGAATTCGGCTTACGTTTTGGATTGCTATACATGTACATGTAATAGAATATGTTTACCATCCTATGTGAGAAAAGGATTGTTTTCATTGATTTTTTTTTTGAGATCTTATCATTAATAATGTTTTTCTATACAATTTAATTCTAGGTTGTAAGTATAACCTCTAGATATGTATGTATGTATGCATGTCTGTCTGTGTGCCTATATGCACATATGTATATAAATGTTTGAAAAAAAGTTTTTTTTTAAGTTATCCAATAATCAATCGGTAAATTTTTGTTTACATAGGTACCTAAACTTAACAAAAATCATAAAACATTTGCTTTTAAGTCCCTGTTTTTATAGATCTATGTGGAAGTTTAAATCCTTATCTATTTTGAATTAAAAGGAAAGTATAAATTAGAAATAATCAGCTAGTTGGTTTTTTTCGAAGATTGTTGATTGCTTTTAGTCCAAATAAATTTAAGTTAAATGTTTTGATCACGAAAGTTAAAAAAACCTTTTCTTTATATAATATAAGTATATTATATATATATATATATATATATATATATATATATATATATATATATATATATATATATATATACAGTGTGTCCACGTAAGTTGGCGGCATATGGGAAACTTTTTTATTATTAGCTTTACGAAAAAAAGTTATTCTTCATAAAAAGTTCTGCATGGTCCAAAACCTAAAATGCAAATAAACAATGTTGAATATTTGAAAGCTATTTTTAATTCTATACATCTTTTCTTTATAACAATTTTCAATATTGTCAAAAAGAAAGGTACTTTACTCTAGAGCAAAAATCACATTTTTTGACAAACCTCGTAATATGACTGAAAAAATTTAACATCTGATGGTTGCATTTTAGGTTTTGGACCATGCAGAACTTTTTATGAAGAATAACTTTTTTTCGTAAAGCTAATAATAAAAAAGTTTCCCATATGCCGCCAACTTACGTGGACACACTGTATATATATATATATATATATATATATATATATATATATAGCTTAAAAAAATTAGTCTAAAACCCTCCCCTGGGCAACTCTGGAAAACTCAAAAAGCTTTTTGATTTGATTTTACGCGAAAATGGAACGTCGCAGAGAAAACCTTTGTTGACAAAAAAAAATTGTGTGTGCTTAAGACCACGTGGCAGAAGTGTAAACTTTAACAAGGCGAAATTAATAATACTGGCCTTCATCTGCATCATCATATTGCTCGCTGAATGTTCCTCTCACAGTTATTCGACTCGAGCCGACTTTACCCGAATGAGCGTAACATAGCCGAGTCTGACGGCTCAGTTCAATTCAGTACCCACAAAAACTACTAAACGCGCCTAAAGAAGTTTACACTTCAAAAATTCCTTTACAATTTTTCTTAAAGGTTATAGCTCTAGACTTACATGTATAGAAGATAGAGGGCACCAAAATTGACAAAAATCAGTTTTTTGCATTTTACGCAAGAACGGTAAGTCGTAGAGAAGAATTTTATTTTAGAGAAATATTACCCATACGAGTCTTTACAATCAATCTCCATAGTCTATAGGTCTACAACAACATGTTTAGAAGGTAGATGGCAGCTAAGTTGTCAAAAATTGTGTTTTTTTTAGTCGTAGAAAGAAACTTTATAAACATAAAATGTTAAAGGACACAATTTTCTACATTCTTTCCTTTTGGGCCACAGGTTTACAACTACGTGTAGAACATATAGGGCGCCAAATTTGCAAAAATTATTATTTTATTTTATGCAAAAACGGTAGGTCCTAGAAAAACACACTATAGACAAGAAATCTCCAGGACGCCATTATCTACAATTCACCTATGTGAGTCACAGCTCTATGACTTATGGTTTTTGCGTAAAACGCAAAAAAGTATATAATGGGCATTTTCGGCACCCTCTGTCTTCAACACATGTGGTTGTAGAGCTGTAAATTGTCATTGTCGCATTGTAGAGAATTGTGTCTTGATCATTTTATGTCAATAAAGGTTTTTTTATGACTTACCGTTTTTGCATAAATTTGCAAAAAACATAATTTTTTGAAATTTTCTTCTAAACGTGTGGTTGTAGACCTATAGACTATGGAAACCGATTGTAGGGAATCCTATGGGTAATATTTCTCATACATTAAATTTTGCCCTACGACTTATCGTTCTCGCGTAAAATGCAACACACTGATTTTTGTTCATTATTTTTCAGAAAAAAAATTAATAGCGGCAACCATGTAGACCAAACGTCACCTTTGCATCATTTATCGTTGCCTTTGAGAGGTTATCCGAATAAACGTGCGTTTTCGTTGATTTTTTGCAATATTTATCACAAAATAAAGATTTTTTTTATTAAATAACTTTAAAAATGCCTAAGAAGTGCATTCTGTGTGACAAAAGTGACGAGAAGTGGCTGGATTTATCATTTCACCGGTAAGTTTGAATCTCTTCCAGAAACCGTCATATTGTTTACGATTTGGTAAGACAGTGGTGTGGTTTATAACTTTTTTTACAAAATATTAGTGATATATTTTACAAAGAAGTTTTAAGAAACATTATTTATTGTTGCAAATTCCCTTATTTTCCCACCTCTAGTGTTTGGGTTTTTTTGGAAAAGTTTCTTAATTTATTCTGGCAATAATATATAACTCTAAAAAATATATTTCTTATGTAAACAACCATTTTCACTCTGTAATGTTATGTTATGTCATGCTACTGTACAGTTATTAAACATTTTAAAAATATTCAAATTTATGAGTTTACTAGGTTCCCCTCTGATCCAAACAAGGGAGAGCTTTGGAGGGAGATTATTGGCCTTAATAAGGAAAAAATTTTGATCCTCAGTATGTTCGTTTAGCACCTAGTAGGCACTATCTTGTACCAAATACCTTGCCCAAGGTGTTAAAGACTAGTTCAAATTAAGAAAACTACTTACTACTACTGGTTAGTAGTTAAATATTCAACTATCTCTTTTTATTATAAAGTATACATAATATATTATCACTGGTTGTTTTTGATGTTCGATCATCATGTAATGATGTAAAAAAGTAGTTAGAATTAACAAATATAACTATAAGAAGAAAAAAGGTAGTACCTACTTTTACACAGAAAAAAAAAAGAGTTTTAACTTCCTTTTCACTTACTTACTGCATAGTCCCTGGTGATTAATTAAAAGAGAGCCTTGAGTCAAATGGATTAAAATAGTGTTCTTAATTCTTATATTTGCCAAATTTAATAATGTTTGTATATACAGGGTGTCCCATAACTTAGGGGCCATAGGCCAACAAGTGATAGAGGAAGTCATGTCTGATCAAAAACTTGTTGTTTTTTTAACTTTTGTGATAATAACTTTTTAAAAAAACGCAGTAAAAATATGAAATTGCTTAGTCTTGTATTAGAACAAAAGCAGTAATTGGAAATTAATTTAAAAAAATTAATTTGAAAAAAATTAGTCAATTTTTTTAGAAAATACTATTTTTTTGGTATGAACTTTTATGAATGCCATATTAAATGCAATGTTTTTTAAATAGTTTTTGTTAATAAAAACAAGTCTCTAGCGAGACATAATAATGAAATAATATTGATATTTTTTAAAAGAGAAAGCAAAAATTAATTTTAAAAAAATTATTATTTTTTATACATTTTCGAGGTTAACAGTCAACATCTCCTGAAGATGCCATCCACTCGAGATGGCGAAACGTCGAGAACGAATTTCCAACGACGACGGCCGAACAGCCCGAAAGCACACCCACCATTGGACGATGGCCGCGAAAGCCTTTCACAATTTGTATTTTCGAGGTTATTTTGACAGCCCGTACCTCCTCCACTTGTAATATTATCAAAAAAGGATTACCACATTTTTTAATCACAATTAGCTGAGTATTCAGCTGGCTGTGACAGATTTTTTTTTGTATAACCCGTTTTCACCCACTCCTCTTTAAAAATCCTATATGTTAAAAACAGATGATTGTTGACCCCATGTTATATAAACTTTTTTCTTGGAAATAACCTCCTCTATCACCTGCTGCACTATGGCGCCTAAGTTATGGGACACCCTGTATAATAATCACTTAATTATAAATAATATTTTTTCATTTTTATTTTATTTGGTAAATAAAAATTAAATAGATTTTTTTATGGAAATCAAAAGTATTTTGTTGATAAAACTGAATAAGTCATATTTTTTAACATTTGCAAATGTAAAAAAACACAGACTCATACCAAATATTTTCTAAAAAAAAGTAATTTCTAGAGTTTAATAAACTTATGAATGGATTTTGGTAAAATAAACCAATGAGTGCTTTTTATTTCGAGGCAAGAGTTTTGCTGATAAAATATAACAAAAAGTCTATATTATAAGTATAGGCTGTCCCATTTTTATCATTTGGGTGGTTTCGGGAACTTCTAGAGAAGATTGAAGAAAAAACGACTACACCGTAGTATGCTTTAATTTGAAGAGAATAATGATGGTAAACATCGCATATCAATATTATAAACATAGAAACCGAAAACACCCAAAAGTGTCGAAAATGCACCCTGTACACTAGGGGATCAAATAGACTCTTTCAATCCTGATGCAAAAATTTTGATAAATATCTCAAGGTCTGAGTATATAATTCGGAGTTTTTGACTTTTTTTGACAGAACAAATCTACTTACTGTAAAAAATTTACTAAGAGCAATGTATTACCAAGATGAAAGAGTAAAAAGCTAAAAAAACACCTTTGACAATTTGAAATAAAAAGAAACACTTTTACCTGTGTTTTAAATTTTAGGGATTAAAGTAACACTTTTCTATATCCAGAAAAAATAATATAAAGTAGATTTCTTATCTTTAGGGAAAAATAATAAAAATCAAAACTACGGATATTACCAGCTGTAAATAAGTTATTGATTTCTAATATTGTAAATCGATAAAAAAATTAATTCTGTAAAAAGAGTCATTTAAATAGAATGGCTGTCAAAGCTGTACCGGTAATATTTTACACTTATTTAAATTTTATAATTTTGGGTGCAAAAATTTTATAGGAAAATGTCTATATTTATTTTATTTTCAACAAAATCTGCACGCCCATGGTTTTTCATCGATTTCTCTTTTATACCTCTTACAGTGTTGCCTGCGAGGATTCGGCGAAATTTTCTGAGATTTCATGCATGATGAATGAATTTGCGTATTAAATAATGGGGATGCGTCTTCTAGGGTTCCTTGAATTTCTTTGACTGTAACCGGTTAATAGAACAATGAAAATGCATGATTTTTTGACGTTTCTTGGTTAAGCGCTTTCTGTTTAATTCTCAGATTTAAACGAAGAGAATTAATAACCGAACGGTCGGTTCGGTTCAAATTTGTTTATAGCCGTAATTTCCTTATGCAAGTACAAGGCCTTCAATTTGTAGTAGGAGTTACCCCCTCTTAAAAAGTTATGTGGGGGGGGCGAGACCCCATGATGCTGTATTTTATGTAAATTTATGTTTGTATTCATGAAATATGTGGAAAATATTTTAAAAAATCTTAGCCTTGGTGGGGCGGTCTATCGTTCTATTCTATTTAGCCTTCTTCGATCCCTCTTTGGACATAGGCCTCCCCCAATATCTTCCACTCTTCTCTGTCTGTCGCCCTGTTCATCCATCTAGCCCCGCATGTTTCTGCAAATCGTCCGCCATCTTATTTGGGGTCTTCCCCTACTTCTTTTAATTTCCCAAGGTCTCCAGTTTACAACGCATTCATTCCTTTTTCTATCTGTTAACTTTACATGTAACATTTGTCTTTCCATTGATCTTTGGGCTTTTGTTACCTTATCCATGTTTGATTTTGTAAGCGTCCAGGTCTGGGATCCATATGTGATCAGGGGGGGGGGGGTACCCCATAAATACACCACTGTGTATGTACATACGTATATAGTTATTCGAATTTTTTCAAAGATATTACTTTATTTTCCAAAAAAATGTGGAGCATTTTATTTGCCTCTGGTTCTAAATTTCGGAGCTCTCGCAACGATTTATTAAATTGGCTTTTTACTGCCCCTTTTCTCCGGAAAGTTTGGATCTGTTATTGCACTCATTCTATTATGTAAATAAATAAATGGATCCATGATGGATCTGCTACCTTCCTAGCCCATTAGCAGTGGCGCACCCAGGAATATGTCTTGGGGGGGGGGGGCGAAGCCGCATAATGTCGAATTTAGAGCTATTTTTTGTGCTATTTTTTGTGTTTTTTCTAAAATATGTTGAAACTATGTAAAAAAATCTAAGGCTTGGTTCGGTTCGGTTAAAATTCACGCTATATAAGCCTTGAAAACAGTTTTCGTCAATACTTTAGAAACCTCCGGTAAAAAGTTTGCATATTTTAAATTTATAACTGTCATTAGAATTAATGGATTTTGACCAAAATCCAATAAGCTCTTTACAGTATTATCGGTTTAACGGTTTAGGAGCTATCGAGGGCCGGACGCACATACACAAACACACATACACAGACGAACAGACGACTATATTGCTAAGATAGGTCAAAATACACCCAAAAAACACATTTTCGGCGGTTTCTGGAAAAAAAATTTCGTCGAAAAAAATAGCCTAACCACTTACTTCATACGTTTGCAAAATAAATACCGGTCCATCTCCTTGGGCTTTCATTTTGTTTATTAACTCACTTTTTTTAAAAGTTAAAAGTATCTAATTTCACACATTATAAAAGAACTGCATCAATATTAATAAAGTAAACATAATTTGTTTTTACTATACTCACTAACTACTTTAACAATAACTATATCTAAGACTGTACATTATTTTGTTGTTTAAGTGTTTAAAAAATAATTATTAGTTTTTTTTTCTTCCTTGTTTAATTTAATTCAACGAACAAAGATAAACCAATGGTTCTAGGAACTTGCAATTACTGTTTTTACATGGCAACAAAAATTCACGATTTTAATTTTGTCTAATGCAATTTTAAACCGCAAAACGAAATAATTAAAAAAATTGCACCATTTGCAGAATGTAATTTATGTCATGCCGAAACTTGCACTTTCACACATTTGATTTTTAAAAATTAAAATTTGGAATTTTTTATTTTGTTGCGCTATTTCTTTAAAATCAACGTATTGTTTAGGTATTTATTTATTATTATTAATTTATTTTTAAATAAATTAATTTTTGTATAGGTGTAATTATTGACCGTCAGCACAACACAATTTGACCAAAACTAAAATTTTGTTCGTAATTTTTTTTAATGGTTAGTTATTACCATCCGCGCTAAGTATTTTTTAGTGGGAGAACGACTATTCCACGTATCGCTAGTACGACCGGTGCACTACACCTAAAACCATTGCCTAAACAACTCGGCGATGGCGCGGCGATGTTATTATAGGTATGGTGTTACTTTGGGTTTATTATAACATTTTACCTTGTTTTTTTTTTTAACAATATCTATACAGTAAGGTTTAAAACTGCCACTGAGCAACAAAACCCCTTTATTGTTATTTCATCAAACCTTTATATACAACAAGTAAAATCAAAGAAAGACAAATAATAAAAAAGTTTTCTGTCCTCGGCCGGGACTCGAATCTCTTGCTCTGTACGCAAACGCTCCTAACATTGAACCACCGAAGGTAGCAAGGTAAACGTAAAATGGATTTTATTTTAATAAATTTGTTGTTTTTTTTTTTATTTTTAGGAATTATTTTCCATTTTTATATAGAGATGTTAAAAACAGAACCTTATCTTAAGACAGCGTCATTTTGTTTCTTAAAAAAAGCTATAAAAATATTTTTACAGTACTAAAATATCTTGAAAAATACGGAACATTAAGATATTGTAATATTTTTAAATACCTATCATAATTTTAGTCATATTTCATATATTTTGTGTTTTTCAAGATATTCCAATTCTATAAAAATATTTTTTTGTATGAACAGTAATTTTTTTCGTTTCCAAAAAAAGCGAAAAATAGTACTTTTGCGTTCTAGAGGGTGTAAAAGTACTTTTGCGCCCTGGAGAGCGTCAAATTATTTTTTGACATTTCCGGTGAAATTCTGGGTTACCGGACCATGCCGAGCAAGGTGCCTAATATCATATTCAACACCTCAAACAAGGCACAATGCACGTAGGTTGCGTAACCTTTAATACATTTCTTGTAGAAGAAATATGAACTCTAGCGCCACCTGTTGATAAAATATGTAGAATTTAAAAAAGGGTATTACATTTTACAGGGAAGTAATTTTAAATATTACAATTTGTTTAGTTACTTATTTTCTCTTTCTATAAAAATCTCGTTTGAACCACTGGCGTGAAGAAAATTCTTGACCCCACGCTCCTTGATGCCATTCCAAGCTTGTGCCATTTTTACCCAACCTGGGACCCAATTCTTGAAATAAATCCGTATACGGATTCGGCAAAACGTATACGGATATTCACCATTCGAATTCTTGAAAGCTCGTATACGAGTTTTTCGTTCGGAAATAGAGTCGAGTGGTAAAGTCCACTCGAATCTCAATTTCCGTATACGAATCTGAGTGATCTAACCTAACATTTTTGTTTACTTTAATATATTTTTCGGTGTTTGCTTAATTTTTCTTTATTTAAAAAAAACTGGGAGGTCTTCTGAAAAAAGACGCGATTTGGCAATAAAAGGGCTTGAGGACGCAAAGAGGTGGAAGGGGGATAGCCTCTTGTGACACTCAGTTTTTTTAATTTCTTTTTTTCTTGGAAATGCCTTACGACTGGGGGGGGGGGGAGTGAAAAATCCTGAATTTTTGCGTTAATAATTTATGAATGAACAGCTCTAAAAAAGAAAAATAATTAAAAAAATTACAACTTTGTAACACATTTTCAAGAAAAAATATATAAAAGGAGCGTTTTCGGGAGGGACGGGGGGATTAAAAAGTTTCAATAAAAATTTGAGTATTGTGCAATTTTTTTGTCTTATTTGTGTTTCTTTTAACACACTTTATCAACTATTTTGTGGGGCATTGATACCTCTTGATTCCCCCCTGGGTACAACGCCTTATCTTATTTCGATTAATTTTTGGATAATATAAGGGCCCAACTGCTTCAAGTAGGAAAATCTCCTGAATGTAAATAATAAACCTAATCTTATACTTTGACCAGTTTCACTATATTTTCTGACTTTTTCTATGTTGGCCAAAAATAAATATAAAATATAAAAACATTTTTCTTTATTTACATTTCAAATTACATAATAAGTACTTACTGTCAAGTGCATTAAAAAACGCTATGCAATATGACTACAGTGTGAGAACACACCAGTTGGAATAAACTTGCTAGTCGGTTAAATTTTTGAAAAAATCCAAACACATGTTAACTGAGATTTTTAACCGGCAATATTTTTACAGAATATTTTTTGGACAGACCCCCAGAAAGAGGTCCACTAGCATACAACTTATTTTTTAAGATGGAATGACCCCACTTAAGGCACCTTGTTAGAAAGGGTATCAAATAATTTTTTTAAATTAACAAAAAGAAAATTATTTCTATTTTTTTGTAATTTTTAGAGAATATAAGTGTCATTTAAAGTAAAACCTGTAATTTTAATAAAATATAGGTGGCGGACCCCTGACAAGAGGTCCAGTATTACCAAAATTTTTTTTGCAACTGGTAGATTCAATTTGTAGCACTTTGTTCAAAAACTAATAAAACTAATTTGACAGATTTCCAAAAAAAAGTGAACCATAATTTTTCTTTTTCAATAGGCTTTCCAACAAGGTGCCACAAGTTTTATCTTGTTGGACCCCTTTCTGGGTTTCTGTCCAAAAAAATTCATCAAAAATATTTCTCATTAAAAATCACAGTAGGCATTATTTTGATTTATTCATTTTTTTTTAAATTTAACCTGCTAGAAAATGTATTCCAACTTGCTTGTTCTCACTGTATAAGCCTTTATGTAAGAAGTTGTATAATCTTTGGTACAATAAAACTAAAATAAACTTTATTTTACTTATAATTTATTTAAAAAAGTTCTTTAAAAGTTAATAGATCAACAAATGCATCTGAGTATTTCTAGTAGGATCATCATTGCAACAGGACCGATAGGAAAAAACTGCTTCACACCTCAAAAATGATCTTCATGTCTTCTCTGAGAAACCTGTAACAAAAAGTTTTTTCATTGAGTGTACCACAGCAGACCTCACTGGATCCATATTACTGGCAAGATTTTTATATATGTTCTTGTTTATAACTTTTGAAAAACAAAGACATCTACAAAAATAATGTACATATTCAAATCAAATCATACTGATCATATGAGGGCTGCTTTAGTCTACAACAGTTTTAAATTTTTTTGCAGTTAATTGACAGGTAAAGATATTCAAATTTAAACAAAAAAATGGGTTTTTTGAACAAAGGTTACTGATTTTGTCAATTTTTACTTGAAATGTTTATTATGCTTATCAGCCTAAAAGGCAAAACTGTTCTACTCAAAAAAAAAAACTGAGAAAAAACACTGGGAGCAAAAAATTAAATTGTTTCTATACTACAGACAAAATGCAAACTCCAAATGTTTCAGTAAAAACCCCTATGTTACTTAACACTTTTTCAATTCAATTTTTGTCAAAGCATGATGTATGCAAGTTCGTCAAACACTGGCCACTCATTACAAACAAAGCCTCAAGTTCAAGACCCCTTTAGAATACTTATGAAGTTTATTTGTTTTCTTTTAAGCAGTCTCAGAATTCAACTGCGAATTTCACCCCCAAAATTCCACACTTCAAAGAGGTTAGATGCCCCTAGGCCCCAAATTTCCATTACTATAATTTGGTACTTACCGTTACCAATGATTACACAATAATTGCCTTTACCAAAATAAACCACAGCTTCTTTTTTTATTAAAACAAAAACATATATCTAGAAAATAAATCACTTTTTAAAAAAAAATTGCAAAAACAAACGCGGTAGTATGTCCATCTACTGTCAACCTTACTTCATCGCGGCAAGTTTAGGCGGACATACCGGCGTTGGGTTGGCCAAAATTATACGAAAACAGCGTTGCCAAGTAGTGTAGTCGAAAAAAAAGTCGTACACGGAATTGGCGTTCGAGTGGCATTCAAGAATAGCAATTTTTTCGAGCACTCGAAACCACCATTCGAATTTTACTCGTATACGACAAAAAATCCGAGTGGTTCAAGAATTGGGTCCCTGCATCAGCACGGCGAAAGGAAGGGTAGTGTTTTTCGCTTGGGATATGTATGTTTGTGTCGCGCTTGAGACTAAACGGCTGAACCGACGAAAAAGGTGTCGTTGAATTGCTACTGATACCGAAGGTGCTATAGGCTATATGTTTTTAAACAGGAGTCAATATGGCGGTCGTCAGACGCCATTTTGTCACATGATCTCGGCTTTTAGGCATACAAATTACCTAAATTTCGGGCGATTTTAATGAAATGCCTTTGATAACCCATTGCAAATGTCCTTTAATTTGCTGTAATTACTTTGTAGTCCTCCCAGCTTCCACCCATCTCCCATCCTGTCATTCCCCCCCCCCTCCTCTTGATAAAACATATTTGCATAATTTTATCGAATGTAGGGCGATTTCAAAAATTCTTTCTGCACACGCTTGATGACTTTTTTTTCCAACACCATTTTACTACTTTCCCCATCACTCTCCTTCTCTCTTTCTCACCTTCTTTATTAGTAATAGTTGTAGCTATAACTTTCACAAATTTAGAGCGATTCCAAAAATTCTTTCTGCACACGCTTTAAGATTTTTTTCAAGACCATTTTACTAGTTCCCTCCTTCACTTCTCCTCCCCCCCCCCATCACTCAATGGAAGGTAACACTGTTCGCGTCCGTAGAAAATCTACACGTAATTTTTGGGTAACGCTAAATGAATAGTAAATGCATAGTGCTTTTTATAAGGCTGAATCAGAATTCATTTAATTTGAATAAAAAAAACACCCAACCGCTAAATCTACTTTTAACTATTAGTCGCAGTTAGGTACAAAATTACCCAGTTACCCGATTCATGAATATTTAAAACTGTATAATTTCGTGGGTACGCTTTGGGCATCAAAACTGAAAGTTGAAGCCTGTCGTACATTATAGATATACCTATCAATTTTGTACCCAACTGCGACTAGTAGTTACAAGTAGATTTAGCAGTTGGGTGTTTTTTTATTAAAAAATATTTGAAATTACCGGTTTTTCTTTTGATTGTTCATATTTTGCAGTATTACTGTTTTAACGATAGAGGGTAATGGAGTCATACTGAAATGTGGGTAAGGGTATTTTTTTGCAATTGCTAGATTTTGATACCCTTCTTAATTCATTTGTTATACCTAACTTTCTATATATCATACATAACTGCGTTAGTGCCTAATTTGGTGATAAATACTTACATGCTTTTACGAGAAAAAGAAGAAGGATAGCGGGGGGAATTTAGAGTTTTTTACGAACTTGTCTATAATTTGAGTCAGTTTGCTAAATTCCAGCTATCTATCATTTCTGGAAGTGGGCAATAATAGTTTTACATAACTTAACATGTATAGGGGTGGAATGTAAATTAAAATTTTGAGGTTGTTGAATTTTTCCTATTATATTATTAAGGGTCCTATCAGGCTCTTAAAGCTTAGCTCTTTAGCGTTTCTGGAAGTGGGCAATGTTACTTTTAGATAATTTTACATTCATATGGGAGGGAAGTAAATTAAAATCTTGGGGTTTTTTAATATTTTCCCAAAGTTTTATTATAGTTCCTATCAGTCTGTTAAAGCTCCGCTCTCTAACGTTTCTGGAAGTGGGCAATGTTACTTTTCCATAACTAGGGGAGTAAATGAGCATTGTGGGGTTTTTTATTTTTCCAAGGCGTTGGTCGTAATTTCTACCTGCCTTCCAAATTTCAGCCTTGTAGCATTTCTGCAAGTACAGTAGAATTTTTATGATCTATACATGAGCAGACAACATAATATAACATTTTATATTTTCTCTGACATGAGTGAGTATCAATTTCTAGGTTATTTAACATTTCGTAACAACTATAATACTTTCTGAAAGTCCATGAAACTTGAAGGGATTGTTAACACCATAAAGATCTTCGACTGTACATGCCAAGTTTCGTAGCTCATTCCGAAGTAGAGTTTTAGATAGGTCAAAGACGGGCTGAAATGTTTCAAGAAAAGGTGGTACATCAGTTTGCAAAAATTCCAGGGCCTAGTGCACCAAACTATTTGCAACGTTTCACTTTGCACTTTGCTTTATTTGAAAAGTGCAAAAGGAATGCCTTGCACCGAAAATATTATGTGATTTTGCAATTTTCACTTTGCAGTTTGCACTTTGCAAACAATTTATGAAAATAAGACATTTGTCAGTGTAACAGTGACAGCATATTTTTGTTTTTACGTTCTGAAAGGTGCTCTAATATTTTTTTATTAATTTTTACTACAAAAAGTCTAACAATCGATACATTTTTGCGAAACAAAATCAGAAGTTGATTTAGTCTTGCAACATCAGATTCGGGAATACTTCTGCATTATTTTCAGCCATTATAGCAGAGTTTTCATCTTCAATTTCGTGATTAAAATCAATATCTTCACGTTCAAATTCTCTAACCACATTGTGCAATATGCAACATGCTATAACAATCCGGGCAGCTCTTTCTAGCTGTATTCTCTAGTAATTTAAGCATGGAAACTTCTCCTAATTAAATCTTCTATAAGATGTCTGGTTTTTTGTGGTATCTGTTAAAGCGTATTTTTATGGGATTATCAGTATTTCTTCTAATTAACCAATCCCTAATCGGGTAAGCGCTGTCAGCTAATATAATCTCCTGGAAATGGTCGCCATGCTTTCAGGCCAGCAGGTATTAATAGCATAAAAGTAATTATCTGGACCACAAATTACCTTTATGTTTAAGAAATGGTCTTCATCTCGATCTATGTAGTGCTCCTCATGTATTTGAGAGGCATCAAGTTTTATCAGGGTGTCATCTACAATTCCACCTACTCATGGAAATCCTCTCTTTTGGTAAAATTTATGTGCGACTTCTTTCTTTTCGTTCTGCCAGCAAACGTGCGTGTTTAACATAGTGTAAATTACAGCACTGACTACTGTGTAACATTCTGTAAATAGTTGCTTGATCAACCCCGATACAATGGAGCGCCAAAGGCAATTGCTGTTTCGCTTGTTTTCTTAAGTTGTTGTAAGAGAATTGGCCACCTATATAATTAAACAAATATTCCAATTGTAATGTTGCCAGGCGAAATGCTTATTTAAAGGAAAAATCATTCCCTAATTCAAAATATAATTTTACTCTATAAACTTTTCATCTCCGCTTCATCGCTACTTTCGTTACTTGAAAATATTATTCCTCCGATCATTTTTATGATAAGACAAATTTTTCCTTTTAAAATATTTGCAAAACTTTTCAAAAATGTTTGACACTTTTCTTTTATCCGTTTTCACTTTGCATAATGAACTTTGCAATTAGAAGTGCAACAGAAAACGATATGCAAAGTAAAAAGTTGAAAAGTAGTTTGGTGCAATTGACCTCACGCTCTCGCAGCAGCTTTTGTATTCTAGTTACAGCTTTTTGTACCTCACTCTATATTAAATTACAATAGACAAGGTGAGATAAGCAGACAGTATAAACAAGATTTTCCCGAGATTATCTGGAATGGAATGACAATAAAAGATTATTCTGTTGTTCCTGCGATGTTTTGTTTAAAAGCCTAACACGATTGTTATATTTTGAACAAATATAGGCGCCATTATTTACTCAGAATAGACTATAGATTATTATGTGCCAAATGTAGAATGCGTTCACTCCCAATTTTCCTGCGTAATACTGTCGCGGATCGATGGTGGGGGCGAGGCAAGAAATCCCACTATTTTTTTATCCCTAATATAAAATGAACATTTAATCATAAAAATGCGAGAAAAAAAGTACAATAATAATAATAATAATAATAATAAATACGTTAAATAGTTTTTTGCACAGGTAATACGTTTTAGTCCCTTATTATGTAGGCCCGGAGCCACTTCTGGTCGTGACTAAGGGCCGGTTTCTCATTAGCGAGTCACCTAGCAGATAATTATAAGTCGAGTTTAAACGTTTCACCGCCACGGGTTAGCTCTAACTCTTGGTGTAACCTTGAGTTCAAATGACCCACGTTTAGCGATTTGACCCTTGGTAGAACCTATAAAAAGAATATATACTTTCTCATATCTTTTTTATTGTTTCCAATAATTTTTCTATAATAATCTTTGTTAATGGAAGTTTGAATACCAAAGAAGGTCCCAAATAATTCGGCCAAGATTTAATCCTTTCGAACTGTTTGATAAAAGCGCCTTTTGACAATATTTAGATTAAGCAAAGAGATTGTCCTTTACATTTTCGAATGAATTAGATGCGTTCGGTATTTACGTCGGATTAATCTTTTTGATCGAAATCATTCGTTTATTCCATCTAGATCTAGGGGAGGTAGATCTGAATCGTTCGGTAATTCTGCTCAGACTAGTCTGACGTGAATCTGGTTGCTCCGTGGATTTGTTTTGTTTACAAAAATATTTTTTATGTAAAAAGACTGAAATTTAATTATTTGATGTTGAAAACAACAAATTATATAAATTTCCGACATCACAGGACAATTTTCTCAAAATTATAGCTAGGCGTAAGTTGCAATATGTACATAATATTTTTGGTTATATTTAACCATTTATAAACATTTGATCGATTTGATCCGGATCGTTCAGTACTTCCAATTTGCTCAGACTAATCTGTAATCACGTGACCAAAAAACACGTGGGATCTGAGATGCAAATACCGAACGCAACTATTAGGGACCTATTGCAATAAAGTCAGGCACAAATTGTACCGGGCACTATATTGACAGTTTCACATTATTATTATTATTCAAAATAAGGCCATTGTGTATTATAAGAGCCGGAATTAATAGTGACGCCACAATTAATGGAAAATAAACGACTGGATTTCTAAATTCGACTTTGGTATGTCAATTTTGAAAGATCAACTGTCAGTTTTTAATGCGAAACTGTAAATATAGTGCCCGCCACAATTTGTGCCTGGCTTTATTGCAATAGGTCCCTATTGAAGAAGCCCTGGACATTAAGTAAATAACCCATCTAGAGGAGCCACCGGCGAGCTTTACCATATTGAGGGGCAGATGGCGCTGAAATAAATTCGTCTGGTAGGTACGCAATATTCAGAGACAACTACTATGATCCAATGGCATTTGTATGATAGGCATGAACCTCGGAACTCGCACATGTAGCTAAATCGTACTAGTAGTCCCTGAATATTGCGTACCAGACGAATTTATTTCAGCGCCATCTGCCCCTCAATATGGTAAAGCTCGCCGGTGGCTCCTCTATATGGGTTATTTACTCAATGCCCTGGAGCACCCTACTGATAGGTAAGATGAAAGTTTTTAAGATTCTGAGATGTTGATTTATTTTTTAAACTATTTTAAAACATTAAATTTTGCACACTTTACAACAGGATAAAAATGAGATTTTGCACACAAAGTAATGAACAAAAATGAGAAATGGAAAAAACAGTAAAAACTTTGTGGTTATGAAACCTATGCCATCCCATCATGTGACTGCTTTCGACCAATCAAAAATATGGTGAAACTGGCAACATAGTAAACAGTGCTACCAACGCAGGGTTTGTTCACGGTGGATATAATGGACCGGTGTTCAGATTTTATATATATATATATATATATATATATATATATATATATATATAATAAATAAACAACACGTGCATTCCTGCCGAATTGCACATTAGTTCTAAGAAGTTTAAATCTAGAATATTAAGGAATTATTCCATTGCTTAATCAGCACCTTTTCTTTATATAAACTCAAATCATTGTAATGTTAATTCATTCTCTTTAGAATCGTTCTTAAGTACACGTTCAATTATAACGTTTAAGTCCTATATTGTATTTAATCAAAATAAAGTTTTTTAAAAAGTTAAAAGTAAACTTTAAAGCATAACATTCGGCGCAGTCGTACGGATAGTTTAACACACGCGAAAACACGAGTATTCTAATGCGCGAGTGGTGAAGCTCCAGCTCTTTAAGCTATCAAGAATCTACAGCAACCAAGAAGTTACACAAGCAACAAAGAAGTTACATAGCAACTAAGTAGTTACATAAGCAACCAAGAAGCTAGACAGCAACGAACCAAGCGTCCTCGCAACCAACGGATACGGAAGGAACACCCAGTGAAGCCCCTGGTAGCCGAACACGTGGAGACAAATGGTCCTGCTAAAGCTTTTGTGAGGAAGACAATTGAATCATCACGTTTTATTTTTTTTTCAAATAAGTTGATATTTTGAAAAATCTGTTCGATTTTCTAAGTCTGACTTTTACAATTTTGAATTTTTAAGAAAATTTTTCAATTTAAAAGAAGTCAAAAATAAAATTTAGTTTTAAGAAACAAAACCTAAGAAAAGTTTTAATTTAAGTTTTAAAACACAAGAAAACAAAAACCATTTAAAATGACTGAAACTCGTAATAACCAACCAGCAAACGTACCAGCAAACCAACCTATAGTTGAGGTTGAACCTTATCGTTTATCGGAAATTTTCTCAATAATCCCTGAATACGGGAGATCAAATATTTTTAGGAACTTTTATCAATGCTTGCGATTGTGCCTATAACATGGCCGTCGGAGATCAACGCGATTTATTGGTCCTACACATTAAAAATAAATTAAAAGGAAAAGCCGCACAATTAGTTAACTCTCGAAATCCTCTTTCTTGGATTCAAATTAAGCAATTATTAACAACATATTATGGAGATAAGCGAGACCTTTCTTCATTAATTCAAGATCTACAAAGACGTAAACAACAAACAAACGAATCACCTTTAATGTTTTTCAATAGATTACAAGTCATGAATTCAAAAATGCACGCTTGTATTCAAAAATCAAATTTAAATATGCTTCAGAAAGATGCACAAATCCAAATTATAGATTCTATGACATTAAATACGCTTTTAACAGGATTAGAATCGCGCATAGGTCATATTGTCCGTGCTAGCAATCCTAAAGATTTACTTGAAGCACAAGTAAGAATAAGACGCGAACTACAACTTTCATATTTTGAAACACAAAAATCTCCGAATCGACCCAATTTTTCAAATAATTCCATACAAGATAGACAAAATAATAGTCAAGGTATTCTTCGTAAACCTTCTCAACCACAAAAATGTTTTAAATTTAATCGTTTAGGTCATCACGGAAGTGAATGTCGTACTTTTGTACAGAGACCCTCGGTCTACATAAATCAAAATCAACAATTTAACCAAAATTTTCAAAGACCCAATTTTGCCCAAAATCAAAATCAACAATTTAACCAAAATTTTCAAAGACCCAATTTTGCGCAAAATCAACCAAGCACCTCTAGAAATTTTGTACCACAAAACCAACAACATAATTTTAGACCATCAGTAATTCAAACAAATCCAAATTACAATTCCCCACAACATAGAGCACATGTAGTGAACTATTCTGATGAATATTTTAATAATTTTGACAACTACAATCCTTATGATCCAAATTTTGAAAATTTTAACAATTTTAACAACTATGAACCTTATGATCCAAATTTTGAAAATTTTCAGTATGAAAATCAGTTTCATTACGAAAATGAAATTTATCAACCATCTTACGAATATCCTTATTCACAAGAATTTTCGTATAATTTTGAAGAACAATATTTAAATGACATAAGTCAATACAATTTTAATCAACCCGGAGGATATCAAAATTTTGAACCAAAATCAAATTTTGCCACCAGAGACCCAAAATTTTCAAATTACTTCCAATCAAAACCATCCACCCCAATCGATTCAAGAAACAGATACCCAATTAGAACAAACTACTACGAAAATCCAACATATGTCAATCGATCAGATCACAGAACAAATATTCGCCTAAATACCAATCTACATAATTTAAACTCAAAAAATCTTTTTTATATTAATGACGCAACAAATAAATTTAAACTTTTAATTGACACCGGCGCAGGAATTTCAGTATTTAAAGAAAAAACAGTCGAAAATTATAATAATCGATTTGCAGAAAATGTAATAGTACAAGGAATAACCGATGAAAAAATTCCAATCACCCAATCAGTTTTAATACCTTTGAACCGATTTTAAAACAGTACCTCTAATTCAAGTAACAGAAAAAACTTTTGAACAAAATTCCCAATATAATCAAAATCAAATAAATCAAAAAACACTACAAATACCTAAACCAAGAGTAATTCAAAATCAAAACCTACCACCAATACCTAAACCAAGATTAATTCAAAATCAAAAAACGCCACCAATACCAAAACCGCAAATAAATATAAATCCAAATAATTTTCAAAATCAAATATCTCTAGAACCGCGAACCGAACAAGTTTTTAAATTAAAATGTAATTTAAAAAACATAGATGCAATTTTAATTAGTCAAGAAATACAAAAAGTAAGATTACCAAACGCCCTAATGCTATTCCTAAAACAATAAATTTTAAAAACTTATCTTTCGAACCCATACCAAGTGTTCACGATATTTTGAATTTCAATACCAATGAAGACCAATTCATTGATAGAATCGACCTTATTAAAAATCAATTAAGACTAGAACATCTAAATTACGAAGAGAAAGAACTAATTTCAAATTTTTGTTTTGAATTTTCTGACATTTTCTATATCGAAGGAGATCAATTAACTTTCACTAATGAAATCAAACATACAATTGATATCGGTACCCTCAAATACACAAAGAGGAAGTAAAAACACAAATTAATAAAATGCTCGATCAAAAAATAATCCGCCCATCAATTTCCCCGTGGTCATCACCTGTTTGGGTAGTCCCAAAAAAACTTGACGCCTCTAACAAACAAAAATGGAGAGTAGTAATCGATTACAGAAAACTGAATGAAGTAACAGTTAACGATAAATATCCACTTCCAAATATTTCAGATTTATTAGATCAGTTAGGTAAATGTCAATATTTTACAACACTTGATTTAGCATCCGGTTTTCACCAAATTGAAATTGATCAAAAAGATATTCAAAAAACAGCCTTTTCTGTCGAAAATGAACACTACGAATTTGTTCGTATGCCATTTGGTTTAAAAAATGCACCCTCCACATTTCAACGTGTGATGGATAACATTTTATTCGGCATTCTAAATGAACGTTGTTTAGTTTATATGGACGACATTATTGTTAATTCACCCACTATTCATGAACACATTTCACGTCTTTCCGAAGTTTTCCAAAGATTAAGAAAATCAAATTTAAAAATTCAACCTGACAAATGCGAGTTTTTACGTAAGGAAGTAGCATACCTCGGACATTTAATTACCGAAAATGGAGTAAAACCAAACCCTGATAAAGTAAAATGTATTCAAAACTTTCCAGAATTAAAAAATCCTCGTGACGTAAAATCATTTCGCGGACTTGCCGGATATTATCGAAGATTCATACCGAACTTCGCGAAAATCTCAAAACCCTTTACAAAACTTCTTCAAAAAGATACAAAATTTATTTTTTCTAAAGAATGTAAAGAAGCTTTCGAAACACTTAAAAATGCATTAATTTCTGATCCAATATTAATCTATCCAAATTTCGAAGAACCCTTCATTTTAACTACAGACGCGAGCGCATTTGCGATAGGAGCCGTACTTTCACAAGGTCCAATTGGTAAAGACCTTCCGATAGCTTTTGCATCGAGAACCCTTTGTAGTGCAGAAACTAAATACTCCACTATTGAACGAGAACTATTAGCAATAGTATGGTCCGTAAAACACTTCCGACCTTACCTTTTTGGTAGAAAATTCACTATAGTCACCGATCACAGACCTCTAACCTGGCTACTTTCAATTAAAGACCCCGGTAGCAGATTAGCACGTTGGCGATTAAAATTAGAAGAATATAGTTTTAAAATCATTCATAAACCCGGTAAAATCAATAAAAACGCAGACGCTTTAATGCGGATAAAAATCAATCATTTCAAAGACTGTATAGACTTTAAATCAAACATTAAAATTTTTGCAAACAACGAAAATAACGATCAAGAACCAATTTTTAACGAAGAAGATGATCAAAAAATTACAGATGAATTTAATAGATTTGTTGAACTTTACAAGGCGCGATCCCTAATTGATTATTCTAAAATCGAAACCTCGAATGATCAATTATTAGATAAATCAAATAAATTAATAGTAACCTTTTTCCGACAAAATAAAATGGAAGATTTACATTTTAAAATCATTGACGATATTTTTGAAGAAGAATTCCACCTTGAAGAATTAAAAATTAATATTGTTTCTAGCAAAACAGTTAAAGAACGTAAATATTTGATTATAGCCCTACCATTCGATAATGATGATTGTTCACAACACTTATTTTATTGCCTTTTCAAAGACCAAAATGAATTTGAAATTAACAAAACATACTGCATCGAAAACAATCTAGATTTACCAACTTTAGAGATACTATCTTACATCTTTTCTGATAAAGACATAAAATTAAAAATTTGACAAAATATAATAATAACCCCCGACGAAAATGAAATCCCAATAATTTTAGAAAATTATCACTTAGGAAAAAGCAACCTACACCGTGGAATAAATGAAACAGTTAGACGCATTAGAGAAAAATACAATTGGCGTGGTTTAACAAAAAACGTAGAAGATTTCATAAAAAAATGTGAAACTTGCCAAAAAGTAAAAATTGTTCGTAAAAATCTAAGCAGACCCTTCGTTGTAACAGAAACACCACGTACCCCTTTTGAACGAATTAATATCGATATTTTCGAATACCCCACTAGAAATTACGCGTTAACAGTACGGGATGAATTAACAAAATTTACACAAGCTTACGCAATGAGTGATAAAAAAGCAAGTACAGTAGTTAGTACTATTTTACTATTTTTCCAACATTTCGGTGTACCCTTACAAATACATTGCGATTATGGCAAAGAATTTGATAATAACCTTTTAAAAGATTTATGTACCCTATACGATGTTAAGTTAACATTTTCTAGCGTAGCACATCCACAGTCAAACGGTTCACTAGAACGATTTCACGCAACCCTTTGCGAAATGATTAGAATCAATAAACAAGAAAACCCCGAAGATCATTGTTTTAGCGTTCTTCCATACGCAGTAATTTGCTATAATAATACAAAAAACAAACACACGGATTTACCCCTTACGAACTCGTTTTCGGACATACATCAAGTAGACCCCCCGAAAAACTTTATAATCAAGAACAATTGATATCTAAATATGTACGCGATTTAAATAATAGAATGGACTATTTTTACAAACTAGCTAGAAATAGAACTGATCAATCGAAACAAAAATCGAAAGAACGATTCGACGAACACGTACGAAAGAATCTCCCTGAATTTAATGTAGGAGACAAAGTTTGGCTGGAAGAATCACAAATCAAATCCAAATCAGAAAACTTATTTAATGGTCCTTTTGAAATTTTAGAAATACTTCGTAATTCTGCAACACTTAAAAACCCACATACAAATCAATTAACCAAAGTTAATTTTGATAGGTTAAAACCGTGCTTTGAATAAAATAAAAATCTTTTATTTTAGATTAATGGGAATAATCTCAATCGTTTCCAGTCAATATTCAATATTACCAACAAATAATATACTAGGACTGTTTTATCATGAAGAATCCCTTATCAGAATTTCTAATAATGAATGGACACTTGTTGTTTACAAAGATCTTTTACCCTTTAAAAAGGCAATTGAGCATAACGACAAAATTTTAGATACCTTTACTTTTAAATCAATAATAATCAAATTGCAAATTTCAAATCCCAAATTAAAACGCATGTTAGCCTTTTAAAACAAATTTCTAATTACGTTAATATTAAATACGAAGAACTTATCTCGGATACAAAAGAAAAATCATATAGGCAAAAACGTGGAATATTTAATGGCATCGGTTCGTGAACCGAACCGAACTATTTGAAAATCTATTACAGGAAATTTAGATGCATCAGACGGAGAATACTTTAATGATTGTATTAATAAAGTATCGACTGATGAGAAAAATATTGAAAGATTATTGCAAAAACAAATTTCAGTAACAACCTCTGTTATTAAAAGTTTTAATACGACTTTACAAAAATTACAAATTGATGAAGAAACGTTTAATCATGATATTAAATTAATTCAATATTTAGTTACTTCGATTTCTGATAACGCTGCCTATGCAGAAGCACAAATAAAATCATTAGATTTATGCGAATCTCTTATGGAAATTTACACCTTTTTTAAAGATTCATTAAATGACGCGTTAAACGCAGTAACTTTTGCACATTTAAAAATATTGCATGGTTCAATAATAAAACCATCGGATTTGGTAGATTCATTGAAAAAGATTTCTCATACATTACAAAAAAAAATTGCCTTTACCAATATCAATCTCAACGGTAGCCCAATATATTAATTTAATTGAACTTAGTGCTTTTCAAACTGAATCAAAAATAGTATTTGTTTTTAAAATACCTCTTATAGACCCTTCGACTTATACGTTATACAGACTTTACCCAATACCAATATTAGATAATCGAACAGGTCTTCACCATAGTATATCAACAATTAATAAATTTATTGCGCGTGACGATGATTCAATGTTTTTTGTCACCTTCCACAACGTGGACCACTGCAAGATCATCGAAAGAAGAACGAAGCTCTGTTCCAAAGTACTTCCGTATCCCATCGACAGTGATGCTATTTGTGAAGCTCAACTATTGAAGCAACAAACTCAGCTGCCGAAAACATGTCAAACAACCATTTTCTATGCACAAGGCTACAATGTTCAACCACTAAAAGAAAATCAATGGCTAGTTACTACATCAGAACCAGTACCTACCAATATTAAATGTAAGAATCAAGAAATCATTACGAAATTAATTGAAACCAATAGTATAATTCGTTTCAAATCAACATGCAATGCTTTTATTGGAAGTACGAGGATTCATTCTGAAACCATACTACAAGAAAGTACCTTCGAAGAAATAAATTCACCAATAATCAATATTCCATATACTTGTTGTAAAGATATGCCTGAAATTCCCAAAATTCAAGGCCTAAAACCACTAAAGTTAAGCAAAATAAACGTCAAAGATCTGAATATGGCACAACATAATCTCAACCAATATTCAGAAGAATTAGATAAAATGATCAATCAGCCATTCATTCAAAAACACATTGATTGGTTTACTATCATTACAATAACATTGATAGTACTACTAGTAATTCTTTACATTATTAACAAATGCCGAAGACATCGAAAAACAAGAAATGGTAATAATACCAATAACGATAATGATAATGGTAATGACTTTCTACCATTTCCAAAACCTAATCTACAAAGAATTAGGAATTTATCGAATATCTTACCAAGAAGAAGACCAAGCATACACATCGAAGATCAAATCGAAGAAGAAATCGAACACAATGCAAAATTAATGATCAATCAATCATCTCAATAAAAGTTGCCGTATAACGCCAACTTTTTCAAAAAGAGGGGAGCTGTTATATGAAAATATCCTGCCTACACTTAGAAGAAACCAGAACCTTCTATGAAACCCGAGATCCTTCCAGATAAGAAGCTTATTCTGCTGACTTGCGTTTCCCATGAAATAAACAACACGTGCATTCAAGCCGAATCAGCAATTTATTTCTCAGAACCTTTCAAGATAAGAAGACCATTCTGCTGACTTGCGTCTCTCATGGAATAAACAACACGTGCATTCCTGCCGAATTGCACTTTAGTTCTAAGAAGTTTAAATCTAGAATATTAAGGAATTATTCCATTGCTTAATCAGCACCTTTTCTTTATATAAACTCAAATCATTGTAATGTTAATTCATTCTCGTTAGAATCGTTCTTAAGAACAGGTTCAATTATAACGTTTAAGTCCTATATTGTATTTAATCAAAATAAAGTTTTTTAAAAAGTTAAAAGTAAACTTTAAAGTATAACATATATATATATATATATATATATATATATATATATATATATATATATATATATATATATATATATATATATATATATATATATATATGTCGAATTTTCACGTTCCTGGTGGTCCAGCTGATTTTTGTAAACAAAAGTTAGATATGATATGAATAACTAATATTTTTTGATTTTTTTGAAAACTAAGGCAATTTTCATACTATTTTTTAGTATATTCTTATAAAATAATATTTTTCAGACATACAAGTCGTTATTTTTTTTTGCCCGCTTCAATTCTCTTTAAACAAAAATTAAAATTCGAAGAAAATACTGTGTTCGTTTCAGCTTGAAAAATAATCCGCTGACCTACATCTTTGTTTACTTCCCAAGTCCTCAGTTCACCTTTGATACTAAACGATCACATTCAGTTTGACTTGTAGTTTAAGTTTTGTGTAATAAAAAATAAAGCGGGCTAAAAAAAATAACGACAATACGTCTAGAAAATTACATTTTATAAGGATGTACTAGAAAACTGTAGGAAATTTTCCTTAGTTTTCAAAATATTCAAAAAATATTAGTTGTTCCGTTATTCATATCATATCTAACTTTTGTTTACAAAAATCAGCTGAACCACCAGTGACTTGAAAAATTCGACATAGTTACTTTTATTTTTAGTGTGGATTCACTTGTACCAGAGAACATATAACATCTAAAGAACCTCCGCCAAATCGCTCAATCGCGAGCCCAGTTAAACTTTGCCAGAAGAAGAAGGCTCTGCGATCGTTTCTTTGCGAGTTTGATTTCACAATGAGAACTCGCCTTTCGCGCCACGTTTCGTCAGTGGCGGAGGCATGCAAGGCTCCTGTTCAGATACACTATTAAGGTGACCATGTTCTAAACGATTTTTATTAACTTCACAGAGCCTGGCGATGTCTGTCATCAAATCTAGCGATATATTTTTGACACACTTCCTGTGAACCGTTTTAAATGAAATTTAGCAAAGTAGTGTAGGTCCGATGACGATACAATACTATGAAAACAGATGGGTGGTAGAAAGTGGTTAAGGGGTGTAAAAGGGATAAATTCATAACTTTGAAACCAAATCAGATATGACCATGCGGTTTTCAGATTTACGATTTGGTGTAATGAAAATACATCTTTATTTAAAAATATCGGAAATACGGAGGTAGGTGAGGGGTGTAAGGGAGGGCAATTCAGAACTTTGAAACCAAAACAGAAAATACATCTTTATTTAAAAATATCGGAAATACGGAGGTAGGTGAGGGGTGTAAGGGAGGGCAATTCAGAACTTTGAAACCAAAACAGATACAAACATGCGGTTTTCAGATGTATGATTTGATCGGGTGACAATACAATTTTATGAACAAAAATCGAAAATAGGGGGTGGTAAGGGGTAAGAGCTGTAAAGGGGGTAAATTTAGAACTTTGTAAAAATACAAATAGAAACATGCCGTTTTCAGATTTATGATTGGTTCTGGTGACAATATAATTTTATGATAAAAAAACGGCGGTAGGGGGACGTCAGGGCTGTAAAGGGGGTAAATTCATAACTAGTAATCAAAACAGACACGAATATGCGATTTTCAGATTTATGATTTGATCTAGTAACAATCCAATTTTATTAAAAAAAAACGGAATTAAGGGGTTGGTGAGAAGTGCAAAAGAGGTAAATTCTGACTTTTGATATTTAAATAAATACGAACATGCGATTTTCAGATTTATGTTTTGTTCTGCTGACAATACTATTTTATGAAAAAAACGGAGGTATCGCATGATAAACTAAGGATTGAGGAATGGGATTGTATAAAATTGACAGAAAAGAAACCTTGTAATCATGAGGCACTACTAGAAATGGAAAGGCTGTGAAAGCCATACTTAAACATCTTGCATACTTCTGTTTTTTTCATTAAAAAAAATGTAAAAAATAATATAAATCTATATTTTTAGTTAAACGATTTTTTTCGAAAACTGTACTAAAAAGTAAAAAATACCTTAGAAGATTTTTGTTGGCACATTATATATTTTTAAGTTCAATACAAAGTCGGGGTAAATTATTAAAGATATTGACACCCATCAATTCTACGTTCGGGATAAAAATGTGGCGCGTATACATCTCAATTTGATCTTTAATAATCGCGCCACGATTTTAAAAATATCTAATGTACCAGTAACGCTATTGGTACATCTAGACAGTAGTAATCTAGCAAATTATTTTTGTTTTTTTTGTGAAATTTTATAATAAAATCGTTTAACTAAAAAAAATATATATATATTTATTTTATTGCAAAAAATCATGGCATTTTACTGAATCTCACCACATTAATTTTAGACCGATCAAAATAAAGTTTTTTACTCGGAGGAGGTTTTTAGAGGAAAGATAAAATAAAAACTGTCATGCAGTACATATTAATTACTACAATAAACCTACGTCCTTAAACTCTAACATACCTACTTATATAGCGTGCGTCTCACATAAAAGTAACTACAGGGGGTCTTGTTAACTAGGAGGAAATTAGCGTCATTCCAAGGCCAGTGAAATGCTCTGTTTTTATTATTAATTATTGATTTAAAAATTTCCAACCGCGGTGGCAAAAATATTCAAAACTAACCAAAATGTTAACAATTGATACTATTTTTACCGAAGATTAAATATTTTTTTTATAATTTTCGCTTGCGGCATCAAGTTTTTCAGTTTTTACCAAAATGTTTTTTCGCGGCGCCATGTGTTATAAAATTTTCACTACACCATTTCTTTGCAATTTTTTTTCTATAAGGGCGAAACAATTAACTCTCAACACTTAATAGATCCATCAGATGTTGGACCCACGTTAGACTAAGCTTTCGAGCTACCCACGAACAAATACGAGAGAAACGAGACCATTTTTACCCCTGTAGCTACGAAAACTAAGCTAAGCTTCTTTATTTTTCGCATTATTCTTTTGCAAAATGGCCCGGCTGGTTATCCTGTCCGAGGGCTTCATCGGTGCTAACTTTTTTACTTTAAAAGGCATTGAAACATCCAATATATGCCCAGGCGATGCCCTCGAAGTCCACTAACTTTAGTGAAAAACATTTTTGACAACCCAAAAAAAGCTCCGGTCATTTTAAAGAATTTTTGACGACCTACCCAGCAATGGATCGGAAAAGCCCAGGCAATTCCCGCAAGGCCCGGGAAATGCCCAGACAAGGCCCCCGCAATGCCCCGGAAGTGCCCCTATATGTACGCCAAATTATAAGACGACGTTGCGTCGCGTCTTCGACAAGATAGACGCTATACTGGGCTGACAACGAAGTAGCCCGAATGGTCACACTAACTTTCTCAAGCCAATAAAATTATATGAAGAGCGGGCGTGTGTCGCGAAACAATGCATGTCTAGCGGGTTGACACGGGATCATTGCGTGAAGAGTTTACTCAAGAGAAAGGGTATTAAAATAGAAATACAGTGGTGGCCAAAATAATAAGAATGCCCTAAAACTGAATAAAGATCTGATCCTGCTCTAGCTATTAAAAAAAGTAGAGGTATATTTAAACATTCAATCTATTTCTCATTTCACAAGCTAGGGCAATTTTTCGCACCAAATGTTGTAGTGCCTTTCTGCCACGTTAAAAAAAAAAGATAGTGTAGTTTTAGGCGACCAGTACTATTCGAAAGAGGGGTAAAATATTTCTATATGTGTTTTTTCTTCATGGGGTTAGTTGGATAACTCTATAAAGCATTGGAAATTGTCACAGAAATATTAGCTTCTACTTTTGTCTTAAGATAATTCAGTCGTAAAAAAAGGTGAGCCTTATACCCCTCATCTACCTTACATCACTGTAATATTCTATTAATTTTTTAAGATTTAACTAAAAAAACTACCAAAGTTAACAAAGTACATAACTTAAAATGTATACCTAGCTTATTTGATTAAAAGTTAAATATTACTTACTTACATTTTCATAAACCCTGTTTTCCTATTTATTAGTTAAAAAAATAACGTTTTTCATTTGAAATAAATTTAGAAAAAAAAACTTTTTGAAAACAAGCTTTTATAAAATGGACTAAAAAGCATAAAATAATATTTTGAGTGTTTTGATATCATAATAATAAAAGCGATGTTTTTTTTTCTAAATTTATTTTTTAATTTTTAGATTTGTCTAAGTCTATGCATTTCAGCTTGCGCATCGATATTGCAGGGAGTCTTTCCTGTCAATTTTAAAATATCTGTCTTCGATAAGAAGGCCGTCCAACAAAGGCGACATATGCTAAAACTGTCGTTATTATTATGATCATTATACGCAAGGATTAATTAATTTTGGTCGAGATCGAACAAACTAAAGCCTTACCTCTTCTACGCCCCCCCCCCTTTTTAGTGAGAGAGCATGTGAATTTTGAAATCAATCAGATACCTACGTGGAAGTCAGTTGAAAGTAATCAGAAAAAGTCATTAAATCGTCCATTTTGAATCCGCCATATTGAATTTTTGTAATCAGATCAAAAATTCGTAATCCTCATTCACAAAAACCCCCAGATACCAATTTTGGTGGAAATCCGACAAACTAAAATTTTACCCCCTCTCCGCCCTCCACGTTAGGGGGGAGGTAGAGTCCCTGTATCTTGACATATATCCAAATATGTCAACATACAGGGACTCTATGGGGAGGTAGGCAGTCAGTGATACCACATTATTGGATTTTCATCGGAACTATAACGGTATGCGAAATTTGAAGTCAATCGGATACGTGGAAGTCAGTTGAAAGTAATCAGAAAAAATTGACATTAAATCGTCCATTTTGAATCCGCCATATTGAATTTATTTAATCTGATTAAAAATTCGTTATCCTCATCCTCAAAAACCCCCAGATACCAATTTTGGTGGAAATCCAACAAACTAAAATTTTACCCCCTCTCCGCCCACCAGGTTAGGGGTGAGGTAGGCAGTCAGTTATACCACATTATTGAATTTTCATCGGAACTATAACGGTATGCGAAATTTGAAGTCAATCGGATACGTGGAAGTCAGTTGAAAGTAATCAGAAAAACTTGACATTAAATCGTCCAATTTGAATCCACCATATTGAATTTTTATAATCTGATCAAAAATTCGTAATTCTCATACTCAAAAACCTCCAGATACCAATTTTGGTTGAAATCGGACAAACTAAAGTTTTACCCCCTCTCCATCCCCCACGTTACGGGGGAGGTAGGTGCCGGATGAAACCATATTATTGTTTGTCATCGGAACTAAGACGCTATGCGAAATTTGAAGTTAATCGGATGTTTGGAAGTTCTTCAAAAATGAGTTGCAAGATTTGATTACATACATACCCACATACATACATACATACATACAGGTGAAGTTAAATAAAAGCTTGTAATAATAAAAGGGCGTACACGCCAAATTCTAAAATACCTTCGAATAAAAAAAACCTTTAAAAATTTTTATATACCGGGTGGGCCAAAAAAACCGGACATTTTTTTTCATTATAACTTTTGAACTGTAGAATTGATTTTAATGGAACAAACTGCACTTCGCAGCGAATTAATCAGACTTAGTAGTAGTGGGGGGGGGGTTGACCCGCAGGTCTGACAAGTAGGCCAGAGTAGGCCCTTTTTGCCATGCCCCAAGTCTGTCCCTTAACCCACTCTCTGCACTTCCCTTTGATGGTCGGGTAGCTCATTGGGCCTTCCTGTTCTCTTTACAAAGTCCAGTAAGTCTGCCCATTTAAGCATGTGCAGTTCTTCCTCGCTCAGAGTTGGCGCTCCGAGTGCCTGTTGTCTCATCCTTGCGTAGGCCTCGCATTCTGCCACGAGGTGTCTTGATGTCTCTTCTTCCTGTCCACAGGCTGGGCAGGTAGGGTCATTCTCGACTCCTATACGTGTCATGTGCTTCCTCAACCGGTTATGTCCGGTTAGAGTACCTATCAGCAGTCCGAGGTCTTTTCGTGTCCGTCCCAGCATCCATCTAATTCTGGTCGCTTTTGGACGGTCTACGAATTCTCTGGTCTGTCTGCAACCCGTTCCTGTTTCCCAGGAGTTTAATAGCGCGTCCTGGGCCCATTTGTTGAGTCCGCTTTGCACTTGTCTTTTTGTCACGCCCAAAAGTGGCTCCGGTCCTACATAGGCGGTTCCTGCCCCGAGTCGTGCGAGTTCGTCCGCCTTCTCGTTGCCTGGTACCCCCGTATGTCCCGGAACCCAAACCAGCGTCACCCGTTTGCCATCGCTTAGGGTCTCCAGCGCCTCTGCGCATTCTTCCACCAAGCCGTCAGCAATCTTGGGTGCGTTTAGCGCCTTCAGGGTGGCTTGACTGTCAGAGCATATATATATAAGCTCCTCTTCGCTGTTCCGAACCTCTTCTAGGGTTGCCGCCATTATTATGGCGTAGACTTCTGCTTGAAAAACAGTAGCCTGCTCACCGAGCGAGTAGCTCTTCTGAACTTCTAGTTTTTCCACGTATACTCCCGCTCCTGTGGTTTGCCTCTCTGATAGTTTGGATCCATCAGTGTAGCAAACTAAAGCGCTCTCCTCAAACATCATTTCGTCTCTCTGCCACGCTTCCCTGTCTGGGATGTGGATTTTGTACCTCTTCTCGAGCCTCCAAGGTGCGTGTGCTCTGCTGACCGTCATTGACGTGAGGGGGATTTCTCTAATTGTCAGCTCTTCTATAGCTAGATGACCCCTCTTCCTCTCCACTGACCCGTGTCCCTTAGACGTAGGTAGGTCCCCATCGCCTCCCTCTTGATCCAAGTTGGTAGCGATGGTAGTCCCAGAATTGTCTCTAGGGCCAGGATCGGGGTAGTTCTCATAGCTCCGGTTATCCCTCTACACATTAGCCCCTGTAGGCTTCTGAGTTTTAGGGATGTGGTCGTTTTCTCCACTGCCGGCCACCAGACTATGGATCCGTATTGGATCCGCGGTCTCAGTATTGCCATGTACATCCAGTGGAGGGTCCTGGGGGATAGTCCCCAGGTCCTGCCGACTACCCGTCGTAGCTGCCACATTGTTGCCTGGACCTTTACGATCATATTGGTAACATGTGGCGTCCAGGTGAGTCCGCTATCAAGAATGACACCCAGGTACTTCAGCTTTGGTACTAAAGCTAGGGGTCTTCCGTACATCACGGGTGCTCTAAAACCTTCGATTTTTCTCTTTCTGGTGAACAGTATCATCTCTGTTTTACCTGGGTTAACAGAGAGTCCATTTTCTTGGCACCAGTCTTCTATGATGCCAACAGCCATTTGCATTCTACTGCAGACAACGTTAAGGAAGCGACCAACCACTTCCACCACGCCATCATCTGCATAGGCATAGGCGTCGAATCCGTTCTCTGACAAGCGTTTCAGTAGGGTGTCCATAATCAGGCACCACAGGTGGGGCGACAGGCAACTGCCTTGTGGGCACCCTCCCGTGACCCTAATCCTGACCGTTGACTCCCCCAATGTAGCTTGTATTGCTCGTTGATTTAGTGCAGATCTTACCCATTCAATAATGGGGGTTTCTGCCCCCTCTCTTGAAGGGCGGATGTTATCATCTGCACTTTGGCCTTGTCGAAAGCCCCTTCTATGTCAAAGAACACCGCAAGTGCGTATTGCTTGAATTGAAGAGCCTTCTCTGCCTTATGCACTACTGCATGTATGGCCGAGTCAGTTGACTTGCCCTCCATGTAGGCATGCTGATTTCTGTGGAATGGGTTGTTTGCCAAGACTCCTCCTAGGAGGTGTCGGTCAACCATCTTCTCCATTGCCTTCATCATAAAAGATGTCAGACTTATGGGCCGGTAGGATTTGGCTGCTGTGTAGTCTCTTCTCCCCGCCTTCCCCGCCTTAATCAGACTTGATTAAATATATTTTTTTGCCGCCATCTCAAAATCCAAGATGGCAGACCAAATTAAAATGTAACCTTCAAAGATGCTCGTTTATTCTTTTGTTGCAAACATATTTTAATTATTTTTTTAAATTAGTAAGAAAACTACATTCTTGCCACGCACAACAAGGTACAAATCAGCAAAATCAGTTCAGTGGTTTAAAATTTTTTTTTGTTTCAACCATTGTTTTGCATATTATACGATTGCCTTGCCAATAAAGTCTGTATTTATTTCCTTATAAATTCATAACTACTAAACCGATTTTAATGAAATAAAAAACATCCTAATGATTTTTTATTTCACTAAGATCGGTTCAGTAATAATGAGTTTATAAGGAAATGAATGCAGGCAGGATTAGCAATGCAATCGTATAATCTGTTAAACAATGACTGAAATAAAAATAGATTTTTTGAGAACCATCATACCGATTTTACCAGATTGTACTACTTTGTGCGAGCCAAAAGTAGTGCTTTTCCATAGATACAAAAAAAACTAAAACATTGTCAGAAAACAAGAATAAACACGCCATCTTAAAGAATCAAGTATGATTCTGTCCGCCATCTTAAATTTTAGAATGGCTGTAAATTTTGATCATATAGTCTTTAAAAGGCAATCAATTTTGACCAGGATGTTATTTATTTCATTAAAATCGGTTCAGTATTAATGAATTTATAAGGAAATAAATGCAGACATTATTGCCAATCGTATAATATTCAAAACAATGGCTGAAACAAAAATATATTTTTTTAGAACAACCGAACCGATTTTGTTAATTCGTACCTTGTTGTGCGTGGCAAGAATGCAGTTTTTTTATAGATTTAAAAAAATAATTAAAACGTGTTCGCAACACAAGAATAAACGAGAATCTTTGAAGGGTACAATTTAAATTCATCCGCCATCTTGCATTTTGAGATGGCGGACAAAAAAATATATTTATTTAAATCTTTGATTAATTCTCTGGCAAGTGCAGTTTGTCCCATTAAAATCGATGGTATAATTCAAATCTTATAATGAAAAAAAAAAAATTCGGTTTTTTTTGGCCCACCCAGTAGTTTAAAAAAACAAGTTCAAGACCTAGAATGTTTGTTGCAAATATCGCTCCTATCGTCTGTTTCATAGGGCGTAAAACGTTTTTAGCTCCTTTAAAATTTAGGAAATAGCCTTAACGCCTTTCTGTCTGTCTGTTTAAACCGTGGATATAAATTTTTTAGTAAATTTTTGTCTCCCAGCAAATATTAACATAACCATATAAAATATGCGACATTTCTCAAATTTTCATAAAAATCCAAAAAATGGTCATAAAACTATGACCTTTTAAAAATTTAAATTTTACTTTTTCTGTTAATTTGCAATTGCCTCCGCTCTGGGTTTATTTTATTTTTTATTATTTTATTTTTTTTTATTTTTATTTACCATATCATTACGGGCGAACCCAATTACAATGACAGGAATAAATGAGAGTTACATAAATATACAATAAAAGTAGCATACAAGTAAAGGTAGTCTTAAGCATTAATTAGATGTACAAGAATAGGTTGGACTTTTAGGCATTATTTTGCAAGTGCGTATTTCTGAGCTGTTTTAAATTGGTATTAAATATATCGATAGCTGGAGTATTGTTACAAATGTCGCACATTGTATAAAGCGGTGAATACTTTAAAACATTTAGTCTAGGCGTTGGCAGATAGAAAGTGGATAGTTGTCTCGATCCCTGGCGCGGGATTATGAAGTTTAGTTGGGCTAATAAGTCTGCACAGTCTATTTGATTGTTTAAAATTTTATGTAAGGTTGCCTGAGATGCGTACTGTCTTCTGCTGTTTAGAGATGGAATATCGAATCTGGCGAGAAGTTGGTTTTGAGGGATTCCTTGAGGGGGATAGGTTCCATCTACTTTAAAGGATAAAAATTTTAAGAAACGCCTTTGAATTCTCTCGAGGTCTTCTATTTGGTTAATTTGATGTGGATTCCAGACAATAGACGCATATTCGAGCTTTGATCTAATATAAGCAAAGTAAAGACTCTTGAGCGCTGAGATGTTAGTTAATTCTTTTGAGATGCGAACAATGAAACCGTACATTCTCGATGCAGCTGATGTAATATCTTCAATATGAGAAGAGAATGATAGTTTCTTGTCAAAAATTACTCCTAGGTCGCGTATGGTTTCCGGCCTCTCCAGGACTTGGCCATTTATAGCATAGTCATACGTTAGATATGTAGTTTTATTTGTGTACGTCATTACTTTGCATTTAGCAATGTTAAGAGGTAGACCGTTTTGAACGCACCAATTCTGGATTGCATTTAGATCATTTTGAAGAGCTATACAGTCAGAGACGTCACCTATTACTCTGAATGTTTTAAAATCGTCAGCATATGAAAGGCTGGATGAACCGAGGCCCCTTCCCAAACCATCTATGAAGATGTCGAAAAAAAGAGGTCCCAGCACAGAGCCCTGTGGTACGCCGGAGCTGACAAGGTATTCGGCAGACCTAACACCATTTACATACACGTGTTGGCGTCTGTTGCTTAAGCAAGATTTTATTAGGTTTAATAATGGTATGTTAAAACCGAAATTTTTTAAGGTTGTTAAGAGCACGCCGGTGTCAAGTTTGTCGAACGCCTTAGAAAAATCTGTATATATGACGTCGAGCTGTTGACCTGCGTGAATAGTTTGAGAAATGGTTTGTGTTATAGACAGAAGATTGGTAACAGTAGAACGTCCTTTAATGAAGCCGTGTTGATTAGGTGATAAAATATTATTCACAGAGGGGTAGATAGACTTATGCAAGAGAAATTCAAAGGCTTTCAAAAAGTTGTTAATTATAGTTATAGGTCTGTAATTTTTAATATAAGATTTATTGTCAGATTTAAAAATGGGACACACCTTGCTGACCTTCCACGAGGAGGGTATTCTCGACTCACTGAGGCATTTGTTACATAATTTACACAAGGGAACCGCGAGAATGGAGGCGCAATCTCGTATAATAAAGCTTGGTATGGAGTCTGGACCCGATGTTAATTTAGCTTTAAGCTTTCCAAGAGCATTTTCAACTTCCGTATTTGAGAAGTCTGTTATGCAAATACAGGGGGAATTATTATTCGCCGTGTGATTCTGAGGAGGTTGTACGGGGTTGTCGTTAAAAACGCTCTTAAAATAGTCTGAAAAACCCTGCGAAATGGATTGCATAGAGTCATATTCAGTGTTATCGTGGTACAGTCGGGGACTTTTTAAATGGCCGCCCTTGAAAATAAAAAATATTCTTATTTGAAATTCGGAAAATTAATTTAAACCAAAATAAAAAAATTGTGAACTTTACCTCTGTATGTATACATAAAAATTTAAAAATGTATATTTTTTCATTTCTTTCAGTGATTAATTTTGACAGAAAAAAAATACACCGGCAATTTAAAAAGTCCCCGACTGTACATTACGCTAGGAATTGATGACGTTGTTTTTTGGCTGTTTATGAAAGACCAGAATTTTGAGGGATCGCTCTTTATGTTATTTTCAGCGGTATGTATGAATTCCAGGTGTAGGTTTTTTTTTTTCACGGATCACCCAAATATTATAAAACAGAAAATTAAATCGACCTGGGTAGGTACGTATTTATTAATCAGTCTACATACCTACTTCAAATATTACGCGTTTCGCTTGACCTTCGACCGGCCGCATTCGCGTTGACGACAGCCGACGTTAACACCCGATGACACCCGATTCAATTTTTGTTTTGCACGCGCGCCTATGGTTTTTCGTGCAAGACTGGATCGGCGCGGCTTACCTACTTCTTTATAAATTAAATTCGAATAAAATATGTACGATATTCACGTTATAACAAGGGCTCGAGATTTTCTACATGCGTTGTCCTTCTTGTCCAGTTATTTCTTCGATGCTTGTACCAACAATTTTGAACGCCACTTACGAAAGTGGCGTTGCCAAATTTATTTTACTAGAAATTGCTTTGGCCAAATGACCAAATGGGGTGGATTTGACGTTTTTGACAGTCCATGGCTTGGCCTGCGTCGCCTATTGTTTAATTATTTTTTTATTTTTGTGTTGAAAGGTTATTATTTTTTGCTCTTTTTTAATTTATTTTGCTAATATGTCGCAGAGACATAAATACTTTACTGATCAAGAATTGATTTTGTTATTTAGTTTTTGTTGTTTTATAGATTTTTTATAACTAAAACACTATAGTGGATAATTACTGTTTTATTATTACTTTATTTATAAAATAAAAAGTTAAAAAATAAACACATTTTATATTTATTCTATATATTGTATGCTCTAGGTTATTTTGTACTGGGTGATTTTTTATAACTTCAGAATCCCTGTCACTCGGTTATTATTGGGAGTTGAAAGTTCAAACAAAAACTGCTCGATTTGGTTAATTATGGCAAGCTCTGCAACAGTTTTTATTGCTACCTCACTATATACAGGGTGCGGTAATGAGGTATTTTTTTAAAATTTAACACCCTCTATATTTTTAATTTATTTTTCTGTTATGGTTTTAAATATAAATGTATATAGGATCTTTATGAAGAAAATGCATTATACCTCAGAAAATGTTTTACATAGCATAGACATATATATTTTTATGAAAAGACGAATTATGGTGTGTTCGACAAGGTGTTGAATTAAAATAAACTGAACTTAATGAGGCACCCTGTATATGATGAGATGACAACACAAAACTGTTGCAGTACTTGAAATAGCCATAACCATAAACTAATATTATACCCGTTTCTGGCCATAACTTACCAGATCGACCAGTTTTGTTTGAACTTTTAACTCCCAATAATAACGGAGTTAGGTACAGGGATTGTACATTTATAAAAAATCACCCTCTACATAAAATCCAAGCATTTAAAAACGCTAAAGGGTCCAGCGTCTGGTAATAATTGTATCTCTGGTACCCAGTGACGCACCCAGGAATGTCTTGGGGGGCCAGAGACCCCATAATGCCATATATTATATGCTATTAAATTTTTTAATTCATGAAGTATGTGAAAAATATCTAAAAAAATCCTTAGGCTTAGAGGGGAGGGGCAGGCCCCAATGGTACCTATATATTTTTTGGAATGGAAACCCAAATTGTACCAGGTCCAAAACCTCTACATCATTGGCTCAACACAAACCTCAGTTAAAAAATTGTTGTCCAAATAGTTCATTTATGAAAAATATTCGCCCAAATTGACACAAATCACAAAAAACACCAGACAGATAAAAAAAACACAAAAAAAGTTTAAAAAACAATCTGAATAACCTCACATTTGGGTTGAGTGACTGTTTTAGGATCGGATATTCTACACTAACTAATAGAACACTAAAGTGGCGTTTTAAGTGACACTTTTTAATGGTGCAAGACTTTTAGTGGCCACTAACACTAAAGTGTGACCCTAAACGCTTGGTGCAAGTGGCCATGAGAAACCGGCCCCAAAAGACAAGTGAACGTTTATTCTCCACTTTCCGTGAGGTGAGGTGAGGGCACACTAAATCTGATGACGCCTTTCTTGACGACCCGTGAGGTGAGCTGTCACTTTCACGGGTGAAAGTTTACTACCTTTTTCAACGGGTAAGTGAACCCACGGGAATTGTTTTGGTGTTTCACAACCAAACCAAAACTGACCAACAAAACTAAGGTTATAGAAACACACCCGCGGATTCCTTTCCCAGTGGAAATCATTAAAACTTAAGTTCACAGGTTTAAAAGTGAGCATTTGGGCCCCCATAGTTTATCATAAAGGACAAATAAAAAATTGTCTACGATGATCAAGAAAAATGGCATAACAGCCCTATGTTAAAAACGGAATTATTAATAGCAGGACATTATCAAAAACGTCATTCTTCAAAACAAGACAAGAGCAAAATCGAAGTTCTGTATAACGTCTTTTATCAAAACCAGACAAAACCATAAACGGGCCTAGCTTGTGACGTTCACCTAAAGAAGAGAGGTTCTGATATTGCTAGGCAATTTAAGCGTTCCTCACTGCAATTCCTTTCTACTGCCATACCTAATGAAAACGCCGTAACCATATAGGGATTACTTTAGCACATACGACATTACCCCCACTACTACTTCTAATTACTATATATGCTAGCTGAAGTAGATTTACATTTTATACATTAGATTTATCAGATAAAATAAAATTAACAAAAGGTTTGCCCACAGACTAACAATTCTTGATAAAAAAAAAAACAGATTGTTACTTTTATCTTGGATAAGATTATTAAATTTTTTTAAGAAATCACATATGAGTGAATCAATCTATATCTTTACCAATCAACTTCACTGATACATACATGTATTATCTACTTACATATCTGACTAAAACAGATACTTATTTTAAAATAATATTTAAATTTAGATATTAGCTCTTGACTTCTGGCTATAGCTATTATATTGTACTTAAACGATGTGACAGCCGTCACGTGCTATGCGAAAAAACCTCCATTGTGCAAGCTTCTCCTACGATCCGACCGAGAAAGGTTTAGTAGGTACGGGGCAAGAGAACAGATTCCGTTTCAAACGCGTAAAATTCACTAACTTTGAAGAGCGGTCGAGACAAGTCATTTCGCACAACACGCGATCGCTCAGAGTTTGCTATTGGTCAAAGCGTGTGATGTGGATGGTCACATCGTTCAAGACCCAGAATAGAGAAACCTACAGCGTTGATTGTTTAGGTTCCCAAACAAGTTATACACGGATTAACTAAAATACTTTGGCTGGCCCTCCAAGCTTAAAATTATGCGGCGCGTTTACTATTGAAACACACACAATTTCTTCATTTATTACCATTTATTCTGATAAATGTTTAGCCTGCGCTACAAAAACATTACTTCTCTACCCATTTTTCCAAAAAAACCATCACGTGATGCGTTTTTTTTATCGGGGTGGGCATGCATTGGTGGAAACAGGGTCTTACAATAGTTCTGCATTGACGACGAAATGTTATTCTGCTGCGTGACTTTTTTTGATAAGGGACCTTATTTGGGTACTTGAGGTACTCAATATTTTTTTAATATGTTTCTTCTGAAAAATGCATTACGAAGGGCAGAGGGGGAATCAAATATTCTGATTTTTTGCGCTACGTAATTTATAATGTTTCCGAAATACGTAATTTTTCTAAAAATATTTTAACTTTTTTACAAATCCAAACATTTTTTATTTTTTAAAATATGCCCCTGCGGCTCCATTTTTTCGGTCTTTTACAAAAAAGTAGTTGCATAATTTTTGTAAAAGTACTGATTGTTTGCACCGCAATTCTACAGTAATATTTTTATATTGCAACATTTTGATTTTGCGACGCGACTTTTTCCAAAAAGTACTTTATTTTTCTCCAAATTTTCTTCTTCATCTCCCCCTCCCCCCATCTTGATACTTAAGCCCTCTCAAAATCTAGCTAGTTGCGCCCCTGATAACATACCTACTATATTTCCATTTAGTTTTATTAATAGCTTATTATACACAGCGTAAATCAAGAGAGAATAGGGACCTATTTCAATATTTAGTGCCAGGCACAAATTGTGCCGGGCACTATATTGACAGTTTCGCATTACAAACTGACAGTTGATCTTTAAAAATTGACATACCAAAGTCGAATTTATAAATCCCGTCACTATTAAATCCGGCTCGTATAATGCACAAAGGCCTAATTTTGAAAGGACACAGCTGTTCTTATAATGATAAACTGTCAATATAGTGCCCGGAACAATTTGTGCCTAGCACTATTGCAATAGGTCCCTAATGATGCAAAATACATTTAGCTTATTTATTTAGGGTTTCAATGCTGTAGTCAAAATAAATAATCAGTTCTCAGTGTATTTTTTGTAACTTTAGGAGTAAGACTTTATCTTCATTACAGTTTAATGTGGTCCTTGAAGCTTCTGTAAGGATTATTAACACAGGCGTATACAGGTCTCGACTTCGAACGTTTAGCCTTTATGAAAAGTGTATAAAAAAGGATGAACTTATGAAAAGAAGAAAGACGCGCATATTCAGAAGCGTTTGCCACTGTGATTCAAAATTCATTAATAGTTTTTTATTACTAAACAGGAGCAATCAAAGTAAGATATCCACTTTTAAAAGAGGAAGAAATAGTCATCATTATTTATTTCGTTATTTTAGCTTTAATCAGGAAACATTAAATCGAGAAAAATTCAATTTTTTAATAATTTTTTCATACACAATAACCTTTTATTAAAGTCGCGCTTAAATGCCGCTTAAGTGTTCGATTTCCTGGCGGCGGCTCACGAAGTCAAGTTGCTAAAAGTCACCATACACTATCCGGGAAACAGAATAGGGGACAACATTTTTTGGGGTAGGGATGTACGACAGCCCTAAACCTCTTGCCCCTCTACTGGTTTCAGTCTGCAGAAAAAAATATTTGTCACGTTTTACTACCCCACATAGCACAAATCAAAACAACGTTAAAAACACACTCTTTTTAAAGTTTAATAGGACGCTTTTTAACGTTATTTTTTAAACCACGTTAAAATCACACCGAAATAACGTGGTTTTGAAAATAACGTTAAAAAGCGACCTATTAAACTTAAAAAAGTATGTGTTTTTAACCTTGTTTTGATTTGTGCTATGTGGGACTCCTTTTAAAATTTTATTTTTGCCCCTTAAATGGAGGGGCCATTCCTTTTGAAAAAAAAACAATAAGTTGAAATGCGGTGTTATGGTAATTGCAATTATTTAAGTTTTTAAAATAATTGAAAAATTACTTTACAATTATAATGTAATTACAAAAATGCAATTGAATTACTAAAGTGATTGTTATTATTTGTAAAAAGCTTTTTTGCTTTTATTATTTAAAGCAATCCACGTTTCGTACTGAATTTAAGGGGTAAGTTCAGAATGTATTACGAAGGAATTCAATTCAGCATTTTCACATTTTGTAAATTATGAAAAAGTGAAAGAAATCAATAAAAACGTAATTGTTAACTAGTTTTTTTTATTTTGCAAATAGGAAAATTATAATTAAGTTATTTTTTTGTTGTAATTAATTACACAGTTTTCTAAGTACATTCCTGTAAAGTAATTTGTAATGTAATAGCTACTTTTCAAAGTATTGGTTTCTAACTCTGGTTGAGAATAAATCGGTACCATTGAGTAAATAACCCATATAGAGGAGCCACCGGCGAGCTTTACCATATTGAGGGGTAGATGGCGCTGAAATAAATTCGTTTGGTACGCAATATTAAGCGACTGCTAGTACGATTTAGCTACATGTGCGAGTTATTTACTCAATGTCGGTACACACAAAGACCAAGAAATTTGTTATCCATAAACTTGAATTTGTGGAATATTTTGTTTGTGCGTGTAGTAACCTCCTTTATCATTTTTGCCATGCTAGAAAGCTCTACCTGTTCACTTAATTACGGATTCGCATTATTGATTATTATTCATACAGTTCAAATGATATCTAAGAGATGGCGCTACAGCAATTAAAATCAAGGGGTTTTAAGGATTTTATGCGTCGCCATCTTTGGCCTACTCAGCCGGTAAAAGTAACGTCATTAGATCGCGAAAAGAAAACCATTTTCTTAAATTGCTAACTTGACAACAGCGCTAAACTATTTATCTCTCTTAGTGCCATTTATTTAAATTAATAGCAATCTTACTTCAGTTCACATATTTTTTAATGGCCAAACGATCGTTGACGAACCCTGTATATTGGTATCGAATCAACGCAGCTATAGTCCAACTTATACCCATTTGTCATGACGTCATTTTTGTTTATCTTTGTTTAGTATATTATAAACAGCGGTGACAATAAACTTTTAAAAAAAAGTAGTGTCTATGATTCAAATAGGTAGGTAATTGGTTCTGTGAAGTATCCGTCACTGTCAATCAAAAAACATTGATTGGCAAAAATATCTACGCCATACGTTTTTTCTCAACTGGTGACGTCATTACAAATGCGTATATGTAGACTATAACTACGCGGATTTTGGTGCTCTTAGTAGAGAAGAAAGATATTTGATCAAAAATATAACGTTGCTTGATATAGAAAAAAACATGTAGAAAACCCTAACTAAAATTTCATGTAAGAGCGTTACCAAAAATAAATTTATTAATAACTTTAAGAAACCAATATTTAACGGATAATAATTTTATTAACATTAAAAATAATACCATCAATATATGGTTATTTTTATAATATTATTCCTAGATCTCATTTCTGACACGTATTTTACACTTTGTTACAGTTATTGTTATTACTGAGTCTGCGCATTAGCAGCTTCTCGCTCCTTTATTGTTATTTAAGGCAACATCGGGGCGTTCGGTAAATACGGATGCCGTCCTTTATTTTGACCGTTATCTTTTAGGGTTAGTTTTGTATTGTTTTTTATATTGCAGTCGAATTTTTTACTAAAATGCGGTAGTTTGGTTTGTAAAAAGCCATAAATGTTTCAAAAATAAATAAACAAATAAAAATAAACAAAAAGTTGAAGGAATGTGAAACTACTAACTTAACATTCGTGTCATGCTTATCTTTAGTGTTCCAAATTCTATCTTTATTTGCCCTGAATGTTTCCTTTGTAAATTGGCTGTTATTTTAAATGACCCAAAAACACCTTTATTTTGGTTAAAATATAAAACAAACGTGGCAAAAAAGCACATATAATAATAACAGGGGTGAATACATATTTGGGTCGGAATATACTCCAGTTGTATGGATAGAAGATGGTGTAGTTAAAGATCAACAATTAGGTATGCAGTGATTTAAATGAAGCACTACAAAATAAGGTAAGAAAAGTAAACTAAAATAAAGGAAATGATTTTGTATGGAATATCGCATACCTACGTTATATGCTCACATAGCACAATCACGTGTTTAATACGTAAAAAAGGCGTGAGAAAAAAAACGTTGATTTTAAAAGCTGCTAGAAAAAACCGTTTATTTCATATATGAAAACAAGCTTAATAGGTCATTCATTAACGTTATAAAAAATAACGTTGCTAAAAACTGCGTTTTAATAACGTCTTTATCAAATTAAAATAGCAATGTTTTTAAGTTAGTTTCAAGTGATTTTTATCAACGTTAAAATCACATTAGATTCACGCCTTTTCTACACGAATTTTAAAACGCGGCTTGCATGGCTTTTCTACCGAATATTTTTCAGATTTTACTAGCAGCATCGCCACCTATAGTCGGGATTTTTCACTTTGCTGACGAAATCTATCAGGCAGTGTTTTGGCCTCTAAACTCCAAAAACCTGTTAAGGGGCTGATCCCTGATCCATGATCACGACGCATCTGTTATTAACCTGATAAAGACACATTAATATTCTGTGAAAGTATTTACTGTTCATAAATCTTGTTTAGCTTTTAAAAAAACATAATGTATATAGATAGATACATAGATATTTTGTCTTGCCTTAAGCGCCATGTTTAAAATTGTCTTGAAGTGTTGTAGTCTTAAACTAGTGAACTTTTATAACTTCCTTTGGCGTCTCTTTTACGTTCAAAAAATGTTATTAAAGCAACGTGACCAAAAAAAGGCGCAGAAAGTCAGTAGGTTTGAGAAGTCTTAATCTAGTGGCGTTTTAGAACATGTTGTGGAGGACTTTTCAAGTGTGAATTTGGTACATGAAAATGACGAAGGTAAAAAACACGTTATATACACAGCACCAGAAACTTCAGCAAAAAGTACATTTTTATAGCTTGATTTCTCCTTGTTTTTAAGTTATCTTTAAGCATGTAGATTTAACAAAATAAATATTACATGGTATGAGGTTGTTTTCAAGTAAAAAAATACTTTGTTATTTTTGTTCACGTGAATTTAACGTTGATGTGATTTTTGTGCTATGTGGGTGTAATCAGACAGGGAGTACGACAATCAGCCGCCGGACCTTTATAAGCGCGTATTCAGGCGGAATCCGAGAATAGCTGGCTATTCTCGGGCAGAATCCTCATGCCCAACTCCGAGGCCGAACGCGCATACGTATATGTACGTGTTTAAAGGTGTGGCTAACAGCAACACACAATCCGATCAGAGTGGGAACTTGAAACGAGCATTCAGTTAAATATTGTTTGTCTCAAGGCGCATATTCACTTGAGCATGAATGCGAATGAGACATTCGTTTGGCCTCGCAGCGAGGCACTTACTACAAAATATTTTTTTACTTAAATTAATTAAATTAAACTTTTAGAAGCTACGGAGCCGAATTTCGAGTTTACGAAAACCTGAACGGAATCTTGTTGCTCTGCGTTTCCAAAATAGAAGAAATTTATTAACGTTATTTAAGTTACTTTTTCTTTGGAGATATTTAAAAAAAATATATGTTTTGTGGCCACGAAAAAGGTGGGCAGACATGTCGAAGAAGACATTAAGAATATGGGAATAAGAAGGTGGCGAAGAATCTTACCACAGAGAGCAGAACGGAGGACTCCGGTTAATCAGGCTAAACCCCACCAGGGGTTGTAATACCAATTGAAGAAGAAGAATTATAGGAAATATGTTAAGTCCTACTTACCGTAGTGTCTTTTTGAGCTGTCCCATTTTTATTTAAATATTCATTGTGCTCTTTGATTTCTGAGGGAGACTTGAACATTCTTTTATGAGCTTTCTTGAATTCGTCCATAAGCTTCGTGTGCTGATTCTGCTGGTCACTGCTTACATTTTTCAGGATTTTTTTTATTTGAAGTTGATCGTCTATTGAGGGCTTGGACTCGACGGATTCTTCCTGTTTTTTCTACAAAAATATTATTATTTAAAAAAAAATTAATTGAAGTAGTCTTGTTGGAAATAAAGAAGTATTCCTTGTACTAGTTGTTATTTGGTAGCAGTTGTTGTTTTTGAATTTGATGTTTTTCAATTTACTATCAAATTGCAATTTTTAAAATAAAGTCATGCAAAACTTTAAAACTATTTTCTATTGATATTCACATTTATCACATTCCGTTTGATATCAGTTCCAACAAGTCTTGTTATTTTTAAAATAGGCTATTGATACTCTATTCGAATAGCTATACAGTGTGTTTCAGATGAAAGTAACTACAATGGGATTTCATAAACGGTTTTTTTCTGACGTTAGTAAAAAATGCTGACATTAGCAAGTTATGATCATATCTCTTGTTGTTTTTTTGAAATTTATTTATTTAGTTTGACTAATTTATTTTCAGTCCTCGTTTTTTGGTTTCTATATCAAGCACTTTTCCAGTTTCGATCAAATATCTTTCGTCTTTTCGATGAACACCAATATCATCCGCGTAGCCAGCTATCTGCTTAAATTTGGTGCCAATATACGTTATATTGCCTATGAAAAATTCTGACGTTAGCAAGTCGAACAGCGGGCAGAATTATTTTAAATTCAAATTTTGTCGTTAAAACTTGAACTTATTTTTGAACAAAAAAGTCTCTATACTTATAGAGGTTGTCCCAGAAACAAATAACTACATTAGGATTTCGAAATTGGTTTTGTAAAAGAGTAGACGGCTTAAAAAAAATTGGTTAACGTCATTCGAGACCCCTAATCGCGAATACAAAATTATCTTTTATTAAATTTGTTTACAAGATGGCGACAATATTTACATTTTTCAAAAAAAAAACCTGTAGATATTTTTTATTTTGATAACGATTTTGCTCCAAATAGGGCTCAGGCCCTCCATACCTAAGGACTTTTTTAGAACGCCACTTGAGAATACAATTTTGGTAGAATGGGAAAAAAGCGATACTATTCCGTGCCTAATCAGATAGTTGACAAAAGAATATTGAAATATGAAGGCAGCGAAGAAAGATCTAAAACCCACGAGGTGCTGTTATACCACTTAAAGACGTATAATCTAACCTGATTTCTCCTGAAGATCTCCTGAGTGATAGCAGAGCTCAAACTGCAACTGGTCGCACTGCTTTGGGCGCTGTTGACACTGGATGCACTGCTTTTGCTTGCCATACTGCTGAAACTGCTGATAGAGGGACTTTTGAGCACCGGAGGATGAGGTACTTGGTAACCCTTAACGAAAAATGAAACAACAAATTAAGTCATACCAGTCATGTATGCTTTTCTGTATCAACTATATTTTTCCTAGATGCTAAATTGCGTAATATATTAGGGTCATCTCTTTGTTCGAAACTCATAGACCATAATTGAGTAGAAACAAAATTTTGAACTTCCATTGTCTTTTTTCATTTTAAACACGACGTTTCGGTTAGTAAGTATCTCTAAGCGTTTTCAAGTGTAAACTGTTAGACTTTACACAGTTACAGTTTACACCTAAAAACGTTTAGAGATACTTACTAACTGAAACGTCGTGTTTAAAATAAAACAAAAACAATGGAAGTCCGAAATTTTGTTTATATTAAGGTCATTTTCAATAACTTATACCTGTCAACATTTGGACAGAATTTTTGCAATGCAAAAAATATTATTTCTGCAATGCAATTTCATACCTCCGACACTCGACACGTTTGCAATATTTTTTGTTCTTAGTAATCGTACTTTTCATTTAATGATCGAATATTTCTTTTAGAACAATAAAAAGCATACGATTTTACTCAAATATCGGGATAAAGTATAACTTAGCTTTTTCGATGTTTAAATTCCTAACCTCATTTTTTAGTATGGCAAGTGCATGAATTTAGAAGGTTTATTATAAGTAAATTACATTATCATCACGCCATATATCCGTCACGCTGGCTTTGTTCCTTGTCATAACAAGATAAACGGTGCGATGTAGTAGCAATCCGAAAAATACGACTTGTACATCAAAAACAAAGTAGTGATTCTAAAACGAACATTGTCAGGATAAAAAAGTTAAAACGTATTTAAAAATCTTTTACATAAAAAGAGACAAATTCGATTTTTTTGTTTGTATTTTTATGAATTTTCACGCTTTCTCTCATCACAATTACTTTTATTGTCCTATCACATTTTATTAATGTGTTTTTGAAGATGAAGATACACACGTGACGGAAAAATTAAAATATAACACACACATACATAAATGTTTAAAAGTTTCAAAGTACTTCAAGGATGTAACAATATAAATATAATGATGTTAAACTAATATCTGTATGTCGGATTTTCAGAATCACTTTTAGGGCAAATTAACAAGTTATTGAAAAGGATCCTTTCAAGAAAGCAAATGGAAACAGACAAAAATAAAATTACTCACATTTTTTTGACTATTTTCGGAGTTATCCTGACTGGTCCTATGCACATCAACAACCACCGTTTGGGTCTCCAAACTTCCACTCTTATAATCCACAGGGCAATAGTCGTTAGTGTCATTTTTGCTACCATTCCTCGCGTGATTAAAAGTGTTATACCCATATCTATTATTAACACCATAAACAGAACCGTTGTTGCCGTTAGTGATGGTACTGTAGACACTGTTTACACTTCCATAGTTGCCGATACTACCATTAATGGTACTGTAGTGGCTACTTGCGGTTTCCAATTGGCTATAATTATTTGTACCATCGCTGGAATTTGACAGATTGTCGGGGGAACCATTATTATGGATGGTACTGCTTCCCGAAGAGGTAACATTGATAATTGTGGGTTTGTACATGGGCTTGTCGTCACATTCTTCCTCCCAGGTGTTCCAGTTTTTGTTTTTCACAACTGAAATTCAAAGAAAATTTCAAATTTTAATTGTGTGTTATAAATACATAGGTATTCCTATTCTTCGCATTTATGACTCTTTAGTTTAACTCTTAAATTTGGAGACTTATCGCTTTTACTTGGTGCTCAATTCTGGATCTGAATCTACTTTATTTTTTCAAGTTACAGTCCGTGTTTGTCGAAAAATTTCCACAGTAAAACGAGGGGCTTCCGAGCCTATAGATAATTCAGATTGGGCAACTCGTTTCGTACCGGAGGTTAAAAGCTCAGGGTAACTAAGATTGTGTGCTGATTATAAACAAACTGTCAATTTACATTTAGAAAATGTCTGAGTGGCCAAGTTACCGTAATTTGCAAACAATGGTAGGTTCTTTGTAAGGGTTCGGTTTAGAGTTTATATAATATATAACTTTTTCACGAGACAAAATATATATTCCGAGTTATCAAAAATTGAAAGTGTCGTAATGGATGCAATAAGAAGATCAATGAGAATATCTAGAACAGATCATATAAAAAATGAGATCATAAAATAAAGAATGGGAATCGAGGGAACCATAATGGATGACATTACTAAAAGACAACTGATATTGCACGGCCATGTATCACGGATAAACGACGAAAGATTACCAAAGCAGGTCCTAGAATGGCAACCAATAAGGCGCAGAAAAAGAGGACGTCCTAAACTAGAATGGCAACAGTCAATCCAAAGCTCAATGAGTCAAAACCTGACGGAAGTTGATTGTCAGGAGCGAAGGAGGTGGAGAATAGGCGTCGGACAACGTAGAAAAACGTTCTAAACTGACATAGTATTTGAAACATTAAACCAGCAACGAAGATGAAAACATTACCCCAGTGTTGTCAGACTTTTCTGACGACTTTCCTTAAACTAAGTGACAGTGACGGGTAGGTGGTCGACACCAAACCAAAAAAACACTTTATACCATGAACAATTTTTTTAATAAAACTGAAAAAAAACTAAGCAAATAAAAGATTTATTTATATATTATTTAAATCTACCTACACAAGTTAGGTTTGGTAAAATTATTGGAATATTTGCAAAATATTTTATACGTGCTTAAATTTCTATGCGACGCCATATTTTGGTGCCAAACATTGAGTGTGACGCCAGGTTTAGTTTTTGTGATTTTTGTGGCATCATCATGATGGTGTTTTGCTCAACTTTTGGTTGCAAGGCTCGAATTGAATAGAGAGTAACAGGAATAACATTTTATAGGTAAATATTTAGAGGTAGAAATATAGCTTCAAGGGAAAAAGACATTGTATTCATTATATACCACCTTAAACAGCTAAATTTTAGTTAGTTATTTATTTGTTTTTAATGTAAACTTCATACTTTGCTTATTATTACTTATTTAATATTCTTTATTTTTTGTTTCAGACTTTGTGGCTTTTGGGTTAAAAACATGCACCTTGCTGATTGGTCTTCCACAATAACAGATCCTATCCACTGAACAAAAATTATCCTATATAAAGGACAGTAAAAATAGTTTCATTTATTAATGTTTATAGCTATTTATAAATTTTCTTTAAAATACAAATTTCATCACAAAAAAAGGCATGTTTTTTATTTATTGTAATGTATAGTGTAACTCTAATGATACACCAAATTTTAACAGATGGTGGAAAAGGTTAAAAATATACAAAAAGTTTAATAGTTCCTAATTTATAGTATTTGTTAAGTTTGAAGAGAGGAGGAAAATTGTATATTTGAAAAATTTTAAATTTTACGTCAAATAATTTTATGATCCACTATGATCAAAAATTATTGTATTGCTTTTCACCAAAAAGTTATAGGTAATAGTGGTCGAAAAACCTATAAGGTATAAATTTGACCATTTTTTATAGGTCAATTTAAATTTGGAAAAAAGAATTAAGGTATATTTTTGTAGATATTGATCCTTTATAAAACCAAAAATAGTAATATTAGCACCACGTATATTAAAAAAATATATATTTTTGAAAACACGAACAGATTTTTGGGAAAATTTTGAGTATTTTTCTTTTTTTAACATGATTAAAACACTTAATTATTACCCTTATTGTAATGCACAATTCCAGAAAATGCGATTGTTTATTGTAAATTTTGAGAAAGTTATAACAAAAAATCGAAGAAAAATGTTAAGTTTGACTCCATGTATCTAAGAGAGGTTTGATGTAAAATGCAAACGAAAAAAGTTATTCTTTTGACCTATTCTACGTACTACCACTTAAAGTTTGGTACACCAATTAAATTTCACTCAGTATATATAAATCCCTATAGTAATTACATTTACTGATTTGATTTCAGGACAATGAAGCACTATATAATCATATTTACACATTAAAATTTCACGATCGTTTTTAAAAATTTATCTTTCCTAAAATTATTTAATTTTTTTACCAGTCCCACGTAATACGCCACTGGTGGTGCCAAACTGGGCACACTTAAGTTGGCTGGATTACGAGTCCTCTCTCTTTCCTTGTCTGAGGATATGACAAATAAAATAGAGCGAAGTATGTTCCTTTTAAAACTTATCACGAAAAGTCGCGACAGCTTGCATCTCTGTCAAACCCTCCCGCTCTGAGAGCAAAATAAATCAGTTCAATTAAATGAGACACGAACGAGGGGTCATCAGCTTTCAACAGTACTGTACAAATTTCACAACAGGACCCGACAGTACCACGACAGGACCCAACAGTACTCGACAGTACACGACAGTACCCAACAGTACTCGACAGTACACGACAGTACCCAACAGTACTCGACAGTACACGACAGGACCCAACAGTACACGACAGTACCCAACAGTACACGACAGTACCCAACAGTACTCGACAGTACACGACAGGACCCAACAGTACTCGACAGTACACGACAGTACCCAACAGTACTCGACAGTACACGATAGGACCCAACAGTACACGACAGTACTCGACACTACCCCAGATGCGAAAAGACGTGATGAGCTTTTTTTTTTTTTTTTTTTTCTCGCATGTTTTTTGAAGGGCGCGCTTTGTACCTCGCAACAGGACCCAACAGTACTCGACAGTACACGACAGTACCCAACAGTACACGACAGGACCCAACAGTACTCGACAGTACTCGACAGTACACGACAGTACCCAACAGTACTCGACAGTACACGACAGTACTCAACAGGACCCAACAGTACACGTCAGGACCCAAGTCCTGTTGGACGCTGTACAAAATTTTAGGGTGCCGATGACCCCTCGGACACGAAGCTTCCCATAGACTGAATGTACCTCGTAGTAAAGATTCGTCCAAAATGGACGTGTTTTAATCGTCCCATTTTGAACGTTTTCAAAACGTACGTTTTAGGTAATGAGACGTTGGGACTTAAAGGGACCTAAAAAGTACGTTCCTGGGACTTCTGGTGTTACTAGGGTTGTAATGGTTCGAAAGTCTACTGTATATAAAAACTGCCTGTCCGGCGTTTTCTGTATTGATCCATCCAACCCCGTATACTGCCGTCCTTAGTGCCGGTTTATTAATGGCGGGGTATCTCGTCGTGTTAGCTAGCCCTGAGCGAACTCTAACCTTGAGTTAACCCTCGAGTTAAAGAGAAAAGTGTTCATCCACGCGATTTGAACCCAGAGCTCCGAAACTCGCAGGTTGGCAATGCTGGTAACAATGGACCATCTAAGTTTTCCCTTCTTATTTAATAGACTGTGGAATTTTTGACATTTTGTGGTTATAATCATATGTTTTTTTGTATTGTTGGTGTCGGGTGTTTTGTTAAAAAATATTATTTGGAAAAAACTTATTCAGTTTCTTCAGTTATTTTACTCTAGCCAGTAAGTATCTACTATATGTATGATGAAAATAATTTAGCTACATAAAAATTAGCATGTAGATAGTTCCAACTTTGTAAATTGTTTCTGTTGTACTTAACTACTAATTATAGCCTAAAATAAAAATGCATCTATAGGTACCTATCTACTTATTAAAGCTAGATAATTTAAGAGATAAAATAAGTTAAAAGCAAATGGATTAATATCTTTGGTATTGGATCATAATTCTGCATTTTTTAAGTTTATTTTTAAACTACTATACCTATTTGATTTTTGTTACAGGTCATGTCTTTACAAGGAAACCGACAGACTTCTACATTTTAATAAAGAAATATCAATAAGGCACATCAACAAGAAATAATGGTACTAGTTTCTGACACATCAACCTGTTATCCCGGAATGACTGATTTACAAACACCCCCCTGTGCAGAGCAAGCAGAGGATTCCTGGGTGACCATAAAGTGTTTAAAAACCTTGATGTGATATAATATTTATTCTGTAACATATTTTTTTTAATTATAAAAGTGCTCTAGCATGTTGCAATAATTTAAGTATTTTATTTTGATGTTATGTACAATACATATATAAATTTAATTGTTGATTATTTTTGATTCCTAAAATACTGTTGTAACACAGAAGAACTTAATAGTCATTTTTCAGGGACCGCCAAATAAAAATTTTCAAAACAGTGTTTGAAATTTGCATTCACTTTTTATTTTGCATTTTTAAATACATATTAAAAGTTTTAAAATTATATACATAAATTAGTAATTATTGCCTTGCAGCCCTTCCGCTGCGACCGCCAGTGGGTCTATATTGTGGCTCGGTACCTGCACATATTAGGTGTAGCTCTGTTGGCAGGTGGGATATTTATTGGGTGCTTTTCGATTAAACATGATCTTGCTCATAGAAAAAAGAATATTTATTTTTGGTTTGCTTGGTAGACTGCTTCCATTGCAAAAATCTCCATGTCTGTGGGGAATTCCATCATCTCAGCCTCACACCATAAAAAGTATCACCGCTTCGGAGCATCCTATTTAACACAAAAATTGAAGTACACAAGTTAAATGTTATGCTTTTGAGAAAAATCAACCAAAATAAAAAAAAAACATTTCAAAATAATTGGAAATTTTGACGTGAACCCAGAGCTAAATACGCTACCCTGCCGTTCGAGCGCGGGTCAAGTTAACCTAGGGTTAACCCTCGAGTTTGAATTTAACCTTGGAGGATAAACACTTTTGACAACTTAAACCCAGGGCTATCTCTAACTCGAGGGGTAACCCTCCATTGATAAACCGGCCCTTAGTAAGATCTACGTTTTCACTTATTTCGAGAAAAGCGAGTTTAAAGTTTAAATGCTTGCCAAGAGTTACATACTAATATATTTTTTGTTGGTAAATGTTTATGGGTTTCTAATAGCAATATCTAAGTAATAAAACAAAAAAAAAAGTTACAAATTATTACCTATTTAAAGCAATTTTCGTTCCTAACTGATTTTTGATTTTTTTGCAGATAGGTGGGTCTTACTTAGGACGGCAGTATACTTACAGCTTTTGTACTTATCCAAGTGATTCAACCGCCCTTCAAGATCCAACCCTTCCTCTTTAACAATTGACAGTCGTTTCGAGTCGCTCCACGACGGACTTTGATCCCCAGTCACGGAACTTGCCGAGCTGTTGTAACCGCTTGACTCGCCGGGAAACAGTTCAGAGCCACCCCCTTTTCGTACCACTAGGTTCAGTTGTCGGGCTGATTTCATCAAACTGACAGCCTACAAATTAAGTATAGAATATTATTTTTGTTATACATATATTATAATACTAATTAATCAAAATATAAATGTGTTATTTGTAACAAATGTGTCTCTAAAAAAGGTAATATCTTTTTGTCATACCTACCTCGTTGAAAGGGATGTCCGAAAAATCCACTGCATTGCAAAATAATATTTGGTCGCCTGGTCGGAGTCCAGCTTCCCTGGCTATGCCCCCCTCTTTTGTGAATTGGACGAAAATTCCCGGTTTCCAGTCTGGACCTTTACATATCCTTAAAGAAAAATTATTGTAAGGGATACTCAAAGGAACATTAGAACAGGGACTTATTGCAATAAAGCCAGTCTCCTTTTAAAATTAGGCCTTTGTGAATTAATAGTTATATATATATTTATTGGTTTCACAATGTTCTACGTCTTCTGATACCCAATCTTCACTCGTTTCTGTTTGCCCATAATTCATCATCTAGGCCTCTTATACTTATTTCACTATCTATTCCTTCTCTCCAGCTTCTCCTTGGCTGTCCTCGTTTTCTTCGGCCAGTTGGTTTCCATTGTAGTATTTGTTTAGGTAGTCTGTAAGCGCGCTGGTCGTTTTATAAAATCTGGGTGCAAAAATCCTTAAAAGGACGATGTAAAAGTACTAATTTTTCCGAGCCACACAAAGACAATATAGAGGATTGGCACTCACCTTTTCAGTTGTTTCCGTCGTCCAGAGGAGCTCCTCTCGCTGGCCCAGTCGTTGCAGTCGATCCACACTAGAATCACTTGTTTGTGTAATGGTTTAGTTTGATTTTCTAAGAATGTTATTGGATTTTTTGGTTAATAGAATTTATCACCATGCTGCGTGGTGATCTCGATAGAATACGACAGACGAATCCTTTTTGGTTACGCCTTTTTGCGCAGATTCATTTTTCGTAGATGGCGCTGGCGTTTTGCTTGTGCCAATCAAATTGAAATTGTGTGGGTTTTCCGAATACGGGAATTTGGCGCAAAATTTGAATTTAAAATTAAAGTTGCACGAACATTTTCCGCCCACTTAAAACGAAGTTTTACATTGAGATTAAGTTGAATAAACAAATGGCTATATAAAAAAATATAAGTTAATTCAAAACCTTAAAGGGTAGGTAATTAAAATCCGTTTTAGGTTTATAGATTAAAAGGAAAAAAAAAATGCAAAAAATATATATATATATTCTAGATAACGACACACGAAACAAAAAGAAGTTGCTTGGGAGTTTAGTGCGCATCTAAAGGTAGTGGGCACAACTTGACCACGGGACAAGTGAAAAGTCCGTGTTGTGTTTTAACAGTAGCAACTCGAATGTGATTATCCCGACCAGGATGTACAGATACTATTCTACCCAGCAACCAGTGTAATGGCGGCCTAGTTTCATCCTTAATTAATACAAGCGTATCTAGCTTGATTTCAACCGAAGGGTCCGACCACTTAGAACGCTGTTGTAAAGTATTTAAGTACTCGAGTTTCCAACGCTTCCAGAAATCGGCATGAATTCGTTGGATAAGTTGCCAACGCTTAAGGGTATTAACTTTAAGGGTAGAAAGGTCAGGATCAGGACACGAATTAAGGGGTTCCATTGTGAGGAAATGACCCGGAGTCAAAGACGTAAGATCGTTTGGGTCAGAGCTTTGCTCACAAAGGGGTCGAGAATTGAGTAATGCCTCTATTTGGGCGAGGAGAGTATAGAGCTCTTCGAAGGTTAGTATCTGGTCACCGATGACCCGATACAAATGTGTTTTTATAGATTTGACTCCTGCTTCTGCTAGACCATTTAGGTGGGGGGCTCCCGGACTATTAAGACACCATTTGATTTTTAAGCTCTCAGAAGCTAATTTCGAAAGATTATGGAGCTCCTTAATAGCCCCAACAAAGTTTGAGCCTCTATCACTTGTGATTTGGACACAAGTGCAACGTCTAGCGACAAAGCGTCGTAAAGCAGCGATGCACGCCTCTGTGGTTAAATCCGAAACAAGCTCGATATGGATTGCCTTGACAGAAGTATCGACAAAGACTGCGATATATGATTTACCAACTTGTGCTCCACGACGTCTCTGACCTACAAAGGTTTTGATTGGGCCTGCATAGTCTAAGCAGACGTGTGAAAAACATTTTAATTGTGACGTTCTAAAAGAAGGTAAATCCGACATGTACGGAGTATACGGTTTTGGTTTTAAGCGAAAGCAGGGAATACATTGCAATAAAACCCTCTGAATAGCTCGACGTGATGACATAATCCAAAACTTTTGACGAATTAAGTATTGGACTGTGTTTATTCCGGGATGTAAATTTTCGTTATGAGTTTGAATAATGATCAATTGGGTTAATCTATGAGATTTCGGCAATAATAAGGGATGTTTTGCCTCAAAGGAGAGTTGAGAATGCCGTAAGCGTCCGCCCACTCTAAGGAAACCCAATTCGTCCAAAAAGGGCGCGAGTTTTCGAAACGGCTTAGGTAATAGCTGAGTATTTTGAATTTTTTTAATGATATCCGAAAAACACTCTTCTTGGACCCTTTTAACTAAAACAAGTAGAGCCTTGTGTAGTTCAAAAGCGGAAAAAACGCCGGATAAAGGGTCAACTGAGGGTTTTCGATTGTGAATAAGTCTTAGAAAATGACAAATGATTTTTTGAATGGTATTTAAATTGGATATTTTATCGATTAATCTATCAAAAAAGTTTTGATTTTGAATTTCTGCCGTCAGCACCACTGAATTTTCCGGTTTTTCTTCCTTGAGCACCTCGTCTGGAACTCCCAAAGAACGTTCATTTATAAACCTGTGAATTTGCCACTCCGTAGTGGGCAAGGTAATCCATGGAGGGCCGTGAAACCAAAGAGGGTGATTTATTAAGTTATTGGGCGACAACCCTCTGCTAGCGCAGTCGGCAGGGTTCTCCAGTGATACCATGGGACTTCGGGGATTGTTTCTTGAATACGACTTACGCGGTTTGCCACAAAGGTCCTCCACTTGTGAGGTGAAGATGTGACCCAATGAAGCGTGACCTGTGAGTCCGAGAACGCAAGAATTTCATCGATTACGAGTAATGATGAATAGGTGCGAATAACTAGTTCGAGTAAATCAGCTAATAGAGTAGCTCCAAGTAGTTCCAAACGTGGGATTGAAATAGTGTGTAAGGGAGCAACCCTTGACTTGCCCATGACTAGAGCAGTTTTGATAATTTTATTTGGTAATTCGACGCGAACGTATACGCAAGAAGCGTATCCTAGCTCGGATGCATCGCAGAAACCTAGCAATTGACATCGTTGAATATTATTCGAAAAAATATGTCTAGGTATACAAAGATTCGAAAGAGTGGTTAATTGATTATTGAATTGATTCCAAAGAGTTTTGATTGGATCGGGGGGTATTTCATCCCAATCAGTTTTGCATAACCAAAGTTTAGGCATAATCAGTTTGGCTAAAAGAGTTTCGTTCATGCTTAGGCCTTTCGAACCCTTAATCGAGGGGTTAAAAACCACCCGGAGTTTAGTCGTTGATTTGTCAAGACGAAGGACTCCGTGATGTGGTAAATAAGAACATAACTGAGGTCTAGGTTCGGATCTTGGAATTAAAGACATGTGCCCGTTTTTGAGATATTCTCTCATAAAATCCGAGTACATACTATAGAAATTTGAATTTTTTATTAAGCGAGATTCAAGAGACAAAAATTGACGATAGGCCACTGAATATGTGTCTCCTAGGTCAGGAGGGTCAATGTGACGAAAAGGCAAATTTACAGTAAATCGGCCCGAAATATCTCTAGTGGTAGTTTTTTGGAAAATCTCTTCACATCTTTTTTCTTCGGGTGAGAGAAACGTTTTTGACTTAATTGATTCTAGTTCCCAAAATCTGAGAATATTAAAGTCGAGAGACTGCTCACAGGAAGTAAAGTAAGAATTGACTTGAGGTGAAATATTTATGTTTTGAGTTTGGCCCATCAAGACCCACCCAAAAACTGTCTCAAAACCGGAGGGTAGGCCGTGAGGTCCTGGAATTCGTCCTGATTGGACGATTTCTGTGTAAAGTTGTGCACCTAAGAGTAAGTCAATTGGACCAGGGTTGTAAAATTGGTTATCTGCAAGCTTTAGATTTGAAATATGACTCCAATTGGATGAATCTACCTGTACTGAGGGCATATTCGAACAGAGTTTCGGTAAAACGAAGACTTGAATAGAAAAGGTAGGCTCTTGTTGGCCTAGGGCTCGAATAGTGCAAGTAGAAATGCCGTTAGTGGCCGATGAAGATTGATTTAGTCCCAGAACAGGGATCGAAATTTTGTTTCTTGGCAAGCCTAACCTGTTAAGACAAGCTTCGCTTATCAGGTTAGCTTGGCTACCGCTGTCCAGAAGTGCTCGGACAGGTTGGTAGTTACCCCGACTATCGAGTACCTCTAATTTTATAGTCGCTAGAAGCACTGTCGTACGGGGCGTCAAGGTGGATAACGAAGAGTATTGATTTGTAGATGTATTTGGATTCGAATTGATTTGAATTGAATTTGAACTGGGTTGAACAAAACTAGGGTTCTGTTGGCTAAGACTTGAATTTGAATTCTGATACGATAAGTTTGTGCCTGTGCTAGGCACGGCCACTTGATTTGAATTAAAACTTTGATTTAAGTTCGAATTTTGATTTGAATTTTGGCTTGAATTAACAAAGGATTGACTTGAATTCTGACGGATTGAATCTGTCATTTGCGATAGATGAATAAGACTATGGTGCCTATGTCGACATACCCTGCAGTTGTAGGTACTACTGCAGTCGATTACTTGATGATTTGAACGTAAACAGTTGATACATAACGATTGTTGTTTTACATAAGTAAAACGATCTGAAGGAGATTTGGAAATAAAAACACCACACTGCGAGAGTGGATGAAAAGAATTATTGCATAATTTGCACTTATAGGGTTGTTGGTTTTGTCGAAATTGAGTATTGGATTGTTTATTTGATACTTGTGAGTGCGTATGCGCTAAAAAATTTGATGGAGGGCTTGATTTGTACTGATTATTTGAATAAGAATTATATTTTTGGTTACTAGAATTCGAATAATTTGGTTTTTGCTGTTTTGAAGTCGAAGATTGCATTTGCGTATTTTGGGGAGATAGCTGTACTGTTTCAAGAGCACGGCATTGGTTAATAAGAAACTGAATTAGATTTTGATATGTTGGAATCTCGGTAGTACTATACTTTAATTCGAAAGCGGTTCTTGTGGTTTGATCGATTTTTGATAATAAAATTGAAAATAAACAAAAACACCACGACGTTACTGGAAATTCAAGATTTTCGAGCGCCGCAATATTCTCGGAAAAGGTATCTACCAAGACTCTAAGATCCTTTGCTGACTGGTTTCCCTTTAAAGAATTTGCATAGTAGATTGAGTTCCAGTAGGTACTGGCTAAAAGTCTTTTATTTTGATAGCGATCTGTTAATACCTTCCAGGCGATTGCGTAATTACTTGCCGTTAATTTTATAGAACTTAAAATATTAAGTGGTTCGCCCTCAAGGAAGGTTAGCAAATGTTGAAATTTCCTTATATCGGAATAATTAGAGTTTTCGTCAACCAAACAAGAATAAACATCGTAAAAGGTTGGCCACTTTTTTACGTTTCCATTAAAGCAAGGTACCTTTAAAGGGCCCAGATCATCGCTACGTGAATAGTGTGAAGTTGCGGGGGTAAAATTTGAATGAACTGAATCGGAACATAAACTCGAAAAAAGAACTTTAGCTTGGTGGTAGAATAGATCCGTATCTTTCCTAATTTTGTCCTGTACTTCGAATTCATCATCGTCGTCGTCTTTCAAGAGACCTATGATGTCATTATGAATGTTTTTAAATTGTTCATAGTGATCATCTAACGATTCGTAAAACGCCTTAAAAATTGGCAAGGAAGAACTATCTGATTTAGCTTTTGTTCCCAAGTTATACGTTTCCGTAATACGAGATATTGAAACTTTGCGTTGATTCTCAAGCTTTTTTAACGACATATTGTTAATTAAAAAAATAAAAAATATTTAAAAGGAATAAAACTAACACTTGACCCCTATTGACTTTAATCAGTCCAAAAGAGTCCAACACGCATATATTTTATTATCGATTTCTCGAATAAACGCAAAAACTTAACAACAGCTGTTATCCTAGGTCGCGATTTTTCTCCCAAAATAAATGCACACAAAACAACTTGTACCTACTACCGTTTCTCTTATTATTTACAGGTAAATACTAATTCTACTAGATGTGTTTGTTTACCTGTTAAATAAGAATAAAGCATTTAACTCACAAGCACTTTTGTTGTTTTGAATAACTATAACATATTATTTAAACAAATAACTATTATTTAAACAAATTTCGATTTTTGAATCAAAACAAACGACGTACCAAGTGCCAATTTCGACTGCAATGAAACGTGGGTGGAGCCACCGTTAAGCCACGCAAGGGGGGACGGAACCTCCTTTCTAAACTGGACACGGCAACTAAGCGAACCAAAATGGCGAGGCGAAAAAATCTAATATTTTTAGCAAACAAATTTTAAAAAACTATCTGGGTCGTGGGACCAGAAAATGTTGTTGATTTGAGGTTGGTAGAGCTGCGGGACTGTAAGCGCGCTGGTCGTTTTATAAAATCTGGGTGCAAAAATCCTTAAAAGGACGATGTAAAAGTACTAATTTTTCCGAGCCACACAAAGACAATATAGAGGATTGGCACTCACCTTTTCAGTTGTTTCCGTCGTCCAGAGGAGCTCCTCTCGCTGGCCCAGTCGTTGCAGTCGATCCACACTAGAATCACTTGTTTGTGTAATGGTTTAGTTTGATTTTCTAAGAATGTTATTGGATTTTTTGGTTAATAGAATTTATCACCATGCTGCGTGGTGATCTCGATAGAATACGACAGACGAATCCTTTTTGGTTACGCCTTTTTGCGCAGATTCATTTTTCGTAGATGGCGCTGGCGTTTTGCTTGTGCCAATCAAATTGAAATTGTGTGGGTTTTCCGAATACGGGAATTTGGCGCAAAATTTGAATTTAAAATTAAAGTTGCACGAACAGTCTTTCATCATTCATTCTTTGTACATGTCCGTACCACACCAGTTGTTTTGTTCTTATATCATCCACTAAAGTACGTTCACCCACTGTCATAATTTCTCTTATTCTTTGATTTGTAACTCTTTCTCTTTTTGATTTCCCTGCTGCTCTTCTCCAATAGTCCATCTCCGTAGCGGAAAGCATTTTTTCTGTTCTATCCTTGATTGGTCATACTTCTGAGCCGTATGTAATAATACTTTTTACAATGGTGTTATATATAAGCTTTTTGTTATGTTTTGATGTACTTTGGTCCCGAATTATTCCATTTAATAAAGTTATTGCTTTTCTTCCTTGTACGTTTCGATCTTTTATAGCTTTGTCTAGTGTTCCGTCAGCTGTAATATTTAGACCTAAGTATTTATACTCATCACAGGACTGAATTCGCTGCCCGGTATTTAAGATTAGATCCTGTTTCATTCCACCGATACACATATACTCTGTCTTATTGAGATTAACCTCTAGTCCCCACTTATTGTACTCTTCTATTAGTTTTCGTGTCATGTATTCGAGGTCGTCATAATCCTGAGCCACTACTATCTGATCATCGGCGAAACATAAAGTATACAAGGTGGTTTTTTCCAACGGAATTCCCATGTTTTGGCATTTTCTCTTCCATACTTTAAGGACTTGTTCCAAGTATATCTTGAAGAGCGTAAGCGAGATACAGCAACCTTGTTTAAGACCTTTATTTACTTGAAAGCCTTTGGTTAGTTTTGCTTTTATTTTAACTTTTGCCTTACTATTGCGGTATAACTCTTTGATGGCCTTAATTAGTTGTACGCTTATGTTTGTGTTTTCCAACGCTTTCCAAAGTAGATTTAGTGGTATACTATCATATGCCTTCTGCAAATCGACGTAAAGCAGATGCAGCTCTTGTCCGTATGCCATTTTCTTTTCAATAACTTGGGTGATACAAAAGAGATGATCTGAAGTCGATCTACCCGCCCTGAAACCAGCTTGTTCTTCTGCCTCCATGTCTTTATATTCGCTCTCCACTTTATTTCTTATTATTTTACCGTATATTCTGCTTAGCGTACTAGTCACAGATATACCTCTATAATTGGCACATATATCTTTCCTTCATTTTTTGTTTATTGTGGATATATATGACGTTTTCCACTCAGTTGGGACTACAGTTCCATTTAAATATTTTTGGAAAAGATTCCGTAATCTCCAAAACAGTTCTTCAGTGCCATATTTAATAAGTTCGGTTCTATTTTCTGGCACTTTTGAGTCCACGAATGATTTTTCTTATCACTGATCATTCTTCTCACCTTTGATTGCGCGATTTTTTATTCTTGTCTGCTTTCTGTCTTTTGGGATAAGTAGGTGTGATATAATTTCCTTTTTTCCTCTATTTCTCTTTCAATCTCAGCATCCCACCAGTATGGTTTTCTTCTTTTAGAAGTTTCTTCCACTAATCCTAGTGCTTATTTTGTAGCTTGGTAGATGCTTAATGTAATACATTCGTATTCCTCATCTGGGGTTTCACCTGAACTTGTATTAAGTTTTTCGTTCAGTCTCTTTTTGTATAGGTTTTTTACGCTGTCATGTTCTAGGCTTAGTAGATTATATTTACAGTGAATTTCTTCAATCACTGTATCATCAAGATGTTGTTGATGCAGGCTTCGGCCTTGATAAGGAAAGAGAATTTTGGACTCCAGAAAATAGTGATCACTTCCGCTTTGTTCTGACATCTTGAATTTTTAGTTTTGTCTTTTGTTTAGTGATAAGATAATCAATGACGGATTTCAGGTTTTGTGAGGGTTTGGTCCAGGTATATGTGTGTATTTCCTTCTGTTGAAAAAAACCGATGAATTAATAGTGCCGCCACTATTAATGGAAAATAAACGACTCGATCTATAAATTCGACTTTGGTATGTCAATTTTGAAAGATCAACTCTACCAGTTTTCAATGGAAACCTGTCAGAATAGTGCCCGTCACTATTATTGCCTGGCTTTATTGCAATAAGTCCCTATTAGTGACCATTGACTTTTTAACCAAAGGAATAGAGCCACCAAGTTCTCTATAAGAAATCCAAGACCTGTTGTAGTAGAAACCTAATCAATGCCACGCTGTTTCCAAATAAACTTTATAGTCCGAGCTTTTATTGTTTTTATAAAATAATATGATATGCGGTAACATGCGTTGTAAACTTTTAGTTTTGTTGCTGTAAATGTTAAATTTAAAAAGTCTGGAAACGATAAAAAATTACAGGACATTTATTGCGGATCTGCAAATGTGCCCCTGGACGTTTATTCTCACATCACGTCACGGGCCATTAAGAAAAAACGTCTGTTATAAATCATGGTATATTTGATAAGTCTCCTTTTTCGAAGCCGTCGCCAGCTCCGAAAACACATTGTTGATAGATTTCTATAGAACCAGGCTTGGTGCGGTGTTGCCTGATGGAAAGTTCTCATTTTTCCTGACAGGTATCTCCATTGGTTTGATGTCGATAGTAGTAATTATAGAGATATACATGTATTCTTACCCGCAGCCTAGTTTGCTCTTGGGGGCTACCATAATGTTGATTCTGACGTCACTCAACTTGTCGTTGAGTTGAGGCGAATTTCTTGATGGAGAGACTCGATCTGTTACTATTTGCCAGCTTAGGGAATCGTTTTTTCTGCTGTAAAAATGGAAGACATTTTTATAATTAGATTTTTTGTCGGCTCTTAACCTCCCTGGTTAATAATTTTTAAGACAACTTTTTTTTCGTTGGCCTATTGGCATGTTGTTATGTTAAAAACTGTTAAAAATTTACTTCAAAAATCATGTTTAACTTTAAGTTAATAATGAATCTACATGCAACATTTTACTTAATCTACTACTTACTCTTTAACCGGTATCATCCCAACACCTAAAACAAAAAAGTTCCTTTAACATATTTGCTTTGTTGTAAAGATACTGTATAATATACTCCTAGTAGTGCGCGCACTCGAATAGTTTAAAAATTTGCGCAAAAATTTAATAAGCAAAACTGAGGTAAGTTTTTTATGTTTTCTATTTTTGTGATGGAGGGGAACAAGAAAGGGTCCTAAATTTTAATTTTCCTAAAATCATAGCTCCCTGTCCTGCTTTTGGGAGGCCGAAATCGATGTTAACCTAACCTAACTAATTATCAATTTATCCTAACCTGAGCGTGTCTAGACAGGTTAGGACAGGTTGTCGATCAATTGTCCGAGGTTAGTTTAACAGCGATTTCGATTTTAACAGGGGAGATATGATTTTAGGAAAAATAAAGTTTAGGATAAAGTTGGTCTATAGGTTATGAAAGTCTCGTTTTATTTTTGACGTATTAAGCGCAATCTTTGTGTCGGCTGGCATACTTAATTTCTTTGAAGCAAGTTTAATGCGCTGGTCAATAGCTTTAATAGGAGGTGTTAAAAATAAAGATTGCATAAAAATTAAAGGAAATATTTAAGAAAAACAAATTTTTTAAAATATATCCGCCATTTTGTTTTTTGAAGTGACAGGTGTCAAATTTTATTAGAGTTTAAGGCAGAGTAGGTCCTGCTTCAAGTAAATCCAATAAAATTAATTTTATTTCTTCTGAAACAGGGAATTCATTTTTTTTTTAACTTTGATAGCCGCCATCTTGGATTTTGAAGCCGGAGAATCGGAGATCCTCGAAGAAAAATTTAACTTTGGGTGTTAGGTACCACCATGCCAAATATTAATAATTGGATCCATGACGGATATGATACCTTCCTAGCTAGCCTATAAGCACAATTCAAGTGAATTCCATGATAGACAGCCTTGACAGTTTTTTGTAAATATCCCGGAAAAGAAAGCTCCTGCGAAGTTTTTGGTTATAATACAAATTATTTACAAACACGTGATCTACTATATTCGCATTTTTTAAGTTCTTTAATTGTCAAAAAAATGTCATTAATGGACTTTGACCAAAGTCTAATCAGCTCGTTACAGTGTCAATCATTATTCTACCTAAACATTTTATGAAAATCGGTTCAGCGGTTTAGGAGCTATCGTGTTACGGACAGACCTACACACATACACACACACACACCACACAGAGACAGACATCACGACGATATTGCTAAGATATGTCAAAATACACAAAACCAACAAATTTTCAGCGTTATCTGAAAAAAAAAATTTCGTCGAAAATAATACCTTCTCTAGCCATTGCTGCGCGGGCTAGGAAGGTAAAAAATATCCCCTTTTGCAGCTTTTTCTTAAAATACCCTACTTTACTCAACTAATATGCGCTTATCCTTGTGCGCTATTAACAGAGAATGCACGATTCTCAATCTGCCTACTCTATATAATAAATTTTTTATAGACAAAGCAGTTAATTTAAACTTAAACCTAGGCTTATCTTTGGCGCTGGATCTTCTTCTTCGCAATAGGCCGCCAATTGAAGATCTTAATCAATAGTGTGTTCTTAGCGAACAAGAGTGAAGAATAAACGCACGCATTGCACTCATGAAAAAGAAAAAAATCGAGTAAACTATATTAAAAAAAAGAGCACAGAAGTAAAAAACCATGGAGAGCACAGAATGATGGTTTTTACAGTGGCCTACGCAAGGGGGGTCTTGGGGGAAGAAGCCCCCTCACAGTTTAAAATGTATCGATCAGCACTCAAGCCCCCCTCCCAGGATCCATCTATGCATATTGAACCATGCTTATAAGCCAGGATTCATTTCTGCGTAGGTTACTGGTTTTTTAATAAAAAAAGTGTATAAGAATAGCAAAAGACATAAATCTTACTTATAGGGGACAGTATACCGGTGTATTTTTTAAGTAAAGATTACCTAATTTACGCTGAATTTTTGTAAAAAGTTTCAAATGGCGGAAATTCTTAAACGTGATTCCTAAAATAGTACACAGGCGCTAAATATCAATTAAGTGTCCGTCAAAAATTAATTAAGTAATGACAAAGAATTTTTTGACTAGTTCTAAAAACTTTTTAATAGAGACATTTTGGGTCAGTTAAAATAACACAAAATTTGACAGCTATTACCGTTATTGTTACTAAGAATAACGGTAACATTCAGGGCAAAAAAGAAATATTGGAACACCGAAGATAAGCATAATACAAACGTTAGTTTAGTAGTTTAACACTCATTCAACTTTTTTTTAAATTTATATTTGTTTATTTAATTTTATTAGATTTATGCCTTTCTACAAACAAAACTAAAGAATTTTAGTAAAAAATTCGAGTCAATTAAAAAAAACAATACAAAACTAACCTTAAAAAATAACGGTAACATTAAGGGACGGCCACCGGGCGCCGCGCCGTTACCCAAAATAACAAAAAAGAAGCGAGAAGCTGCTGATGCGCAGACTCAGTAATAACAATAACGGTAAGAAAGTGTAAAATACGCGACCCAAAATGTCCCTAGCAAATATTAGCTCACACATATACTATACTATAGTAGTGTGAGCTATGGTGATCCTAATTTTTTCGAGAAAAAAAAAAGTTGCTCCGATTTCAAAATTTTTTATATATCTTTGCGTTTCAGATGATTTTGAAACTTTTTTGTTGCGCCGTCTGTCTGTCTGTCTGTCTGTCTGTATGTCTGTCTGTCTGTCTGTCTGTCTGTGTGTCTGTATGTCTGTCTGTAACGACCAACGCGCATAACTCAAAAACCGCTTGCCCGATTTTAATGAAATTTGGTACCCAGGCTGGGTTTTGGGTCGAGATGGTCCCATTTAAAAATGAACAAAATCCACCGGACACAAGCCAAATAAAAGGGTGGGGGTAGATTTCAAAAATTAGAGTTTATGAAAAAATATGGCGTGTGTGATATCAAACGAAAGGTAATTGAGTCTGGAGTTAAACAAAATACATTTCAGTTTATTTAAAAAAAGGGGGGAGGGGGGGGGGTAAATTTCAAAAATTAGTGTTTAAGTGGAAATATGGCGTGTGTGATATCAAACGAAAGGTAATTGAGTCTGGAGTTAAACAAAATACATTTTAGTTTATTTAAAAAAAGGGGGGGGGTAAATTTCAAAAATTAGTATTTAAGTGTAAATATGGCGTGTGTGATATCAAACGAAAGGTAATTGAGTCTGGAGTTAAACAAAATACATTTTAGTTTTAAAAAAAAGGGTGGGGGTAGATTTGAAAAATTAGAGTATAAGTCAAAACATGGCTTGTGTGGTATCAAACGAAAGGTAATTGAGTCTGGAGTTCAATAAAACATACTTCAGTTTTTAGTTATATTAGCTTTCACGTAGATACACTATAACTATAGTACCCAGTGTGAGCTTAGGTGCTCATAGATTGGCAGAGTATTTTTTTTATGTGGCTTAAAAATGTGTTTGAAAGGAAATGCCAACATCGTCCCGTCATCGAACGCTTGGTTTAGTCAGAGAGAATTTTCGCAGAGAAAAAAGTTGGATAGCTATTTACGAAAATGCATTCTGTTTCAATTACTTAAAACATAGACCGGTGTACTGTGGATTATTACTTGTTTGACGGTAAAATAAATTATTTTATTAGTATTTTTAGCTCACACATATACTATACTATAGTAGTGTGAGCTATGGTGATCCTAATTTTTTCGAGAAAAAAAAGTTGCTCCGATTTCAAAATTTTTTATATATCTTTGCGTTTCAGATGATTTTGAAACTTTTTTGTTGCGCCGTCTGTCTGTCTGTCTGTCTGTCTGTCTGTATGTCTGTCTGTCTGTCTGTATGTCTGTCTGTAACGACCAACGCGCATAACTCAAAAACCGCTTGGCCGATTTTAATGAAATTTGGTACCTAGGCTGGGTCTTGGGTCGAGATGGTCCCATTTAAAAATGAACAAAATTCACCGAACACAAACCGAATAAAAGGGTGGGGGTAGATTTCAAAAATTAGAGTTTATGTGAAAATATGGCGTGTGTGATATCAAACGAAAGGTAATTGAGTCTGCAGTTAAACAAAATACATTTTAATTTATTTTAAAAAAAGGGTGGGGGTATATTTTAAAAATTAGAGTTAAAGTGAAAATATGGTGTGTGTGATATCAAACGAAAGGTAATTGAGTCCGGAGTTTAACAAAATACATTTTAGTTTTTGTTTTTTTTAAGGGTGGGGGTAGATTTCAAAAATTTGAGTTTAAGTCAAAACATGGCTTGTGTGGTATCAAACAAAAGGTAATTTAGTCTGGAGTTGAATAAAATATATTTCAGTTTTTAGTTATATTAGCTCACATGTACACTATAACTATAGTACCTAGTGTGAGCTTAGGGGCCCATATATTGGCAGAGTATTTTAATGATCATTATATTATGACCCAGCCCATATTCAAGCAAAGCGAGACCAAAAAGAAGAACCAAGCTATAACGGTTAAGAGAACGAATTCGGTCAGGTGCCAAAGAAAGAAATCTATTATCCTATTCTATTGCATTTTCTTTTTTAAAACAATGGCGTCGCCAAATCAAAGTTTAAATGGATTCTGGGGGCACGGCAGTGCCCCGCCAAGTTCGCGGAAACTGCTGTACCATCTTTTCTTGAAACCTTTCAGTCCATATTTGACCTATCTAAAACTCTACTTCGGAATGCGCTAGGAAATACAAACTTTGCACAGTCGTAGATCTTCATAGAGTTAACAATCCTTCCGTTTCATGCACTTCCGCATAAAGTAGTAAAGTAGTTAGGTATGAAGTTTTAAAAAAGTTGCTACTTACTCACTCTTATATAGATCATCAAAATTCTACTGTACTTCCAGACAGGCTGAAATTTGGCAGGCTGATAGAAATTATGACCAAACCCTCGGAAAAATTTTTAAAAAAATCCAAAATTCTAATTTACTCCCTTCCCCTCCCCTTTACATGTAATTTTATGTAAAAGTAACATTGCACACTTCCAGAAAGGCTACAGAACTGAGCTGTGACAGACTGATAGGGAATCTGATAAAACTATAGAAAAAAATTTTAAAACCACAAAATGTTAATTTGCTTTCCTCCCCTATAAATGTAAAGTTATGTAAAAGTAACATTGCTCACTTCCAGGAATGCTAGAGAGCTAAGCTTTAGAAGACCGATAGGAACTAGGATAAAACCATGGGAAAAAATTTAAAAAAACCTCCAAATTTTTAATTAGGTATTGCAAAAGTTTTTAACAATATTCCGCATATTTTACTACTTTAAAACTTAAATATTATCCGAATCCTTTAAAAAAGGAGTGAAATCTTAACAAAAACATTTTATGTAAAAAAAGCCAAGTACGCGAAAATGGTATTACGTAAAAAGAATTGAGATAAAAGTAAAGCCAAGTTCTCGAATACAAATTTCAAAATGAAAACTGCTTGGAAATGTTTTTCTAAACTTGACTATTTTGGCTGCAAATGACACTTAGGGACAGTGCTAAATTGAACATAAAGAAGTTTGGCTGTAATAGTAAAGTTTAAAAAACTTCTCCAAACTAGTAAGAACCTTTGATTGTTAAATTGGTATTGGAGAACTTGGCTTTACTTTTATCTCAATTCTTCGCGTACTTGTCTTTTTTTACATGAAATGTTTTTCTTAAGATACAATATTTCCTACTTAAAAACTACCTACTACTTTTATCTAATATGAGCGATAAGCTCATTTACCAATTTGTCAAACACAAGTTTAGTGTTAATTTTGTATGTGCCTTCTTTTTACTCCTTTTTGAAAATAAAGACATTATAATTAACACTAAATTACTCGCACTCAGGGTGGAGACTTAGCAGCCCCCCCCCCCCCTTCAAGGCCAAGATGTTTTAAAATATTTTCCGAATATTTCATAACTACAAAAATAAAATAGCATAAAATACGCCATCATGGGGTCATTCTCCCCCACCCCCAAGTCATATTCCTGGGTGCGCCACTGGGTAAATGAGGCATTAAACAGTTCTTGCCTAACCTACTTCATTCTGGTGTACGATTAACACTCTCTCGTTATAACCAAGTGTAGTAGCCTGCTTCATTGACTTCGAGAAAACTTTTGTTAACACTTAACACAAAAAGCTCATAAAGATACTTAAAGGCGCAAAGATAGATCTAGCAAGGGAAATCAAAAGTAAAGGAAATATTTATTGGAATCAAACAGCTAAAACCAGAATGGGAGAACAGGTATTACTTACTACCCTTAATTATACTAAGACGAAAAGCCAAACCCTATAGTACTAAAACAGTATTCTTATTAGAAAATACGATTAGGAGTTTCGTAACTAAAACAAAACCAGAACATCTTTTTACCAATAAGAAATGCCTTTACAAAATACACTGTGAGTGTGGAGAAATGAAACGCCCTCTTTAAGTTCGAGTAAATAAACATAAAAAAGTACCCAATTAGGGTATAATTGAAAAATCCGGCTTCTGATCATACTTGGTCTAATGATCGCAGAATTAAATTGTCTGATGCTAAAGTTTTGCATAAGGAGTCGCATTGCAGGCACGGAGATGCCAACCATATGAAAACCACTTCTTTACGAAAACAAGCGTTTTAGGATAAAGTGGGCTATCACACCTGACTGCACAGTGCACACCGAGTAGTATAAATAGTAACACTTGAACAGGGTTAGAGATAGTTAATAACCGAAACGTTTTGTTTAAAATAAATAAATTCAATGGAAGTTCGAAATTTTAATTGTACTTAATTAATCATTGTCTACAAGCTTCAAACAAAAAACTAGAGGGGGTTCTTGAAAAGTCTGCGTTTTGGGAGGGGCCTATAACTTTTTATTTATAAAAAAATTATTTTAATGTATTAGCTCACACATATACTATAGTAGTGTGAGCTATGGTAATCCTAATTTTTTCGAGAAAAAAAAGTTGCTCCGATTTCAAAAATTTTTATATTGTAACGTGTCATTTTTACGTTTAAGGCAACGTTACATATTTGTTTATTTAGGTAAATAATCAAGGCTCTTCGACTCGACTTTCTGTACACAAATTAAGGGTATTTTGTAGAGCTAGGTTTGGAGGTTATATAGTGTCCAGAAAGTTACTTGAAAGTTAAAGGAGGCATTCCATCGAATTACTGTGGACACTGCGCACATCGTATTATTTGGGCATTCTAATCGGAATTTGAGATCACAGGTTTCGGGAAAAATCACATTAAAACTTTTGATTGTTAAATTTCGTAATTTTCTTTGACGTTCATGAAAATAAACAGCTGTTCTGCTGGGGCATGGCGGCGTTGCCGCATCACAAATGGTTTCAGTAACAGGAAGAAAACATTTAGGTGAACATTTCATTCGCTTATGTTTATTTTCGAGGATATTGGGACAATCATTTCTCTTCCGAACCTCATATCCTTCACGGATTAGCTAGTTTTGATAGCACGAAAATATACGGTTTGACCAGGAACAACCGAGGCTCCGCCCCCTTAGATATCTTTATTAATTTGATAAGGAGAAGATAAAATAAATACGAGTTATGCACTTTTGTAAATGGGAGATAAACGAGGGATAAAAACCAGGACTAAAAGAATAAACAAAATCGTATTTTTATATTATAATAAGTTAATAACTAACTCAGTCGGATTGAAGGTTGTGTAGGGCTAGCTAGTGGTGAGCAAACTTAACATCTGAACATTCTTAGGCTGGGTTTAAGCAGTAGTTCAATGTGTATTTTTAGGTTCAAGTTCAGAAACAACTTTATTAATGTAGAAATGTTTTACAAAAATGGCGTCAAACCATATGAATCTTAGAGAAAACATATCTAAAGAGCAAAGGAAACTTTTGACTAAAACTGTAACTAAAATACAACTAAATTCTACACTCAGTATAGCTTTACTCATATGGGAATTGGTTGAGTGTTCGAATATTCCTGGGTTTGATGCATGCTCTGATCTCCAGTAATTGATTTTACAGTTGATGGTTTCAATGCTGAGCTTCTTATAGTCCTGCTGGTTATTTTCCTCCTACTTGCTATGTCGGCGGGGGTCCGGTAGGCAAATATTCGGTCTATGTATGGAGGGTGTCTCAATGTCCTTGTTATAAAAATTTCAACCGTGGAAATAGATCCGACAACACCTCATGCGCAGGGTACGGCAGTATTAGTGTATTTCATCATTGGTTAGTTTGAAAACCGCGGTTTTTTCTCCAGTCTCGCAAACCGGAGTTAGTGATTTTTCGGCGAGAGCGGTTTTTTATAAATGCGTTTGCATTCTTATTTGAATTTAACCGGGAAAATTTGGTTGGTACTGTGTACTGTCCCCACCAGATTTACGAAACGATTTCCGGCAACTTCATTTTTTTTGTATTCTCGACAAAGTGTCTTGTCTCTTTCCTAAAGAATTTTGGCTGGGCTGGTGTCGCCATTGTTTTTGTGGTTATTGGCACTTATTGGCACTGCAGTAGTTGCGGATTATACCAAAGACGGTTTACTGTGAGCCGTCGTTGTTTAGGCGAATCTTAGTGACGCTCACACCCTCTGAGAGGGAAAGAGCAGTGGTAAGTTCGATTTTATTTTTTTTATTTTTTTATTAATTGAGGACTCTTCAAGATAATATTTGCCTCCCAAATTGTAATTATTTTTCGTGTGAAATGTGGGGAATTTTTGGAGTTTTTTTTTATATTTTTTAAAACCACGTTTTTATAAAAACTATATATTGTTTTTCTCCTTTGTCTACAGCCCTGTCCAATCCATCACTGGGACAGTTGTGCTGGACGCTGGTGTGAAGCCGGGTGTAGCATTGTAACCCTGGGAAAGGTACGTTAGGATTATTTTAGTTCATCTGTTTAAATCTACTTTATTTTATTGAGTCGACATGGGGTTCTCGATTTAAGTTACTCGGTGTAGGGGAACTTCGTTCAAAATAGACGAATTCCAGGAAACTGAAACATTTCATTTTCCACAGGGTTTTTACGCTCGGGCAAGGATCCCACAACCTTTTCACAACCATGTGCTGCCCTAGTATCATGTGCTAAGGGATCTTCAGGGGAGGCGCGAACAAACCAGGACAGGAGTAGCAGGAGGAGAACGACACCAGGTTTACAAAATAAAACACACATGTATAATAATAATCAAGGACCAAGGTAGGAGCAAGCAACATTTGATATAATCTTTTCAAATAACTTTTTAAATATAATTTTAGCACTTCTTGTGAACGCAAGATCAGGTATGACGTCATAACCAAAATTATTAATTTATAATTTTTACTGTACAATTGGAGTGTCTTGCTATTTTGGCCCTGACTTGTTCCATTTCATTTCATTCATTTTTTTTCCTATTTTATGTTTTTGGTAATATTTTCCAGTTTTACCTCTAAAATAAACAAGATGAACTAAATCTTTGTGTTATTTGTACAATCCCGTGCACCAACTTTGCGGAGACAAAAGAGAGATGAGATTTTTTTAGCGGTTTCCTTATATTGTTTTACCTCATAGGTTAGATCTCGGACTGTGTTGCTGTCTGTCTCATTCCACCCAACGTAGAATGATGACAGCAGATATTTGGTCCAGATCTCCCCTATGACAGAATGATTTGGGAAGTGTTTTTTTTTTTACAATTATTTATATAATGGAGTCTCACACTACTGACTCAAATGTAGGTACACTGTGACCTGTTGGAAATGTGCATCTACCTATAAAGAACTTTCTATTTGTGTCATTTTGATTCATTTAGGAATCTTTTAGAATTTTATTTTGTCAATGAGTCAATTTTTTTTTGGTTTTTTTTAATTGGACAAATACTCTGGAAGCCTCGGAAGTAGGTAGAATTTCATTGTTTGGCTGCAACGTTTGGGTTGAACTGTATTTTAATTAAGATCTTCTTTGTAAAACATTGATATTAAAACACTGTGGCGCTTAAAATTTTCTTATTTCTGAACCCCCCCCCTTCTCCACGGTATAAAAGTTACCGGGCATATCAATGTTTTACCTAGCTGGAAAATACAGTTCTGCTTCCAGATATTTGTTTAATTACTCAGTAATTTTTTTTTAGTGTCACAAATTGGCACAGCGTTATTATTCTATTTACAGTGTCACAAAATGGCGGCAACGTATTCAGTTGCCACAAATGTCACCCAACGCATTTTAATTGGCCACAATTGGCGCCCTACGTGAGTTTTTGGCTAGTTTTTTAACATCTGATGTAATTTGTTTTAGTTTTTTTTGAATTTGGAAAAATTAAAAAAAAACCAAAGAGAAATTTTTTTTTGTGTTACAGCCAAAGGCAGGTTAAAGACTTTAAGTGGCTGTCGGTGGTTTTGACACTCAATCATTTTTTTTAATAAAAAATAAGATTTTCCATCATTGTTGGATTTGATAACACTTTTTAAATATTGATTTGGAATTCGTTTTGTTGTTTTAGTAATTCTCATAGTTTTTTGTTAGCTTATATTCACAAGTTTTTTCTTGGAAAATAAAAGATTCATTTTTATTTATTAAGCAAGAATAAGTAGATAAAAAAAACATGGGAGTTTTTATTGAACGGAGTCCAATTCATGTCTTAATTCTTTAAAGTTTTTTTTGTAGGAAAAACATGTTTTAATTTTTTTTTTAAATTTTTTAAGAAAAATAAAAGTAATGTAAATTTACTTCAATTTTTTTGTTGATTTATAGGTGGATGGACCTCCAGACATGGTCTTTTTATGTTTTAAATGACATGGTAGTGTGTTTTTCTAACAATTTTTGTTTGCAGGTTCATTTATTTATATGTTATTACTTCCTGCTTGTGATAAGATAGAAATTGTTTCACCAATTATTTTTTAGTGCAGTCAATTTATTTAGGTCAACAATTTATGTTTTTTGGTGATTTTAATTTTTTGTGGGAAATCACCACTTGGAAATTGGAATATTTTTACACAAATTCTTCTTGGCTGGGTTGCTTTAAAGTAAAAATAGCCTAACAGCTGGTAATTTTATTTAGTTGAAAGTATAAATTAATGAAAATGAAAGAAAAGGAAAATGAGTTTATTTTGCTTTGTCATTTTCTTTTCTTGTTTTTGGTGGTAACTGTTGATGACAATTAAGATCTTACGTCACTGAGTTACATCGGGTCAGAGGAGGGTACTACTACTATTTAGTGTCAGCTCGGGACGTTAGGAAACACAAGGCTAAAATCCCTAGAGCAACACATTGGCTGAAGATCAATGCCAAAAGTCCAGTTAACATTTTTTTTTGGGTATTTTTGTAGGGGCAGTTTTTTTCTTAGGTCTTTGGTTGTCAGTTTAGTTGTCTAGTTGTGTTTTCGTAACTGGTCAAATTTTTTTGGTACAAAATACAGCGTTGGGCTTTGGAGTGCATTTTTTTTTAAAATGACCTACGGCTATTTCTATCAATTAAAGTTTTCTGGTTCACAATTATTTTTTCTATATTTTTTTTCTGCGTTCAGGTCATAGCTTGGTCATGGCCAATGGAGAACAAACATTTATGTTTGAGCATTGAGAAGTTTTGCCTGCTCCGGATTGAATACAGAGAAAATGAATTTGAAGCCCAACTAGATATAATACCACAAAAGAAATGTTTAACTGAGACAGATATAGATATAAGTTTTTTAATTTTTTTAGTTCATTTGTAAAGTTCAGTAATTTTTTAAGTAATGTCATTATGAGGCCGTGAAATTGGTCAGTGAATTTAAGAGAGATTTTCAACTAAATATAAATGCTAGGCGGTGGTAATTGGTAAAAATATTTCAAAATTTTACTTTTTTTCAAATAATTTAATTTTTCTTAGAAAGATTATTTCTTTCTGTAAACATAACTTCTCGAATTCTTGTTTTGGTCAAAACGGTTTGTATAGTGGTCGTAGTTTTAAAGGGTGACCAGACAGGTTATATTTTTTTAGGGGACCAAACGGGAACTTCTTGAGTTACAAAAGGGGAACTTTTTTTGTCTTAGTTGATCAGGCAGGAATAAATAAATAAATAAATAAATAAATAAATAAATAAATAAATAAATAAATAAATAAATAAATAAATAAATAAATAAATAAATAAATAAATAAATAAATAAATAAATAAATAAATAAATAAATAAATAAATAAATAAATAAATAAATAAATAAATAAATAAATAAATAAATAAATAAATAAATAAATAAATAAATAAATAAATAAATAAATAAATAAATAAATAAATAAATAAATAAATAAATAAATAAATAAATAAATAAATAAATAAATAAATAAATAAATAAATAAATAAATAAATAAATAAATAAATAAATAAATAAATAAATAAATAAATAAATAAATAAATAAATAAATAAATAAATAAATAAATAAATAAATAAATAAATAAATAAATAAATAAATAAATAAATAAATAAATAAATAAATAAATAAATAAATAAATAAATAAATAAATAAATAAATAAATAAATAAATAAATAAATAAATAAATAAATAAATAAATAAATAAATAAATAAATAAATAAATAAATAAATAAATAAATAACAAGATTTATTGGTTAGGTGTTTGGGTCTTATAATGAAAAACGTGTTGTTTTTGAGGATACTGGTGTAATATGAATTATTTTATTACATGCTAAAATTTGTTTGACGGCAGCTAGTCTAGTCTTCAGATTTTTTTTGATAGTCTACATTTCAGGACAGTGGCGTGTACTTAAGGGGGCCTGTCATCTGCGCCCATTGTAACACAACTTACAACTTACTTGCTTAGCTTTTTCACTTCATCTTCGTTTTGTTGCTTCTGAAATTAAAGCGTTATGTTGGATAACGATGGATGGTGTTAGACTAAGAAAGTACCTAGTTAGGGATAAAAACTTGAAAGTTGTGGACAATTGGAAAATAATTTTTTTTATGTCATTTTTTTTTAATTTTAAAATAATTTCATACTGATGACCTCATATAATGAAGCAAATTTTTAAATTACAATACACTGTTGTGGAGTGAATGGGAGAGTGTTCAGGTTGAACAATAAATTTGAGATCATTGATTTTTGAAAAAGATTTCAACCTGGGAATTAATTTGAAAACAATAGGTTTTCTTTGATGCGGCTAAACATTGATGAGGGCATCTATTTTTTTTAAATCTGATAGTTGTGCAGGGTGTAAAGGAGCTGGCTGCCTTTTATATTGCAATAATTAGGGTTTTTTTCTTCCGCGAGCTGGGTGGAAATGGAAGAAATGTTTGGTTCGGAGTGTAGAAACCGTTGAACGAGGGCCTCCTACTAGTCTTTTTAGGATTTCGCAACTTCGGTTTTCGCTAAATTACAATACATCCAAATTTGGCCTACAGACTGAGTCTCACATCTTCCAGGACCTTGCAGATTTGCGGAGAAAGACAAATTTGTGATCTATTTAATTATGATAGGAATTAAAATAGTAACATGCACATGAGGGAACTAGATATATTTAGGTTAAAAATTAGTAAGAACACTGATCTGAAGAATTTTCCATAATGGTGTCCTATTTTCACAGGGTGCTTCAAAATATCTTCACCTTTCTTTGAAATAAGATATTGTTTCGCCTGTGGGCGTTTGACCGTTTAAAGAATATATAGGGTCCAGATGGGATTGGAATGGAAATCACAAGTTTTTGGGTATATTGACATTATACTTAGGAAATAGGGGAAATGTCTAATAAAAAGTTTTTTTTGGGTTTAGGCCGAGTTTTGTTAAGATAACAAAAGTTTAATTGGGGCCGGGAGTTTTATTATGCTCTTTTAAAATTAATGTAATAGTTTTTGGTTCTTAATTTTGTTTTCTGGTTTTTACGCAGGATTATTCCCAACTGTTTCATTTCAAAATGTCATTTGTAAGTGATAGGGTCTCATTAGCCCTTGGACATTTGGTAATTTTGCTTTGACTAATAGTTGTGGAAAGGGCCCAACTTAATTTTATATCTCGTGAACACCAGGAATAAGGATCTGAGAATGCATTAAGCAGTAAAAATTTTTTTGATTAGATGTTGTGTGTAAAGACACTTGAGTAGGCAGATTTAGTTTTACAACGTTCTTATAGGTGAACCTTGGAATTGTTTTCATAGTTGTTTTTCTGAAAGTGCACACAAGATAATTCTTTACGGGGTTGAGTGCAAAGTTTAAAACTTAGGTTCACATTATTATAGTGGTACAGTAAATAAGTACTCACGTTGTTTATTCCCTTCAGTAATAATTCTAAACAAATATACTAACATCGTTTGTTTTTTTTGGAACATAAATATTTTTTAAACTTTTCATAAACTGATTGGTTTTTTTGCAATGACGATTTTTTATACCTTATGATTCTTAAGTAAATTTTATTTTCAATACTTTTTTTTCCGTATAGTAAATTAATTTTTTCTGGCTCATTCACATTCACACAGTTTTGGGAGAGGAAAGGGAATCTACAACTGTAATCAAAGGAAAAGAACAAAGACTATTGCATAACATAAGATTAAGATTTTTCTAGTGTTAATTTTATTTTATTTTTTTTTAATCGTTAATATGAGCTGCAACCCCACTTAAACATTTTAAATTTTTTTTTGAAAATATTTTTTAAATATTTTTTTAGGAGGAAAACTTGACTTTCTTGTTGCAAAATTTTTTTTTGGTGCATAGTAGTACCTTGCCCTACAATTCTTTTACCAGTTTATTTAAATATTTTTTTTTCTGAATTAAAATATCATTTCATTTCGAACCCTCGCCTTTTAACAACCTATCATCATTTGTTTTAATTTTTTTCTCCCTACTCCAAACCACCTATTAGGGTAGAGTAATATTTTGAAAATTTTAGTGAGCCACTAATTAATTTTTTATTATTGGGCTACTGTGGTCGACACCAAAAATTTAAAAAAAAATTTTTTTTTTGGACTCTTTTCGGTACGATCCTAGGGTCTTTTGACCATGGATTGCATCAATTTAGTTTAAGTTTTGGGAATTTCATTTTAATGAGGATTAGAGAGTTGCAGTCCTACCAAGACGTTATTTCTGTAAATTTTTAATAACATCGGTAATTTTTTTTTTTAATTACACACAACATCCTTACTAGGCTAATTCGACGCAATTTTAGCGAGCGGACTTTTTTTTTTATTTGAGCATATTTTACGATTTCTATAACATGAACATCTGTTCCGATGTTTATTGCGTTCACTTATATATTAAGGGATGATGTTGCCTTAAGCATTGCATGGTTCGTGTAACCTCAGGATAGGTAAGCAGGTTAAAGTGGGGTTTGATTTATTATTTCGAGAAAAATCATTATATACGGCGATTTGGGTTTTTTTTTTGAGGAGTTTATTAGTGGAGCCGTTCTGCAATAGCAGGAGTATACCCTAGCGTTAACTGTGTACAACAGCTTTGGGATTTTTGTTATAGGTAGTCTGTTGTACGTTCCATTTAGGCATAAATTTACCTATTGGGTTGCTGAGGTAAACAAACATAACTTAGCTTTAATTTTAATCCAGTTCAGCTAGGATAAGCGCAATTATTTTTTTTTGGTTTTACTCACGCAGGAGTGGGACATAAGACCTGAATACCTGCCAAAGCTCTTGTCTCTCTTTTATTTTTTTTTAACTTTTTTATGGCTACTTGTTAATTCTAATTTAGGATTTAAGTGGTTATTTCTCTCTGCAAGGTTGGACGTCATAGTTGGTTGTACAAATACTTAACATAAATTATGATTACATTTTTAAATGCAAATAAATTTTATTTTCTTACTGCTCCGGTGTTTTTCGGTTTTGTTCGCGTCTGCCCGTATTTAAGTTTTATATTTTCTACATTTGTGAGAAAATTTATAGTGATTTTCCCTAGTGAGTTTAAAGTGAACTTTGTGTTTGTTATTGCGTGGTTTAGTTTTTATAATTGTGAGGTATATTTAAGAGTTTTAAAGTTTAAAGTTTTAATATAAAAGGCACCATGGCTATTTCTTTGAGTCGATTGTCTGACATAAGGTACTTAGTCAAGGACGGGTTAATCTACGAATTAACATGGAGAGACATAGCCATTGGGTCGGTGGAAGAAATGAAGAAACAGCTCATGCTGTTTAAGCAAAGAGAAAAGACTGATGCAAGTAAGAGATACCCTCCGTATCCCTTTACGTTTGGCCAGGATGCTTTTAGCTGCATGAAGAAGCTTGATAGTCTGGTACCGCTGGTAGAGAAGTTCTCTGGTACGAGTAAAGAGGGAGAGTTTAGGAAAATCGCTGTAAGGTTGGAACACGTGTTAGCCAGGATTAACAACATGAAACGGTCCAACTTTGAAAAAAGTCAAACGAAAGGCGTACTGGTTGCGGAAACCTTGAGTTTGATTGGGAGTTTGCAGAGCCAAGCAACAGATTTATTGAGAGTTGGCGTTGCCTCAGATGATGATGAAGCATCTGAAACCCAATCAACGAGTCGAAGCTCAGACCACTCGACAAATGCTGGCAACACACCTAACCAGTCTCATTTCCCGCAACCACAGCTCTCGAGCACACAAAGAACAGCTCAACAGCCCACAAACCAACCGTCGGTCAGTGATCCATTGCAAATGCAAGTGCTTACAAACCCGACTCAAACACCAGTACAAGCACCACCCCCAATGCTGATCCAGAATGACGGTGCATCAGCTTTTCATTATCAACAACCGTCTACCGTTCCTTTGAGTTTAGCTGCCCTCCAAAGGAGCATAGCACCAATTGCTCAATCACGACCATTTTCATGTTCGTCGCCAGTACCAATGTCAAGTGATACTGGTACTTCATATCATGTTGCACCTGTACCTCCGCATAAGTGGAACTTAAAGTTTACAGGTGAGAGGGGTACAATCTCCGTCACCGCATTTTTTGAGAGAGTGGACGAGTTAAGTCAGGCTAGAGGAGTTAGCAAAAAGGTGTTACTGAACTCAGGCATTGATCTTTTTGAAAATTCAGCCTATACTTTTTATAAAGATGTTCGTAGAGAAGTTCATACATGGGAACAGCTGGAACAAAGGTTCATGACAGAATATCTTCCTCCTTCATATGGCGAGAAGCTATTGAAGGAAATCCAAAAACGTAAACAAGGCCCTGGAGAATCTATAGGGACCTATATTGCTGTCATGAACACATATTTCCAAAGACTTGGCTGTCCTGTTTCTGAAGAGGCGAAATTAGTTATCGTCTTCAGAAATATCGCGGACATTTATAAGAAAGGGTTGATTGCTACTGAGGTCAATAGCCTATCACATTTAAAAGATTTGTGTCGTAGAATAGACCAGAGATATGGGTTAGAGGAGGAGAATTTTACTCCTAGAAGAAACCAATCTATTGAACCTGACTTGGCCTACGATGACGTAGAGAGCGATATTGACGATTTTCCAACAGGGGTTGATGCAATTCAAATATCAGGTGCTGGCACATCGAACCAACATAATTTAAATCATCCTGCTAATAGATTCGACAGAAATAGGCAGCAACCAGCAAGCAGTTTCTCTGCTAGAGCTGATAGAGAGAGACAACAACCAGCTAGTGGTCAGTCTAGCGTAAGTGACAGGGATATACAACCACCACAGGGTGTTGGATCTGGTAGGGCGAACAGGGACTTTGTTTGTTATAGATGCAACCAAACAGGACACATGGCGATCGGGTGCGCATTACCTAGAGGTAAGCAGTGTTATTCGTGTGGACAAGCAGGGGTAACAGTAAGAGAATGTCGTAATTGTAATCGTCAGGGAAACGGACCCAGGCGCTCGTAGGCGGTCGACTTTCGAGTCAGCCTGAACAAGCATCGACCGAGGCTAACGTACGTTTTAGACTATGTGATAAGTCATGCTCGTAAAGATGAAAGGCCTTATTTAGAAGTGAATGTGCTCGGAAATAAGTTATTAGGTTTGTTGGATTCCGGGGCTTCACGTACCTTTTTAGGGAATCATGGTTGGTCAATCATCGAGAGGTTTGGTTTTTCACTTGATACCACGAAGAAGACGAGTTGTATTGTGGCAAATGGTCAAAGCACGAGTAGTATTGGGACAGTGCAGCTTCCTATGCGAGTTCAGGATAAATTTAGGTTAATAGAGGTCGTCGTCGTTCCTGAGTTGCCGCACACTTTGATTTTGGGATTAGATTTTTGGATTTCGATGGGGATAGTACCGAACTTAGGTACTAATGAGTGGCATTTTGCCGATAATAAAAATGTGATTTGTTCGTTAGAAACATCAGACCAACAAACAACTCTTACGCCTTATGAATCAGAACGACTAGAGGAATTGGTCGTTAAATATAAGACTATTATGGGTGACTCACTGGGATGTACAGACAGAGTAGAGCATAAGATTACAACAGATGCAGCACCGATAAGACAACGTTCATATAAGGTCTCACCGGTCATTCAAAAACTTATTGATGACGAAATCGACGAAATGCTGAAACTTGATGTTATAGAACGTAGTAGTAGTTCATGGGCTTCACCAGTGGTAATGGTACAAAAGAAAAACACAAAGAAATATCGTTTCTGTGTAGACTACCGCAAATTGAACTCAGTGACGGCGCGTGATAGTTATCCTTTACCACTCGTATCCGAGACTCTTGACAAGTTGAAAGATGCTAAATACTTGTCAACTTTAGATATCAAAAGCGCTTATTGGCAAGTAATAAGGGAAGAATCATCGAAGCCACTAACAGCATTCATCTGTCGACGAGGTCTCTTCCAATTTAAGCGTTTACCTTTTGGTCTTCATAATGCACCTGCAACTCGGCAGAGACTCATAGATAGCATCATAGGAAACGATTTAGACATCGATCTCGATGACCTCGTAATTGTCACACAGAGCTTTTCTGAACATTTTAGAATTCTTGAGGAAGTCCTACGAAGATTGCAGAATGCAAAGATAACGGTAAGTTGGGTGAAATGCCAACTGTGTAGGCCAGAAATGACTTATTTAGGATTCGTAGTGGACCGTCGAGGCATCCGAGTTGACCCTAATAAAATTAGAGCCATGTTAGAGCTCCAGAGGCCAAGAACTGTCAGAGAAGTTCGTAGAGTTGTAGGTACAATATCCTGGTATAGACGTTTCATAGAGAATTTTTCAGCGATAATAGCTCCAATTACAGCTCTAACTAAGAAAAATCAAAAGTTCGATTGTACTCCAGACTGCGAAAAAGCATTTATTAAGATTAAGGAACTTTTAGTGACTGCACCGATTCTTACATGTCCAGATTATACCAAAGAATTTGTCATTCAAATAGACGCATCAGGATATGGAATAGGAGCATGTTTAACGCAACCTTATCCTGAAGGAGACAAAGTCATATGCTTTTTGAGTCGATCTTTGACTAAGCAAGAACGTGTTTACACGACCACCGAGCGAGAATGTTTGGCATTGGTTTGGGCGATAGAGAAGCTCCGGCCATATATTGAGGGGATCTCATTTAAGGTCATAACAGATCATTTTAGTTTAAAATGGCTTCATAGCTTGAAAGAGCCCAGTGGAAGACTTGCTCGTTGGTCTGTAAAACTGCAGCAATATGACTTTGAAGTAATCCATCGGAACGGGAAAGATTTAGTTGTCCCGGACATGTTGTCTCGCGCAGTACCTATGATTGATACAATTTTGCAGCCCAGAGACGTTTCAACAGCAATTAAAGATCGATGGTACCAAAAGATCGTAAAGAGGGTCGTAGAATCACCCTTAAAATTTATGAATTGGAGATACACTGATAATAAGTTGTATAAATATGTCAAACAAGAATACCCTCAACTTTCACCATCTAACGAATATTGGAAAGAGGTAGTCCCCAAAGATCATAGACGTAGAATTATTGGAGAAGCTCACGATCCTCCTACCGCAGGACATATGGGTGTGTATAAAACCTTCCACAGACTGGCAGAAAAATATTATTGGCAAAAATGCGCCAGGACGTGGCAACTTTTGTAAAGAAATGCTTTGTCTGTGCAGCTCATAAAGGTGATACACAAGGTGTATCTGATCAGATGATATCTCACCAAAAACCAACTCGTCCTTGGGAAATTATTTCAACAGATTTATGTGGACCCCTACCTCGTTCGACAAAGGGTAATTGCTGGATTCTCGTCGTTACGGACTATTTGAGTAAGTTTTCCTTAGTTTTTCCAATGCGAACAGCCCCTACTCAAGCTGTTGTCAAGCATCTTGAGGAGCAAGTATTTATGGTCTTCGGAGTACCCCGTTTGATACTTTGTGATAATGGCCCTCAGTACAAAAGTAACGAGTTTAAGCGTTTTGCTGAGAGTTATCAGGTTAAAATTCAGTATAATCCGTTTTATCACCCCAGAGCGAATCACACAGAAAGGAAAAAACGTTAAAAACCATGTTATATTGTTATGTGAAATACAACCACAGGAAGTGGGACGAACAAATACATAAACTAGCCTGCGCGATTCGTACTGCAACCCATGAGACAACCAGGATGTCTCCTTTCTTTGTTAATTTTGGTAGGAATATGTGTCTGTCAGGAAAAGATTACTCCAACCCAGTTTTGTTATCTGAAGAGAATAGTGTACAAACTGCAGCTGAAAGTAAGAACGAAGGTTTCCGAAAGCTCTATGCGGATGTTAAGAGAAGGTTAGAGGTGGCAGGAGAGAAAAACGTAGTTCAGTATAATTTGCGTACAAGGGTACCCAACTTTGTTGTGGGTCAGCGTGTTTGGAAGAAAAATTATGTGTTGTCAGATGCTGCGAAGTTTTTCTCGAAGAAGTTAGCACCAAAATTCGTTGGGCCTTATGTGATTAGGAATAAAATTTCTCCATGGATATTTGAGCTTCAGAAACCATCGGGGAAAGTACTACCAGGGAGCTGGCATGCCAAAGACCTTAAGTCGGCAGCGGACCTCTCCGATTAACCTTTTTAGGTTAATCGTCTTGAAGTTGGGGGGGGATTATGTAACGTGTCATTTTTACGTCTAAGGCAACGTTACATATTTGTTTATTTAGGTAAATAATCAAGGCTCTTCGACTCGTCTTTCTATACACAAATTAAGGGTATTTTGTAGAGCTAGGTTTGGAGGTTATATAGTGTCCAGAAAGTTACCTGAAAGTTAAAGGAGGCATTCCATCGAATTACTGTGGACACTGCGCACATCGTATTATTTGGGCATTCTAATCGGAATTTGAGATCACAGGTTTCGGGAAAAATCACATTAAAACTTGATTGTTAAATTTCGTAATTTTCTTTGACGTTCATGAAAATAAACAGCTGTTCTGCTGGAGCATGGCGGCGTTGCCGCATCACAAATGGTTTCAGTAACAGGAAGAAAACATTTAGGTGAACATTTCATTCGCTTATGTTTATTTTCGAGGATATTGGGACAATCATTTCTCTTCCGAACCTCATATCCTTCACGGATTAGCTAGTTTTGATAGCACGAAAATATAGTTAGGTCCACGGTTTGACCAGGAACAACCGAGGCTCCGCCCCCTTTGATATCTTTATTAATTTGATAAGGAGAAGATAAAATAAATACGAGTTATGCACTTTTGTAAATGGGAGATAAACGAGGGATAAAAACCAGGACTAAAAGAATAAACAAAATCGTATTTTTATATTATAATAAGTTAATAACTAACTCAGTCGGATTGAAGGTTGTGTAGGGCTAGCTAGTGGTGAGCAAACTTAACATCTGAACATTCTTAGGCCGGGTTTAAGCAGTAGTTCAATGTGTATTTTTAGGTTCAAGTTCAGAAACAACTTTATTAATGTAGAAATGTTTTACAAAAATGGCGTCAAACCATATGAATCTTAGAGAAAACATATCTAAAGAGCAAAGGAAACTTTTGACTAAAACTGTAACTAAAATACAACTAAATTCTACACTCAGTATAGCTTTAATCATATGGGAATTGGTTGAGTGTTCGAATATTCCTGGGTTTGATGCATGCTCTGATCTCCAGTAATTGATTTTACAGTTGATGGTTTCAATGCTGAGCTTCTTATAGTCCTGCTGGTTATTTTCCTCCTACTTGCTATGTCGGCGGGGGTCCGGTAGGCAAATATTCGGTCTATGTATGGAGGGTGTCTCAATGTCCTTGTTATAAAAATTTCAACCGTGGAAATAGATCCGACAACACCTCATGCGCAGGGTACGGCAGTATTAGTGTATTTCATCATTGCTTAGTTTGAAAACCGCGGTTTTTTCTCCAGTCTCGCAAACCGGAGTTAGTGATTTTTCGGCGAGAGCGGTTTTTTATAAATGCGTTTGCATTCTTATTTGAATTTAACCGGGAAAATTTGGTTGGTACTGTGTACTGTCCCCACCAGATTTACGAAACGATTTCCGGCAACTTCATTTTTTTTGTATTCTCGACAAAGTGTCTTGTCTCTTTCCTAAAGAATTTTGGCTGGGCTGGTGGCCGTCTATTGGTGTCGCCATTGTTTTTGTGGTTATTGGCACTTATTGGCACTGCAGTAGTTGCGGATTATACCAAAGACGGTTTACTGTGAGCCGTCGTTGTTTAGGCGAATCTTAGTGACGCTCACACCCTCTGAGAGGGATTTAAGGCGGCCTACGCCGTTTCTACGAAAATAGCAGTGGTAAGTTCGATTTTATTTTTTTTATTTTTTTATTAATTGAGGACTCTTCAAGATAATATTTGCCTCCCAAATTGTAATTATTTTTCGTGTGAAATGTACTTTTTCGACAAAAGACGTGGGGAATTTTTGGAGTTTTTTTTAATATTTTTTAAAACCACGTTTTTTATAAAAACTATATATTGTTTTTCTCCTTTGTCTACAGCCCTGTCCAATCCATCACTGGGACAGTTGTGCTGGACGCTGGTGTGAAGCCGGGTGTAGCATTGTAACCCTGGGAAAGGTACGTTAGGATTATTTTAGTTCATCTGTTTAAATCTACTTTATTTTATTGAGTCGACATGGGGTTCTCGATTTAAGTTACTCGGTGTAGGGGAACTTCGTGCAAAATAGACGAATTCCAGGAAACTGAAACATTTCATTTTCCACAGGGTTTTTACGCTCGGGCAAGGATCCCACAACCTTTTCACAACCATGTGCTGCCCTAGTACCATGTGCTAAGGGATCTTCAGGGGAGGCGCGAACAAACCAGGACAGGAGTAGCAGGAGGAGAACGACACCAGGTTTACAAAATAAAACACACATGTATAATAATAATCAAGGACCAAGGTAGGAGCAAGCAACATTTGATATAATCTTTTCAAATAACTTTTTAAATATAATTTTAGCACTTCTTGTGAACGCAAGATAAGGTATGACGCCATAACCAAAATTTTGCGGCATAATTATTAATTTATAATTTTTACTGTACAATTGGAGTGTCTTGCTATTTTGGCCCTGACTTGTTCCATTTCATTTCATTCATTTTTTTTCCTATTTCATGTTTTTGGTAATATTTTCCAGTTTTACCTTTAAAATAAACAAGATGAACTAAATCTTTGTGTTATTTGTACAATCCCGTGCACCAACTTTGCGGAGACAAAAGAGAGATGAGATTCTATTTTTTTAGCGGTTTCCTTACATTGTTTTACCTCATGGGGTAGATCTCGGACTGGGTTGCTGTCTGTCTCATTCCACCCAACGCAGAATGATGACAGCAGATATTTGGTCCAGATCTCCCCTATGACGGAATGATTTGGGAAGTGTTTTTTTTTACAATCATTTATATAATGGAGTCTCACACTACTGACTCAAATGTAGGTACACTGTGACCTGTTGGAAATGTGCATCTACCTATAAAGAACTTTCTATTTGTGTCATTTTGATTCATTTAGGAATCTTTTAGAATTTTATTTTGTCAATGAGTCAATTTTTTTTTGGTTTTTTTTAATTGGACAAATACTCTGGAAGCCTCGGAAGTAGGTAGAATTTCATTGTTTGGCTACAACGTTTGGGTTGAACTGTATTTTAATTAAGATCTTCTTTATAAAACATTGATATTAAAACACTGTGGCGCTTAAAATTTTCTTATTTCTGAACCCCCCCCCCCCCCCCCTCTCCACTGTATAAAAGTTACCGGGCATATCAATGTTTTACCTAGCTGGAAAATACAGTTCTGCTTCCAGATATTTGTTTAATTACTCAGTAATTTTTTTTTAGTGTCACAAATTGGCACAGCGTTATTATTCTATTTACAGTGTCACAAAATGGCGGCAACGTATTCAGTTGCCACAAATGTCACCCAACGCATTTTAATTGGCCACAATATATCTTTGCGTTTTAGATGATTTTGAAACTTTTTTGTCGCGCCGTCTGTCTGTCTGTCTGTCTGTCTGTATGTCTGTATGTCTGTCTGTAACGACCAACGCGCATAACTCAAAAACCGCTAGGCCGATTTTAATGGAATTTGGTACCTAGGCTGGGTCTTGGGTCGAGATGGTCCCATTTAAAAATGAACAAAATCCACCGAACACAATTTAAATAAAAGGGTGGGGGAAGATTTCAAAAATGAGAGTTTATGTGAAAATATGGCGTGTGTGATATCAAACGAAAGGTAATTGAGTATGGAGTTAAACAAAATACATTTTAGTTTTTGTTTTTTTAAGGGTGGGGGTAGATTTCAAAAATTTGAGTTTAGGTCAAAACATGGCTTGTGTGGTATCAAACAAAAGGTAATTTGGTCTGGAGTTGAATAAGATATATTTCAGGTTTTAGTTTTATTAGCTCGCACGTACACTATAATTATAGTACCTAGTGTGAGCTTAGGGGCCCATATATTGGCAGAGTATTTTTTTTTTGTGAAGAATCCAACTGAAAAATTGAATCATATCCGTTACATATTTTTAATGGCCCCCTTACTGTCGACGCCATTGGTAAAACAAGCAAAAAGGTCTGATTTGAACTCTTTCAACTAGCAGAGGTCCAACATTTTCGTCTCGGGTAATGTGTTCGCAATAGACAGGTCACGAAATCACTTGTTTTTGTTGTTATTATTGTTATTCAATCATGGTTGGCCACGCGATCTGTTGGGTCGGGTCGTTGGGTCAGTCTAGGCGGGTGACATTGATGATGTTATGCAATAGATTTCATGCACGATTTTTTGTTAGAACGGATTCCTATTTAACGCAAAAAAAACAATGTCTTGTGAATCTGGACTTATTTTTTTTAAACAAGTCGCTTAGACCAAAATGAATTTTCAAAAATAAAAAGTTATCGACTTCCTCCCAAAATGCAGACTTTTCAGAATCCCCTGTAGCTTAAAAACGGCTTGCAAATTTTAGAAAAATTAATGACTTTTCGAAGAAAGTAGCGTCGCCAAAGAAAATGTATACAATATAATTTTTAAACTTAAACTTCATTAGGCGCGTTTAGCACTTTTTGTGGGTACTGAATTGAACTGAGCCGTCACGCTCGGCTATGTAAAGCTTATTCGGGTGAAGTTGGCTCGAGTCGACTAACTGAGAGGAAGAGGAATAGTCAGCAGAGCGATATGATGATGCAGATGAAGGCCACTCAGAGTAAAATTTACCAGAGTAATTTATACCCAATTATAATTATGTAAATGTTATTACTTTGTATATTACTTTGTCAATACACAACGCAAAAAATCTTGTAGTTCGTATTATTAATTTCGCCTGGTTGAAGTTTACACTTCTGCCGTGTGGTCTTAAGCACACACAATTTTTTTTAAAGAAAATAGTGCAGCAAGAAAGAACTTTAGAAAAATTAAGTAAGTGCAAAAATGAGACGCCCAAAATCCATATACGTAATGCCAAAATCCCGTTGAAAAATGAGACACTTAAATAAATACTCTGCCAATATATGGGCCCCTAAGCTCACACTAGGTACTATCGTTATAGTGTACGTGTGAGCTAATATAACTAAAAACTGAAATATATTTTATTTAACTCCAGACTTAAACTCAAATTTTTGAAATCTACCCCCACCTTTAAAAAGAACAAAAAACTAAAATGTATTTTGTTAAACTCCGGACTCAATTACCTTTCGTTTGATATCACACACGCCATATTTTCACTTAAACTCTAATTTTTAAAATATACCCCCTCCCTTTTTTTTTTAAATAAATTAAAATGTATTTTGTTTAACTGCAGACTCAATTACCTTTCATACATACAGATAGACAGACAGACAGACATACAGACAGACAGACAGACAGACAGACAGACAGACATACAGACAGACAGACAGACAGACAGATAGACGGCGCAACAAAAAAGTTTCAAAATCATCTGAAACGCAGATATATAAAAGTTTTTGAAATCGGAGCAACTTTTTTTTTCTCAAAAAAATTAGGATCACTATAGCTCACACTACTATAGTATAGTAAATGTGTGAGCTAAAAAGGTATTTAACGTCCAGTTTTTGCTGTACGTACCGAAATTCTAAACAAATAAGAGCCAAAACAGTAGACAAATCAAATATATACAGGTCAATTTAAAAACACCAAAATTATAATTTACTTCCCTCCCCTATGCATGTAAAGTTATGTAAAAGTAACATTGTCTACTTTCAGAAACTCAGAAACGATACAGAGCTAAGCTTTGGAAGGCTGATAAGAACTATGATAAAACCATGGGAAAAAATTAAAAAACCTCAAAATTTTAAGTAAGGCATTGCAAAAGTTTTGAACAATATTTCGCATATTTTGCTACTTTAAAAATTAAATATTATCAAATTCCTTTAAAAAAGTACGCGTAAATGGCATATCGTAAAAAGAATTGAGATAAAAGTAAAGCCAAGTTCTCCAATACAAACTTCAAAATGAAAGGTTCTTACTAGTATGGAAATGTTTTTCTCAACTTGGCTATTACGACTGTAAATGACTCTTAGGCACAGTGCTAAATTGAACATAAAGATGTATGGCTGTAATAGCAAAGTTAAAAAAAACATTTCCAAACTAGTAAGAACCTTTTATCTTGAAGTTTGTATTGGAGAACTTGGCTTTACTTTTATCTTAATTCTTTTTACGGAATGCCATTTTTGCGTACTTGGCTTTTTTTTACATGAAATATTTTTGTTATGATAAATCATGTTCATTTTGTTTGAGGGGGACTTATTTTTAACTTTGGGAGGCTAAGCCCACCTAGCTCTAAACGAACCTTATTCTTATTTTTTCTTTGCTGAGAGTTATTTTCTTGTTTCGAAATGGTAAATAAATGAATAAATAACTTCAGATCTCTGGAGAATGCAAAAAAGGAAGAGAATGATAAAGTTGATTTATTCAGAAAAGGAAGTGCTTTATTCCAGAGGCTGTTTGCGTTATGAGAAGGTGGATTAAACAGAAGGTAAAATAACATTAGCAATAATAATATACATTGAAGAATCAGAAAAGGCATTGCAATTTCCTTTTCTGATTACAATCTAATAAATCAGTGCACTGAATGGATCTAATTTTTATCTAAAGTCTGGTTTGCAGTGAATCATAAAGAACATAATGTAGGTAATATGCATCGGAAATTAAAATAATTTTTCATCTCTAACTTTGTATAAAAATATATTTATATTAAGCTAGTTTAATAAATCAATTATTTAAGTAGTTATTCATAATACATCTAGCCATATTGTATTTCAGAAAAGAGGAAAATTTCAATTGGCATCTTATAAAGAGCAATCGATTTTTATCATAATGCTTTTTATTTTATTGAAATCGGCTCAGTAATAATGAATTTTTGACTAAATGAATGCAGGCAGATTGGCAAGCCCATCGTACTTGTACAATATTTTAAACAGTTGAAACAACAATTAAAATTTTGGGAACAACTGAACCGATTTTAATGGCTAAAAGCTTGTTGTCCAAAACTTTTTCGAAATATAACACTAAACGAGCCTCTTTTAAGGATCAATTTTAATTTTGTCCGCCTTCTTTAAATTCAAGATGTCTACAAGTTTTGATAATCTTGTTTTTACTTCACTCGAATCGGTTCAGCAAAATGAATGCCGATAGAGTTGAGAAGGCAATCGTATAATCGGTAAAACAATGGTTAAAACAGTATATAGAAAAAAGTTTCGGGGTGGGCCCGAGACAGTTTTGGGGGGGGGGGGGGGGGCCGAGACCTCATGAGGCTGTATTTTATGCTATTTTATGTTTGTATTCATGAAATATGTGAAAAATATCCAAAAAAATCTTAGCTTCGGGGGGGGGGCCCGGCCCCCCCCCCCCCTGTATATACGCCACTGGGTTAAAACAAGAATTTTTTCATGTTCTAAGTATTGAAATTTTTTTTTAAAAATCCTTTTTTTTTAACAATGTTGTACGGCGAAAGGAAGTAATATAAATTATCTCAATTTCAGGCGATTTTATTGAAATTCCTTTGATTACCCATTGCAAATGTCCTATAATTTGCTGTAGTTACTTTGTAGTCCTCCCTGCTTTCACCCATCTCCCCTCCTGTCATTCCCCCCTCCCTATTCAAAAACCATATTCGCATAATTTTATCAAATATAGAGCGATTTAAAAAATTCTTTCTGCACACGCTTTCACATTTTTTTCCAACCACCCCCCCCCCCCCCCCGCCTTTTCCTCGATCCTCCCCGCCATCCTTATAAATTATAGCTATAACTTTCACAAATATAAAGTGATTTCAAAAGTTCTTTCTGCACACGCTTCAAGACTTTTTTCCAATATCATTTTACTAGTTTCCCCCTCCCTCTCTTCTCCCCTCCCTCCTTATAAGTAATAGTTGTAGCTATACCTTTCACATATTTAGAGCGATTTCAAAAATTCTTTCGGCACACGCTTTAAGATTTTTGTCGACACCATTTTGCTAGTTCCCTCCTTCCTCGCTCCTCCCCCACCATCACTCAAAGGAAGGTAACACTGCTCGCGTCTGTAGAAAATTTACACGTACTTTTTGGGTAAAGCTAAATTAATTTTAAATGCATAGTGATTTTTTTATAAGGCTGAATATTATGAACACTGTTTGCGTCCGTAGAAAATCTACACGTACTTTTTGGGTAAAGCTAAATGAATTTTAAATGCATAGTGCTTTTTATAAGGCTGAATAAAAATTAAACCTAAAAGTTGGAAATAATTTTTTTTTAACTACTAGTCGCAGTTGGGTACAAAATTACCCAATAAACTAATTCATTAAAATACAAAACTGTATAATTTCGTAAGTGCGCTTTGGGCATCGAAACTAAAAGTTGAAGCATGTCGTACATTATAGGTATACCTATCAATTTTGTACTCAACTGCGACTAGTAGTTACAAGTAAATTTAGCAGTTGGGTGTTTTTTAATTAATTTTTTTTAAAATTAGTTTTATGTGTTCGTCGGTGTGACAACCAACCTATGAGACAAGCAGCCCCGGTCTCCCCTACCAAGCTTTTAATAAAATTAGCGGTTCTTGAGCTACTTACTTCGAACTTTGAGCGTGACATGGGTGTGGTTCGATATAAGCTGCAGGACCTCCTTGTGGACGGCGTCCTCTAGCGTGAACCCGTTGATGCGGATTATCTGGTCGCCCACCTGGAACCAAAAACCGTTTTAATTTGGGCGGCCGTCCGTAAGTCGGGAATTGTTTGGGCACCCAAAACAATTTTTGGTATGAACAGTAATTTTTCGTTATTTTAGGAATTTCAAAAAGGGGCGTAAAATAGCACTTAAGACTTAAAGACGGGTAGCAGTTTTTGCGTTACGTAATTTAAGAATAGGCCTAACACTTTATATAGTTTCAGACGTTTCTATTCTAAAGCTATTAAATTTTACAGGGATATCATTTTAAATATTTTTCAGTTTTCAATATAATAAAATACATTTGTTTCATTCCAAGAAAATCATATTTCTAGAAACATTACGTTAATTTAGCGTTCAGGGAAAAATACAGATGGTATTTCGGGGGAAATAGCTGTCAAGATGTGGCTAATCTATTTGTTGTCGTGTTTGAGAGAAGGGATATTCCAAGCGGTAGCACGGTCCAAAAAATAGTGCCCCATTTGCAACGAACAGGATGTGTTAATTTTTGGCACAAATGCAGTTGGTGGGGAGGCACCTCCTATTCGTGAAATGGGAGAGGAAAAGGAACGGCGCGAAACTATGATTTGTACCGCAGCAGAAGCTTTGCCTCCCTGTTCCAGTAAGGCAATTGTCACACTTAACAGTCCGAAACATTTTGAAACGAGTTTTAAAGTAAAGAAAACGCAAGAATGGAGTTTTGTTAAACCATGAATGAAAAAACGAAGCAGGATAAATATTTTATTAAAAATATTTGTTTTACTGACGAAAGTTCGTTTTCAATTCATTGCCGTCACAATCCTTCCATTGTTTGTTACTGGTCACGGAAAAATAAACATTTGCATACTGCAGAACGGACCCAGTATCCTCAAAAATGTCTGGACTGGGATTTTGGGAGACAATATCATTGGTCCTTTTCTCATCAATGGTAATTTATGAGGGAAAATTATGTAGCTCTGTTGCAGGACCATATCATTCCTGCGATTCGACAGGTGCCAAATGTTAATTGTAACCAAATTTGGTATATGCAAGATGGTGGCCCAGCTGATGATATTTTGCCTGTGAGAGTGTTTTTTAATTAAACGTTTCCAAGGCGGCTTATTACAAGCAGGCAAGGTGTTCGGTTTCCATAAAAAACCTCTTTATTTTTCTTTTATTTTTGAATTTTACTTTTAATTTTCCTATTTTTTCATGGACTAAAATTTTGTCTTGAACATAAAATTATTAGTCTTAAATTTATATTAATGCTAAGTAAATGGGTCAACTATTAGTTATTATAAAATTTACCTAAAGCAAAATTGCATTAAAATGCGAGAATTAAACGCAAAAAATGTAATTTCTATTCTAAATTTAAGAATTATCATTTTATTTCTTATTTCTTTATTTTTATATACTTTGGCACTACAAGCGTCCTCTATCGTGTTTTTCACATATCCATAAAATTTTAAATATAGTGATATCGTTTCCTATAGAGGGTGAAGTGCTGTGCGCATGTGCGAAAAAACTGCAAGCGCAGGATATAGTGACAGACAAAGTGTGCTGCGCGTCGCCATGTCTAGAAAACGACAACCTTAAAATTTAAATTTAAAAAATAGTGAAAATTCACTTTAAAATACCGCAAATAATTAAAATTATCGTGCCATCATCCTGTTGGAACTTCAAGTCACATAGCTCTTATGGAAAGGTGTACACCTTACACTTTGGAACTTCAAAACAGCGGTAAGTCCCTCTCCATGAGGCTATATCACAATTTTATTTCTCTTTCAAATTTAACCTACAATTTTTAAATTAGTTACTTTCTCTAGTTAAATGAATTTTTTGCGCCAATGTTAATTATAGTCCACTGTATCTACCAAAACCCAATCTGAGCCATCGGAGTGCTACATATTTTGATCACTTCGATTGCCGGATTTTGATTTCCATTTTGATTTTCTTTTTGAAATTTCAAAAAATTCATTTTCGCTAGAGTGAGAGCAAACGCTAGTAGTGTGAAAGTAAGAAAGAGACGCCATTAAGGGGGCAAACTTCGTCCGAAGACTTACAATTTGACAACACTGATATCGAGTTTTTTGGCCAAATCTTTGTTCTAATAGAAATAGAAAACGAAAAAGCGGAACGCGTCGAAATTTTGAGGGGTAGTTTTTTAAGGCATTTTTAATAACCATATCTTAGCAGTTTTTCGCGAAATGATTTTATTCAAAAAATATAAAAAAAGTTATGGCTAAAACACAACAAATATTTCAAAACAATGTTTGGCATTTCAGTAGCCTAGTTGTGTTATAGAAAACTGTAGCGAAATTGTTTCGATTTTTGTATTTTTTGGAAATGTACAAAAGAAAATCAAAAATCTAACAAGATACGGTTGAAGATTTTAAAAAAATCTTGCATATGAACAGAAATAATGTTTCAACTAGTTTTTTATAGAAGAGATCTATTAGGATTTACAAAAGCGTGCACAATTTTATATTTGCTGCAGGACACCAAATCAGACAAGAGCCATCAACTTCCTGACTGAAGCGCCACCCCCATATACCGGGTGCAAGTCAATTCATTTGAGAAAATTGATCACGTGACCCGGATTTTCACATTATTTTCAGATATTTTGAAATAATAAAATGTTGTTTAATATAAGTTAAATGATTATAAGTAGGTATTTAAAGACATACAATTTTTTCTATTTACAAAACGTTTTTTTAAGGACTGGCCATAGCGTAACAAACAAAATCACGGGATTACGAACCAATTTATAAGATAGTTTTTGATAATTAGTATATTGCTCAGTTAACAGAAGCTTGTGCTTAACTTCGCTGAGTTAAAAATAAAGCCCTTTTCATTTATTTATTTATTTATTACATAACAAGAGAAGAAAGTGACACATTTCACACGAGCGTGAGAAAGTTACTTTCTGTCGAGTTATGGTCGCTATTTTTCCTACGAATACTCTTAAACTATACTAATTTTTGTAAAAATTGGTGTTTAATTTTGCGCAAATCAAATAAAACTGCTTTTCCGCACGTGTGGGAAAGTAGTTTGCAACACGTGCGAAAAAGTATTGTGACAGTTAAACACTTTCCATACTTTCAGTACTTGTCACACATGTGCGAAAAATTTGTGCACACGGATGAAATTTAATGTTTTCTGAGGATGCAAATCGTGTAAAATCCAACATTTTCATATGTGGTCGCAGGAAATAGTAATTTACCTAACCAGTGCGGAAAACGCACACACATTCGTTAAGTATGTAGGTAAAATATTTTTTCTACGAGGTTGTGGAAACAAAAATAAAGTACTATAATAAAAACAACTCATTTATTATATTTAATTTACAATAATTGCCGAAAACTTTACTTCTTATCCTGTGCAGCATCTGTGGATCAGGAGATTTTCGTTTTCATATTCTGGATCAATGATATCGGAAGGTCTTTAAATATATTTTGCTCTGGATGTATTTGGAGGCAGGCTCATAGTAACATTATGTGTTCAATCCTATTGTGCCCCCCCCCCCTATTGTCTTTTTCGCGATTATCGGTATTTTCCATCACAGTAAATAAACACTTTTTTTCTATTTTTATTTATAAGATGAAATGTCATCCCCTTGTTTTTGACAAGAAAATAGGGTTTGTTATTTACTCTATTCTTTTATTTTTTCTGTTGCTATTGGAAAACTAGCCGCCCACTTGTGTTTTTAGGCAAAAATTAACGTCACTGTCAAACTCAAAATGTGTTGTTTTTTGTCATCCCTAAAATTTTAGTAAGGCCCACAATTTAGAAACCGAATAGGTGTCCCTAGGACTCAAATATGTAGTGCCACCTATTGACTAATATATAAATATTTTGCCTTGTTGTCTTTTACTTCAACAATTGGCTGAATCGAATTTGTCGCCTTAATAAATTAAAATTATAATATAGGTAAATAAAATAGGTACCTATGAATTTGTATTAGGAGACGTATACCTACATCTCGCAAATTTTATAAAAAACGCAAGGACATATATTCGAGATTGGAGTCTTGGGTCGCTATGTGTATTTAAATGCAAAAAGTTTATCTTTGTATTTTTGAAAGATATATCTGTGTGTAGGTAATTTCGGAATATAAGTTTTTTATTTCCTAATTTATAACGCGCAAATAAATACCTACATGTTTATTTGTTTTTTCTTTTCGCTGTAGTTTGCATGCCTATATGTAAGAGGCTACGGTTACATACGGTTATTTTAAATCGAATTAAATTTTTTAAATATTTAATCTACAAATTTTGATTTTGTTTACTTTGCCTAATTTATTACAAAATAATGTCTGAAAAGGTAAAGAAAATTAAAGTCTTTCGTGACATCGAAGATTCAAATTTAAATGAAATTTTAACGGTAGCTAAATTGGCTAAAACTGATGCAACGAAACATCTTAACTTTAAGATTCGTTACGAAGAGCTTGACAACGTCCAAGAGGAATACCTTAAAAAGCACATCACTTTATTAAATGAAATTTACCAGGATCAGGATCAAGTTAAGACTTGTATCGAGCATCTTCATTCATTTCAAACAAATGTTGCTCAAGTCAAAGAAATCTATGATAAGTTGTTTCAAGCAGAAAATACTGCGCCGCCTTCGCAAGGTGGAAGTCGCCGACTTACTATTAACCCCTACTCTCACAAACCCCTGATTATTTTCCAAGTTTACCGAAAATTGACATTGAAAAATTCACTAGCAATGTCAATGATTTCCCTACCTTTTATGATCTTTTTAAAACAATGATTCATGATAATCCGCATATTCCAAATATACAAAAATACTCGCTTTTAGTTACTTATTTAGATGGTCCTCCAAAGGAATTAGTTACGCAATTACCAGTTTCGGATGCAAACTATCCTATTGTTTTCAATAATCTTGTAAATAGGTATAAAAATAATCGCATTTTAGCCCAAAATTATTGGAATGCTATCGAAAATTGCCCTAAAGTAAACTCTGATGACTCCGTAGCTCTAAGAAACTTGCTTGATATATTCACAAAAAATATTGAAGCTTTAAAAACTGTTGGTTTGCAACCAGATTTTTGGGACTTTGTCTTAGCCCAAAAGTTGTTGAAATCTATTGTTCTCTATCTATAGTTCGATTCAAACGCGATTTGAAGTTTTTCCTGGTAAGCCTACCGAAATACCTTCATATAAATCAATCTATAATTTTTTGGATCAACATTGTAGCTCGCTTTTTGTAGTTAACGCCGCCAGTACATCCAGTACGCAATTTTCTATGAAGCCCAAATTTACAAAACCGCCCCATATAACTCAAAAACCGCAAAATAACTATAATACCCGCCAAACGCCTCGTGCATTTTTTACCGCGCAGCAGAATTCTCAAAATAAATGTTTCTTATGCAATTCGAATACTCATAATTTGACTTTTTGCCCTGATTATTTAAATAAAACGCCTCAACAAAGATTTAATTTATTCAAAGCAAAACGATGGTGCGTAAACTGTACCTCTAATTGTCATAAAACCTACCAATGCAAAAGCACTTTTAATTGTCGATTTTGCCTAAAAAGGCATCATAGTTCAGTTCATTTTGACTTACGCCATGTAAACGAATCCTCGTCTCAACGGCAAGAAAATAATAATGCAGATTTGCCGGTAAATAGCCAACAAATTAACGCGTTTCGGCAGGAAAGAAATGAAATTAGTAACTCATCCTCTTCGCAAACTCAAAATCAAGGTGCTTGCTACTCTACTCAAAGTTACAGTAACTCTAGTACTTTGCTTTCTACCGCTCTTTTTCAAATAAAAGATATAAGAGGTAATTATCAAACTTTTCGTGGAGTTTTAGATTCCGCATCGCATCTGTCTTTTGTATCTATAAAATGTGCCAACAAACTAGGCCTAACCCGCTTTAATATTGAAACTGAAGTCTTTGGAATTGGTGAGACCAGTATGCAATCAAAATTAGGATCTATTGATATGATCATTCGCCCTTGCAATCAATCTGAACTGACCTTATCAGTACAGAGTGCAGTTATTTTACCTCAAATTTGTTCTTCGCTTCCCTTAAATGACATAAATATTAGTCAAATGGGAATTATAAAAAATATAAATCTCGCGGACCCTTATTTCTATAGACCGGGAGCAATCGACGTTTTACTTGGAGCCGATATTTTCCCTTATATTCTTAGAGATGGTCGTATTGTAGGTAATATAAATGAGCCTATCGCATTAAACTCAATTTTTGGGTACATTTTAATGGGACAAATTGGTAACACAAACTCGCCCCTCGCTTCGGTATCCCTTTTATGCCAAATTTCAAATAATCAACTTAATGATTCACTATCGAAATTTTGGGAAACTGAAAATATACCGGAAATTAAACCTATTCTTTCCTCGGCTGACGAAGCATGTGAAAAAATATTTAAAAATACTACTTTTCGTGAGAATACAGGGCGTTACGTCGTGACTTTACCCTTTTGCGAAAATAGTGAACCAAGTTTTCCAAATAGTCGCCAACTTGCTTTAAAAAGATTTTTATCTCTCGAAAACCGCTTAATTAAAACACCGGAAACCTATCAAAAATATTCGGACTTTACGCATAACGCAAGCGCAGTATCGCAAACAAATACTGGAAGAATTTCCTTAAATGACACGCTTTACGCCGGTCCCAAATTACAAAAGGACATTTGTTCTATTTTATTAAATTTTAGATTAAATGAAGTCGCTCTTTGTTGCGATATTTCTAAAATGTTTCGCGACATTTTAATAGCCCCGCATCATCAAAATTATCAAAAAATCTTATGGAGGTTTAGTCCTACCGAACCTATAAAAGAATATAATTTAAAAACCGTTACATATGGTACTACCCCCGCTCCTTTTTTAGCTTTAAGAGTCTTACAGCAGCTAGCTGAGGACGAAAAGCATAATTTTCCCCGCGCCGCTAAAGTTCTTATGACAGATAATTTTGTTGACGATTTTGTCACAGGTTGTAGCTCCGTTGAAGAAGCTATATCCCTCCAAAAGGAGTTATCACTTTTATTAAAATCCGCAGGATTTAAATTACATAAATGGGCTAGCAACAATAAAACTGTTTTAGAGCACTTGCCAGAATCCGAGATTAACCCTAAACTTCTTTCTCTTGATATAGAAGAAACTACAAACATTTTAGAACTTAGATGGCAACCCTGTTCAGACTATTTTTCATACTCAGTAGAGCCTCTAAATCGTAGTTGCACGAAACGCAAATCCTTTCAGAAATTTTTAAAATTTATGATCCCCTTGGTTGGTTGTCGCCAGTTACTATTTTAATTAAATGCCTAATTTAGGAATTTTGGAAATCTGGATTGGACTGGGACGAAGATGGTCCCATAGCGATAAGTAGCCTCTGGGAACACTATAGGTTAAAATTACCACTTTTAAAAGAATTTCGCTTATCCCGCTTTATCAATATTTTTTCTGGAAACGCTCAATACGAATTAATCGGTTTTTCAGACGCTTCAAATAAAGCGTACGCAGCTATTGTTTATTTACGCGTAATTTATAAAAATAAAATTTTTAATTATTTTTTATGCTCAAAAACTAAAGTCGCCCCTATAAAATTTACAAGTATCGCACGACTCGAGTTAGCCGCTTGTAATATATTAGCTGATTTAATTCAATTTTTTCTTCATAGTTTTGAAAACAGACTTAAAATTCACCAAATATTCGCATGGAGTGATACTCAAGTAGCTTTATCGTGGATTAAAAATGGACATCCGTCTAGGTGGAAAACCTATGTACAAAATAGAGTCACGCAAATTCATGAAAGGGTATCTCCTAAAAATTGGCATTATATTTCCACTTCTCAGAATCCCGCTGATGTAGCTTCAAGAGGTCTCTATCCTAGTGAACTTATAAATCATAGTTTATTTTTTCAAGGTCCCCAATTTTTAAAATTACATTATGACTACTGGCCTATAACCTTGGAAATAAAAGACACTTCTGAAACTTTAAATGAAGAAAAAGCTAATAAAAACTTAACTTTAATTACTACGCAAACCCCAAACTTAAATTTTTTAACTTCGCTTATTAATAAAAACTCATCTTTTACTAAACTTTGTAGAATTTTAGCGTATATTATACGTTTTATAAATAAAAAATTTCTAAATAAAAGTATAATTTTTGAAACTTTTTTAACGTTTCAAGAAATTCAAACCGCACTTTATTTATTAATAAAAAACGAACAATCGATCTATTTTTCGGAAGAAATAAATTCTCTTAAAAATAATATAAAATTATCTAAACCGATGCAAAAATTAAATCTATTTTTAGACGACCAAAATTTATTACGCGTCGGTGGAAGATTGCACAATTCTTCTCTCTCTTATGACAAAAAATTTCCGCGAAAGTAGAATTACTTATTTAATTATCGAACATTTTCATTTAAAATTTTTACATGCTGGATTAAGAACAGTACATTTCTAACTAAGCCAAAATTATTGGATAATTGCGGCAAAACGCAAAATTCGTCAAGTTTTAGCAAAATGCATCCCCTGTTTTAAGTTATCCCCTAAATCGGTACAACCCCCAATGGGTTCACTTCCGTTTCCACGAGTTTCTCAACTCAGAGCATTTTTGCATACGGGAGTAGATTTAGGTGGCCCCATTCCTATTTTAATGAACCGAACCCGCGGTGCCCCACGTACTTTAAAATCATATATTTGCTTATTCGTTTGTATGAGTACGAAAGCGGTACATATCGAAATAGTCAGTGATTTGACAGCCGATGCTTTTATCGCAGCAATGCATAGGTTTGTGGCTCGTAGAAATTACGTAACTGATATGTATTCTGATAATGGAACTAACCTAGTTTCGGCAAATAGACAGTTGTTACAGATTGATTCTTCTCGTCCAATTAAATGGCATTTTATTCCAAGTCACAGTCCCAATTTCGGAGGTCTTTGGGAGTCTGGGATTAAAACTGTCAAAAAACATTTATTTCGAACCATTGGTTCACAAATTTTAACATATGAAGAGTTATATACAGTCACCTGTCAGATTGAAGCTATTATGAACTCTCGACCGCTAACTGAAATTTCCTCGGATCCAAATGACATTTCTGTTTTGACACCAGGTCATTTTTTATCATTGGAACCGTTGACAGCTCTTCCTGACGTTGACTTAACAGATGTCAAAATTAATAGATTAACTCGTTGGCAGCTACTTCAAAGAATCCATCAGGATTTCTGGAGACGCTGGCAGCAAGAATATTTGCATACACTTCAACAAAGGAGCAAGTGGCTGGACCCCACTTGTACTCCAGAAGTTGGTCGTTTGGTAATAATCAAGAATGATTTTATACCCCCGCTACAATGGCAGCTCGGTAGAATAATTGAAATTTTTCCGGGTAAAGACGGTGTAAATCGAGTTGCTAATGTCAAGACAAGGGACTCGGTGTTAAAGAGACCAATCTCAAAGCTAGGTCCTTTGCCACTTGATACTTTAGAAAATGCATAGCATTTTCGGCCGGCAATATGTTCGGTTTCCATAAAGAACCTCTTTATTTTTCTTTTATTTTTGAATTTTACTTTTAATTTTCCTATTTTTCATGGACTAAAATTTTGTCTTGAACATAAAATTATTAGTCTTAAATTTATATTAATGCTAAGTAAATGGGTCAACTATTAGTTATTATAAAATTTACCTAAAGCAAAATTGCATTAAAATGCGAGAATTAAACGCAAAAAATGTAATTTCTATTCTAAATTTAAGAATTATCATTTTATTTCTTATTTCTTTATTTTTATATACTTTGGCACTACAAGCGTCCTCTATCGTGTTTTTCACATATCCATAAAATTTAAAATAGAGTGATATTGTTTCCTATGAAGTGCTGTGCGCATGTGCGAAAAAGCTGTAAGCGCAGGATAGAGTGACAGACAAAGTGTGCTGCGTGTCGCCATGTCTAGAAAACGACAACCTTAAAATATAAATTTAAAAAATAGTGAAAATTCACTTTAAAATACCGCAAATAATTAAAATTATCGTGCCATCATCCTGTTGGAACTTCAAGTCACATAGCTCTTATGGAAAGGTGTACATCTTGCACTTTGGAACTTCAAAACAGCGGTAAGTCCCTCTCCATGAGGCTATATCACAATTTTATTTCTCTTTCAAATTTAACCTACAATTTTTAAATTAGTTACTTTCTCTAGTTAAATGAATTTTTTGCGCCAATGTTAATTATAGTCCACTGTATCTACCAAAACCTAATCTGAGCCATCGGAGTGCTACACAAGGTACTATCAGCTGGCCTCCAAGATCACCAGATTTGACACCCAATTATTTTTTTCAGTATTCGTTCGATCGCAGTTCGGTATGGTTTTATTGCATCGTACCTGCGTAATAGTGCTAACGAGGTCAAGTCGAGGTTTGTTTTGTTTATAATAAACCGCGCGCGCAAATCTGTGTTAAATATCTATAAACAATGTTTATTATAAATAATATATCATGTTTAAAAGCAAAAAAAGTGTACCATCACCTGTGAAGCTTGTTTTAAAAATAAGCGAAAAGCCCAAACAAAATCAAGAAAAAATGGATAATGCCGAATTATTTCAGGATAGCCATGCTAGAACACAAAATGAAGAAGTTTTATATAGCGAATGGAAAAAATCCCAAAACGAAAAAAAATCACTTAGTGTACAAGTGGATTATCTCCGAAGTCAACTGGAAAGTATGCAAAAAAAATTTGCAGATTTAGAGACAAAAGTAACTAAAAAAGAAGAGTCTGACATGGACTACATTACTGATGAGGACGATCTAGCAAGAGAAACTGAGTGGATCAGACAAAAAGGAAAAGGTTGGGAAAAACGTCGAATGGATACTTCACACTCACCACCACAAAAAAGCTCGGGCACTGGAGAGTTCTCCAATAAAACACAAAATGAAGAACCCCCTACTAAGGTTAAAAAAGCTCCATTACCTCCACCGATTATGGTAAATGGCGTAAACAATTTTAATGATATTTATGAAAAGTTAAATATCATACAAGGAGTTAAAATAAAAGTTTTAAATAACGAAAATATTAAAATAAATGTACAAGACGCAGACAGCTATCGGCTGGTTACTAAAATACTTAATGAAATAAATTATCAATGGCACTCATACGGTTCGGTTCGGTTCGGTTCGGTTCGGTTCGGTTCGGTTCGGTTCGGTTCGGTTCGGTTCGATTCGGTTCGGTTTTGGTAACAAACAAATAAGGCCAATTAGAGTAATAGCGAATAGGCTACACTTCGCATGTGACCCACAAAAAATTGTAGCTGATCTACAAAAAAAAGGTTTTAAGGCACTGGAAGCCAGCAACAAACTGAAATGGAGAACAAGACAACCTCTTAACATGTTTATGCTCACATTTAGCTACGATGAAGATATCAACAAAATTTTTGAAATTTCCAGTATCCTTGGGATTGAAGTGGAAATAAAAGCACTAAAAACCTCAAAATTAGTCCCTCAATGCAAAAGGTGTCAATCTTATGGACACACGCAAAAATATTGCGCTAAAGAATCACGTTGCGTAAAATGCACGGGGAAACATCTTACTGTAGAATGCCCCAAACCAAAAGAATCTGAGCCAAAATGCATCCACTGTGGAGGCAAGCATCCTGCTAACTACAGAGGATGCCTTGTTGCTAAAGAAATACAAAAATTGAAAGATAAACCTAAGAAACCAAATCTCACACCAAACGGGATGACAAATAGACAAACCCAACAGACAAGCAACACAGTCACACAAAACTCTGTGACAAGGACATACAGCCAAGTAGCAGCAACAGCTACTATACCTGATATTAATATCAGTAGTCAAAATACTATGGAACAAACACTTCAATTAATTTTGGAGAAATTGAACAAACTTGATGAGCGATTAACTAAACTAGAAAGTAGCAATAACGGAGCTACCAATATGCCTCAAAATGGTCAGTAATCTTAGAATTCTAGCTTGGAATGCCAATGGTCTCTTGCAACATCAGCAAGACTTGCAAGTTATTCTAGACATAGAAAAAATTGACGTTTGTCTTGTGTCAGAAACGCATTTCACTAACCAGTCTCACATTAAATTTAAGGGTTATAAAGTGTATCATACACATCACCCTAGCAATACTGCACATGGGGGAAGTGCTATAATTATTAAAGAAAATATATCACACTATGAGGAGATGGGATATAAAACCATAGAGATTCAAGCTACATTAGTAAGTGTAAAAACCAAAACATATAGACTAGTCATAAGTGCTGTCTATATACCACCAAGTCACTTACAAAAGAAAAATCAATATCTTAATTTTCTTAGAAAATCAGGAAACCGTTTTATAATTGGAGGTGACTTTAATGCAAAAAATACCTACTGGGGATCTAGACTGACGAATTCTAAAGGAAAAGAACTTTTGCAAGCTATTAGTGAATATCAATGTGAGCCAATATCAACTGGTAAGCCCACATACTATCCAACAGATCCAGGAAAAATTCCAGATCTAATTGATTTTTTTATAGTAAAAAATATATCTTTAAGTTTTGTAGATATAGAAGAAAGTTTTGATTTACACTCAGATCATTCACCTATTATTCGAACTCTTAGTAAAAACATAATAAAGAAAGAAGCAAATATCTCACTAGTTAATAAACTGACTGACTGGATTAGTTTTAAACAAAGTCTGTCAGAAAAAATAAACCTATCAGTACCATTGCAAACGCCAGAACAAATCGATAAAGAAGTTGAATATTTTGTTACAAATATTCAACAAGCAGCTTGGGAAAACAGTCCAAAACCAAAGAGAATTTTTAAGGGAAAAAACTATCCAAAGGAATTTAGAGACCTTATATTGGAAAAAAGGAAACTAAGAAGAAAGTGGCAGCAAAGCCGTGATCCTCGGGACAAAACAAATCTCAACAACATGACGCAGCGCATTAGGCGAGAAATTCTAATAATAAAAAATTAAAATGAATCTACTAACCATTTTCTTAATGAACTTACAGATGATAAAAATACCGACTATTCCCTTTGGAAAGCAACCAAAGATTTTAAAAGACCAATTATCCAAATTCCACCCATACGAAAATCTAACAACCAGTGGGCAAGGAGTAACAAAGAAAAAGCAGATATTTTTGCAAGTCATTTAGAAAAAACATTTCAGCCCCACGAAACACCGGATGAAAACTTTCAATTAAATGAACCCCATCAAATCGAAGACCATATTAAGCTTACATCACCAAAAGAAATATTAACAGAAATCAAAAATATTAATTCGAAAAAACCCCATGGTATGATCTTATTAACGGGGTAGTCATAAAACAACTCCCCAGAAAAGCTATCGTAAAACTATGCAACCTAATTGATGCGTCCTTTAGGCTTAGGTATGTACCTAAACTGTGGAAAGTTGCAGAAGTTATCATGATCCCAAAATCGGGAAAACCACTCCATGACGTGTCATCTTACATTACTTATATTTGCTGCCAATCATATCCAAGCTCTATGAGAAATTATTGCTTAAAAGAATAAAACCCATCATAGAAAGACAAGAAATTATTCCATCAATTTGGTTTTCGAGACAAGCATTCCACGATAGATCAAGTACATAGAATTACTAATATAATAGAAAAAGCACTTGAAGAGGGAAAAGTTTGTTCTGCAGTTTTTCTAGATGTAGCACAAGCATTTGACAAAGTGTGGCATGAAGGCCTTACTTTTAAACTAAAACGGTTTCTGCCAAAACAATATTCGGATATTTTGGAATCATACATATCTGATAGACATTTTAGAGTAAAACAGGAAGACTCATACTCAAATTTAAGAGAAATTCAAGCAGGCGTGCCCCAGGGTAGCGTACTGGGCCCTTATCTATACTTGTTATTTACTTGCGATATCCCCAAGCCAGAAAATTGTAACTTAGCAACATTTGCAGATGATACTGGTTTATTGACGGTAAAAAAATCTATTGAAAAATGCATAGAAAAACTTCAGGATGCAGTCACCGAAGTTCACAGTTGGACCACAAAGTGGCGAATAAAATTAAATGAAACCAAATCAATTCATGTTGATTTTACAAAAAACTTATATAAATCACATACAAGTAACAATTAACAACATTCCCGTACCATATTCAAATCAGGCAAAATATCTCGGTATAACACTTGATGCCAAATTGCGCTGGAAAGCACATGTTAAGAAAAAAAAGAAGAACTTGAGATAAGGTATAGAAAAATGAACTGGCTGATTGGAAGGAATTCCAATTTAACAATTCATAATAAGTTACTGCTTTATAGACAAATACTGAAACCAGTATGGACATATGGTATTCAACTATGGGGTTGTGCTAAAGAGAGTAACATTCTAGTTTTACAGAGATTTCAAATTAAAGTATTAAGAAACATTGTGAATGCACCTTGGTACGTTCGAAATAGTGACCTTCATCGATATCTAAAAATCGAAACTGTAGCAGAGACTATAAAAAAGTACGCAAAAAGCCATGAAGATAGACTCCATCGGCATGTGAATGTGGAAGCAATTCAGCTTCTAGACAATACTATGCTAGTTCGAAGACTAAAAAGAGTGAAGCCGTTTGAGCTAGTAAACTAAGTGAATTATATAAAACAAAATAATGCTATAAACACAACACAATTGTGAGGTACAGACTAAACAAAGTGGGGAGATCTGTTGAGTGAACCCTAAGTTTAAATCTGACTTTTCTAGTAAATTAAGTTAAAACAAAATTGCTAATTAGTCTTACTGACTAGATTGTAATACAATAAACACAGTGTGTTTGACAAATATAAATAAAAATAAAATATTTCTTTTTGGGGCTATACAAAAAACCAAATTTATTCGCATAGCCATTTAAGCGCTACCACTTGGATGAACTTCGGGCAAAAATAATCACCACCCTACAATCAGTAACACCTGAAATGCTAAGTAATATCCAAATTTGCTTTTAAAACAGACCCCTAGTTGGTGGTAGACACGGAATTAAATATTATAAAAAAGAACAAGCTTAAAAAAAGGATTATACCTACGTTACGTAGTTATCGCCTAAATTTCCGATATATGTAAATGTTAATTTAAAAATAAAATCGCATAAACTTCGGCATCATGGGACCTCGGCCCCCCAAGACATATTCCTGGGTGCGCCACTGAGAAATACAGTTGCAGGAAAATAGTCAATACTCCTTTGCAAGCGGTGGACTGTTCGGAATTATCTTCGTTTAAATGCCAGAATAAAATCGTTTAACCAAGAAACGTCAAAAATCATGCAATTTTGTTGTTCCTTTTTGTACCTACGGAGTAGCGTTATAACCGGTTAATAGAACAATGGAAACAGTGGCGGTTCCTCCATAAGTGCACATGTACACGTGCACTCCCAAATTTTACTTAAAAAAATATTAAAATCATTCTTTAATTAATAATTTCATCAGAAAGTATGAATAAACCCCAAAATTAATTCACCAAAGACTTAAATACTAACTAGAAATTAATACCCGGTATGTATGTGTTTGTACTCGTGTTCAAATCAGGATGCGGTGGATGGTGGATGCGTAGGCCGGCTCGCGCCATGCTTTACTTGACCCAAATTCTGTGCACTGTAGAGGAAAGAGAGGACGACATATTCCTATAGAATTTTACGGTACATAAAATCTGTTGTGATCTTGTGCAGAAATTGCGAGGATCGATGCCGCCTGCACCCCCGTGATGCCACCCGCGTCAACGGTTACCGTTGGCTGTTAAAGCACCTCATAAGCGCTTTAAATTAGTGCACTGAGACAACTTGGCGTTATCGGTCAGGCTACATTGTTTTGATTTCGATGATTTCGCAGTTTCGAGAATGACGGAAGTTTCTAATAAGCATAAGGGTTCAATATTTATAGCAATGTTTTTTTGGGTGTGCACTCCCAAAGTTTTAAACCACGCGCAGCCACTGAATGAGCATGACTGTATGACGTTTCTTGGTTAAACGCTCTTTGTTTAATTTTCGCATTTAAACGAAGATAACTAATAATAACCGCACGGTCGACCGGTTGAAAAGGTCTAATGTTTATAGTGTTATTAGCTCACACTACTACTATACTATAGTAGTGTGAGCTATGGTGATCCTAATCTTTTGGAGAAAAAAAAAGTTGGTCCGATTTCAAATTTTTTTATATATCTTTGCGTTTTAGATGATTTTGAAACTTTTTTGTCCCGCCGTCTGTCTGTCTGTCTGTCTGTCTGTCTGTCTGTCTGTCTGTATGTCTGTCTGTAACGACCAACGCGCATAACTCAAAAAACACTTGCCCGATTGTAATGAAATTTGGCACCTAGGCTGGGTCTGGGGTCGGGATGGTCCGACTTAAAAATGAACAAAATCCACCGATCACAAGCCAAATAAAAGGGAGGGGGTAGATTTCAAAAATTAGAGTTTAAGTGAAAATATGTCCTGTGTGATATCAAACGAAAGGTAATTGAGTCTAGAGTTCAATAAAATACATTTTAGTTTAAAAAAAAGGGTGGGGGTAAATTTCAAAAATCAGTTTAAGTCAAAACATGGCATGTGTGGTATCAAACGAAAGGTAATTGAGTCTGGAGTTGAATAAAACATATTTTAGTTTTTAGTTATATTAGCTCACACGTACACTATAACTATAGTACCTAGTGTGAGCTTAGGTACCCATATATTGGCAGAGTATTTCAATATGGTGGTCAATCTAATTTCGCCACTAGTCTCATATTGTTTGTGCTGAACTTATTAGATGCTATTATAACATCGATATTGTTTTGAGTTCTGATTTATGTTTGATCTACTTTTCATGGTATTTGATTCGGAACTTTAATCTTATGTGCTATAAATCAGTGGTGCATCCAGGATGTCCGAGCGGGAGGGGACAGGAAGGCAGCAAAAAAAATTGTTCAGATTTTTTTATTTTTTTAGTCTGATATTTGAAGTTTGCCACTACATGGAAATAAAATTCTCAAAAAATTTTTGAATATAGGTAAAGTAATTTTTGTGCAAAAAATTTCATTTTTTTTTAAATTATAATTTGAAAAATTACGGTTTATGCATTGGCTACTTTTTTATTGGAACTAGAAATAAGTTTATGTCAAGGGGGGGTGCCGGGAACTTTATGTTGGATGCATCTAAACATAAAACTCGAAAAAAATAGAGAACTATAATTGATCAGGGTAATAGTGGAGAGCCACCATTACCGGATAGAGCTGGGAGGGGGGAAGGGCAATAATAAACTTGCAGAGGTTTGTTTAGAAAAGATACTCTTCTATTTATTTATTCTATTTTAAAGAGATTTATGAAATAAATAGATTTGATTCCTTCGTAGCCTATTAGCACACTTTTTGCTGTATTAGCTTCCGTGCTATTAGCCTTCAAAACAGTTTTTTGCAAATATATTAACGAACGCTCCTACGGAGTTTTTTAGAATTATTAAGAAAGATAAGTTCTAAAATATTCGGAAAACCTTATATTAATGCAATGCTACGTTATAAATTTGGCATTTTAAAAATTGTTTAACTTTCAAAAAACTATTATATTACAGTGACCTGTCGAACACTATTTTTTAATAAAATTTCATGCAAATTGGTCCAGCCGTTCCGGAGCTATCGCGGTTCGGACAGACATACATAGCCACACACACATATATACGGACAGACGTAACGACAAGATTGCACAAATGGATTCAAATACTCCAAAATAACACATTTTCGGCTTTATCTCAAAAATTTTTATATCGAAAATAGTGGCTCCGAAATAAATGAGAGAAAAAGAGCGAAGTATCAAGCGAAGTATCAAAGGAGCAAAGTATCAAAAGACCGAAGTATCAAAAGAACGAAGTATCAAAAGAGTGAAGTAACAAAAGAGCGAAGTATCAAAAGAGCGAAGTAATAAATACGCGAAATAATAAAAGTGCGATGTACCAAAAGTGCGAGGTAACAAATAGTACGAAGTAATAAAAGTGCGAAATATAAAAGATCCAATGTAATAAAAAACCGAATATAACAAATCAGCGTAAGAAAAGAACGATGTAATAAAGGAACGAAGTAATGTAACAAATGTAAGCCAATTTGTTCGAAAACATTTTCTTCGAATAGAATTTTTTAAAAACTAGAAAACATCTCATATAGTTCAACTAAGGGGACTTTTTTCAACATTATTTAAAAAAAAACTTCCCTGGCTTCTTTTCCGGGATCCTAGAGGATGTAAAACCAAACCAAACCGAACCAAACCAAACTGAAACATTTATTCGAAAAATTATTTTCTTAAATTAGCTATCTGGTCCTTATTTTGGAAGGGTGAAATCGGTGTTATTCTAACCTTTGTCAATTGAGGACAAACGTATCCTAAACTGTGACTTCGGGTAACTTTTTTTTGGTGGAAAGAGGTCAGGGGGTTATTTGGGACGGTTAGGGTATAATTGCGATCAAGGTTAGGAAAACACCAATTTCCACCTCCCACAAGGAGGACAAGGACAGGTGAGCTAATTTAAGAAAATATTTTTTTAAATAAATGGATCCATGACGGATCTGATACCTTCCTAGCTAGCTCATTAGCATAAGTGAAGCTATGATAATCAGCCTTGAAAACACATTTTTGTAAATATTTCGGAAATATAATGCCTCTACGAAGTTTTTGGTATAACACAAATTATTGAGCAAAATGTAGTCTACTATATTATTCTAAAAACCTCTCTCAGCTCGTTAGAGTGTCGAACACTATTTTACCTGAAAATTTTATAAAAATCGGTTTAGTGGTTTAGGAGCTATCGTGTTACGGACAGAAAAAAATACACACACAGACAGACGTTACGACGATATTGATAGGATAGGTCAAAATACACCCAAATAACACATTTTCGGCGTTATCTCAGCAAAAAAAAAATCGTCGAAATCAATACCTTCTCTAGCCATTGCGGTGCGGGCTAGGAAGGTAAAAATGTTTGGTTTGGATCGGTTGGGTTTGATTTGGTTTGGTTCGGTTTTGGTTTCACAGTCTCTAGGATCCCGGGACAGAAGTCAGAGAAGTTTTATTTTTGAAAAAATGTGTTAGTTATTACTTCGCCCATTTGTTACTTCGCTTATTTGTTACATTCGCTCTTTTATTACTTCGTTCCTTTATTACATTGCTTTTTTCTTACTCGCTCATTTGTTACATTCGCTCTTTTATTATATACATTGTTACTTACTATGGTTACTTCGTACTTTTATTACATCGCACTTATATTACTTCGCTCATTTATTCCTTCGCTCATATGTAACATTCGCTGTTTTATTAAATTCGCTTATTTATTACATCGCACTTTTATTACTCGCTCATATATTACTCGCTGTTTCATCACTTCGCTCAAATCACATCGCTCTTTTGAGACTCGCTCTTTTGATATTTCGTTCTTTTGTTACTTCGCTCTTTTATTACTTCGCTCTCGAAAATAATACCTTTTCTAACCATTGCTGCGCAGGCTAAGAAGGTAAAAATGTCGTAAAAATAAAACTACTCCTGGTATTACATTACCGACTAACTACTGTAAAATGCCGAAAAAACACACATAACGGTGAAATATTATTATAAGGCCAGTTAGGTACATGAACAAACAAAAAATAATTGCTGTCTAACGTGATACAAGATACGTCTGTGAAATTACATGTTTTTTACGGTCTTGCAAGAGATATAATTTTGGTTAATATAAGTACGGGATATTTTTTTTTAACGTTTATTAACAACTATATATGTACATAATAACAATAAAACATCTTAGCTAAGATGAAAAGTTTAACATTTCAACCTAATTTCTAAAAATGTTCTTTGATACTAGATGTAATTTATTATTTCTTATCAATTGTAATCTTTGAAATCTCATTCCGTCGAAGAAACTATTAATGTCAGAAGACTTTTCTTCTATATTAGAGTAAAACAAAGCACTTGCATAAAACAACCATACATTATTTTCTTTTTTATTTTTGAGCTTCACTTCCAAAATTTCACCGCACTGACTAAAACTATCTAAATTTTGTCCGTACATTTTTATTAGATTTTTTTGTACCCATTCCCAAGTTCTAATCGAATGTCTAAAAAAATTACAAATGCTGCAATTATCATTTTGAGATATCCCATGTCTTTTAGTTTTTTCAGCAACTGGAATAACTTCATTAATTACTTTATACACCGTACTACGCCATTTTGTACGCAAGACAGGGTTTGCAGTAATGGACCAGATATTTTTCCAATTCAATAAGGGATATTTTTCTTCAATTGTCGGCTGTTGGTGAATTTGACGCATTATGTTTTGATATATACTTTTCGTTGATGTTTTACCATTTTTATCGAATATTAGCGAAAACTCATTTATTTTAGATTTAACTTTCCTTATGATAAGGTTCCTTTGTAAATTATTTTCAAAAATATTATTAAGACTAGATTTAAACCAAATTTTCGTTTCTTGGTCTGTCCAAGAGCCAAACTGCATTTTTAAAAAAAGAGCAAGTGCCTTGATTTCCACATTTACTAGATTCAGCCCGCCCACTTTATAATCGGAATAAGCAAGCACGTATGAAAAAACTGAAAAAAATTTATAAAAGTTCACCGGGGTCTCAATAAAAAATACTCTGCCAATATATGGGCCCCTAAGCTCACACTAGGTACTATAGTTATAGTGTACGTGCGAGCTAATAAAACTAAAAACTGAAATATATCTTAATCAACTCCAGACTAAATTACCTTTTGTTTGATACCACACAAGCCATGTATTGACTTAAACTCAAATTTTTGAAATCTACCCCCACTTTTAAAAAAACAAAAACTAAAATATATTTTGTTTAACTCCGGACTCAATTACCTTTCGTTTGATATCACACACGCCATATTTTTACGTAAACTCTAATTTTTTTAATCTACCCCCACCCTTTTTGAAGAAAAAAAAAACTAAAATGTATTTTGTTTAACTCCATAATCAATTACCTTTCGTTTGATATCACACACGCCATATTTTCACACAAACTCTAATTTTTGCAATCTTCCCCCACCCTTTTATTTGGCTTGTGTTCGGTGGATTTTGTTCATTTTTAAATGGGACCATCTCGACCCAAGACCCAGCCTAGGTACCAAATTTCATTAAAATCGGCCAAGCGGTGAGTTATGCGCGTTGGTCGTTACAGACAGACATACAGACAGACAGACAGACAGACAGACATACAGACAGACAGACAGACAGACAGACGGCGCGACAAAAAAGTTTCAAAATCATCTGAAACGCAAAGATATATAAAAATTTTTGAAATCGGAGCAACTTTTTTTTTCTTGAAAAAATTAGGATCACCATAGCTCACACTACTATAGTATAGTATATGTGTGAGCTAAAAACGGAGAGGTTGAAGGACGTAGGGTAGTGGAGAGGGTCGGGTATAGTTTGTTGCCAGTTCTCCGTGTTAGTATGAAAATCATTTAAGGGTTAGGCTATCAGCGATTTCGACTTCCCAAAAAGAGGAAAGGGGAGCTATCGATGTTGTCGTATTTTATGCTATTTTTAATGTTTATTCATGATATATGTGGAAAATATCTAAAGAAATCTTAAGCTTAGCCCCCCTGGGTGCGCCCTTGAATAAGTGGAGGGAAATTAATGAGGTCTTACATTGTTGAAACAAAAAATGACGAAGGAAGACTTTTTTAGGACTTAAAATTTTTCCATAAACTTCTTCTTGAGCTTTTTTTATCAAAAAACAGGCTCTTTGAACAAACCTGTCTTCCTATCAGTGGCGGCTGGTGACGTTATAAATTGGGGGAGGGGCAGAAGTTTAAATTGCATGAAAAATGAGATAACAAAACTTACCAAAACAATTTTATTTCAGTATTTTCCAAACAGGCTACATGGTGTTGTATTTAGTTTATTTGTTTATAGATAAAGTCCATTCGCCTTTCTTTTACATGCACATAGTGTTCAACGATAAGTTCCCTAAAATTGTCCGTAGTCAACAATTTTCGTTCAATTAAACACATAGCTAAGGCGTTCAATCTACTTTCACACATTGTATTTCGCGTAAATGTTTTAATACGCTTTAATGTTGAAAAGGAGCGTTCACATTCTAGGCATTGTACAAATGATTTTTAATAATTTGCACAATTAATTACGTAATCGACGGTATTTATTTCCATTGTATAAATAAACGACAACAAAAACAAACAATGACCAGCAAGGCTTTTTACTACTGACATACCCCAACTCAAAACAAACTCATATGTCTTCACTAAGGATAGAACCGGCAACGCTAGGAAGGGCAACGGACGTTTTCGCACGATGATGATGGCCGACTTCAACTAAAATAAACATTATTTCCGCCCCCGCTCGAGAACATCCACCCATACCCAGCTGAAAAACGGGTGAAATTGAAACCTTGCACTGCGCAGGTTTGTTGTCTAGTTTTGGTCACTGCCCCGTTGCCCTTCCTGTAGCAGCCGCTACTGCTCCCTATTAAATCTACGGCCTTCATTTTTGTTCTTTCAATTCAACAGGTACTTCTACATAATATGTAATAGTGCATATAACTCGATACTTCCTTTAACCCATCTTTATATAATTAAAACAAATTGCTACACATTTTTCTTTATTTGCCTCTTTTTTGTGGCAATTTACACGTAAGTTGCAATATCGTGATTTTTTGCATTGGCTCCAGCAGCAAATATGACTTCCTTGATTTTATAACGATTGATAGGTTCTTATTTTGTAACTGTAAATAATTGTTTGGTTATGTCTTTTTTTTGAAAAACTGGCGTGTGGTGCGGTGTAATTTTTGAAAACCCTATGCTGTTATTAGTTGTACCTGTTGCATGAAAACCACAAATACTGAGTAGTTACCAAAAAATAATTCTGTGGGTTTGACTCAAGGCCGTACCTAGAGGATATTAAGAGGGATTAATAGCCCCAGAAATAGTTGGTAAAGTGTATTAAATTAGACTAATTAGCAGTGGCGGCTGCTACAGGGAGGGCAACGGGGCTGTGCCCACCCAAAACTAGACAACAAACAGTATTTTTAATTGATTTATTTTGTAAAAGTCAAATCTTTGCGTACGACATGTCTAGTTCTTTTATTTTTGTCTGTGGTTAACAAAAGGCGATTAATTGGGTAAACTTTTTTAGCGTAAATAATTACAAGTCGGCAACACCGCGCGGGACAAGATTTCATATTCATCGTGCAAAAACGTTCGTTGCCCTTCCTACGTGTTGCCAGTTCTATCCTTGGTGAAGACGTATGAGTTTTTCATTTGGGGTAGGTTAGTAGTTCAAGGCCTTTCCGGTCGCGTGTCCATTGTTTGTTTTTGTTTTTGTTTGTTTTCAAAATAAAAATAAATACTGTCGATTATATAATTAACTGTGCAAATTTAAATACGTTGACATATAAACTTCCATTACAAATAAAATCTTTAGAGTCGTATAGACCGGACCTAAAAATTCTAAAAATTAACCAAAATTGTAGTGCAAGTAATAAACATATATACGATGCTGAAAATTGGTTGTGCGGTTGTGAAAAACTAAATGCTTTTTTTTCTATATTTGTCTTATTATAAAAAATCTACGAAGTGATGCGTGGGCGGCAAAGGGAATGTATGAACAAAATAAGTGATCCTTAGAGAATTTTCTATGCTGGGCAAGACTGATACTAGGTGCCAATTGAATAGTGCCTATATGTATATATATATATACATATATATATATATATATATATATATATATATATATATATATATATATATATATATAAAATAGACATATACTTAGTAGGTTAATAGACTGTTTAAAATTCTGTAGGATTTTTGAGGTTGCTCTACGGGGCCATGATGAGTCTGAAACTGATGCCAATCCGAGCACTTTGCGCATTAGTAGAGTAAATTTGTAAAATGAAGCTGCAAAAAGGTATATTTTTTTATATTTGGCATAGTAGTACCTAACACCAAAAGCTAAATTTTCATTCGAGGATCCCCGATTTTCCGGCCTCAGAATCCAAGATTCGGCTGCCAAAGTTAAGAAAAAAAATGATTTCCTTATTTTAAGAGGAATTAATTTAATTTTGATAAATCTACTTTAAGTGGGATATACTCAATATAAAAATGTAAAAAAAAATTACACCTGTCACTGCAAAACAAAATGGCGGTTATATTTAAAAAAATCGTTTTTCTCCGATATTTTCTTTATTTTTTGTGCGATATTTACTTTTTATACCTTATATTAAAGCTCCTGACCAGTTCTTTAAACCTGCTTAAATGAAATGATAAGTTTCCCAGCCGACGCAAAGATGGCGCTTAATTTGTCAAAAATAAAAGAGACCTTTACAACCAGTAGACCAAATTAAATTTTGACAAAAATTTTTTTGGATTTTATCAGTAGTAAGCCAGATTTTGTTAAAATTTATAAAAAGTTACAATTTGACATTTAACATTTTAAGATGGCGGCCGAAGTTCAGATAAAAAAGTAATTTTTTTATTCTTGTTTGACACAACTATTACCGTGTAATATATTGATTTATACTAACTGGGGGTCGCCGACTGTAAATATTTCAAAATAAATTATTATCCAAGATGGCGGCGGTCAAATTATAAATACAACAGTATCTTTTGGGTTTAGTAAATCTTTTTAGCAAGATATGTAGTTTTATATTAATCTTAATTAGTTTTAAATTGTAATGTACAAAAGAAATAGAATTTATTTATTTTTTAAAGATGGCGACCGAAAAAGTTTGAAAAAAACATTTTTGTTTATTTTTTCGAAATTTAACAAAAAAAACTGAGAAAACCAAGACATCTCGTTAAACAAAACACAGATGTTTTAAATATGTCAAAAAAGTTGACATATGTCACGTGCCGGGAGATTTGAATAAATTGACATATTTTACTTAATAGCTATCTCCGTTAATATTGATCTAACAGTAACGTTTAAATTAGCAAAGTTAAATAATTTAAGCTCACACATATACTAAACTCCATATCATAACTTTTGAGATAACTTTTTGACAGTTTACCATAATAAATAGCATAGGCCAACGTAAAAAGTTGTCTCAAAAATAATGATATGAACTACTATATTAGTGTGAGCTATGGTGATCCTAATTTTATCGAGAAAAACAAAGTTGCTCCGATTTCAGATGATTTCAGATGATTTTGAAACTTTTTTGTTGCGCCGTCTGTCTGTCTGTCTGTCTGTCTGTCTGTATGTCTGTCTGTATGTCTGTCTGTAACGACCAACGCGCATAACTCAAAAACCGCTTGGGCGATTTTAATGAAATTTGGTAACTAGGCTGGGTCTTGGATCGAGATGGTCCCATTTAAAAATTAACAAAATCCACTGAACACAAAGCAAATAAAAGGGTGGGGGTAGATTTCAAAAATTATAGTTTATATGAAAATATGGCGCGTGTGATATCAAACGAAAGGTAATTGAGTCTGGAGTTAAACAAAATACATTTTAATTTATTTTAAAAAAAGGGTTGGGGTATATTTCAAAAATTAGAGTTTAAGTGAAAATATGGCGTGTGTGATATTAAACGAAAGGTAATTGAGTCCGGAGTTTAACAAAATACATTATAGTTTTTGTTTTCTTTAAGGGTGGGGGTAGATTTCAAAAATTTGAGTTTAAGTCAAATCATGGCTTGTGTGGTATCAAACAAAAGGTAATTTAGTCTGGGGTTGAATAAAATATATTTCAGTTTTTAGTTATATTAGCTCACACGTACACCATAACTATAGTACCTAGTGTGAGCTTAGGGGCCCATATATTGGCAGAGTATTTTCTAAGTCATCAGAATCTTATGTCAAAAATGACATATGTCATACACTTATCAAACTATTGACATATGGTTTATTTTTTTAAATAAAACACCCTGTATAAAATGTTTTCAATTGATAGGGCTCCTTTTTCTGATTTCAAAAATATATAATATGTTGACATTTAGTCCAGCCGTTGTTGAAATATTTGCATTTTAAAAATTATATTCATTAACAAAATGGCAACGGTTTCAATAACGGCTGGTCTAAATGTCAACATATTATATATTTTTGAAATCAGAAAAACGAGTCTTATCAACTAAAAAAATTATATACAGGGTGTTTTATTTAAAAAAATAAACCATATTTCAAAAGTTTGACAAGTGTATGACATGTCATTTTTGACATCAGATTCTGATGATTTAGAAAAAATTATTTAACTTTGCTTATTTAAACATTACTGTTAGATTTATATTAACGGAGATAGCTATTAAGTAAAATATGGTCAATTCAATCAAATCACCCGGTACGTGACATATGTCAACTTTTTTGACATTTTAAAAATATCTGTGTTTTGTTTACCGAGATGTCTTGTTTTTTCCAGTTTTTTTTGTTAAATTTCGAAAAAATAAACAAAAATGTTTTTTTTTTTTTTTTACTTTTTCGACCGCCATCTTTAAAAAATAAATAAATTATATTATTTTTGTACATTATGACTTAAAACTAATTAAGAGTAATATAAAACTACATATCTTCGTAAAAAAAATTACCAAACCAAGAAGATAATGTTGTTTTTATATTTTGAACGCCGTGTCATTTATGATGAAATATTTAAAATCGGCGACCCCTATTTAGTATAAATCGATATATTACACGGTAATACTAGTTCTGTCAAACAAGAACAAAAACATAACTTTTTTATCTGAACTTCGGCCGCCATCTTAAAATTTTTAATGTCAAATTGTAATTTTTTTGAAATTTTTACAAACTTGCCTAACTATTAATAAAATCCAAAAAAAAATTTTTTTTTTTATTTAATTTGGTCTACAGGTTATAAACGTCTCTTTTATTTTTGGCATATTAAACGCCATCTTTGTGTCGGCTGAGAAACTAATAACTTTTCTTCATTAGGTTTAAAGAGCTGACCGCTTTAATATGAGGTATTAAAAATAAATATCGCGCAAAAAATAAATAAAATATCGAAGAAAAACGATTTTTTTAAAATATAGCTGCCATTTTGTTTTAAAGTGACAGGTGTAATTTTTTTTACATTTTTGAATTAAGTAGGTCCCACTTAAAGTAAGTTTATCAAAATTAATTTAATTTGTCTTAAAACAGGGAATTCATTTTCTTTCTTAACTTTGGCAGCCGCCATCTTGGATTCCGATGCCGGAAATCAGGGGATCCTCGATTGAAAATTTAGCTTTTGATGTTAGCTGCTACCATGCCAAATATAAAAAAATATACCCTTTTTCCAGCTTTTTATTAAAATACCCTACAAATTTACTCCACTACATGTAAAAGAAGGGCGAATAAACTTTATCTGTAATAAAATTGTTTAGATAAGTTTTTTTTATCTCCTATTCCATGCAATATAAATTTCTGCCCCCCCCCCCCCCTCAATTCATAACGTCACAAGCCGCCACTGCTAATTAGTATAACACAAATAAGACAAAAAAATTGTTTTTTTCTTGGGTACGGCATTGGTTTGAGTTATTGTCTATTATATTAGTAAAACTAAATGTATAACCTTTCGTAGCGAAAACGAACTAAATTAACCGAAACTAGGGTCCCAAGGGTGTATCCAGGGGGGACAAACAGGGCAGCAGTCCCCCTGTCTTATCAGATTTTTACCTTCTTAGCCCGCGCAGCAATGGCTATGTGTTTTTGGTTGTATTTGGACCTATCTTAGCAATATCGGCGTGACGTCTGTCTATGTGTGTATAGGTGTGTGTGTGTGTGTATGTCTGTCCGTAAGACGATAGCTCCTAAACCGCTGAACCGATTGTATTGCATAAAATTTTCAGGTAAAATAGTGTTCGACACAGTTACGACCTGATTAGATTTGGGTCAAAATCCATTAATGCTAATGACAGTTAAAAAATTGAAAATATGCTCAACATCGCATTAATATGCGGAACATAGTAGAACATATTTTTTTCATTAATTTGTGTTATGACCAAAAACTTCATAGGAGCTTTTGTTTCTAAGATATTTACATAAAACTGTTTTCAAGGCTGATATATTATGGAGTTTACTTGGGAGTGTGCTAGTGGGCTAGGGAAAAATCTAGCAATGAAATTTAAATGGATTTTGAGATTTTTTTTATTAAGAAACTGGCAACGTGGCAGTCAGAAAAAAACTCTCGTAAATATTTTTAAGCCAACAATAAAAAATCCAGTATTACAGAATAATTATAATATTCAATAATATTTATCAAATTAATTTGTGTTAATAATTTGATATAAATCTATAAGTAATTCTAGAAAATTATTATCATCAGTATGATGTTTGAATCCATCATATACATCTTGACTTAATTAGGAAATCAACATTATTAGTTGTTTCATTTATTTCATGTTGTACTAAAGCTCATCGGTACTAGTAAGAACACATTTGTTATTTATATCAATCTATATTAAATACCTTAAGAATTTAAGTAGGACTCTCTAACTAGCCAGTAGTCACACAGCTTATTTTTATAATATATCATTTGCAGACTGTGTGGACGATAATTTAGCTCAAAAGGGCTTGGTCAAAAGACGCCGACCAAATATAATAAATACCTAGGTAAAAAAAACACTTTCCCAATTTACAGGCACCAAACACGGACCATTAGGTGATCCGTGCACCAAAGCTCACTCTTCAAAGAGTGAGAAATACAAGAGGCAACAAAAAACTTTAGATCTTAAATTTTTTTTGTAATGAAATAATATGTTTAATAAAAAAATGTATAAGACATAATGAAATGAAACCTTTAAAATCAACATTCAAACAAATAAATATAGCTTAAAAAGTAAATAAAAATCATATAGTGGAGAGAAATCGATAAATACCACTGACATCACATCCTAGATACTGTAGTAAGTATCCCCTTTTTTTTATTTTTTCTTATTTTTATCCCCCATCGTTAGGTCGATTTCTTCTCGTGAGTGTTTGTGAGACGTGAATTTATGTTGTATGTATGACTAATGCTCCCACCTATCCAAAACGTAATATACTGGGTGTCCACGGATTGAGTGTAGGTAAGATACAAATGACTTTATTCTTTCTTCATTCTTCGGTAGACCCCAAGATAGTCTGACTTTAGGTCACTTGGAGTCTAATGGTCTCTGTTCTTCTTGTGAAGTTATTTCTATTGTCTTCATATTCTTGTGAAGTGTTCTTTTCTTTTCCCCTCTCTTTCTCTCTTCTTTCTTCCTGTTTTCTTTCTTCTTTCTGTCTTCCTTTATTCTTTCTTCATTCTTTATTTTTTATTTTTTGCGCAGTTTTTTTTTAATTTATTTTTTTCACAATTTAATTGATGTTTATGTATACTTTTTTTGATACAGTGTGTCCACGGATTCAGTGCACGTAATGTATAAATAACAACAAATTTTTGATTTAGATTCTGATTTTTTGGGAATCGCTCGCTCGCTGGGTCTCAAACTAAGATGTTAAGAAGATGAGCCAAATTAATTTATATACAGGATGGTTTAGTAGGCTGATATAATGATGTAGGGTATTCACTACAAAAAATTTTCGATTTAGATTCTGATTTTCTGAGAATTGCTTCTGCTTGGTTGAAAACTAAGGTGGTTTTGTAGGCTGCTTTGATAAATAGTGTTAGGAGTACCTTTGTTTTAAAAGATATCGGAAAAGTTTATGAAAAAGAGTTGTTTAGAATCAAAAGTTACGGGAGATTCTCAATATTCAGAAAAATCAGCCAACTGTCGGTTTTGAAAATTTTTCTTTACACGATTTTAAAAATTGAAAATCAGCTGTAATTTTCAATTCTTAACAACTTTTCTTTAATAACCTTTTCTGATATCTCTTAAAATAAAGGTAGTTTACATTTAACACTTTTATCGAATCAACCTACTAAACCACCCTGTATACTGATTGATTTGGCTTATTTTCTTAACATGTTAGTTTAAGCCAAGCAGGAGCGATTCCCAAAAAATTAGAATCTAAATCGAAAATTTGTTGTCATTTATACCTTCACTGAATCCGTGGTCACACTGTAACAAAAAAAGTATACATAAACATCAATTAAATTTAAAAAAAAAATAAAGTATTAAAAAAAAAATAATAAAAAAATAATGCGCCAAAAATAAAAAATAAAGAATGAAGAAAGAATAAAGGAAGACAGAAAGAAGAAAGAAAACAGAAAGAAAGAAGAGAGAAAGAGAGGGGAAAAGAAAAGAACACTTCACAAGAATATGAAGACAATAGAAATAACTTCACAAGAAGAACAGAGACCATTAGACTCCAAGTGACCTAAAGTCAGACTATCTTGGGGTCTACTAGATGAAATTGGGTGAATTTTAGAGGTTGGTAGTGGTTTTTTACGGTTCTCAGTGAAACTAGACTTTCTATCGAAAAAAGCTTTTTACAAGAGTTATAAATAATAAAAGGATCTACAACTTTTGTAAAACTATTTTTGTAGTTAACCTAAAATTTTACGAGAAAAATTGAATATATATTATTATCATAACAAAAACATTTCATGTAAAAAAGGCCAAGTACGCGAAAGTGGTATCCCGTAAAAAAAATTGAGATAAAAGTAAAAACAAGTTCTCCAATACAAATTTCAAAATGAAAGGTTCTTACTAGTTTCGAAATGTTTTTCTAAACTTTGCTATTCCAGCCAAACTTCTTTATGTTCAATTTAGCACTGTGTCTAAGAGTCATTTGCAGCCGTGATAGCCCAGTTTAGAAAAACATTTCCAAACTAGTAAGAACCTTTCATTTTGACATTTGTATTGGAGAACTTGGCTTTACTTTTATCTCAATTCTTTTTACGGAATATCACTTTCGCGTACTTGGCTTTTTTTACATGAAATGTTTTTTTTAATGACTTCACTCCTTTTTTAAAGGATTTGGATAGTATTTAAGTTTTAGAGTAGTAAAATATGTGGAATATTGTTCAAAACTTTTGCAATGCCTTATTAAAAACTTTGAGTTTTTTTACTATGGTTTTATCATAGTTCCTATCAACCTTCTAAAGCTCAGCTCCCTAGTGTTTCTGGAAGTAGACAACGTTAATTTTACATAACTTTACATTTGTAGGGGAGGAAAGTAAATTAAAATTTTGGTGTTTTTAGATTTTTTCCTGTAGTTTTATCATATTTCCTAATAGTCTGCCAAAGCTCAGATCTCTAGCGCCTCTGGAAGTGGGCAATGTTACTTTTACATAACTTTACATTTATAGGGCAGGGAAGTTAGTTAAAATTTCGAGTTTTTAATTTTGTTTTATAGTTTTATCATAGTTCATATCGGCCTTTCAAAGCTCAGCTTCCGAGCGTTTCTGGAAGTGGGCAATGTTACTTTTACATAACTTTACATTTATAGGGAAGAGAGGCAAATTAAAATGTTGGGTTTTTTTTGCGGTTTTTAAAGTTTTTCCTATAGTTTTATCATATTTCCTATCAGTCTGCCAAAGCTCAGCTCTCTAGCGCCTCTGAAAGTGGGCAATGTTACTTTTACATAAATTTACATGTATGGGGGAGGGGAGTGAATTAGAATTTTAAACTTTTTTGAATTTTTCCAAGGGTTTGGTCACAATTTCTATTAGTGTGCCAAGTTTCAGCTCTGTAGCATGTCTGAAAGTACAGTAGAATTTTGATGATCTATACATGAGTGAGTGAGTGAACCTTGGAGGGGTTGTTTATTCTATGAAGGTCTACGACTGTGCAAAGTTTGAGATTCGTAGCTCATTCCGAAGTAGAGTTTTAGATAGGTCAAATATGGGCTGAAATGTTTCAAGAAAAGATGGTACAGCGGCGCGAACTTGGCGAGGCACTGCCGTGCCCTCAGATTAATATTTTTACCCCCCAAAATGTGTTTTGTATTTTATTTTAATTTTGAGCCAATAAATCATTTTTACCAAAAAATGTTCTGTAAAAGCAGCCTTTTTACCTTCATATTTGCTTTAAAAATAGTAGTTGTACGATTTACCGAGCTTTACGATATACCCGAGTCTCCCCTAATTAATCCCAAATATTACATAAACGTATAAGACAATAAATTAATTTGTGTCATTTTTGGTAGATAGGTATAAATGGCTCTGATTGGGGATGACGCCCCCCCCCCCCGCAAAAGCATTAAGCATGCGCAGAAAGTGAAATAAAAATAAATTTTCAACTTAATATGTCTGTAGTATAAAGTATGAGTCACCGCCCCACTCACCCCTGTCTAACTTAATCCAATGCAAAAAAAAAATACAGACTATAGAAGATTGTGGTGCAGCAAAATAGGATAAGCCAGCATAACAGAGAATACGACCTTTCGACTTTTACCTTTACCATTATCGTCTTTAAAACTAAACCAAGGCTGTTAGCAGTGGCGGATCAAGGTGGAGGTAATAGGGGCAAGTACCCCCCCCCCCCGTCACCGTGATTTTCTTGCATATACACAAAATTGGTAAAAAGTGAGGTTTACGCTGTTAAAAATGCAAAGTTTTATTATTATTCCTTGTTGATTAAACCTGTAAAATATTTTGCCTGTGGTGCCACAAGTACCTACTTGTCAGTATGATAAAAATAAACAAAAAAGTTAAATTTAGGAATGGAAAGTGAAAGATCAGGGATAGAAAATAAAAATCAGGGATTCAAAGAAAAAATCAGCGATAAAAAGAACAAATGAAGGATAAAAATTATTAGCGTTAGGAAAATACTAAAAACCCTCAAAACAATACTGTTACATAAGCCCCGTGATAAAAGTGTCTTTCCAACCGAACCGAACCGCTTTAACCAACACAAGATATCAACTAATCAGCCGCGACGGCAGGAGGGACCAGGCCTAAAAATCAAAAATACATTATATGATGTAGTTTCTTTTGCTCACTGGTGCTACACTACTAGGGAGGGGATTAATCTCCAACCGAACGCGACCCAGTTGTTATTTTCGCGGACCAAAATGGGTAAATATTACATTAAACATTAGTCGTGTGAGCTTAGGTGCTCATAAAATGGTAGATTATTGTAAAGGTTTCCAGAGTTTTTACAGTTATTTAATATGACAGAACAGTTGTATGTTTTTATAAGTCTTTCGTCAATACGTACGGAATTTATAAATGTACAAAGAAGAATTAAATTTTCGCTTGCGGCATCATTTTTTATCGTTTTCTTTTCAAAAAATTTTCTTTTATGGCGCCGTTATTACCAAACTTTTCACATGCAACGTCATTTTCTGCCACAATGCGATTCCTTTTGAAAATTACTTCACTTTTTCTAGTAATTTGTTAATTTCAGAGACAGATGGAAGTCCCAACCTAACGTTATGTGTTTCAATTAAACATTATTTTGACGTTATTAAATGTTTTTGTGTTAGTGGGTTAAAGTGCCCTCCGAGAAGCACTTCTTTATCCGCCGCTGGTTGTTGTTTCAGTTGGATATCTTCACTCGGGGGGCATTCCACCCATTTATTGGTATGGTATGGTCAGCGGACAATCTTACTATCTACGTAGGTATACCCGTTTTAGGTATTCGCATGCCAAGTCTATTAGTTAGTTAGTTAATATTGGCTATGAAATATTATTAATAAGAAAGGTATTTTATTATGATGAATAAACCGCAGTCTACTGTCCGGATGTAAAAAGACTCCCTTTCTCTGCCTTTTAAAAAGATATATTATAATACCTATTGAACCGAAAAAATCATAAAATAATATCATATTCAGATTTATTTTTATTTAAATTTATCATCCTTTTTTGTTGTAAAACTTTTTAGAAACTCCATGTAAATTAAAATCCCCATATTTCCTATTGAACTTGATCGATTGTAGAAATTACAACAGCTTGGATTACACATTAAAACGCCAATTAAAAGTGTGGTCACTCGACCCCTGTTAATTTTAAAGTTGGTAGAATTTTTTTTTTGGGGTATGGATTTATCATAAGCATGGGACACGAAGGGCGGGCCTCAGAGCGCCCCCCCCCTCTCAAGATTTTTTTCATATTTCATGAATACGAAAACATAATAGCATAAAATACAGCCTCATGAGGTCTCGACCCCCTCCCCCAAGACATATTCCTGGGTACGCTAATGTCATAAGCCTATATATAGCAAAATATTCAAAATTCAATTTAACAAACTATACATTTTAAGAATTAAAGCATCTAGTTGAAGTATCATGTGGTAATGTAGATGCAAAAAACCCTACAACAAATTATAAATGTTTTTTCTAACAACGACCACTCACAGCTTTATTAAATATAAGATAGGTATTTTATCTAAAAAAGCTCTTTTTTTGTTTTTTTTGTCTTTATGTTTCAAGGGTAATCTTACATAAGAATATTCAAATTTTTGCATTCTTAGGTGTTTTTGTTACAAATTTTCCTGGTATAAGTTTGTAATTTTAATCCATTGACACAAAATGGTAAAGAATTAGTAATCATTTCTACTAAACAAGGAAAATTCTCATAAATTTACATATGTATATGTTTTTAATATTTTGTTATATAAAATATCAATTATTTATTTATTACAATTGCATTTTGCTAGGATTTCTGATTTAGATTAAAAGCAAGTTGAATCAGACCAGAAAATAGCCTATAATTGAAAACCACAAATGAGACAAAGAAATGAAAAAAAAATGTTGTATCTAATTTTAAAATAAAAGAAAAAGTTTGAAATTATAGCTTACAATCAATAACATAATAAGTGGGAAGGTATACCCAATAAAAGAGAGATGCTAGTATTTTAAAGGAAAATCTTATCTAACATAATTTTTTTTTTTTTTTAAATGGTACCTAAACTGGCCATTGTTCAAAATCAACTATTGTTAAAAATTCTCATAATATTCAGTCATTAACTAATATAGAGTAATAACAAAATAAGTAAAAATTAGTGATTATGCTACTAAAAGAAGAAAGCGAAATTTAACTTTCGATTTTACTCCAGATAATGTGTTAGATTACAAAAATATTAATATGTTATATTATAAGATAATGTGATTTTAATAATACAGGGGAAGCCAAGGAAATACTTTAGGATATCATCAGTAATTTTTAATAATTATTATTCGTAATGACTAAATATTGCAATAAATATTTTTCTAGAGTTTTATAAGTTTTGGTGCTGGGTAGAACGTTGTCACCACTTCCATAGTGTTTTAAAACCGAATAGGTAGGATAGAACTGCATAAAATCAGTAGCGAATCCAGAGGGGGAAAGGAGGCCCAGGTGCATCCCCCTCCCTAAAATAACTTTTTATCATTTCATATTTCAACTTTTTTTACATTTCAGATTTTATAAATTTACAAAAAACTACTTTTTAAAAAAATTGCGTGTTTTATTTGCATGTAGTGCTAAACTTCAGATAGACCCTGCATAGTAAATAGGTACCAGTTATACCACACACTTCAATAATGTAAGATTGTTAAAAATACTCTGCCAATATATGGGCCCCTAAGCTCACACTAGGTACTATAGTTATAGTGTACGTGTGAGCTAATATAACTAAAAACTGAAATATATTTTATTCAACTCCAGACTAAATTACCTTTTGTTTGATACCACACAAGCCATGTTTTGACTTAAACTCAAATTTTTGAAATCTACCCCCACCCTTAAAAAAACAAAAAATATAATGTATTTTGTTAAACTCCGGACTCAATTACCTTTCGTTTGATATCACACACGCCATATTTTCACTTAAACTCTAATTTTTAAAATATACCCCCACCCTTTTTTTAAAATAAATTAAAATGTATTTTGTTTAACTCCAGACTCAATTACCTTTCGTTTGATATCACACACACCATATTTTCATATAAACTCTAATTTTTGAAATCTACCCTCACCCTTTTATTTGGTTTGTGTACGGTGGATTTTGTTCATTTTTAAATGGGACCATCTCGACCCAAGACCCAGCCTAGGTACCAAATTTCATTAAAATCGGCCAAGCAGTTTTTGAGTTATGCGCGTTGGTCGTTACAGACAGACATACAGACATACAGACAGACAGACAGACAGACAGAAGAAAAAAAAAACATTTCCAAACTAGTCAGAACCGTTAATTTTGAAATTTGTATTGGAGAACTTGGCTTTACTTTTATCTCAATTCTTTTTACGGAGTACCACTTTCGCGTACTTGGCTTTTTTTACATGAAATGTTTTTGTTTTGATTTCACTCCTTTTTTAAAGGATTTGGATAATATTTAAGTTTTAAAGTAGTAAAAAATGCGGAATATTGTTCAAAACTTTTGCAATGCCTTATCAAAAATTTTGAGGTTTTTTTATATTTTCCTATCAACCTTCTAAAGCTCAGCTCTCTCGTGTTCCTTGAAGTAGGTAGTATGCTAACTTTACATAACTTTACATTTATAGGGGAGGAAAGTAAATCACTTTTGCAATGCCTTATTATAAATTTCCTATCAGTCTTTCAAAGCTCAGCTCTAGCGTTTCTGAAAGTGGAGAATGTTACTTTTACATAACTTTTTTTAAACTTGTTCCTATAGTTTTATCATAGTTCCTATCAGTCTGCCAAAGCTCAGCTCTCTAGCGCCTCTGGAAGTGGTCAATGTTAATTTACATACTTTTACATGTATTGGGGAGGGAAGTTTGGTCATAATTTCTATCAGTTCTGTAGTGAGTAGATGACTGAGTGAGTAAGTGATTGGCAATTTCGAGGTTTTTTGAAATACTTCACTACTTTATCGAAGTCCATAAAAGGATTGTTAACTCTATAAAGATATACTACTGTGCAAAGTTTGAGTTTCGTAGCTCATTTCGAAGTAGAGTTTTAGATAGGCCAAATATGGGCTGAAATGTTTCAAGAAAAGATGGTACAGCAGTTTCCGCGCGAACTTGTGCCCCCAGATAACGATGTTTAAAATTTCATGTATCTTTGGATAAATAACTCTTTGCTTTGAAACATTTTTTCCTTGGTTTTTTCCTTGGTTTGAAATATACAGAAATACCCTGTACAGTCAAAGCGGACAGAATATAATATGATGTCAAACGCATATCTCGGGAACAATTAGACCGCGTCGATTTCATGAGTTGAATCAACTTCGACGGTAAAAAGAAAAAAGAAACAAAACCAGTCTCAAAAGCGTATCTATAGTTTGACTATATAGAAATTGTTTAATGCTATGCATACTTACGAGAATTATTATGGTTTTTTTAATGTTATAGTATGGTAACAAAATTATAACAAATTCCTTGTTATAATAGCGCATTTCGCTTTTAATGAAAGCAGATTGAAAAAGGATCAAATTTTAACGACAAGAAAAAATTGTCCAGTGAAAGTCATTTTAAGACTTTTATAGACAGTGGCGTGTCCAGATGTCCATTCTGGTGGGAGGGGTGAGTTGAGCAGATGATATACCTAGTTTTACCTTCCTAGCTTGCGCAGCAATGGGGAAGGTAATGTTTTCTATAAAAAATAAATAGATCCATGACAGATCTGATACCTTCCTAGCTAGCCTATTCGCACACTTTAAGTGAAGCCTTGAAAACAGTTTTTTTGTAAATATCTCGGAAACTAAAGCTCCTACGAAGTTTTTAGAAAATAAACAAATTATTGTGCAACATGTATTCTAGAATATTCCGAAAACCGCATATTGAGGCTATGCTCCGTTAAAAAGTTAGCATTTTAAAAAACTTTTAATTGTCAAAAAACTGTCATTGGCTTTAACGGATTTTAACCCAAATCTAATCAGCTCGTTGGAGTGTCCAACACTATTTTACCTGAAAATTTTATGAAAATAGTTTTAGCGGTTTAGGAGCTATCGTGTTACGGACAGACATAAACACACCCACACACACAGACAGATATTACGACGATATTGCGAAGATAGATCAAAATACACTCAAAAAACACCATTTCGACGTTACCTCAAAAAAAATTTTTCGTCGAAAATAATACCTTTTCTAGCCATTGCTGCGCGGCCCAGGAAGGTAATAACTGGTGACAAAAGTTAAAGATTTTTTAAAAACATATAAAACATAACTCCCAACCAAAATACTATATAAACACTGACATACTTATTTGTTTTTTGAGAAGTTAGTTTAATCCTTTTTTTTCAAATTAAATATTAGATACTATAATATGTCCTTCCTGATTTTTTCCTTTAAGTTCCTAACATATATACTTTAAGCAACCTAAATAATGTTACTTTTATTTACTGAGTAAATAAATCTGAGAGAGGTGTAACTCCAATATCCAACCCCTCTTGCGTAGGTCACTCCTATAGAACATCTAGACAATAAAGTGTTTAGTGTAAATCTAAACGGAGAGAGAGGTCTAATATAAATATATAATATCTTTATGTATGCAAGCTTCATTGATTTTAAAAGAGCGATTGATCAAATTCAACCAATATCAACAAATTCCCCCAAAATGCAAGAAACTTAAATTATTAATTTTTTTTTTAAAGAAATTTGCCTAGAAACCATACTTAGTAAAAATCAAAATTAATAAAAACAAAAATATATATAATATCGAATAATTTTGGGGCATTATACACTAGTCGCGTTCTTGTTCTACGGCCACAGCATCATTTTTCTATGCACAGTGTGCCTGAATTAAGTATAGGTAACATAAAAATGGTTCCAAAAACTAATTGCACATTATGAATATGGACTCTTTCCTGACTTCAGAGCCATATTCATATAAATCCTAGCTGATCTCGAAATTTTAACAATTTTTTGGCTTTTTTCGAGTTGGTCTAGGCACATGTGACCTAATATGTGCGCTCAGTTTGACTGCGGGGCTTTGTTAAGCACCCATAGAAGTATAAAAAAGTTTGGTTACGTGGTCGAACTCATAGTCGTTTAGCCGGCATCTTTGAAAATATCCGCCAAATTGATAGATTTTTTGTTGAAGTGTATTTTACTACCCAGTGGCATTGAGTAAATAACCCATATAGAGGAGCCACCGGCGAGGTTTACCATATTGAGGGGCAGATGGCGCTGAAATAAATTCATCTGGTACGCAATATTCAGGGACTGCTAGTACGATTTAGTTACATGTGCGAGTTCCGAGGCTCATGCCTATCATACAAATGCCATTAGATCATAGTAGTTGTCTCTGAATATTGCGTACCAGACGAATTTATTTCAGCGCCATCTGCCCCTTAATATGGTAAAGCTCGGCGGTGGCTCCTCTATATGGGTTATTTACTGAATGCCAGTGGTTCGATTTAAATTTTTTAAAGCCTGTTTCACTCCCTTTTTAAAGGCAAACACATTTTGTCATTACACATTTTTTGATAATTCAAGTAGTTTTTGAGATATACCAAGAGTATTAGTATTTCCGCTCGCAAAAGAATTAAAATAATACCCATGCTCATTTTATTGTATCTACAATATTATTGACATTTGTTTTTTTTTTTGTTACATAGAAGGCTTTAAACCTTTTTACAGAGAGGATATGTTTTTAAGAAGGTGGTTTCTAAAACTGTTAACAATATTATAAAAAAGTGAAATCAAACGGTAAAATTAAAGGTACTTTTAATTCCGCTTCTTTTGATGTATCACTTATCTTCCTAGCTTTGATAGTTAGCTGTTACCATACAATTTTGTAGAAATTCCATGTTTTCGCTCCAAAATTGATTTTTTTCTAAAAAATTGTAAAAGATATAAGAATGATCAGAAGAAGTGGAATTAAAAGTACTATAAAAAATTATTCTTTTTGGGAGTATGCATCGTTTTGCTGCAAATTCACTTTTTGTATAATCTTGTGAACAGTTTTAGAAACTACCCTCTTTAATACAGTTTTTAGGGGTACCATTCATCGAACTTTCAAAACATAAAGTCAATATCCTCTTTTGGCAAAAGGTTTAAAGCCTTTAATGTAACAAAAAAACAAATGTATATAAAAATATAGGTGCTACAATAAATGAGTGTGGGTAGTATTTTCATTCTTTTGTGAGCGGAAGTACTAATAATCTTGGTTTATCTCAAAAACTACTTGATTAATCAAAAAATGTGTAATGACAAAATTTATTTGCCTTTAAAAAGGGAGTATAACAAGCTTTAAAAAATTAAAATCGGACCAATGGGTAGGGAGATACGCTTAAACAAAAAAATCTATCAATTGGGCGGCCATTTTCAAAGATGGCGGCCAAATGACAATGAATTCGACCACGTGAATTTTTTAAAAACTTCTATGGGTGCTTAACAATGCCCCGCAGTCAAACTGAGTCAAAAACTACTTGATTAATCAAAACATGTGTAATGACAAAATTTATTTGCCTTTAAAAAGGAAGTATAACAAGCTTTAAAAAATTAAAATCGGACCAATGGGTAGGGAAATACGCTTAAACAAAAAAAATTTATCAATTTGGCGGCCATTTTCGAGTTCGACCACGTGACCATTTTTTTTATACTCCTATGGGTGCTTAACAATGCCCCGCAGTCAGCCTGTATTAGGTCACACGTGACAGGAGCAAGCGCCTAGATTAACTAGAAAATTGGCAAAAAAATTATAAAATTTCGACAAGAGGATCAGCTATGATTCATATTGAAGTCAGAAAGAGTCCATATTCAAAATATGCAATTAGTTCTTGCAACCATTTTTATGTAACCTATACTTCATTCAGGCACACTGTGTATGATTTTTTTCCGTTTGATTACAGTTACTAAATGTTTTTTTTTTCAAAATTTTTTTCTATACTTTGCATTTCTATTTTCTCTCTCCTCTATTAGAAAAACTTCACATAAACACCTACGTGTTATTATAACACCCTGTATTATTAAAGTTTCAAAATACTGCTCCAGCATATTGATAATCGAATACGTAATATTTTAAGACCGAGAAAATATATCACTTTAAAATTTCCGCGTTTGGGTGACAATTTTATAATTAATTGCTAGACCCTGCATTTTATCTTTCTGTTGCAATTATTTTAGACTTGTATAGTACGTTTCAATTAGCTAATCAATACTAGGTACTTGTGTATGATTTATGATGTCCATTTAAGTGTCAATCAGTATCTTGCAATTTTATATTTAAAAAAAAAAATCAAAACGAGTAGATTTTTTTCAAATTTAATTTCTCTACCTTGCGAAATAAATTAATTTTATATTTATTTATTTTTCCTGCCAGATACATCATTAAAATCATTATTTAATATTTCCAAGTTATAGTTACACATAACTTTTTTTTAAACTTTTTGGGCTATACCAGCACACAAATTAAAACGATTTAAAATACTACTACTGAATCGTCTCTGACCTTATATTATTTATTTAAAAATAAAACCCGCCACTGCATTGTTTTTAAACTTACCCTTAGGCCTTGCGCATGTGCCTCTGATCCCATATCCACGTTGGACACGAAAAAGCCAGTGCCGTGTTCTCGTCCGCCCCTCACGCTAAATCCAAGCGATGGTCCGTGCTTACAGTTTAAAGTTGGCGGGGGTAAGGGGCCGTGACTGGGTCTGACTAGTCTAAAAATACAAAAATAAAAAATGACTTACGAGTATTTTTGTTGGTTTGTGAAGCCAATGATTGTTGTGTGGTTGTGTAATCATTGGTGAAGCATAATCATCTACATACAAAAATATTACAAAAATGTTTTGTGAAACGCCTATGGATTTAAGTTTCACCAGTCAGGTCACAAAGTCAATATGCTTCAGCCTATTGGATTATTTTAATGCGGGAAGCTTCACCCTAAAGAGGCCGCAGCCCACGAGAAAGACCGGCCCGGGCGCGGAAATATCACGTGACCGTAGGAGTCCCACAAAAAAACGCCTCACGGCCCGCTGTCATTATAAAACATGTGTGTGTTCAGTTTTGGTATGTTTGTTTACGTCGATTTTTTTTTAATTCGGGCATGAATTTTATGTGAATTTTATCAAAGTTATTAAAATAACGCAGCCCACGAAAAAGACTGTATTGGGCTGCGTTAAAATAATTAATGGCTAATGAGTAAATTATAAAGAAAATACCTATAAGATAAACAATGCCGCGAACGTGTAATTAGTGTTGTTCCTTGTCGGTCCAACTATAATACTGAAACCTAATATGTTGCAAACGGGAAAGAAGTGGTAAAAGATAAGATCTTGGATAAGATTGATCAAGTAATAGACATCCTTAGTGACATTTTCGATAGTGAGAGTGAATAATGTGTTCAGTTGTCATTTCTTATTGAACAATTAGGTCTCTTGAAAAGGTAACCTGAGAATCGAAGATATGGTGGATACACTTTAATGTTGGCTTCATCTTTGTTTATCCAGTTATCCAGTGCATACACGTCAATTTACAATTCTAAGGTAATATGTTTTCCGCACCCTCGCAATATTAAAAAACTGATTTGTAAAATATTATTAACAGATAGTAATCTCTCTAGTAGTGTGAAATATTTAAAAAGCAAGATACAGCTTTTAAAAGAACATGAGTTGGTAGTTAACTTACACTTTATTGAAATAGATATTAAACTTTGTCCTGGGAAATTTTTAAAAAAATTATTGACGACCACTACATTCAGTTCATTGAATGGGAAAACCATCTCACTTATTCACAAAATCACTTGTTTCTTTTTAATAAATTATTGTGAAATGTTTTATGTTGAAAATTTTTCTTCAGATAACTCTAGCGAGTGTTTTTGTGGAGAAAAACTATTGTCAAAGCTTGAAAAAATTAGTTTAAGAGCATGTAAAATTTTTTTAAATAATTTTATTAAAAAGCACAATGATTTAGTGTCTGCTAATAAATCTTTGAATAAGAACTCAAAGATGATGACAGTCAAAGAAAAATTAAAAAACTAAAAGCTTAGGTTTGATATGTCCAATTTTGAAAGACTTGTATAGATTTGAAGTTACTAACGATATTATGTACCTAATATATGTACCTGAAGATATTAGAGTGCAAATTTTGTATAATTTTTTATTTTATAGATTCAGTTCTTTTATCAATAACAAAACAAAAGTTTTTTGTTAATTTATTTAAATTGTGTAAAAACATATAATATATTAAGCAATACAATAAGAATCCTGGGACTCCTAAGATCACGTGACCGCCGACTTGCTTATAAGGCGCCATGGCCGGTCTTTATCGTTGGCTGCGTAAAGAGGCAGGCTTATATAAATCAGTAGCGTAACAAGAAAATAAATCTGTTTTAATAAACCTCATTCATGTTCTTGAAATGCTATTTTTTTTACCTGATCGTTCTCACTCGGTTATTCCTGCTTCCGCAACTGCCACTAAGTGTTTCCGAAGACATTACGGAGCATGCGTACTTGTGTTGTGGCACGCCGATAGGGGCGTAGTCCATGGTTAACATCGTTAAAGGTTGATTTGTGGAAGAAAAGTCTGCAAAAAAATATATTTTATAATAAATTTTAAACTGCTGAGTAAGAAAAGTACACAAAAAACTTGCATAATGAAAGATGATTTGTCTGAATTAAATGCAAAATTTCAAGAAAAAATTATCTTCTGTTAAAGCGGATATTGCTTTGGCGTATAGGAAAGCAGTATTTGTTTTGAACTGATGCCTTTTGCTTTGATATGATATATTTTTTACCTTCTTAGCCCGCGCAGCAATGGCTAAAGAAGGTACCTATTATTTTCGACGCAAAAATTTTTTTGAGATAACGCCGAAAATGTGCTATTTGGGTGTATTTTGTGTGTGTGCTGAACCGAGTTTCATAAAATTTTCAGGTAAAACAGTGTTCGACAACGTGACGAGCTGATTAGATTCTGGTCAAAATCCATTAAAACTAATGACAGTTTTTTGACAATTAAAACATTTTAATAATGCAATATTTTTAACGGAGCGTCGCATTGAGATTCAGTCTTCAAAATATGGTAGATCGCATTTTTCTCTATAATTTGTGTCATAAACCAAAATTTTGTAGGAGCTTTCGTGTCTGATATTATTACAAAAAAACTGTTTTCAATGTTGATATTTCTTGGAGTTTACTTGAAGTGTGCTAATAGGCTAGCTAGGAATGTACCAGATCCATCATGGATCCATTTATTTTCTTTGTATGTTGTACAGAGTTAAGATTATGGGGTTTGGAAAACAGGAGAGTTATGAAATTTTGTTTACTTATTCTCTGTTTCAACTTCAAATTATTAAATCAGTATTTCTGTAGAATAGTTTTGCGTGGTAGATATACTTGCGTGTTAATAATTAATAAACCTAATATGCATTAAATTTCTTAACTGGTTTTCTCATAAGAATCTTCTTACGTGTTGCATACCTCATATTATAGCAATTTGTAGTTTCTTGGGATCTTGAGTAAAAGTAAAGTATTGCCAAACGCTTATGGATAATTATTGCATATCTTTCAATGTTTATGGAGGATCATTTGTTTTCGTAAAATCAATTAGCACTTTCCTTCTTCGTCTAAACAGACCTAAATCTGTAATTCTAAATAATAGGCCAGTCATTAGAGCGAAAAAAAGACCCCGACCTTGCAAAAAGTGGTGTAGTCGCGATTTTTTCGATCTTAGGAGGCCGGCTTCCCCGCCATCTGGAATTTAGTATGCAGGAAAATTATTTTTTAAAAATAACTCGGTTCCTGCACCTTCTAGAGAAAAAGTTTTAAACAAAGGTTCAAGATATTAAAATTTATTATAAAAGCGCTTAAATAAATTTTTTCATCAAACGAACAATTTTTGCATTTCGCCAACATTTTAGATTTCTAACTTTTTTTTAGTGGCCCCTAACTAAGAAATTGTTTATATTTAAGAAAATCTGTAATAACATAACATAAACACTACTTAATAACCTACAAAATGAGCTATGATTGGGTTGTCTGGTTAGTCCGCTTGCTGCAAAATGAACTCTGGATTGTTAGCAGTACACATTTTTCCCATGTATTTCCATAGTATTTGCAAAATTATCGAAAAAATTAAGCTTTATGTAAATTTCTCAAAAGAAATTGTGAAATAATTTTCAACCATATATCACTTAAATTATGTCGGTAAAGCACACGTAGGGTTAATTTTTAGGATTACAAAAAAACATCATGTTTTTTTCGGTTTTATTCAGTTTTCAAAAAAATATTTTAGGGAAAAATGTATGTAGAATACTTTTTTCAGAGAAAACAAAATGTTCATTTAGACACTAATGGGGGCGTCCGCATATTTCCGGTTATTTATTTTGATAACAATTTTTTAAAATTTGTATTTAATTTTCTTAAAAACTAAGCTTTTTAAAAAAGCTCGTTTTACTCTATAATGTTAAAAATAAAATAATCTTTAAAATGATATGCATATAGTGTGTTTGGGTTATCGGGGAACCCTCAAGGAACATTCGTATTTTAAATCTTGTTTTAAAATCTACCAGTCTTTTAACAAAAAAAAATCAGGGGGAAAGGAGACATGACTGCTGAAAAAGTGTGTAAATTTTTACTATCTCTTGATATGTCTAATAGTGTGGTGCCTACTGCTAAATATACGCTGCAAATTTAAGCTAAATATCTCCGAAACTTCACGAGCTATAAATAAAAAACTAAAAAGAAAGACACCCTGTATACCGAAAACTAAGCGTTTAAGCACCTGTTATGTTCGTATGATCTTTTTGTCTTGAAAACACTTAAGGAATTCAATTTAGAAACACCCTGTACATTATTCCCACCCGATCTTTTCGCAATTTTATAAAATTTTGTTTATCAACCAATTTGTTTCTTTATTATCAAAAACATCTGCATTAATTGACAAAACGACAATAAACATTTAATTTTATTGATGCTCATATTATAGGCATATAAGAAAGTATACCTACTTCTTTTATAAACATTAAAAAACATTAAAAATTTTTATTTATTAGGTATACCTGCATAATTAGTTTTGAAACAAAATCAAAAATATTATTACCATGTTAGGAAGTGGACCGATAATTCTATATAATTTAATTGACAATTAAAATATTTCACTTATGTTCCAAACCAATTTATTCTTAAGGTCCAATATTTTTTGTTGCAACTAAATAACCTTACATATTAATTTGATAAACATATTATTTGTTCACATACCTATTCTCCTTTTAAAACATGCCCAGTGGCGAACCCTAAAAATTTGTTTAAGGGGGACTGACAAAGTTAGGATGCCACCCCACCTCCCCCCCTATTGGGTACACCACTGTTCGGGCTGCCACTAAACTGTCAGTGAATGTGAAAAAATGTCCTCTACACCTCCGCCACGGATCACCTAGGTGATCCGTGCCTCCGCTGTAGCGATTATTTGCAGTTTTTTTTGTAAATTAGGGTCAAAGCTCCAGAACCTATATTAGGTACTGAGGCAGTTTCTACCATAAGTATTTAGATAGATGAAAGTTGCAAGCACGTTTTCAGGTGGAATGAAGATAATAAAATAAATATTATTCTTACAATTATTTTAAACTTTAAAAATATCAGAAATTAGAAATTTACATGAAAACAATAAACCCAGTTTAATAATCAAATGAAAGAACGTAGCATAGGTATAAGTTAATTAGTAATGGGTTGCTTTTTTGTAAATTGACTTTTGAAAGCTGCATGGGACGGCTTCTTAAAAAAAACCTTGCACTGCTTTTGATAAAAAGCAGTTTGGTCATCACTAGTATAGGTACAGGGTGGGCTAAACTCCATGTTCTTTGGTCTTTTTAGGTTTTTGTAGCCGAGATATATAAAAACAGGTCATATCCTGGGTTCGATTTTCTTTCTTCTTCAAATCTAAAACCCGCTTCTTGATAGACCTCGTAGTTTTTCAGCTACTAGGGGATTTTGAAAACTCCGCATTTATGGAGCTGGCCTAAAATTTTTTTATTTATGAAAATTTTATTTTGGTCTGGAAAACTTTTTAATAGTTTTTTTTTATAGAGAATCCAACTTTCAAACTGAATTTTTATTTATTTTGTCACTTTTAGTTTTTGAGATATTACATAAAATTAGTATTTCTTTATGGAAAGAAGAAATTTTTTGTGTTTGTTGATTTTTTTTTAATATTGTAATTTAATGAATGGGTCTGTTCAACGCTGAAAAGGTGTGGCAGGGCGTTGAGGCTTTTTTTTTACCGTCGTTGTTTGAGACGCGAACCGGGTACCTTCTGCATGCGAAGCCGACGACGATATCGACTGGACTACCCTGCCGCTTTAGAGACCTCATATAGGTTGATAAAGACCTCAATTTTTAAGCATAGTTATATAGAGGCAGACTATTTATATCAAAACCTTGAATTTCCGATGCGGTACTTATTTTATACTGATCGCTTCTTTAGCTCGCGACCTTCAAATACGTGCCTACTTGATGAGAACGCTATTTAAAAGTACCACTATGCATAACCTGTAGCTCAAGTACCGACTAAAATCAATTTCATCTTTAACGAGAATTATAACAATGAGCTTTATTTTTATTTATTAAGTTTGCTGTATACAGACAGGGTGTGATTTAAATGATGCAACAAGCTTTAAGGGATGGTAGGGAAGGTCAAAAGTGGACTAAAAGTATGGGCGCACCCAGGGGGGGGCCGGGGCCCGCCCCCCCCCCAAGCCTATGATTTTTGTATATATTTTCCACATATTTCATGAATAAACACAAAAAATAGCATGAAATACGACATTATGAGGCCTCGGCCCCCCCCAAGACATATTCCTGGGTGCGTTACTGAAAATTTCAAATTACTTTATGATTTATGTCAAAAGTTTTAAGGAACCATTGCAGTAGGTATAAATGAATAATTTATTTTAAGAATTAATTTTATTTAGTATTTAACTAGTATTAAATTTTCAAAAAAATATGAAAGATACTTTTTTACATTTATCTAAGGGCCTCTTAAAAAAAATTGAAAATAGTAATATTAGCATTACATTTATTAACAATTTTTTTAACTTAAAAAAAAAACTAGATTCTTAAATATTAAAATTGTTTTAACACTTAAAAGTTGGTGCATCATTTAAATTACAAATTTAAATTGAAACAGTTTTTTTTCTCTTATTCAAACAAGAACGCCCATCAGAGTCTTTTGCATAGGTCACGCCCATCCTTATGGTTCCATGGACTAACGGTTCTACCCACCAAATAGAAAACAGTTCAGAAAAATTAATAATAGAATCAAAATTTATCGAAAAATTTGAGTACAGTCGCCCACTTTTTTAATGTCATGCTATTTTTCCAACATCTGTAGCACAAAGAAACAATGCATTGTTTGGCAATCCCGATTGGTTTCAAATAAGTATCATGATTTAATAAACGATTTTCGTTAATAGATTCTAAACTCTGCTGAACTTCCAGCTTTTCCAGACCAGTTTAAGCAATAAAATAAAAAAAAAATTAATAAAAAAAACACCCAACTGCTAAATCTACTTGTACCTACTAGTCGCCGTTGGGTACAAAATTGATATACCTAGAGTGTACGACATGCTTCAACTTTTAGTTTTGATGCTTAACGCGCACGAAATTATACAGTTTTGTATTTTCATGAATCAGGATATTGGGTAACTTTGTACATAACTGCCACTAGTTAGTACACGTAGATTTAGCAGTTGGGTGGTTTTTTTATTTAATTATTTTTTATTTCCAACTTTTAGGTATAATTCCTATTCCGCCTTATAGGGAGAAGGAAGGGGGAACTAGTAAAATGGTGTTGGAAAAAGATCTTACAGCATGTGCAGAAATAATATGTGAAATCGCCCTATATTTGATAAAATTATGCGAATATTAAAATCGCCTGAAATTGAGGTCATTTGTATGCATTAAAGCCTACATCATGTGACAAATGGCGTCTAATGACCGCCATGTTGATTCCTTTTTAAAAAATATAGCCTATAGCACCTTCGGGATCAATAGCAATTCAAGGACACCTTTGTTTTCAAAATCGGTTTAGCCGTTTAGCCTCTAGTGGGACACAAACATATATACATATCCCAAGCGAAAAACATTCCCTTCCTTTCGCCGTGCTGAAGTTCTGTAAAAAGCGTAAAAATAGGCTTAATTTTTTGCGAACTTCAAATATAAGAAATAGAGAGCTAAATTGATTAGAACTACATAACACACAGACTTAAATGCTATTTATTTCTGTCTCGTCATTTTGACCTTTCAATTTACACTAGATTTTATGTCTTTGCAGCAGCCCGATACAAAACAACATTACCTCCTTGTAACATCTTTAAGTGAAAGTTGATAATATTTTGTTTTGCAGATAGGTATCAATAGAAATAAAATACTAGTTAGATGTTACTATAATTGCTTACAAATCACCACACCACGCGGGTAGGCAATTCAGATCGGCTCTGATTCGAAATAGCGCTGTTTAAAAATAGCGTGTAACAAAATAGCGCTGTTTTAAAATAGCGTGTAAAGAAATAGCTCTGGTATGAAATAGCGCTAGTAACAAAATAGCGCCAGTATCAAAATAGCGCGTAATGAAATAGCGCCAATAACAAAATAGTGCGTAATGAAATCGCACTGTTTTAAAATAGCGTGTAATAAAATAGCGCGTAACAAAATAGCGCCAGTATCAAAATAGCGAAATTTAAAAAAGCATCCTTAAAAGCAGCCACTGTTTGACTAATGGGTCTCTTTCTAACATATTTAAAAAAAAAAAGCTTTCTTTACATCTTTTGCGGGATCCTAGCTGGTGTGAAATAAAACTGAACCGAACCGAACTTAACCGAATCGAAGTATCGGTTTAGTTCGGTTTGGTTTCACAACCTCTAGGATGCCGGTTCGGTTCGGTTCAGTTTCGTTCCGTTCCGTTCCGTTCGGTTCGGTTTTGTTTCACACCCGCTAGGATCCCGCGAAAGAAGTCAGGGAAGTTTTTTTTTTAATATGTTAGAAAGAGACCCTATTTTGTTACTAGTGCTACTTTAACATAGCGCTATTTTAAACTGGCGCCATTTTAAACCAGCGCTATTTTAAGCTAGCGCTATTTTGATACTAGCGCTATTTCGTTACGCGCTATTTTGATACTGGCGCTATTTCATTACGCGCTATTTTGATACTAGCGCTATTGCAATACAACAACAACAACCGTATGCAATTTGAGACAGAAAAGCCTAATATATTTAAAAATTTTTGTCTTTAGGGATAGGTCCCATTTACCCCGGACTTCGGGGTAACTGTGATACCCCTATTGCAAAACTATAAAACGTTAAAAACATTTTGATATTTTGATACAGCTGTGTCAATTTTGCAGCATTTTGTGTAATAAAATTATCTTTTTCCATTACCTTTCTATGGCATTTGTATGTAAAATGATGAGTTAAGAAAAAATAAATAAATGCAATTTAGGTATATGTATAAGTAATACATATTTACATGCAATAATATCCCAAAAAATAAAACATTTCAGGTTTACATCTTAAATTTTTTTTTACATTTTTGACGGTTTTTGTTGTTTCTTTAAATGTTTTGAAGTTATTTGTCATTTTAGATATTTTTTGAAGTTTTTGACGTTTTTTGATATTTTTTACTTTTTTGAAATTTTTTAACATTTTTGAAATTTTTTTGATATTTTTGGAATTTTTTTTTATTTTTTTACATATTAAAAGTACTTGAAGTACTTTTATTGTAAAAGTAAAGGACTTGGGGAAAATCAAGTACTTTTATAATGTACTTAAAGTACATTTGAAAAGAAAATGTACTTGGTACTTCAAGTACTTTTACAAATCTTAATGTACTTGGTACTTGCACTTAAGGTACTTTCATAATGTAATTGTGACAGCTCTGGTTGTGTGCATCTTTTTTATTAAAGCCACGTTTCGTATGTTTGGTTTTACATAGCAATTTTCTGTAGTACGAGGTCTGAAGTACGAGGAGGGGGCTTAGGAGCTGAAGCCCCCCTCCTTGCGTCACTGAATATTGACCTCTAAAATTTGAATTTTTCTCAAAAATCATCATTGAAAAGAATGAATCCGCACTCCAGTTCTCCTCCCAGGATTAATTCCTGCATACGCCTCTGTTTAATAGCACTAATTGGTATAACCGAAAGGAAAGGAGGGAATTATAAAAGTGTAAGTCGACCAGTGATACTACTTGATCATTTCATTGTCATAGCAATTAAAAAAAATACAAAGCTTACTTAAATCTGCTATAAATTTTCTGCTAACTAGCCAGCTTGCTAGCAAATTATCACATAACTGAATATGCGGCATGGGCTCGGGAAATACCTCTATTCTGCCTGAACATTTCTGCCCACCTAGGGAGACTAGCGAGACTACCTAGGCGGTCACCCATTTTCTTTGTCAAGACGCCTCTTGTCTAACTACGTAGGTATGCGCAAAAACAATTTATAGGTTACTTTGTGCCCTATGGTATGCCTGATTAGATTTACAGTAATAACCTATTTAATGTTGCTAAGATATTCTTTTCGGAGAAAAAAATTTCATAAGATTAAGTAAATACTCTGCCAATATATGGGCCCCTAAGCTCACACTCACTAGGTACTATAGTTATAGTCTACGTGTGAACTAATATAACTAAAACCTGAAATATATTTTATTCAACTCCAGACTAAATTACCTTTTGTTTGATACCACACAAGCCATGTTTTGACTTAAACTCAAATTTTTTAAATCTTTCCCCACCCTTAAAAAAAAAAACTAAAATGTATTTTGTTAAACTCCGGACTCAATTACCTTTCGTTTGATATCACACACGCTATATTTTCACTTAAACTCTAATTTTTAAAATATACCCCCACCCTTTTTTTTTAAATGAATTCAAATGTATTTTGTTTAACTGCAGACTCAATTACCTTTCGTTTGATATCACACACACCATATTTTCACATAAACTCTAATTTTTGAAATCACCCCCACCCTTTTATTTGGTTTGTGTTCGGTGGATTTTGTTCATTTTTAAATGGGACCATCCCGACCCAAGACCCAACCTAGGTACCAAATTTCATTAAAATCGGCCAGGCGGTTTTTGAGTTATGCGCGTTGGTCGATACAGCCAGACATACAGACAGACAGACAGACAGACATATAGACATATAGACAGACAGACAGACAGACAGACGGCGCAACAAAAAAGTTTCAAAATCATCTGAAACGCAAAGATATATAAAAATTTTTGAAATCGGAGCAACTTTTTTTTTTTGAAAAAATTAGGATCACCATAGCTCACACTACTATAGTATAGTATATGTGTGAGCTAAAAATGCGATAATGCCGCGTGTTCTTTACAGCGAGCAAGGCCGAACGAATTCGCTTCCTTGCACAATCAAATCTAGAGAAATTATTTTCTTGATATTATTATCTTCTCTCCAATCAAGTTGACTTGAGCGAACGGCGACGTCTGCTTTCCACCAACTTTTATTTTTCTCGATATCGAGTTTGGAAAATAGACTCAGTTTTCCAAATTAAGTGAGTTTTCTTAAATATATTGATTTACCCAAAGAAAAACCATTGTTAAAATTAAGGAAGGAGTTTCTCCAACTAAAAGAAATTATAAACTATACCTGTGGTGGGTGTGCTTTCGGGCTGTTCGGCCGTCGTCGTTGGAAATTCGTTCTCGACGTTTCGCCATCTCGAGTGGATGGCATCTTCAGGAGATGTTGACTGTTTGTCGGCTTCTCGAAGACTGGTGTCAACGACGACGGCCGAACAGCCCGAAAGCACACCCACCATTGGACGATGGCCGCGAAAGCCTTTCACAATTTGTATAAACTATACCTATTGAAGAAATACTAATTTTCTTGATCGGGAAACATAAAATGTTTTAATTCTAGATGATGATGGCTGGGGTCATTCCATTTTTTTAAGCAAAACATTATTTCTTCTCTTGATTGCAGAAAAAAAATCAATAAGGATTTTTACAAAAAAGACATTTATTTTCTCAAATCATAACAAGTATTCTACTCAACTTGAAAGAAGCGTTGTCTCGATTTGAAATATTTTATATTATTAAAAGCGCACTATATATTCTATTTACTATACTTTCGGTTATGTAGTCATAGTTGAGTAAATTTGCAGGGTATTTTAAGAAAAAGCTGCAGAAAGGGTTTATTTTTAGCTTCCTAGCCCGCGTAGCAATGGCAAGAGAAGGTATTATTTTCGACGAATTTTTTTCCCAGATATCGCCATAAATGTGTTATTTGGATGTATTTTGACCTATTCTAGCAATATCGTCGTGATGTCTGTCTGTATGTGTGTATATTATTTCCGTCCGTAACACGATAGCTCCTAAACCGCTGAACGGATTTTTAGAAAATTGTCAGGTAAAATAGTGTTCGACACTCTTACGAGCTGATTAGATTTTGGTCAAAATCCATTAATGCTAATGACAGTTTTTTGACAATTTAAAACTTAAAAAAATATTAACTTTTTACCGGAGCATCGTATCAATAGACTGTTTTCGAAATATAGTAAACTCGTTAATTATTATAATAATTCACGTTAAAACTTCGTAGGAGCTTTAGTTTCTGAGACATTTACAAAAAACTGTTTTCAATGCTAATATATTATGATGGCTTCACTTGAAGTGTAATAATCGGCCAGCTAGGAAGCTGTCAGATCCGTCATGGGGAAAAAAAATAAATATCCTGTTTGAGGAGAAATTAAATTAATTTTGATGGATCTACTTTAAGCGGGGAACCACGCAATTAAATACTGTAAAAAAAATTGACACCTGTCCCCTCAAATCAAAATGGCGGCTATATTTCAATTTTTTTTTCGATATTTTCTTTAATTTATAACACCTCATATTAAATCTATTGACAATAAAATTGCAAAAAAAAAATTAAGTTCCCCAGTATTATTTTTACAAAAAAAATTCTTATTTTATCAATAGCAACCTAATTTTTATAAGTATTTATAAAAAGTTACATTTTGACATATAACATTCCGAAGTTTAGAAAAAAGTTATTTTTTCACTTTTGTTTGACAAAACTAGTGTTGCCATGTAGTATATCAGTTTATACAAAACAATAATATTTTTTTTGCCAAGTTTAATCAACTGGTCGCACAAAAATAAAGGAAATATCGACAAAAAAAAGACTTTTTTAAAATATAGCCGCCATTTCGTTTTAGACTGGGTCCCGCTTGAAGTGAATTCATCGAACATAATCATGTTTCTCCCAAAACATTTATTTTTTATTAACTTTGGCAACCGCCAACTTGGATTCTAAAGCCAGAAAATCGGGAATCATCGAATGAAAATTTAGCGATTGGTCATAGGCACTACAATGCCAAATATTTTTTACAGCTTTTTTTTACAAATTAACTCTTCTTTCAATGGTTATAATCGAAACCTAACTAAAACTAAAAATATAGGTAGCACAGAGAATATAGAATGCGCTTCACATTTAAACATTATTCTTACACGTTCAGACTGAAAATAATTAAAAATACAAGATGGTTTCAATCTTCGGTATGTGTGGTTTAAGTATAATATAATTTTTTTCTCAACAGGTTGGGAATACTGCATTTGCAAAGCAGAAGTAAGCGAATTCATCCAGATGTTTGTGGACATCCAGAGGGACGTCCAATGGACATCATTTGGACGTTTAATGGACGTACATTTCTGGAGATCAAGGACATCGAATAAATATATCTCGTATTTTAGTTTTATAATTCAGTGCACTTCATTTGGACGTCCACTGCACGTTCATGTTATGTCCATTTTAGGTCTAGAACTTATGGGTACTGTGGTATGGGTATGCTCCATTGTATGCTCTCTTAAAATGCCTATGATATGTTGACCTGTGCGCCATCTCTATCTTTATGAAGGTTGGTATCATTTTCATCATCATCAATTGTACATCCATTGCACGTCCATACACGTCCGATTTGGGACGTCCATTAGACGTCGATTTTTTATCCATTGCACGGTCATACTATGTCCGACTTTGGACGTTCAAAAAACTGGTACTAGGTACGGTCGCCCACTTTTTTAGTGTCATTAATAAAAAAATTTGAAATTAAATCATGATAATTATGCGAAACCATGCGGTGTGCCAAACAACGCACTTTTTTTGTATTCTTTCTACAATAAAAGAAAATTAAGACATTAAGAAAGTGGGCTAGTGCACCTACCGATATTATTATATATAAAAGTTGACTTAAAAGTGTGTATTTAAACAACAATATCAATGGATGTCACCTAGAGAAAGTAAATATCTCAAAAAATAGAAAAGGCAAATCTAAAACTTCTCTAAAAAACGGTATCAGTATCGCCATTGAGAGAAAATCTAAGCATTTCAAGCAGTTCAACTTTAAACGATGGTTAAAAGCGTTTCAATGTCATTTAAAACCCATAAAAACGTCCATAAAAATATCGAAGAAAATACGAAGAGAGAGACAAAGGACTTGCGAAATCATTTATCGCCTTCTTCGGCATAATTAGATTTTTTCTTAATTACAAACGATTTTTTTAATTGCAGTTTCTCCACTTTTACAACAATGTTTGTTTGTTTACTAATAATATTAACTTAAATTCTTACTGTTTTATTAGATCTAATAAATTTAACAACGTAGTGACGTTCCTAAACCACGCTATTTACTATATTCGCTTAAAGGCCTTCGTGCACTACGATACCCTAATTCTGATACGTCGTAAACCACAAAAAAATTAAAATTCATATTTTTGCGTCAAAGGTTAGTAGCTATATGCTGCTAAATTCTTGCAACCAAAAATAAAATATAAGACGGACGATTTCTAATAAGTCGCATAATGCTTACCTTGGTATGTAATTTGCTTCTAACTTTTCTTATTCCTGTAAAATTTTGTTGAGTTGGGTTACGACGTGTCAGAATTAAGGTGATGAAAAGTTGACTCCAAGGTTTCAAAGCCCTTTTGGAACACAATTCTGCTTATTGGACATCTGTCAAACTCGTGCCAAATACAATATGGCTGCTCAAACATGAAAAACAGAAGAATTTTAGAAAAACTTTTTTAAAATAAATTTCATTTAATTTGGATGATAGTGCACTTTTATGAAAACTATTAATCACTTGCATTTTTGATATTTCTGTGTCTCAAAAAAAATATATCTCTTAACAACATGTTTTTGCGTTTTATAGAAAAAGTGCAGATTTTACAAAAAAATCACAAGAAACAAAAAATATATGCATTGACTAGTTTTACCATAAGTTAAAAAAAAAATTGAGTGATGCTCAACAAACTACGAAATTGGCCTGACGGTACCCCAGATACCAAAATTTAAATTTTTCATGAAAGTTTCAGAAGTGGAAAAAATGCTTAAAAATTAAAAGGGTCTTCATTCTAAATATCATCAGATGAGTTTTTATTTTTTGTAGTCTACATTTTTTCAAATATGACGGTTTACATATGGCCGACCAACTAGAGAAAAACTGCTGATTTTACAAAAAAATCACAATATATAAAAAGATGTGAATTAACATAAGTATAATAAGTTAAAAAAATTTCGAGTTGCTCAAAAAACTACGAAATAAGGCGCTGACTGTGACGTAGCACGGCAGCCCGACACAAAATATGATTTCGGAACGTACCACCAACTAATCTAATCGTGTCATTGACTGAACTTATACATTATTATCCGATTATTTACCATCTCTTTCTAAACTAATGTATCAGTAAGGGCGCTTAATAATATTAAAAACACATGAGTTTAATAACTAAACAGTGGTCTACTCGTTTTATTTACTAAACTCACACATTGTCATCCAGCTACTTATTCTCTCTTTTTAACTCAAAGTAGTGGGACGGGCGCACCCAATCTAAAACAGTCATGCCATTTTGACAATCAACGTCAGTCGATTTTCTGATGCACACAGTGGGCCCGCGGACCTAATTTTTGGCCAAAAAGGGTTAAATTAAAAATATACTGAAACTTCTAAACACCTTTACTAAAAAGAGTAGATAGTCCAGCAGGCCTTGAACAACTATGATTTAGTTGACGTAACTTTCAGTTATTTTTTAGAAGTGTCGTTTTTCGCGTTAAAGTACCATATTTGTATGGCGGTTTGATCCAGATTTTAAGCCATTTTACGACAATATTTTATGTTGTATAAAATTCGCATAAAATAAATCTTGTAAAAAGAGGTAGGGGAAAGGGGGGCAAAATGGGGTACGCGGGTAAAACGGGATATCGCAGTTTTAAGTAAACTGCGCAAAAATGAAATCTCTTAATATCAGATGTTTTATCCTTATGACTGGTTCAACTCTCTGCAATATGATTGGTGCCGGTCGGCTGAGCTTAAGTTGTTTTTTGCTCAATGTGATGTTGTGCCCTGCTTATTGTAAAAATATCTTGCGCATTTTGTGACAGTAAGTACATTTTTTACAGACTTTTAAAATTTTGTTTACATTGAAAAATTAGTGGGTTTATGTATTATTTATAATTAAACGCATCGCCCGTAAAATTCGTCCTTTACTATGTATGATTTTTGTTTGAATTTAACTGGTGGTTTGAGGCAGAACGGGGTTTTTTCATTGGGGCAAAATGGGGTACCTTGTTATACCTAGTAACCTATACCCAATTTTGGGCAAAAAAATTTTTTGATAGCATTACTGAAAGTCGTATTTTATGTTGTCTGCAAAAAATTGAAGCAAAATTCATGTAGGAGAGTCGACAGCAATGACTTGGTTACTAAATTTAATTATTATAAAATGTATTTACATTATATTACAACTTTTTATTTTTTAAATACGTATTTTTAACTTGTTTAGTATTTTAATAAATAAAACTGGTCTTACAAAAATATTGATTCTAAATTATACAACCTCCCGGCCTGTTTCGCCACATAGGCACCCCATTTTACCAAAGGCAACTTTTTACAAAAGTAAAAGTATGATGGAGTTCTAAATCGTTTAAACTGAAAAGTAGAACATAAAGATAACGTATCTAGCCAAGTTAATTCCAAATGACTGACGCAATGGTGACCATTTAATAGGAGAAATAAACCTATAAAATTAAGTCTCCCATTTTGCCCTTCTTTCCCCCAATTAGACTTTCTATCTGTACATTTTGATTCAAATTTTGATGTGTAGACAGGTCACACAATGGTTTTTGCGTGGCATTTCTGAAATTCTATAAAAATATAGATTTCTTATAAATGTTGGACAAAAATTTTGCTTCCCTCATCAACCATGTTTTTAAAAATTTTATTTTTATACAGAGTATGTATACATATTTTACAAAAATTGTACTTTAAAATCTGCTGCCGCAAGTTGCCCGTATGAAAGATATTATTAATTTACTAAAAATGGATTTCTTCGAGAAAAACTGAAACTCAAAAAAAGCATGTCAGTCTTAACAAAAGTTTTTGTTTATTATTTTTAAAGCACTTTAGGCTAAATTAAACAAATAAACATGGAAAAATATATATTAATAAAAAATATAAATAATGTATAAAAAAAATTCAAGAAGATCAGTGTGACACGTCATTTTAAAGAAATATTTATACTTATTTAAAAATCAAATTAAAAGATGGTCACTCCATAATACAAACCAACTGCAATATCTCAAAAACCAAAAATTACAGATGAAACTTTTACAGGTGGATTGTTTATGAAAGAAGAATTAGATAAAAAAGCTTTTAAGGTAAACGGATCTATTTCAAATCATCAGCAGTTTACCAAACCTGACTTTTAACAAATTAGTATAAAAAAGGGGACGCTTTCAAAATATTTATTTTGTTGGACTTAAAAACAAATTTCTCTAGAAAAATCATTCTTATTTGATTATGCAGTCCTTAAACTTGCAGGTTCTTATCCGCTACAAAGTTAGTGTTACGTTTGTATTATTTTTTAGTTTTTGGTAGAGCCAAAGAATAATACCGTTTAACTTTTTTTAATATATTTAATTTTTAGTTTGATTTTTAGTTTATGTTATTATGTAAACTCCTCATCCTTTTCAACGCAGCTTTGTTGCACATTACACAGTGAGCTTTAACCTTAAATAACCTAAGTACCAGGTTTGACACAAATCGGTTTATAAATATAGGATAGTCTCATGGGCGCACCCAGGGGCCCGGGCCCCCCCTAGCCTTAGATTTTTTTACATATTTTCGACATATTTTATGATAAAACACAAAAAATAGCTTGAAATTTGACATCATGAGGTTTCGCCCCCCCCCCCCTCAAGCAGAGGTCGTCGCGTTCCCGGTGAAGACATGATGACCTTTTTTTTTTTGGTCGCACGATTTTTGAGAGGCGCCCTCCTTTTTTTAGCTGTGGGTCCCCTCAGACATGATAACCTTTTTTTTTTTGGTCGCACAATTTTTGAGAGGCGCCCTTTTTAGCTGTCGGCCCCCCCCAGACACATTCCTGGGTGCGCCACTGATAGTCTATAGGATAAAGATTTTGGGTCCGCCATGCAAGTTTTTTTTGTTTGAGTAAAAAATAATAATAAGCGGCGTTAAACACCGCAGAGTTCCAGATATAATACATATCGGTTTAAAAATGTAAAGGTTCTATTTTTTCTAGGTTTGAGTCAGAAATCTTAATTATCGGCTTTACACACACCAAAGTTCCAATTTTGATACATATCGGTTCATAAATAGAAAACTCTGCCCTTTTCGATCCGTCGTATAATTTTTAAGTTTGATTTCATAATTGTACTCAACGACTTTAGACACGCCAGAGTTCCAAATTTCAAACCTATTGGTAAATAAGTTGTTTTAAATTTAAGTCAAAAATCATATTTAGCGACTATTAACACTAAATTTAATACTTACGGGTTCATAAATAGGAAACTTCGCCATTTTGGATTCGCCATTTTGATTGTACATACTTCTTTCTCATTTCAAAACAAAATATTGTTACAAAACCTATTTTTCTAATTTTGGTCAAAAATCAGATCCGGGAGCCCACTGTGCAGCGCTATGAGTTGGACAGCAATAAAAAATAAGCTGTGTTTTAAAAAGAGATGCAAATGAGTATGTTCCAAAATTATAAATTATGTCGGGGTGCTAATGTCAACCTACGTCAGACACAAAAATTTTCTGTTTTTCATGTTTGGCATGAGTTTGACAGATGTACAATAAGTGGAACTATGTTCCCAAAGTTAGGGGCATTTAACCGAGCATTTAACCCCTGGAGCCGTATTCTTCAAAGTTTGTTTTCCAATTAATTTCAAATTGCCACAGTACAATAGCAAAAGTCGTGAAGCAGAGAGATAGCTATACTATCATGCGAGTTTCCTCCCAGGAATTCTCAGGAGAGGACAATTTACGTACTCTCCGAAGGATAACGAATTAATAGGAACTGTCAAGAGAATTTTTCTGCGATAAATTTTATTTAAATACGGAAAAGGGTCCCATCAACAATAAAAATTACATATTGTGTTTCCTTTTCTAGAAGAATCTTTTAAATCTTTACAGTTGAATTGACATCAAACTGCACCAGTCTCTTATGCTGGTTTTATACAAATAAAAATAAATATAAATATAAAAATTATAGTACAAAAATATTTTGCTGTTTATACAGCCAAATAAAAACACTTTTTTGCAAAAAAATAGTGTAAAATATTTTTGGTTAAAAACAACTAAAATAAAAACATCAAATTCTCTATCAAAACAACAACAAAGGTCACGTAACGCAATGTTGCACATGCGCACATCCCTTTCCAGATAAAAATTAAATAAAAGTTGGCCAACTTTTGACTTTTATTTCTATCTGGCTCTGTATAAACGCCTACACAGTTTCCCATAACTTTTATTTTTATTTTTATAAACCCAGCATTAAACTTTAGACCAATATGTTCTTCTTCTTTAGCTTTACTTGTAGCTATAATTTTTCCCTCTATTATATTCTGTATCGTAAACTTGTCCTCTTACTACGTAACCAAACAATAACTTCTCTTTTACAGAGTCAGTTTAATTTCTTCTTTCTGTTGAATAATCTCATTCTGTTCGTCTATGAAATTCTTAGCGTTGGACGATAGCACATCAGCCTTTAATCTTTCACTATAATATTGGGGGAAATTGGACAGGATGTTCCAGATTGTTACGGGGCTAATTGTCACATGCAAATCAAATATGGCTTATAATTAATGTTAATATTAATCAACAATTATGACCTCAGAAAAAGTGCTCAGCTAAGAAACAAAAATACATTTGTTAAAAGCAGACCCAAAACCAGGGGAGTGATCCAGGAGGCCCAAACCAAAATGAACCGCGCCCCCGAAATTGTGAGAAATAATAAAATCAGCAATACTATTAAATCAATTAAAAATTGAATGTAGAATTGTATTAAAATAACTTTGTAAACCAATAACTATAAATTTATTTTACATAGATAAAAATGTAATACATAAAATATTTTTTTTTTATTAAAAAAATTTAATTGACATGAAACTACTTACCCCAGGTACCCTGACAACCATTTCTGGCACAGGGTTAATAATCACACTGGTTTTTTTGACAAAATTTGTAATATTTTTTAATCAAAAACTATTTTTATAATTTACAATAAATGCATCATCAATCGATATACTTATAAGTATGATTGCTAAATAAAGACCATGACCACGGATCACCATTTGTTTCCGGGTTGACAACTAGCCGGTCTCCCCTACTGAATTGAGAATAAGCTATTTGCGTAATAGTTGAGTGGCTAATAGTCAAAAATCGTGTCTCGTAGGATAGACTTCATAAATCCAAGATGGCGGCTTTTTTCATGTTTTTGACAAACTTGGGTTTATAACTTTCGGAATTAGCTTTAAAGAAAAACTAATAATTAATACGTTTTTTGTTTGCAAAAGAACACCAATTAATATAGTGAAGAAATGAGTTTAATATCATAAAAACTAACAAAGATATAAAGTTTTTCCAAAATTCAAATTTGAGACAAACAACCGAACCGAACCAATCGACCGATAGTCTTAAACTTTCTTGATCAATATTGAATTTTTATAATTTTTTTTTATAAAAAAAAAATTGTGATTTATTGCGAACAAATCATATTATATACAATTTTTCTGTAAAGTAAAGCAAAATTTTGTGAAAAAACATGAAAAAAATAGCAATCTTGGATTTATGAGGCCACACAGGCGCGGTTACTTAAATTTAAGGCAAACACCCCGCCGCGTCTTAAAATGAAGTGATCCATAACCAATTTATATATCCAAAACGATCTATAGATTTTTTTTAAAACTAATTTTGCAAAAGTTATAATCAAAAAGTTGTGAAAAACATGAAAAAATCCGCCATCTTGGTTTGCTTCGGCCGGTGATGTCACACCGGCCCCCTACTCAAATTGGAGGCAAACACCCGGTGACAAAAAATTGTGTGATCTATTATCAATCAATCTAGCGTAAATTAAGGGTTGATGACGTAGGGGGTAGTTTTTAAAAACACCCTTTATTATTTTCTGCTACAAAAACTAATTATAATTAATACAATTAAAATAGTGAGTACGATACTGATTTATTCCCAATAGTGTACATGCTTTTACACTAAATTATTGCTTATAAGTTATATTAAAATATTGCTGACAAATAAAACATAATTATTAAAATGCGGTTCTAACTATTTGTATATTCGGCAAGTTTCGTATTATGATACACGGGATCAATGTAATGTAATTTCTCCATCCCCTGGGGAAGTTTTGTAAGGGACGAACAAAACTGGCCTCTGGGATTTCGTGCTGCCATGTTCTTCTGTTTCATTGTCATCGTGTTGAGGGAGCTTCGTTTTCTTTGGTTGTTTCGTTATCCATTTCCGTATGCCAAGTATAACTGTGAGTGTCAAAATAATATAGATGGGTGTCATCCAGTAGTGTGTGTAATCCTGATATGTTATTGCTTGGATAGGTTGTAAATGTTCTTCTTCTTTTCTGAGTTTGTGAAGTTGGTCTAAGGGATTTTTGTCTATTTTTATTGTATTTATTTTGATAGACCTTTCTTTTGGTGTGATTTTGATTTTTGGTAGTGTCAATGGTTCTTCTTTAATAGTTTCTTTCATATTAATAAATGATTCGTTCTTATTATTTTGGTTGCTTTGGGAAATATAGAGATGTAGTAAGCTTCTGAGATTTGTTGCACTATGGTAGAGTTAATGGAAATTTTGGTTTGCTTACATGTTGTTTCTTTGCTAGAGACTTGAAGAATGGTGTTAATGCAGTCTTGATTGTGTGAGTTTTGCAAAATTGTTTCAGTGCATAGGTCTCTGTCATCGATTCGCTTGCAGAGTTGATCCATGTATTGGTACATATCATTGTTTGAGGCGAGATATGGAGCTGGTGGAATAATTGTTGTATGCTTGTCGGTTGGTACTGAGAACAGATGGTAATATGAAAATTCTTTTGGTTCTACAATGGGAAAATGCAGGATAAAGACTATCTTGTTATCGGAGTAGTAGCACTCTGTGCTTAAAATGTCATAGTATTTGGTAAGATCTTCATCAAGGGTGTAAATTAGTTGGTGTTCTGAATGGTGTTCTTGTAGTTTGTTAATTGTACACTTCAGTTCCTCCACTTTTATGACACTGTTATAGAGGATGCTATTTCTTGACAGGGCTATACCTGTTTCAAGGTCCCTTAGTATTTGTAATATTCCTTGGAAGGCTACGTTAAGTTGGTCGAGAATGTTTCTGGTTTCCATGTAATGATTGAAGTCGAATACAACTTTGTTTAGTTCTGTGCTAATTCTTTTGAGTTCGGATTTAATGGCATCTTCATTGTGGCTGATAAGTGTCGTTGTTTCTTCAAAGTTCTTCATAACTTTTTTGTTCAGGCTCATGTGGTGGTTGACTTGACTGATAATGTTATTTTGGTTTTGTTCTATGATAGAAATGGCATTATCGTATTTTTTTGCATCTTCCTGATCTAGGTTTCCAGATATGATTTTGACGAGGCTTCCTAGACCATTTATGATACCTCTTTTGGTTCGGTAGTGAGGAAAAATTGTTTGAAGCTTCTCTTCACATGTTCTTAGTAGAAACTGGAGGCTTTGAAAATATGGATAACTTAGTCCTTGGTTGATTGCGTTGGTGACATCTTTATATTCTTGTTTCAAAGAGATGATTTCGTTAGCTAGTGGTATAAGGTTGAAGTAATGAATGAAGTCGTGTGTGCTAATTTGGATTTTCGCCTGGCCCAGTTTTCGTGGCAGGATCCCTGGGTTGTCCCGAAGGTTTTAGATCTGGACTTCTTTGGCTTTGACCAAGGAACATCTGTAAGGAAGAATTTTGTTTATTAATCTTTTTGTGGGGATGACTTTTGATATTCTTCTTGTGTACGGATGTATCCTGTGTTTCTATGGTCACGATATTATCTTTTTTGACGTTTTTGGAGGAAAACCTTGGCAGTAGTTTGTTCCGTTTTAGTGTTTTTCTGGTATAGACTTTGGTACAATGTTTGTATGTAATAGGTGGTTCTCTTCCAGCATTCCTTTTCTGGATGTATTTTTCCTTATTGTGTTGCAACTTCTCGTTAAGTTCTTTATAGATAGCTTTTGTTTTGTCCCTATGTTCTTGAGTGTAGTTGTTAATTAGAGTTTTCTTTATGTCAATGTCAAATGGATCTCGAGCGTCTAAGTGTCCATTAAGAACTTCGATTGGTTTTTTTCCAGTCGTAGAGTGGATTGAACTATTGTATCCTAAGATTGCATACGGCATTTGTTGTTTAATGGTCATGGATTTCTTGGTTTCTCTTAAAATTCTTAGGTGTTCTATAATAGTTGAATGGAAACGTTCAATTATTCCATTAGATTGTGGATTGTCTGGGTGATTGTAGTGGATGGTGATCTTGTGGGTATTTGCGAATTCTTGAAAGACTCCATTTTTAAATTCTGTTCCTGCGTCTGAGATTATCATATATGGGACTCCATGGTGAGTTATAATGATCAAAATTGCGTTTACTATAGAGATTGCGTTAGCGCTATCAATTGGGTATGCTTGCCCATATTTTGAGAAGGCGTCTATAATTGTCAGAAATTTTTGTCCTCCAGCTTGAAAAGTATCTAGGTGAATGATTTCTAGAGGTTTTGTTGGTGTGGGTGTTAGCATAAGCAGCGGCTTTGCTGGATTTCTATCATATTTATTAGTTTGACAGATGTGACAGACATTAATGAGTTCTTCAATATCTTTTTTCATGCTTGGCCAATAGTATTTTTTTCTAACCTGTGCTTCTGTCTCGTTGATCCCTCTGTAGTTTGTGGTACTTTCGTGGTAACTGATAAGTATTTCTTTTTGTCTTTTCTCATTGTTGATATCTTCCAAAAGAACGTTGCATTTTACAATGTCGAATGCAGAGTTAATAAATATTTCTTTTAAAATATTGTTGGTAGTTATGTAGAGTTCGTCGTCTTCGAACAATATTGCATATTTCTTTTTCGGATCGATGTATTGTTTAAATAGGTGAATTATTTCGGTTTTAATATTAGCTCGTCCATGTTACAACATACATTCTGGTCTTGTTGGGGAAAGCTTCAAGTATTACTGGTTTGGCTGGGTTGTAGTTGGCTGTTCTAAGCATTCTTTGGTTGTTAAAGTAGTTATGGCGGTATGTATTGTAATATCACTGGAGGTTTCTTGTTCTTTAGTTTTTTGTAGTTGATGTTGTTCGAAAAGTTCGTCGATTACATCAAGTTCTGATCGTGTTAGGTTTTGCACAGGTTCCTTGGTTATTAATTCTGCTAGGTCATATGAGGTTGATGGTTGATTCTCGTCTGGCAAGTTAGGGATAAATTCGGTTGGATCAGATGATGAAGATGGGTGATTGATTAGTGAAATATTTTCAAGGTCCTTGTTTGTTTCTTTTACTTCGGCTTCTTTAGTATGTATTTCAATTCTAGATAAGGCGTCGGCATTTGTGTTGGATTTCTTATATTCGACTTCGTAGTCAAATTCTTCCAGCTTAAGTCTCCATCTGATTAATTTAGAGTTGGGATCTTTCAGTGAAAACAGAAAAGATAGTGGTCTGTGATCCGACAAAATCTTAAATTTTCTTCCAAATAGGTACGGTCTAAAATACTTGGTTGCCCACACAATTGCAAGCATTTCTTTTTCTATTGTGGAATATTTTAACTCGGTTTCATTCAGAGTTCTGGAAGCGTAAGCTATAGGTTGGTCATTTCCAATAGGTCCTTGTGATAAGATTGCTCCAAGAGCAAAATTGCTGGCATCGGTAGTCAGGTTAAATGGTTTGGAAAAGTCAGGATACTGGAGTAATGGTTCGTTGATTAGTAGATTTTTGCAGATTTTTACGCAATTGAGGTACTCTGGAGTGAGCTTGATTTTGGCGTCTTTCTTTAGACATGTTGTTAGGGGTTTAGTTATTTTGGCACAATCTTTGATGAATTTCCTGTAGTATCCTAGTAGTCCTAAAAAGCCACGGATTTCTTTTGCAGTTCTTGGTATTGGGTAATCGGTAATGGCCTTTATTTTGCTTGGATTGGGTTTGATGCCTTCTGGGGTAATAATGTGTCCTAGGAATCCAACTTCTTTTTTCAGGAATTCACATTTATCTAGCTGAATTTTGAATCCAGTTTCTCTGAGTCGTTGGAATATTTTGGCCAGGTTAACAAGATGTTCTTGTAAAGATGTACTGTGAACAAGTTTCCCAACTTGTTTTTATTTTTGTAAATAATTATATTCTCTAATTTTCACTTAAAATTCGAGAAGCTATCTCTCTTAGTTTTTAAATATTTTTGGGTTACATTTTCTACGCTTACAAGCGTTTCTAGAATATTATTTTGATTTACTTTACGCTATATCTTTCCATATTTTAAATTTAAACTTCGCGCGCTTCTTCCAGCAATGAAGGATTTGAGATAAGCGGCTAAATTCGGCCTAGCAGACGAAAACGCCGATTGTCTGCGCGAACACAACACAGAAACTCAACCACGCGCCACGTGCAAGGAAAGTCACCGCACCGCTATTATTTTATATTAAAATTGTGGAAACTATTAATTTTACGCTTTAGTTTATTAGATATTAGTGTTTGGAACATTTTGAACTATAGAACAATGGAGAGTCTGGTACTTCGCGTATAATCGGACTGGCCAGCCAAGTAGCTACAAAAGACATCTAAGGGTAAGTCGTTTCTTGATAATTTTTCATTGCTGCGCTATTTTTTAGTATTTAAGTTTTTAGGCTCTTTTTTCCCTGTTGGAGCCCTGTGGAAAGATACAGTCCCTCTTAACTCCCCCACGTTTTTCTCGAGCTATCTCGAGTGGTCCTTCGGTATATTTTATTTTCTACAGAAGGCCTAACCTCACCATTTGGTCCAGGTTCGAGCCTGATAACAGGACCCCGGGAAAAATTAAAGTCTAAATCGCATTTTGTTCAAAATAAAATTTTTAATAAATACGCATGACCTTGATCTTTTTGCTGTGCTAGCAGTAAAAATAACAAGTAAAAAAGTACCGAACGCGCATTGTTTTCGCGCATTTCCTACCTCTTTTTGGCTTGGCGTCACCTGCACGTAGGAAAAGTTTCCACCACATCGCTGTAAAGGATATTAGAGAGGTAAATGAGACTTGTTTACATTTTTTATCGCCTATTTTCTTTTCTTTTTAAACGCTTTTAATTTTTAAATATTAAAAATTTCGGAAACTAATCGTTCACCTGTTTTAACGGAGTTTTTTAAAAACATTACAATGAGTACGCAACTTAAGAAGTTAGAAGCACTCCGTAATGTGCAACATAATCGCATTAATACTCTTCATAATTTAGCTAATGCTTGCCTAACGGATGATACAAAAAAACCGTGTTTACAGGTTCGACTTATCGACCTTGATGAAATGAAAGAATCATTTTTTATTTATCAAAATCAAATAATAGAGGCTTATTCGGCAAGTCCGGAGAGACTGGAAGAAGAAAATGAACGCCTTACTGAGTTTGACGACAGCTTCTATGATATTAAAAGAATTCAAAAACAACTATTTGAGGTGAAAATTGAAGCACCTCAACCTCAAAACTTAACGCAAATTTCAAATTCTTCTGATCCAGACCGCTTTATGGCGTCATTAATGCCAAGACTGCGCATTGTCGAATTTCATGGCGACATCACTAAGTTTCCAACCTTTCTAGATATGTACAATAGTTCTGTACACAATAATCCTAGTATTCCTACAAACGCTAAATTTAATTTGTTACTGTCCTTCCTAAAAGGACCGCCTTTAAACGTAGTTAAACATTTACAAATAACCGACGCTAATTATATAATCGCTTACAATACGCTTCTAAAACGCTATCATAACCCCCGCTTATCGGCTCAAACTTATTGGCGCTCCGTGTATAATTTTCCCGCTCTCAAAGACGACAATCCAGAAACGCTGCGCACGCTGCTTGATGTTTTTTCAGAAAACATTGAGGCTTTAAAAACTCTAAATTACGACACTGATCAATGGTGTTTTCCGCTCGCCAACATTTTACTAGATAAATTGCCTGAGGTACTACTTTCGCGCTTTGAACTAGCTAATTCTAGGTCTAATGAAATGCCCAAATATCAAGAAATTTATAATTTCCTTGAAACTCAATGTAATTCGCTTTATTCGCTACAATCTAAAAATAGATTGAAAAATAATAAACAGTTTTATAAAAATAACGCCTCGCCTTATTATACAAAAACGCTACTTGGTACGGAAAATACTCATTCTAAAGATAGATGCGCTTTTTGTGATTCTAACACACATTCAATATATTTATGTCACGCATTTAAAGGTAAATCTGCCTACGAACGCTATGCTTACGCTAAAAATAAAAAACTATGTTTAAATTGTTTAAGCTCAATACATTTAACAAATTCTTGTCAAAGTCTACGCTCATGTCGCTATTGCCCTGGTAATCAAAGACATCACTCATTAATTCATTTTGAGCGAAATTATAATTGCGCTAATTCTCAAAATCAAAATAGATCACATTTTGATGCTAACGTGAATTTCTCACAAAATCCCTCTAATATTTCTCCCAACGCATCTCCAAGTAGTGCACCACGTGGTTACTTGACCAGCCAGCAAAGTTTTAGATCCCCGGCTACTGGTTGTCCGCTTCAAAATTACTCTACTCAAAATAATAACAATTTTACTTCGACGTCTTCTAATTCACAAGTACCAATCGCAACTCCTTCGGGTTCTAACCCCACGCATTGTGGTTTTATTTCTGCGCAATCGCAAGTTTTATTGTCAACTATCCTAGTAAAAATTCAAGATGTCCGCGGTAACTTTCAAACAGTTAGAGCGGTGTTAGACAGCGGTTCGCAAAACACTTTTTGTTCTCAAAAATTAGCGCAACAATTGGGCCTTCCAAGACAACCCTTATGTTCAAATATACAGGGGGTTGGAGGCAACTCTCTTACTTCTGATCTAGGATCGATTTTTATTAAAATTTGTAATTTTCAAAAACCAGATATTTTTGTGTCTACGCAAGCGATTATTTTGCAAAAAGTTTGTACTGATTTACCGTCAGTAAAAATAAATACAGAAAATTGGCATTTTATAAAAAATTTACCCTTAGCAGATCCCACTTTTTACAACCCTTCGCCTGTAAATTTACTAATTGGTATGGATCTATTTCCACTAATTATACAGGGTGAAAAAATCGCTAGCGATGATCCAAATCATCCCTTTGCTATGGGAACTATTTTCGGCTATATTTTGATGGGACAAATAAATCAACCCTTAATTTCTACCCCGCCAATTAATGCTCTTTTTTGTCAAAATGAAAATGACTCGCTTTCGCAATTAATTTCAAAATTTTGGGAAACCGATTGCGTCCCCCAAAAAACTCATTTGAAACCAGAGGATGAAATTTGTGAAAATTATTTTAAACAGAGCGTGTCGCGTAATCAAGACGGCCGGTATACTGTCTCCCTTCCCTTTCGCACATTTGAGAATCCACCGCAGTTTCCTGCAATAAAACAAGTCGCGCTAAATCGTTTCTTATCTTTAGAAAAAAAACTGCTTCGCGATAAAAACTTGTATTGTGAATATTCTAAATTTATGAATGAATATTTGGAATTGGGTCATATGGACTATGACTCAGAAAAAGAAGACGATTCAGACAGCTATTTTATTCCACATTTCGCTGTTGTTAAAAATGAAGCTATCACTACTAAGACAAGGGTAGTTTTTAATGCGAGTATTACTGACCCTTTTACGCATATTTCGCTTAATCAAGTATTATTATCGGGTCCAAAACTACAAAAAGATATTATTCAAATATTATTACATTTTCGCCTTAACCCTGTGACGCTCACCTGCGATATTCAAAAAATGTATCGTGGTATAAATATCAACCCTGATCATCAAAAATACCAAAAAACTGTCACTTACGGAGTGAACTGTTCACCATATCTCGCTTTACGCACCCTTCAGCACTTAGCTGAATCCGAATATGATAACTACCCTCACGCTGCTAAAGTTATACTTAACGATACCTATATTGATGACGTCACTACTTCATGTAAAACGGTTCAAGAGGCGTTAAATTTGCAGCATGAGCTTACGGAGTTATTAGGAAACGCTGGCTTGAAATTACACAAATGGTCTAGCAATCGCTCAGAAGTGATCTCTCATTTATATCCCTCCTTAGTCAACCCCGCAGTTTTATCTCTCGATTCGGATGACGTCACTAAGGTCTTAGGCCTGTGCTGGCATCCTTCCTACGACGAGCTTCGATTTAACATATTACCTAATCAGCAAAGCTGTACTAAAAGGACGCTTCTCTCTTTTTTAGCACGCTGCTATGACCCCCATGGTTATCTTACCCCAGTAACATTCACTTTAAAATATTTGATTCAACAAATTTGGTTACTTGGTATTTCCTGGGACGCCACGCCTACTTTAGAAATAGTTCGTCAGTGGACACTCTATCAATCTGAATTTCAAGTTTTAGAAAAATTTAGTTTACCCCGCCACATTGACATCACCAACGCCGAATCCATCGATCTCTGTGGTTTTTGTGATGCGAGTGAACGAGGGTACGCATGCGTAATATACTTACGTGTCTTACGAAACGCTAAATATCACATATATTTTGTTCTTGCGAAAAGTCGCATCGCTCCACTTAAAAAATTTGTTAGTATTCCGAGAATAGAACTTCTAGCCGCTACTCTTTTATCTGAGGTCTTAAAATACACATATGATATCTTTATAAAAAGGTTCACAATAAATAATATTTACGCTTTTTCGGACGCAATGGTTGTTTTACACTGGATAAAATCCCATCCAAGTAAATGGAAAACTTTTGTCGCAAAGCGTGTTAGTCTTATCCAAGATAATATTAATCCAGAATGTTGGTTATATACCCCCACCTTTCTCAATAGTGCCGATGTAGCCAGCCGCGGCTGCTCGCCGAGTGAGCTTTTAAATCATCCCCTATGGTGGGCCGCCCCTAGTTTTTTACAAGAATCTTTAGATAAATGGCCAACAAAAATCCCGCAAGTCAAAATAAATGACAGTTTAGAGACTGAGGAACGAAAAAATGTTGCTCTGATTTCTTGTGACCGAATAACGGAAAATTTTTTAGATTCGCTTTTAAATAATAAATCCGATTTTTACGCTATTCAACTACTTTTAGCCCGCAGTTTACGATTCATAAATAATTGTAGACTATCCGCAGACGTCAGAAAAAAGACAAATATAGATTATATCGATCTCTTTAACGCTTTAAAATGTTTGGCTAAGCACGAACAACAAAAATACTTTTCTGAAGTAATTCTTAACCTTCAAAACCAGAAAAAATGCATAAAACCCATACAAAAATTGAATCCCTTTTTAGACCAGGATTGTCTTATAAGAGTTGGAGGACGCATTCAACAAGCCATGACTATTTCTTACGGACAAAAACATCCTCTTCTTTTACCCAAGGAAAGTAGACTTTCTTATATTTTTATTGAATATATGCACAAAAAATATTTGCATGTTGGAGTGCAAACAGTCCAATATCTCATTAGTCAAATTTTTTGGATTTTATCTGCCAAACGCTTAATTAAAACGGTTTTATCCAAATGTGTTCGTTGCTTTTGCGTCAAACCGCATTCTTATGAGCAAATCATGGGACAAATTCCGTCCTACCGCTTGATTCCACAGAAGCCTTTTACTTTTAGTGGAGTAGATTTTAGTGGTGCTATACCTATCACTCTCAGTAAACACAGAGGTGTAAAAACACAAAAAGCATATATCTGCCTTTTTATTTGTCTAAATACTAAAGCTTTACATCTCGAGTTAGTGTCAGATCTAACTTCGGACGCTTTTTTAGCTGCGCTACGTCGCTTTGTTGCCCGAAGAGGGTACATAAAAACTCTTTTTTCAGATAATGGCACAAATTTCGTTAAATCAAGCAAAGAATTGCTTGATCTTGCAAGAAATGCTTGCACGCAACAAGCTATCGCCTGGAATTTTATCCCTCCATCAGCTCCCCACTTCGGCGGTCTTTGGGAGTCAGGGATAAAATCAGTAAAAACTCACTTAATTCGTACCATTGGCTCGCAAATTCTAAGTTATGAGGAGTTGTACACGGTTCTTTGTCAAATTGAGGCGATTTTAAATTCTCGCCCCTTGACCCCGCAATCTACCGACTGTAACGATCTACAGGTTTTAACACCGGGACATTTTTTAACACATGGACCTTTAGTTTCTGTTCCTGATGAAGATTTTTCAAGTAAACCTGAGAATCGGTTATCGCGATGGAACTTGGTCCAGCGAATACAAGCCGATTTTTGGCGTCGTTGGAGCCAAGAATTTTTACATACCCTTCAAGTACGAAATAAATGGTTGGAACCATGCGCAGAGCCAAAAATAGGTACCCTCGTTCTTATCAAAGACGAGTTATCACCGCCCCTTCAATGGCGGGTAGGTCGCATTATTGAAATTTTTAAAGGGCCTGATGGGCACGCTAGGGTGGCAAATGTTCGTACCGCGTCCGGTATCTTTAAACGACCTTTAGTCAAGCTTTGCCCCCTTCCAATTGATTCAGATTCACCTACCGAAAAATGATGCTCATTTTGGTGGGCCGAATGAACAAGTTTCCCAACTTGTTTTTATTTTTGTAAATAATTATATTCTCTAATTTTCACTTAAAATTCGAGAAGCTATCTCTCTTAGTTTTTAAATATTTTTGGGTTACATTTTCTACGCTTACAAGCGTTTCTAGAATATTATTTTGATTTACTTTACGCTATATCTTTCCATATTTTAAATTTAAACTTCGCGCGCTTCTTCCAGCAATGAAGGATTTGAGATAAGCGGCTAAATTCGGCCTAGCAGACGAAAACGCCGATTGTCTGCGCGAACACAACACAGAAACTCAACCACGCGCCACGTGCAAGGAAAGTCACCGCACCGCTATTATTTTATATTAAAATTGTGGAAACTATTAATTTTACGCTTTAGTTTATTAGATATTAGTGTTTGGAACATTTTGAACTATAGAACAATGGAGAGTCTGGTACTTCGCGTATAATCGGGCTGGCCAGCCAAGTAGCTACAAAAGACATCTAAGGGTAAGTCGTTTCTTGATAATTTTTCATTGCTGCGCTATTTTTTAGTATTTAAGTTTTTAGGCTCTTTTTTCCCTGTTGGAGCCCTGTGGAAAGATACAGTCCCTCTTAACTCCCCCACGTTTTTCTCGAGCTATCTCGAGTGGTCCTTCGGTATATTTTATTTTCTACAGAAGGCCTAACCTCACCATACTGTAACATATGATGTCGTCCATGTATACGAGACATATGTCTCCTTGGAGACCTTTCAGGACGTTGTCCATAACTCTTTGGAAGGTGGCTGGAGCATTTTTAAGGCCGAATGGCATACGAACGAATTCGTAGTGCCCATTTTCTACATTAAATGCTGTCTTTTGAATGTCTTCTTTGGCCATTTCTATTTAGTGGAATCCACTGGCTAGGTCCAGAGTTGTAAAATATTGGCATCTTCCAAGTTTATCTAGAATGTCGTCTTGTCGTTGACTTTTCTGTAGTCTATTACTATACGCCATTTAATTTTTCCAGAAGCATCTGGTTTTTTTGGAACAATCCAGATTGGTGATGACCATGGTGATTGAGTTGGTTTTATAATGCCTTGGTCCAGCATGGATTCTATTTGGTTCTTTACTTCTTCCTTATGAATATAAGGATATCTGTAGGATTTGGTGTAGACCGGTATTTCGTCTTTGGTTTTAATATGGTGCTTTATTTGATTGGTGAACGTTAGTTTCGTGTCTGGATAATGAAAGATGTCGGAAAATTTTTTGCAGAGTTTTCTTATGCTGAGTTCTTCTTCTGGATTGAGGTGATCTGTTCGAATTTCTGGTTCGAAAAAGGCTGCATCTTCTGACAATTGAGGAAGCACATCTGCGGAATACAGGTTAAAGTTGTTGAGGTTGAATTTGGAGCTGTGGACTGGTTCCATTAAAGCAATTTGGAGTAGTTCGTCGGTTTCGTTAATTAATTCTGTCCATGCCATCTGGTTGCAGGCTGTACTTAGTGTTTCTCTTAAGGTAGCTCCTTGGATATTTTGTCTTGGCAAGATGACGGTTCCTTCGGCTTCTTTTACTGGAAGCCTGACTGGAGTAATTGAATGTGGTTCCAGTTGGATGGAGTAAAATTGTGTTTTGTTGGTTTCGTAGTATTCCAAAGGAAGGGTGGCTCTTTCAGTTATTAATTTTGATTCTGGAAGATCCAATTTGGCCTTGAGTAGCTTGAGGTTGTCTAGTCCGATAAGTCCATCGAATGTTTGATGAAATTTGAATAGGTAGAACTTCATGTTGATATCGGTGTTAAATTCGGAAAGATGGGAATTTCTGCGGAGCGATCTTGAGAGTGGTTTTGGAAGATTGACGTCACGACAAAAGGTTCGTGCTTGATTTTGTTCCTGAAGTGTCGGAAGGCGATTTCTGGGTTGAGGAATGATTTTGTAGCACCGGTGTCGATAAGCAGTTTGAGAGGTGGATCAGCTATGGTAATATACGGAAGTTCTTTTTTGCCGGTGTAGTTGTGGAGTTCTACTACGTTTCGTCGTTTGGGTTTTCGGTTTCTTGAAAATTTTGTTCTTCGCTCTCGTAGGTGTATTCTTGTTGTTCTTCCGGGTACTGGGCGTTATATTGGTTATAGTAGTTCCAGACGTCTTCTTCTGTATATGTATTGTCATAACCGTAGTTGCTGTCTTGATGTTCAATATTGTGGTCTATGTGGTACCTAGGAGTTGTATTTTGTTGCGGCATTCTTTGGTTTGGTATTCTTGATACTGCCCTGGATGCTATGCTCATTGGTTCTGGTTTAGGTAATTGCGATGGGCCTGGTTGGTTGTTCCAGCTAGTTTGGAATGGCCTGGCCTGATGGGGTTGAAATCTTGGTGGTTGAATGACAGGTCTTGGCGTGGAAAAGGATCCTTGGAAGTTATTCTGCCGTGGTTGGAAGTTATTCTGCTGTGGTTGAAAGGAGTTTTGTTGAGGTCTAAAGACGTTGAACATTGGTGGAGCTGATGGTCTAAAGGTGTTGAACATTGGTGGAGCTGCTGATCTGAAAGACGTTGGCCATGTAGGTCTGGGTCCGAATGGTTGATGGGAAGCTGGCGGTGGTCGAGGTGGAAGAGCAGCGGTCAGTCTTAGAGGTGTCTGGGCTGGTGGAGTGATAGCAAATCCTTTTTGAAGGTATCGGATATTGTCTTCTTCTAGGATGTTTTGGATGGCATTGGCAAGTGAGTTTGGTTTCATGGCCCGTATGGTTGATCCCAGTGGTTCTTTTAATCCAGCTGGAAAGGTCGTCAGAGCCTGGTTCTGGAAGAATGATTTCTTACTAATCTTGATGGCTTCATTGTCGTTATGAAGTTCTATGTAGTTTGAGATTGTATTCAGGAGTGCCATAACTTTTTCATAAAACTGTTGTGGAGTATCGCTTTGAGTCTGGCGTAGATTGACAAGGTCTCTGGTCAGAGAGTTTTCGTTTCGTTGGTCGGCGAAGTTTTGGATGAGGGTATTCTTGATTACAGGCCAATCGTTGCAACCATAAACGGAGATGACTTCTCTGGCTCTTCCTTTAAGTTTGCTTAGGATTCCTTGAATGAGCATGTGGTTCTGGAAGCTGTTTACGTCGGTGGTATCCCAGTAGTGGTTAAGGAGGAGGGTTGTTGCGTTGATAAAGTTGTGGAGCTCGTTTGGGTTGCCTTCATAGTCTGGGATGATGCAGAGATTCTTTGTGTCGAAAACTGGTGGTGCCATGTTGGTATCTTCTTTAATGAATGATTGGTTGAGGTTGGTAGAGATGGTGAATTCTTCGTGGATGGGTAGTACGGGGATGATGGCTTCTCCTTGGATAAGTGGTTCTTGGTAGGGGCTGAGCGGAATCTCTGGTCGAATCGGTGTGGCTGGTGTGATTTGCAGTACGGGTGGTCTGAAGATGGGGTGGCGTGGTATGTTGGAGAATCTTAGGCTGTGGTTGAGATGATCTGAAAGTTCGTCGTCTGACATTAAAATATTGAAATAAACTTACAATATAATTATGATGCTTAGATGCATGTTCTTTCTATCTTCTAGTCTTGTTATCTTCTATTGGTGAACCTGCTGATGGTTGCCGGGATGGGTCCTATCTTCTAGTTATTATCTTCTACTGGTAAACCTATGAATGGTTGCCGGGAGTGGTTCTGATTGCGGACAAACACTTGACAGTGACGGGTTTCTTCTGCGTAGAGCCCTTCCACAATCCTGCTGACTGCGCCAATTAAGGGTTGATGACGTAGGGGGTAGTTTTTAAAATCACCCTTTATTATTTTCTGCTACAAAAACTAATTATAATTAATACAATTAAAATAGTGAGTACGATACTGATTTATTTCCAATAGTGTACATGCTTTTATACTAAATTATTGCTTATAAGGTATATTAAAATATTGCTGACAAATAAAACATAATTATTAAAATGCGGTTCTAACTTTGTATATTCTGCAAGTTTCGTATTATGATACACGGGGTCAATGTAATGTAATTCGTAGTTTAAAAAAATATTCCACAACTATCCCACGGGATACCATACGCCTCTCAATTTATAAAGGGTACTAAGTCAGTAGGTACTTAAAAAGTAAAAAGTTCTTAAAGTTGATGTGGCAAATGTTAAAAGCAAAAGTTTGTGAAAAACATGACAAAAATCGGAATCTTGGATTTTTGAGGTTTTTTTTATACTGGGACTTTCCATCCAATCAGGATCAATCGCCCAGTTTCGCAAAGTTCGAGCAAGATTAAAGCATTTATACACAAACACAAACAACCAAGTACCTAGCCAGGAATCGAACCCGGACCGCCGGTGTGGGAAACAAACATTGCTACCACTACACCCATTGGCGATTTTTGAGGTTACACAGGGGCTGTTACTTAAATTTTATTTTATTCTTCAAATTAAGTGATCCATAACCAACCAATTTTGGGGTAGTATAAAACTTTCTTTCTATTTTTATTTAGGGTAAAAAAAAGTTACTATTTTTTGTATTTTGAAAAAATTTTATATCTTTGTTAAATTGTAAGCCAATTTTTTTACTATATTAATAGTTGTTTCCCTGCAAACAAAAAATGTACATAGTAACTACTTTTGCAATAGTTATAAGCGAAAGTTTGTGAACAAACATGAAAAAGTCACCATCTTGGTTCGGTTCGACCGGTGATGTCACATCGGCCCTCATATTTAAATTGGAGGCAAACAACCGGTGACTTAAAATTGTGTGATCTATTAGCAGTCAATCTAGCGTAGTTTAAAAAAATATTCCACAATTATCCCCACAAGGGTACTAAGTCAGTAGGTACTTAAAAAATAAAAAGTTAAAACTACAATAGTTTGTTTAATATTTCCGAGTCTGTTAACATGTATGCCCGACAGATATACTGCAATTAAGAATTTTATAGTGTCAAAGTTATTGCTCATATGAAAACACCTCTGTATAGCAATAAAATAAGAAATTTCTAGCTCATAAATTCGTTAAAGTTTAAAAATACGTATGAAATTTTAATTGGAGAAAATACTAATTAAGACAATTTATACACAGCTACAAGAAAAGTGGAGAAAGAAAAACAGCAAAATAACAAAACCTTTACTATGGAAGAAATTAAAATATAATAGAAATCGTTAAAATATTTTCATGCCATTTGGAGCAGCAAAAACAATTTTGAAAAATAAAAAAGAATTACAAAGTTCATGCGCTACTAATTTGGAAAGAAAAAGTAGGTACTTATACCAACGAATTAATTAATTTTTAAACAAAATTTTTTTATGTACCGGGTATTTCGATTCTTTTGCGAATTTTGGTTATTTCTAGGGGAGATAGAGAAAAACTAACCACAACAAGTAGCGGATCCGCCCCTCCCCCTCATTGACATAAAGCTTATAATCTGTATTTCCAGCAAAAAATCAATGCATAAATCGCAGTATTTTACCAGATTTAAATTTTTGTCAAATTTTTTTACAAAAATAATTTCTTTACATTAAAATTACTTTATTTAGTAATAGCAAGTCATTTTTAAGCATTGAAAAGTCTTGCTTTTTTATAGTTTTTTTTTATAAATAATAAACTGTCACTGTTAGTTAAAATATTTTAAAGTACCTAAGCAAAGTAAAATATAAAATTTACAATATAAAAATTAAAATTATAAAAAAAAATATCAAGAAAGAAAGTCGTCAATCACAAGCAAATACCCACTATAAAAAAGCCGCATGTAATAAGTTCGTTCCATCATCGCGTGCGACAGTCTTAAAACGGTACCAAAAATCCTTTTTGCGTTCCAGGTCGATGTTGTACTGTTATGGGACAGTCAGTTTTCCGGTCCATCAAGCCACTTAAACTGGTTTCGGACTCCTCTAAAATACAAGGATTGCTCTCTCTTTCTCTTTTCCTTGTCTGTGTTTATCATATGTTGAAGTGGAAAAATTGTATGTAAAACACACACATTTCTAGTTTCACCTTAGATAAAAATATACCATAAAATTACATTAAATTTACATTTGTCTGAGAAAATTCAAAAAACAGTGAATAACCCAAAAAATTACAATTTTTTTCAAAATAAATTGAGTTTCCCAACCAATTTTAACACATAACAAGATGCCGGAAAGCCACGTAAATATACAAATATTATTTAAATATTTTTTAAAATTCCAAAAAAAAAATTGTGCAACATCTGCAGCATCTAACTACGGAATGTTGTAGGTATACCAGATGGAAAAAAGCTATACTGACCATAGGGTAGCCTGCTTAGAAAAAGAAAAACTAGCTTGCAGGTGATAGAGGTGTTGATTTTCGTTAGTTTTAAATACGTTACTAATCTTTACTCGACTACTAAGTAACCATTTTATATATTCATTACTATCGTTACTTTGATTATTGTAACTGTATTCAATTCAATCATACAATTAGTGCAAAATTCTCGGACTGTCATTCCTTCGAAGATCATTTACTTGTAGGTATATTTTTGTTGTTGATATTATGGAAATATTCAATTGAAATTTTCAAAATGTGGGCTAAAATTAAAAAAATAAAGGTAAGAATTACGTAGGAACTGTCATGTGTACAACTTTGTTTAAAGGCATTAGAGCCTTACATAAATCTAAAAATAAATAAAAACAGAGACAAATACTAAAATAATCGAAGGAATCAAAGTTACCAATGTAACGAAAGTAATCATGTAATTTTCAGATCGGTATTCCTTACTCCGGTATTTGTAACAAATAGTTACTTTTCAACACCTCTAGCAGGTGATAGGGGTTTACCCTGATCACAGCAAATCCCGGTGACCCGTAAACTAAAAGCTAAAAGAAGAGGGGGTAACACCGGATGTGAAATTTTACACCAGATTTGGCGGAAAAACAAACGACTTCGCTTTAAGGCATCGACAATAAGGTCATACTCTATATGTATACCTACCAAAGTACAAGCTATAAAATGTGATTTTTCTGACTTCTTAGAAGTATCACGATCTCTATTTCCTAAAAATGAATAAAATCAGAAAAACCTTGTGAATATTATAATAATAATATAAAATCAAATTACAAAATACAAATATATAAATTTCACATAAAACTTGTGACATAAAAAATAAATATTTTTTCACAAGTTTCGCCCAAAATATGTGCTAATGCAAGTTCGTTTTAATGTTTGGTATATTTAGTTTATTAGGCAGTCTGTAGTGGTTTATAGTTTGTGAATATAAATTAAATTAATGTAATTTTATCTGCATTTTAAAGAACTAAAATTAAAAATGTATTATGATAATCCTATGTAATTGTGTAATCCTTTCTGTGTGCAACTTTAATTTCGTGCTCTCGAATTCATACGTTGCCTTCGATCTATCTTTACGCGAGACAACGAAACCCACCCTTTCTTTTAGTCATGTGACTTTGAATTTAACTCTCTCGCATATGATCACATGCCTGAAAAAAATAAATCAATCACTCATTCGAACAGCATTCGTTTTTTGGACAATTATTTGGTCGTTCTATCTAACCAAAACCGTTTTAAAAGAGTCCTTATACTGCATTGCGCGCGCTTTGGGATTTTGCGGACCGTTTTATGACAGTCGAACGTCCTGAAGGAACCCTGCTATTAGCAGGGTTCCATCAGGACGTTCTCATAAACACCAGTATACAAGTTATTCTGTTTTAAAGCTTGCTGTGTTCTAGAACTCCTAGAGCATGGCAAACCAGTTGAAAGATTTCAACAACATATTTCTAGGGAAAAAGTTTTATTTATAATTTCGTTTTCTGTTTCAACTGACTCTAAGAGTTCTCGGACGCAACGAGATTTAAAAGAGAATAACGTTTGTACCGGTGTTTATAGTGTACCCCTTCACCCCCATAAAACAAATTTCAAAAACTAAGAGCAAGAGACAACATTCAGTAAATAAAAAAAAAACATTTTAAATTTTCGAGAATAACAAAAATGCAGACTTTTCAAAACCCCCTGTATAACTAAAATTGTTCCAAAAAACCATAACAAAACCTTAAAATCCAAATTAAAATGATGTGTAGATATCTAATTATTCTTACTTTACCATTTCTTCTAGGTTGTTAAACTTTTTTACGCGTTCAAAAAAAGGACACATTAAAAAAACCAATAAAACTTGCTGACTATTTGAAAATTGTTGACTGGTTTGTCTATTCTTCTGTGTGTACGTGTTTCAAGTTCAAGAATCTGTTGGTAATTTTTTTCTTCTTTTTGTCGAACTGCTTGGTTACTCATGGCAGCACAAGAAGAGTTAATGAGTTTTTTTCGCCATCAAATTTTTGCATAACACGATTTTTTTTGTATTGTATCGGTTAAAAAGGTCACAAACCTCTGTCTTTATGAAAAAGTCTTTCTCGACGTGCACCCAGTGGCGGATGCAGCGAAAGAAGGAGCCCAGGCTCACCCCTTCTCGACATAAAATTGATTGGTTTCTATAAGAAAACAAAAAAATTAATAAACCGAAATTTCTTACAAAATTTACCACCAATACTTATTTAATATTAGCGGCCCATACCTAAATCCTCTCACGTGGTTTATCCTCGCACATGATACGCAATTCTTTTCAATATTTTTTATTGCAGAAAAGTTTAATAGAATTTTGATTGCGCGATTTTTTTTTGTATACATTTTTCATTTTTGTCTGCGGCACAATTTTTTGAAAATGACTTAATTTTTTTCATATTTTTGTCCATCACGCAATTTTTTTCAATTTTCCAGTAGTCTTTGCGTATTACATTTTGTCCTTCGTCCTGATGATGTGTAGTATAGTTCTTTTTTCATAATGTAGGTTTTAAACCTGGGACACAAGCCGCCTCAAAATGTCCCGGTTATACAAATACATACTTACAAAATGGAAAATCTTTTTGTCTTACTTATTCAAAATTGAGTTCTTCGGGACAGAAGAAGCGAATTTTCACCTGAAAACAGTGGCAGTTCCATGTGAGGGGCACTGGGGTCACACGAAACCTACCTGGCTAGTTATTCTGGGTCTTGATCGATGTGATGGCTCACATCACCTGCTTTGGCCAATGGCAAGCTTTAAATTAACTCCGAGCCGTCACGTGCCATGCGAAAAGACCTTGCGCAAGCTTCTGCTACGATCCGACCCAGAAATGTTTAGTGGGTACGGGGCAGGAGAACAGATTTCACATCAAACGCGTAAAATTTACTAACTCTGAAGAGCGGGCGACTATGTCATTGGTCGAGACAAGTCATTTCGCCCAACACGCGACCGCTCAAAGTTTGCTATTGGTCAAAGAGTGTGATGTGGATGGTCACATCGTTCAAGACCCAGAATAGCTATCCTGACATAAAGCTTACGTTTTTAAGTTCCAATAACAACAATAATAACAACTTTTTACAAATTTGATTTTTTTTACATGAGGTGCTAAACTTTATGGCTCAGACTTATTAAAAACCGGAAATAATTTTTTTTCTCCAAGGGGGAATGAGGCAATTCGCCACGGGCTGTTTCACCGCGCCGGGGACAATTCGCTGCGGAATAATTAGCCGCGAGAATTTTTGTTTCATTTTTATTAAAATTTTTCGTTTGTACTAAACATATTTTTTAAAAATTATTTTAAAAAACTATAAAAAAATAGCTTTTAAAAAGGTATTATTTTCAAAAATAATTTTTGAAAAAAAATATTTTTAGTTTTTTTTATAAATTAATTTTTTGAAAAACCATTTTTTTTCGAAATCAGTCCGCGGTGATTTGTCTCCTACCCATTCCTGAGTGCACCACTGACTATAGAATGACATTTCGCTAGTGCGCAACAGCAGCGCTTGTAATTACCACAATGAAGAGTCAAATAAACGTTCCAAAAGATCCCTATTTTCAAAAAAAAAACTACTTTATTTTTCAAAAAAAGAATTCAATGTCACTTTTCCCTAAATTAATTCATTGACCGAATTTTTTAACAAAAAAAGATACTGAAAGTAGTTTTCAATAATACATACACAATCTATAAAAAAAGCCATACGTTCACATGTGAATCTTTAACAAGCGAGGTCGGCATCAGGGGCGTAACTGCTTGACTTTTTTTTGTTTGGTAACCTGCAACTTAACCAAGAATCACCATGTTTGTTGATCCGTGACGTAACTAAGGTTGCTGCGCATTTTGACCTTTCGACCGGCAATGCTACCAGATCTCGAAAACCAAAATTACCACCATTTTTATTGACAATTTTTGTTCCTAAAAGTTTATATTACCCATGGAAATATGAGATCAAGGAATTTATTTATAAAACTACTAGCCTAAAAATAACCGCCATTACATCCCCCAAAATTGCCTTAACAAAACAGAATACCTCGTAGAACATGTATGCCAAATTTCATTGATATCGTTACTTAGATTAGCGGTAACAAAAAAGGCTTTTCCCTTTTATATGTATTTATATTGATGATGATTGATGAATTGATTTGTTAGGGTTTAAAAAGTACTTCCTTTCTTACGAAGTTTTGAAAAAACAATCTGAACTGATCCGATTATACTTTGGACTGTTTGTTGCATTTTACCACGTACCTAAATATTTTAAAAGAACTTTAGTTTTAAGAAAAACCAGCGCAATTTTGAGTGACTACTTTATATTTTAGCTCACACATATACTATACTATAGTAGTGTGAGCTATGGTGATCCTAATTTTTTCGAGAAAAAAAAAGTTGCTCCGATTTCAAAATTTTTTATATATCTTTGCGTTTCAGATGATTTTGAAACTTTTTTGTTGCGCCGTCTGTCTGTCTGTCTGTCTGTCTGTCTGTCTGTATGTCTGTCTGTCTGTCTGTATGTCTGTCTGTAACGACCAACGCGCATAACTCAAAAACCGCTTGGCCGATTTTAATGAAATTTGGTACCTAGGCTGGGTCTTGGGTCGAGATGGTCCCATTTAAAAATGAACAAAATTCACCGAACACAAACCGAATAAAAGGGTGGGGGTAGATTTCAAAAATTAGAGTTTATGTGAAAATATGGCGTGTGTGATATCAAACGAAAGGTAATTGAGTCTGCAGTTAAACAAAATACATTTTAATTTATTTTAAAAAAAGGGTGGGGGTATATTTTAAAAATTAGAGTTAAAGTGAAAATATGGTGTGTGTGATATCAAACGAAAGGTAATTGAGTCCGGAGTTTAACAAAATACATTTTAGTTTTTGTTTTTTTTAAGGGTGGGGGTAGATTTCAAAAATTTGAGTTTAAGTCAAAACATGGCTTGTGTGGTATCAAACAAAAGGTAATTTAGTCTGGAGTTGAATAAAATATATTTCAGTTTTTAGTTATATTAGCTCACATGTACACTATAACTATAGTACCTAGTGTGAGCTTAGGGGCCCATATATTGGCAGAGTATTTTGCAGTTTGTTGAGGCCATTTTATTAAGGAGGCTAATTTTGGGCCTCCCCCTCAATGGCGCCCATGGTCTCCATGGTGTGATGGCAATGTGTTGGGGAGAAAGTTGTATAAAAAGTGTTCCACAAAATGTGTGGGCATGTATGGTGCGTTCTTGTCTGCTTAATAAATATATAAATCAGCCTTTAGGCAGTATCGACAGTGACCAAAAACTGGTTGGTTTTCGATGAGTTTTGGTTTCGTTTAAAGAATTTCTTAATGACTTTACTCTCTTTCGTTATTTACAGTTGGTATTGAGGTGTATGATATCCCGTGGAATAGTTGTGGAAGATTTTTTTAAACTACGTTAGATCGATTGGTAATAAATCACACCATTTTAAGTCGCCCGGTGTTTGCCTCCAATTGGAGTACGAAGGCCGGCGTGACGTCATAAATCCAAGATGACGGCTTTTTTATGTTTTTTCACAAATTTTCGCATATAACTTTTGCAAAATTCGTTTTACAAAAAAACTGTTAATACGTTAGCTTTATATCTTAAAAACTAACAAATATATAAATTTTAGACTACCCCAAATCGATTGGTTATGGATCATTCAATTTTAAGTCGCCGGGTGCTTGCCTATAATTTAAGTAAGGGCGGCTGCATGACGTCATAAATCCCAGATTGCGAATTTTTCCATGTTTTTTCACAAACTTTTGCTTTGAAATTTTGCCACATCAAGTTTGCGGAAAAATTGTTGTTATTGTTTATTAAAGGTTATGATTTGTTTGCAATAGAACAACAATTTAAATATCGTTTTAATAAGCTTTGTATCCAAGAACTCAAAAAGATATTGTTACTTTTTTGTAAATTAAAAAAAAATTAAAAATTCAAGATCGATCAAGAAAGTTTAAGACTACCCTCGGTCGATTGGTGATGGATAACTTAATTTAAAGTCGCCGGGTGTTTAAAATAACGGCATTTTTGTTTTTACAAGCCTAGTTTATAACTTCTTCTAAATTTGTTTTACAGAGAAACTGTAAATACATTTTTTGCTTGCAGGAGAACAACAATTATTATCAAAACAAAAGAACACCAAATAATATAGTGAAGAAATTAGCTGTATATCTTAAAAATTAACAAAGAAATCATTTTTTTTTTAAATACAACAAAATTGTAATATTTTTTTTCCAAAAAAAAAATTATATCTTTGTTAGTATTTGAGATATTTCACTATATTGATTGGTGTTCTTTTACAAACCAAAAACCTATTTACAGTTTTTCTGTAAAACTAGCTTAGCGAAAGTTATAAGCTAAAGTTTCTGACATCAAATGGTTTCTGAAAAAATATGAAAAAAGCCGCCATCTTTGATTGATGACGTTACACAGGCCCTCCTCAACTCAAATTCAAGACAAACACCCGACGACCTAATATTGAAGGATCCATCACCAATGGATAGAGGGTAGTCTAAAACCATACACATTCATTAAATTTCTTTGTCTAAAACTTTCTTGAACAATATTATATTTTTATAACTTTTTTTAGTTCTTAATATATAAAGCTTATTAAAACAACAATTGAAGTGTTTTATTGCGAACCAATCATAACCTATACAATTTTTATGTAAAGTTGATGTGACAAAAGTTAAAACAAAGGTTTGTGAAAAAACATTGAAAAAAATGGCATTCTTGAATTTATGACGCCACACATACGCTCTTACTCAAATTTGAGCTTTCTCTAAAACAACTCTCCTCTTGCCTTATTGTATGCTTCGCACACTGCGTCCTTCTTTAGTTCCATATCGTGCGGACATCAACCATATTTTTTTGAGGCCGTGATGGAGTTTTCCCAAAATCATTGAGTGAGAAATAAGCATTATAATGTTTTATGTTGACGTCACTCTTACAGCCAAGTGTTGTGTACACTAATAAAAATCTTTTCATTTGATTTTTTTTCAAGCGCATTGTAAGTGTTCCATCATACTCTAATAGCAGGGATTGTTGGCAACCTTTAAAATAACAAAGAAAACATGGAAAAAGTTTCATTGTTTAGGATTTATACTATCTTTATTAGTATTTTTTTTTGTTATTTCGATTAGTAAAAAGCTCTGGTCTACTCATTTACATCTGAAGACGCTTAGTGACGGTAAATACTGATCATAACTTCATGTACAATTACAACTAAAGTTTATGGGCAGTCGAAAACAGAAAAGTAGATACATTCTTCAATTCTTTTAAAATAAAAAGTGCTTTTTTATTACTTATCTTATTTACTTCATCATAATTCGATTAATGGGGTGCCATCAAACACAAAATGCGTATTTTTAAATTTCCCGTAAAAATATACGAACTGTAACACATGCCGAAACAACGCCTATAAATATTTGAGGTTAAGTCCCAATGCTAAAAGAAGGAATTATTCAAATATGTTCCTTTCTTCTTATTTATTGAAAATGTCATTTAAATACTAAAGAAAAAATATTTTCGCCTTACTTTTTGGTATGGATTCAAATATTTAATTTAAAATTAGAAGCACTGACAAAAAATTCACCAGGTACCTACACACTTAACCTCATATTGACAATTTGCCTAATGTCACTGCTGCCAAACAAAGAAAAGAAGTACGTATGAAATATCGCTGGGATGCCATCATATCCAGGGGTACAATACGACCGGAAAAGGTGGTGGACCGGGTCTCCCCTAAGTATTATGATGTGCTTATTTTTTGTTTTCAAATAATTATTGTTAACAACGCGTTGTCAAAAAAGTTTTAACAGTCATTTTGTACATTATTTATCATCTTACAACATTCTGTGTAAACAAATTGCGTTGGATGGCCAAACACATAAAAGAAATTAGAAAATCTTTACTAACATTGTAACCATATTGCTAATATTTATTTTAACTCTCTAAAGACAGACAGGCAGACAGGCAGACATACCTACACCGTAAAAGATTGATTACAGTTTGCTATTAAAAAAAGCAGATAAGTACCAGTAGTAACTGTAGTTTATTATTAATGACTGAAAAATTTTATGCGTGATCATTAACAAATCATCGCTAAAACATGTTTTTAATATTATCCTTAATTTTGGTTGAATTGAAGCGAATGCAATAATATTTTGACATTTTTGTTTTAAAGAACTGTTCAATTAAATTTCGCCAAATTAAATAACTTTTTGACATTTAACCAAAGGTCTTTTTTTAGGAGGGCAATCAAAAAGAAATCTGTATATATCAGAATACCACTTAAGTACTTAAGTAAAGTACTTACTTACTACTAAAATTTCTCTAGATGAAAACAATGAGGCTAAACAGGTGCACGCACCCATTAAATAAAGCAATAATAATTGTATGTAACAGTGTAATCTGCGGTAAGAGGCAGTAAGTACAATAGATTTGATTTTACTTACCCACCTATAAGAGGTGGAAGTATTGCAACAATGCACCCAAAAATCACAAATCGAAATTTTATGTAAGTGCCAAGGATTAATGAATTATATTTTTGAAGTGCGTATACACCAAAGTGCCGTGCGCCGCGAACGTGCCGCTTCGTTGCTTGTTGATCGTTGAATAACGTTTCAACTAGAGATGGGTAGTTCGTGAACGAACTCGAAAAATGAACTAGTTCATTTGACAAGGAAAACGAACCAGTTCAGTTTTCTAAAATGAACTAGTTCAAAATGAACTATAAAGAAGCAACACACACTCTCGCGGGGATTAACCCAATTATTTCTGTACATTATATTGTGCTAGGAACGCGGCTATCTGTTCCTGTTCGTGAGGTACTGAACGATACCGCCGTGCTTTCTACGAGAAATGAACGAACTGATAGAAATGAACTATTAAGTTGAACTAATAAGTAAAATCCGGCATTCATTCAGTCGATTAGTCGAATCACCTGTTTCGTTGCATTGAGTGGCACGCTCAAGCTTCAATGAACTAAACTATTTGAAATTTTGATTTGATTATGGAAAATTAAGGAACTGCTAGCCTAATACGACGTCGGCAACACTGACATGATAGCCATGCCGTTAATAGTTCAAACGAACTAGTTCAGTGAATTAGTTCATTTTGGTCAACTAGTTTACATGAACTAGTTCATTAAAATTAACTGCGACGCACATCTCTAGTTTCAACGAACCAGAGAAAAACCGCAAATGCGGAAAACGCGAGAGGCTCTCACCGCCGGCGCCGTGCCGTCCCAATTGAATTCGTGCGCGTGAGAGGTTCGCAAGCAGCGCACAAACGGCGCGCGATTGGCGCATTTGGTGTATACTCGGCATAACACTACGGGACTTGTTCAGGTCCAACTTGACTACATACTACTATGTCGGAGTTGTTCGACGACTATTCTCCACCTCCTTGGATCCTGCATGACAATCTCATTGATCTTTGGATTAATTGTTTCCATTTTAGTTTAGGAGCCTTCTTTTTCTATTGGTTGCCATTTTAGGACCTGCCCTGGTAATCTTTAGTCGTTCATCCGTTGTACATGGCGGTACCATATTAGTTGTTTTTTAGTAATGTCATCAATTATGCTTTCCTCGATTCTCATTATTTCTTTTATGAACTCATTTCTTATGTGATCTGTTTTAGATATTCTCATTGATCTTCTTATTGCATCCATTTTGACACTTTCCATTTTTGTTTTGTATTTTTCTGCTAGGCGACAAGTTTCTGTTCCATACAACAGTGTGCTTTTCACTATTGTTTCATATATGTTAAATTTTACATTCTTTTTTATCTCTTTGCTCCATAAAATACTGTTAAGGCATCCAATAACCTTTTTTGCTTTTACTATTCTTTTTTCCAGTTCCTTACAGTCTGTTTCTGTCTTATCAAATGTTACACCCAAGTATACATACTCATTGCATGGAGATATTGTTTGTCCACTGTCTACTTCTAACTCACTTGATTCATTTCCAATACATAAATACTGTATCTTGTTCACGTTCACTGTTAACCCCCACTTATGGTATTCTTCCGTTAAGTTTCTCATCATATACTCCATGTCTTCTTTATCATTAGCTACAATAACTTGGTCGTCAGCAAACTGTAGTGTGTATATGGTAAATCGGTTATTAAGTTGCCATGCCGTGGAATTTGCCATTCCAGTTGTTTAGACCTACTGCGATATATATTTTAAAAAGAGTTTGAGAGATACAACATTCCTGTCTTAAGCCTTTCGTTACCAGAAATTATTTTGAAAACCGATTTCCAATTTTATTTTTAGATTTTAACTCTTAATAGTTCTTTTATTGCTTTTATGTATGTATGTATGATTCATATTAGTTTGCTATAACACTGTCCACATTTTTTCTACTGGAATGGTTCATATGCATTTTGTAGGTCCGCAAAGGTAACATGAGTCTCTATATTTCTGGTACTCCTTTTCTCAATTACTTGTTTAAGACAAAAAACATTATCACTATAAGATCTGCCTGCACAAAACCCACTTTACTCTTCTTGTACTTGTTCATGAAAATCATTCTCTGTTAGATCTCTAAGAATCCTACCGTATAATCTACTGGTTACTGAAATTCCTCTGTAATTGTTGCAGTCCAGCTTGTTTCCGTTTTTATGTATTAAGGATATGAATGCAATTTTCCAATCATCAGGCACTGGATGTCCGTTTATGCATTTATTGATAATATATGTGAGATTTTGTAGGAGTTTCTCTGATCCATATTTGTGCATTTCAACGTATATTCCCCCAAAGTCCGCTAGCTTTCTTGTTCGACTTTTGTTAATTGTTTATTCCCTTAGACTAGTACCGACGTTGTCATGAAAACCACCGGACGCTTTCACACCGTGAAAATTAACGACTGGACACAGGCCCATTAAAAAACGGAAGCTGCTTTAACAGCATACTCGATTTGCTTATCGATTATTACATTATAAGGTGACCAGTAAAATTGCATCTAAATGCCTGACGATTGTGGCTATTTTGCATTGATTATGGGCACTAATTAAAATAAATGGATCCATGATGTATCTGATACCTTCCTAGCTCAGTTGCACACTCCAAGTAAACTCCATGCTATATCAACCTTGAAAACAGTTTTTGTAAATATCTCCGAAACGAAAGTTCCTACGAAGTTTGTGGTTATAACACAAATTTTTGAAAAAAATGTCGGCTACTACATTCTGGAAACCGCATGTAGATGCGACGCTCCGGTTAAAAGTTAGCAATTTTTAAATTTCTGTCAAAAAACATTAGCATTGATGAATTTTGACCAAAATCTAATCAGCTCGTTGCAGTGTCGAGCTGTATTTTATCTAAACATTTTATCAAAATCGGTTTATCGATTTAGGAGCTATCGTATTACGGACAGATACACACACACACACACACCCAGACAGACATCACGACAATACTGCTAGGATAGGTCAAAATACACCCAAATAACACATTTTCGGCCTTATCTCATCGAAACTAATACCTAATAATAATAATAATAATAATAATAATACGCGGGCAAGGAAGGTAAAAATATCTACTTATAACAAATAAAAACAACGCTATAAGTAACGATTTGTTTACGAGCGAGAAAAGTTTTGGAGTACATAAATGATGTACTAGATTTGTTTTTTTCTATATTTACAGTGGCATACCTACTAAAATGGTAAACTGAAGACAGTTATTGGCTTATTGAAAGGAAGTTCAAAAAAATTGTATAGACACCCCTCAGGGTTCAAAATTTGCCAATAAGTAGGTTATATGTATACTTATAGTTTATACTGACAGGGAGAAAGTTCATTCAGGTATATAAACCTACTCATCTTTGGAAGTTTAACAATTAATAACTAGATAATTTAAATTAGGTACCTATAACTTTTTAGTTTAGACTCTTAAAAAAGTAACTTTATTCAAATGTTGTTACTAATTTGGAACTAAAGCTACATGCGATCCAACCAAGGAAATGGCAAGCATCAATTCTAACCAATAGCAAAAAAAGTTGGTTTTCAAAAAATTTAATTCAAAAATAGTTATTAAAAAATATATTTGTCTCTAAAAATGTGTATTTTTAAAACCACTATTGCCACGCCCTTTTCCTTTAAAATGTCGTATGGATAAAGTTTTATTTTTCAAATTATACCTAGCACCGATTTTATCGGAATAAACTAAACTTTGTAGAAAACGGAAGAGGCTTTTCAGCAGAAATAGTTTTAAACTTAAAATCCTAAATGACGGAGAGAATCAAACATGACTCTTCAGACAGGCTTGTTGTATTCACAAAATATTCAAGATTTTTTTAATTCATAAAAAAGCAATTTTTACACCACGTAAAACTTTGTGCGAATCATTAAAATCAGTCTGGTGGTTCTCAGAATATCAATTTTTATTTTAACCATTATTTTACCAATTATATACGATTATAAATTAGAATTTGTTGAACCGATTTTAATGAAATAAAAATAATAATGGAAGGATCCATAGCTCTTTAAATTAACTATACCGAACCGAACCAAAAGCTAAACATTTTTTAGATATCATGGGGTCTCGGGCCCCCCCAAAACGGTCTCGGGCCACCCTAAAACTTTTTTCTAAATACCAAAACTGATTTAGTGTTAGTCGTTTCCCAAAATGTAAATTTTTGTTTTAGCCAATTTTTTACAGAATATACGGTTGCATTGCCAATTCTGTCTGCATTTATTTCGTCGTAAATTTATTATTACTAAACCGAATTCAATAGAACACAATCCAATATGTCGCACTAAATAGAATTTAACCCTCTAGTAAAAATCCCTCTCCTTATGTAATGAAATTTTTTGACTAATTCTCAAATTTATGTAAATGACCTAAGTCCGCCCCACACACACACACACCAGATACTAATCATTCAAATCGCTTTAGGGCCGGTTTATCAATGGAGGGGTATCTCGTCGTGTTAGCTAGCCCAGGGCCAACTCTAACCTTGGGATAACCCTCGAGCTAAAGAGAAAAGTGTTTATTCACATCATTTTAACCCAGAGCTCCGAAACTCGTAGGTTGGCAATGCTGATAACAATCGACCATCTAAGTTTTCCCTTCTTATGGTATTTTTGACATTTTGTGGTTATAATCATATGTTTTTGTTTTGAGTGTTTTATTTAAAAAAATTATTTGAAAAAATTTTATTCGTCCAGGGCTATCAAAACGGATATATTTTTGATTCACCTTCTTCAGTTATTGTACTCTAGCCAGTAAGTATTTACTATGTATGATGAAAATAGTTTAGCTCCATAAAAATTAGCATGTAGCTCCAAATTTGTAAATTGTTTCTGTTGTACTTGTACCCACTTGTACTTAAAATAAAAATGCATCTATAGGTACCTATCGACCTATTAAAGCTAGATTTATACATTACATAATTTAAGAAATAAAATGAATTAAAAGCAAATGGATTAATGTCCATATTGGATCATGCTGCATTTTTTAACTTTATTTTTAAACTACTACACCTATTTTATGTTTGTTACAGATCATGTCTTTGCAAGGAAACAAATAAACTTCTCTAAACTTGGGCATTCTAATGAAGAAATATTAACAAGGTACGTCAACAAGAAATAATGGTACTAGTTTCTGGCACATGAAACTGTTATCCCGGAATGACAGATTTACAAACACCCTGTGCAGAGCAAGAGGTTTCCTGGCTGACCAGAAGTTGTTTCAAAACCTTCATTTTATATATTATTTATTCTGTAGCATATATTTTTTTTAATTATAAAAGTGCTCTTTCAGTATTTTATTTTGATCTTACTCTGTAAGTTAATTGTTGATTATTTCTGATTCCTAAAACACTGTTGTATAACAAAAGAAATTAGACATTTTTCAGGGGCCCCCAAATAAACATTTGAAAACTCAGTGTTTGAAGTACATTCACTTTTTATTTTGCATTTTTAAATAAATATAAAAAGTTTTAAAACTATATACATAAATTAGAATTATAATAAAACTGGTACACATATTGATGATGATTCATATGGGAATGGGCCCTGCAGCCCTCTCACTGTGACCACCAGAGGGTCTGTATTGTGGCTCAGTACAAATAGTAGGTATAGCTCTGTTGGCGGGTGGGATATTTATTGGGTTATTCATGGAGTGCTTTTCTATTAAACATTATCTTGCTCATAGAAAAAATATTTGAGGCTTGCTTGGTAGACTGCTCCCATTGCAAAAATCTCCATGTCTGTGGGGAATTCCATCATCTCAGCCTCACACCATATAAAGTATCGCCACTGCTGTTGTAAAAATTTCGGAACATCGTATTTAACACTTATAAAATTAAGTACACAATTTATATGTTATGCTTTTGAGAAAAATCAACCAAAATAATAAAAAAAACACTTTAAAATAATTCAAAATTTTATGGTTAACCCAGAGCTAAATACGTTTCCCTGCCGTCCGAGCGCGGGTCAAGTTAGCCTAGGGTTAACCCTCGAGTTTGCAGTTAACCTTGGATGGATAAACACTTTTGACAACTTTAGCCCCGGGCTATCTCTAACTCGAGGGGTATCCCTCCATTGATAAACCGGCCCTTAGTTAAGCAAGCTGGAGGCCCTCGATACATTTGACAATTGTTTTTAAAAAGGCGCTGACTGTGACGTAGCACGGCACCCCGACACAAAATAGGATTCTCGAACGTACCACCATCTAATATAATCGTGTCAGTGACTGAGCTTACATATTATTATCCGATTATTTACCCTCTCTTTTTAAATTAATGTATTAGTAAGGGCGCCTAATACTTTTAAACAATCATGATATCAATAAACAAACAGTGGTCTACTCGTTTTTTTTTTACTAAACTCACACATTGTCATCCAGCTACTTACTCTCTCTTTTTAACTCAAGTTAGTGGGACGGGCGCACCCACTCTAAAACAGTCTTGGGATTAGTTTGTAAATAGAAGTATTTATATGATGTCATTTTGAGAATCAATGTCAATCGACTTTCTGCCATCAGCACACAGTGGGCTCGCGGACCTGATTTTTCGCGAAAAAAGGTTAAATTAAATACATACTGAAACTTCTGAACATCTTTACTAAAAAAGAGTATATAGTCCAGTATGCCTTGAAAAAACTATTATTTAATTGACGCCACTTTCAGAAGTGTCATGTTTCCTTTCAACGGAACGCGTTAAATTACCATATTTGCATGGCGATTTGAGTCAGATTTAAAGCCATTTTGCGACAATATTTTATGTTGTATAAAATTCTCATAAAATAAATCTTGTAGCGGGAGGTAAGTAGATTTTATCCCTGTACATTTTGATTTCAATTTTGATGTATAGAGAGGTATAGTAATGGTTTTTGCTTGAGATTTCTGAAATTCTATAAAAATGTAGATTTCTTATAAGAGTTGGACAACAATTTTGCTTCAGTCATCAACCGCTTTCTTGAAATTTTTATTTTCTTAAAGAGTACATATCTTCCAAAAATTATATTTTAAATTCTGCTGCCACAAGTTTACTAAAAAGGGATTTCTTCGAGAAAAACTTATATATAGTGCTTGTTTATTATTTTTAAAACACTGTAGGCTAACTTAAACAAATAAAAATAAAAAAATTATATATTAATAAAAAATACAAATAATGTAAAGAATATTCAAAGAATAAAAAGTTAAAAATAAAAAAAATTAAATGTTCCAAAATCAAATAAAAAGAATAAAAAGAAGGTCACTCCATAAAAATACAAACTAAAAAATCTCAAAAACCAAAAATTACAGATGAAGAAGAAGAACATTAACAGGTGGATTGTTTATGAAAAAAAAAAAGGTAAAAAAAACTTTTAAGGTAAACTATTCTATTTTGAATCATCAGCAGTTTACCACACCTGACTTTTAATAAACCAATATAAAAACGTAGACGCTTTAAAAATATTTATTTTGTTGGACTTAAAAACAAATTTTTCTAGAAAATCATTCTTAATTAATTACGCAGTCGTTAAACTTGCAGGTTCTTATCCGCTACAAAGTCAGGGTTACGTTCGTCTTATTTTCTAGTTTTTGGTACAGCCAAAAACTAATATTGTTTAACTCTTTTTAATATTTTAAATTTTTAGTTTGCTTTTTAGATTTATTATTATGGAAACTTTTTATCCTTTCCAATGCAGCTTTGTTACGCATTACACGATGAGCTTAATTTAACCTTAAACAACCCCAAGTACTAAGTTTGACACAAATCGGTTTATAAATGGGATAGTCTATTGGATAAGGATTTTGGGTCCGCCATGCTAGTTTTGTTTGTTTGAGTAAAAAGGTATAATAAGCGACGTTAAACACCGTAGAGTTCCAAATTTAATACATATCGGTTCATAAATGTAAACGTGCTCCATTTCGGATCCGCCATGATATTTTTTTTAGGTTTGAGTCAGAGATCTTAATTGGATTGGATTGGATTGGATTGGATTGGATTGGATTGGATTGGATTGGATTGGATTGGATTGGATTGGATTGGATTGGATTGGATTGGATTGGATTGGATTGGATTGGATTGGATTGGATTGGATTGGATTGGATTGGATTGGATTGGATTGGATTGGATTGGATTGGATTGGATTGGATTGGATTGGATTGGATTGGATTGGATTGGATTGGATTGGATTGGATTGGATTGGATTGGATTGGATTGGATTGGATTGGATTGGATTGGATTGGATTGGATTGGATTGGATTGGATTGGATTGGATTGGATTGGATTGGATTGGATTGGATTGGATTGGATTGGATTGGATTGGATTGGATTGGATTGGATTGGATTGGATTGGATTGGATTGGATTGGATTGGATTGGATTGGATTGGATTGGATTGGATTGGATTGGATTGGATTGGATTGGATTGGATTGGATTGGATTGGATTGGATTGGATTGGATTGGATTGGATTGGATTGGATTGGATTGGATTGGATTGGATTGGATTGGATTGGATTGGATTGGATTGGATTGGATTGGATTGGATTGGATTGGATTGGATTGGATTGGATTGGATTGGATTGGATTGGATTGGATTGGATTGGATTGGATTGGATTGGATTGGATTGGATTGGATTGGATTGGATTGGATTGGATTGGATTGGATTGGATTGGATTGGATTGGATTGGATTGGATTGGATTGGATTGGATTGGATTGGATTGGATTGGATTGGATTGGATTGGATTGGATTGGATTGGATTGGATTGGATTGGATTGGATTGGATTGGATTGGATTGGATTGGATTGGATTGGATTGGATTGGATTGGATTGGATTGGATTGGATTGGATTGGATTGGATTGGATTGGATTGGATTGGATTGGATTGGATTGGATTGCATTGCATTGCATTGCATTGCATTGCATTGCATTGCATTGCATTGCATTGCATTGCATTGCATTGCATTGCATTGCATTGCATTGCATTGCATTGCATTGGATTGGATTGGATTGGATTGGATTGGATTGGATTGGATTGGATTGGATTGGATTGGATTGGATTGGATTGGATTGGATTGGATTGGATTGGATTGGATTGGATTGGATTGGATTGGATTGGATTGGATTGGATTGGATTGGATTGGATTGGATTGGATTGGATTGGATTGGATTGGATTGGATTGGATTGGATTGGATTGGATTGGATTGGATTGGATTGGATTGGATTGGATTGGATTGGATTGGATTGGATTGGATTGGATTGGATTGGATTGGATTGGATTGGATTGGATTGGATTGGATGGATGGGATGGGATGGGATGGGATGGGATGGGATGGGATGGGATGGGATGGGATGGGATGGGATGGGATGGGATGGGATGGGATGGGATGGGATGGGATGGGATGGGATGGGATGGGATGGGATGGGATGGGATGGGATGGGATGGGATGGGATGGGATGGGATGGGATGGGATGGGATGGGATGGGATGGGATGGGATGGGATGGGATGGGATGGGATGGGATGGGATGGGATGGGATGGGATGGGATGGGATGGGATGGGATGGGATGGGATGGGATGGGATGGGATGGGATGGGATGGGATGGGATGGGATGGGATGGGATGGGATGGGATGGGATGGGATGGGATGGGATGGGATGGGATGGGATGGGATGGGATGGGATGGGATGGGATGGGATGGGATGGGATGGGATGGGATGGGATGGGATGGGATGGGATGGGATGGGATGGGATGGGATGGGATGGGATGGGATGGGATGGGATGGGATGGGATGGGATGGGATGGATGGGATGGGATGGGATGGGATGGGATGGGATGGGATGGGATGGGATGGGATGGGATGGGATGGGATGGGATGGGATGGGATGGGATGGGATGGGATGGGATGGGATGGGATGGGATGGGATGGGATGGGATGGGATGGGATGGGATGGGATGGGATGGGATGGGATGGGATGGGATGGGATGGGATGGGATGGGATGGGATGGGATGGGATGGGATGGGATGGGATGGGATGGGATGGGATGGGATGGGATGGGATGGGATGGGATGGGATGGGATGGGATGGGATGGGATGGGATGGGATGGGATGGGATGGGATGGGATGGGATGGGATGGGATGGGATGGGATGGGATGGGATGGGATGGGATGGGATGGGATGGGATGGGATGGGATGGGATGGGATGGGATGGGATGGGATGGGATGGGATGGGATGGGATGGGATGGGATGGGATGGGATGGGATGGGATGGGATGGGATGGGATGGGATGGGATGGGATGGGATGGGATGGGATGGGATGGGATGGGATGGGATGGGATGGGATGGGATGGGATGGGATGGGATGGGATGGGATGGGATGGGATGGGATGGGATGGGATGGGATGGGATGGGATGGGATGGGATGGGATGGGATGGGATGGGATGGGATGGGATGGGATGGGATGGGATGGGATGGGATGGGATGGGATGGGATGGGATGGGATGGGATGGGATGGGATGGGATGGGATGGGATGGGATGGGATGGGATGGGATGGGATGGGATGGGATGGGATGGGATGGGATGGGATGGGATGGGATGGGATGGGATGGGATGGGATGGGATGGGATGGGATGGGATGGGATGGGATGGGATGGGATGGGATGGGATGGGATGGGATGGGATGGGATGGGATGGGATGGGATGGGATGGGATGGGATGGGATGGGATGGGATGGGATGGGATGGGATGGGATGGGATGGGATGGGATGGGATGGGATGGGATGGGATGGGATGGGATGGGATGGGATGGGATGGGATGGGATGGGATGGGATGGGATGGGATGGGATGGGATGGGATGGGATGGGATGGGATGGGATGGGATGGGATGGGATGGGATGGGATGGGATGGGATGGGATGGGATGGGATGGGATGGGATGGGATGGGATGGGATGGGATGGGATGGGATGGGATGGGATGGGATGGGATGGGATGGGATGGGATGGGATGGGATGGGATGGGATGGGATGGGATGGGATGGGATGGGATGGGATGGGATGGGATGGGATGGGATGGGATGGGATGGGATGGGATGGGATGGGATGGGATGGGATGGGATGGGATGGGATGGGATGGGATGGGATGGGATGGGATGGGATGGGATGGGATGGGATGGGATGGGATGGGATGGGATGGGATGGGATGGGATGGGATGGGATGGGATGGGATGGGATGGGATGGGATGGGATGGGATGGGATGGGATGGGATGGGATGGGATGGGATGGGATGGGATGGGATGGGATGGGATGGGATGGGATGGGATGGGATGGGATGGGATGGGATGGGATGGGATGGGATGGGATGGGATGGGATGGGATGGGATGGGATGGGATGGGATGGGATGGGATGGGATGGGATGGGATGGGATGGGATGGGATGGGATGGGATGGGATGGGATGGGATGGGATGGGATGGGATGGGATGGGATGGGATGGGATGGGATGGGATGGGATGGGATGGGATGGGATGGGATGGGATGGGATGGGATGGGATGGGATGGGATGGGATGGGATGGGATGGGATGGGATGGGATGGGATGGGATGGGATGGGATGGGATGGGATGGGATGGGATGGGATGGGATGGGATGGGATGGGATGGGATGGGATGGGATGGGATGGGATGGATGGGATGGGATGGGATGGGATGGGATGGGATGGGATGGGATGGGATGGGATGGGATGGGATGGGATGGGATGGGATGGGATGGGATGGGATGGGATGGGATGGGATGGGATGGGATGGGATGGGATGGGATGGGATGGGATGGGATGGGATGGGATGGGATGGGATGGGATGGGATGGGATGGGATGGGATGGGATGGGATGGGATGGGATGGGATGGGATGGGATGGGATGGGATGGGATGGGATGGGATGGGATGGGATGGGATGGGATGGGATGGGATGGGATGGGATGGGATGGGATGGGATGGGATGGGATGGGATGGGATGGGATGGGATGGGATGGGATGGGATGGGATGGGATGGGATGGGATGGGATGGGATGGGATGGGATGGGATGGGATGGGATGGGATGGGATGGGATGGGATGGGATGGGATGGGATGGGATGGGATGGGATGGGATGGGATGGGATTGGATGGGATGGATTGGATTGGATTGGATTGGATTGGATTGGATTGGATTGGATTGGATTGGATTGGATTGGATTGGATTGGATTGGATTGGATTGGATTGGATTGGATTGGATTGGATTGGATTGGATTGGATTGGATTGGATTGGATTGGATTGGATTGGATTGGATTGGATTGGATTGGATTGGATTGGATTGGATTGGATTGGATTGGATTGGATTGGATTGGATTGGATTGGATTGGATTGGATTGGATTGGATTGGATTGGATTGGATTGGATTGGATTGGATTGGATTGGATTGGATTGGATTGGATTGGATTGGATTGGATTGGATTGGATTGGATTGGATTGGATTGGATTGGATTGGATTGGATTGGATTGGATTGGATTGGATTGGATTGGATTGGATTGGATTGGATTGGATTGGATTGGATTGGATTGGATTGGATTGGATTGGATTGGATTGGATTGGATTGGATTGGATTGGATTGGATTGGATTGGATTGGATTGGATTGGATTGGATTGGATTGGATTGGATTGGATTGGATTGGATTGGATTGGATTGGATTGGATTGGATTGGATTGGATTGGATTGGATTGGATTGGATTGGATTGGATTGGATTGGATTGGATTGGATTGGATTGGATTGGATTGGATTGGATTGGATTGGATTGGATTGGATTGGATTGGATTGGATTGGATTGGATTGGATTGGATTGGATTGGATTGGATTGGATTGGATTGGATTGGATTGGATTGGATTGGATTGGATTGGATTGGATTGGATTGGATTGGATTGGATTGGATTGGATTGGATTGGATTGGATTGGATTGGATTGGATTGGATTGGATTGGATTGGATTGGATTGGATTGGATTGGATTGGATTGGATTGGATTGGATTGGATTGGATTGGATTGGATTGGATTGGATTGGATTGGATTGGATTGGATTGGATTGGATTGGATTGGATTGGATTGGATTGGATTGGATTGGATTGGATTGGATTGGATTGGATTGGATTGGATTGGATTGGATTGGATTGGATTGGATTGGATTGGATTGGATTGGATTGGATTGGATTGGATTGGATTGGATTGGATTGGATTGGATTGGATTGGATTGGATTGGATTGGATTGGATTGGATTGGATTGGATTGGATTGGATTGGATTGGATTGGATTGGATTGGATTGGATTGGATTGGATTGGATTGGATTGGATTGGATTGGATTGGATTGGATTGGATTGGATTGGATTGGATTGGATTGGATTGGATTGGATTGGATTGGATTGGATTGGATTGGATTGGATTGGATTGGATTGGATTGGATTGGATTGGATTGGATTGGATTGGATTGGATTGGATTGGATTGGATTGGATTGGATTGGATTGGATTGGATTGGATTGGATTGGATTGGATTGGATTGGATTGGATTGGATTGGATTGGATTGGATTGGATTGGATTGGATTGGATTGGATTGGATTGGATTGGATTGGATGGATTGGATTGGATTGGATTGGATTGGATTGGATTGGATTGGATTGGATTGGATTGGATTGGATTGGATTGGATTGGATTGGATTGGATTGGATTGGATTGGATTGGATTGGATTGGATTGGATTGGATTGGATTGGATTGGATTGGATTGGATTGGATTGGATTGGATTGGATTGGATTGGATTGGTTTGGTTTGGTTTGGTTTGGTTTGGTTTGGTTTGGTTTGGTTTGGTTTGGTTTGGTTTGGTTTGGTTTGGTTTGGTTTGGTTTGGTTTGGTTTGGTTTGGTTTGGTTTGGTTTGGTTTGGTTTGGTTTGGTTTGGTTTGGTTTGGTTTGGTTTGGTTTGGTTTGGTTTGGTTTGGTTTGGTTTGGTTTGGTTTGGTTTGGATTGGATTGGATTGGATTGGATTGGATTGGATTGGATTGGATTGGATTGGATTGGATTGGATTGGATTGGATTGGATTGGATTGGATTGGATTGGATTGGATTGGATTGGATTGGATTGGATTGGATTGGATTGGATTGGATTGGATTGGATTGGATTGGATTGGATTGGATTGGATTGGATTGGATTGGATTGGATTGGATTGGATTGGATTGGATTGGATTGGATTGGATTGGATTGGATTGGATTGGATTGGATTGGATTGGATTGGATTGGATTGGATTGGATTGGATTGGATTGGATTGGATTGGATTGGATTGGATTGGATTGGATTGGATTGGATTGGATTGGATTGGATTGGATTGGATTGGATTGGATTGGATTGGATTGGATTGGATTGGATTGGATTGGATTGGATTGGATTGGATTGGATTGGATTGGATTGGATTGGATTGGATTGGATTGGATTGGATTGGATTGGATTGGATTGGATTGGATTGGATTGGATTGGATTGGATTGGATTGGATTGGATTGGATTGGATTGGATTGGATTGGATTGGATTGGATTGGATTGGATTGGATTGGATTGGATTGGATTGGATTGGATTGGATTGGATTGGATTGGATTGGATTGGATTGGATTGGATTGGATTGGATTGGATTGGATTGGATTGGATTGGATTGGATTGGATTGGATTGGCATACCTACTAAAATGGTAAACTGAAGACAGTTATTGGCTTATTGAAAGGAAGTTCAAAAAAATTGTATAGACACCCCTCAGGGTTCAAAATTTGCCAATAAGTAGGTTATATGTATACTTATAGTTTATACTGACAGGGAGAAAGTTCATTCAGGTATATAAACCTACTCATCTTTGGAAGTTTAACAATTAATAACTAGATAATTTAAATTAGGTACCTATAACTTTTTAGTTTAGACTCTTAAAAAAGTAACTTTATTCAAATGTTGTTACTAATTTGGAACTAAAGCTACATGCGATCCAACCAAGGAAATGGCAAGCATCAATTCTAACCAACTGGAATAGCAAAAAAAGTTGGTTTTCAAAAAATTTAATTTAAAAATAGTTATTAAAAAATATATTTGTCTCTAAAAATGTGTATTTTTAAAACCACTATTGCCACGCCCTTTTCCTTTAAAATGTCGTATGGATAAAGTTTTATTTTTCAAATTATACCTAGCACCGATTTTATCGGAATAAACTAAACTTTGTAGAAAACGGAAGAGGCTTTTCAGCAGAAATAGTTTTAAACTAAAATCCTAAATGACGGAGAGAATCAAACATGACTCTTCAGACAGGCTTGTTGTATTCACAAAATATTCAAGATTTTTTTAATTCATAAAAAAGCAATTTTTACACCACGTAAAACTTTGTGCGAATCATTAAAATCAGTCTGGTGGTTCTCAGAATATCAATTTTTATTTTAACCATTATTTTACCAATTATATACGATTATAAATTAGAATTTGTTGAACCGATTTTAATGAAATAAAAATAATAATGGAAGGATCCATAGCTCTTTAAATTAACTATACCGAACCGAACCAAAAGCTAAACATTTTTTAGATATCATGGGGTCTCGGGCCCCCCCAAAACGGTCTCGGGCCACCCTAAAACTTTTTTCTAAATACCAAAACTGATTTAGTGTTAGTCGTTTCCCAAAATGTAAATTTTTGTTTTAGCCAATTTTTTACAGAATATACGGTTGCATTGCCAATTCTGTCTGCATTTATTTCGTCGTAAATTTATTATTACTAAACCGAATTCAATAGAACACAATCCAATATGTCGCACTAAATAGAATTTAACCCTCTAGTAAAAATCCCTCTCCTTATGTAATGAAATTTTTTGACTAATTCTCAAATTTATGTAAATGACCTAAGTCCGCCCCACACACACACACACCAGATACTAATCATTCAAATCGCTTTAGGGCCGGTTTATCAATGGAGGGGTATCTCGTCGTGTTAGCTAGCCCAGGGCCAACTCTAACCTTGGGATAACCCTCGAGCTAAAGAGAAAAGTGTTTATTCACATCATTTTAACCCAGAGCTACGAAACTCGTAGGTTGGCAATGCTGATAACAATCGACCATCTAAGTTTTCCCTTCTTATGGTATTTTTGACATTTTGTGGTTATAATCATATGTTTTTGTTTTGAGTGTTTTATTTAAAAAAATTATTTGAAAAAATTTTATTCGTCCAGGGCTATCAAAACGGATATATTTTTGATTCACCTTCTTCAGTTATTGTACTCTAGCCAGTAAGTATTTACTATGTATGATGAAAATAGTTTAGCTCCATAAAAATTAGCATGTAGCTCCAAATTTGTAAATTGTTTCTGTTGTACTTGTACCCACTTGTACTTAAAATAAAAATGCATCTATAGGTACCTATCGACCTATTAAAGCTAGATTTATACATTACATAATTTAAGAAATAAAATGAATTAAAAGCAAATGGATTAATGTCCATATTGGATCATGCTGCATTTTTTAACTTTATTTTTAAACTACTACACCTATTTTATGTTTGTTACAGATCATGTCTTTGCAAGGAAACAAATAAACTTCTCTAAACTTGGGCATTCTAATGAAGAAATATTAACAAGGTACGTCAACAAGAAATAATGGTACTAGTTTCTGCCACATGAAACTGTTATCCCGGAATGACAGATTTACAAACACCCTGTGCAGAGCAAGAGGTTTCCTGGCTGACCAGAAGTTGTTTCAAAACCTTCATTTTATATATTATTTATTCTGTAGCATATATTTTTTTTAATTATAAAAGTGCTCTTTCAGTATTTTATTTTGATCTTACTCTGTAAGTTAATTGTTGATTATTTCTGATTCCTAAAACACTGTTGTATAACAAAGGAAATTAGACATTTTTCAGGGGCCCCCAAATAAACATTTGAAAACTCAGTGTTTAAAGTACATTCACTTTTTATTTTGCATTTTTAAATAAATATAAAAAGTTTTAAAACTATATACATAAATTAGAATTATAATAAAACTGGTACACATATTGATGATGATTCATATGGGAATGGGCCCTGCAGCCCTCTCACTGTGACCACCAGAGGGTCTGTATTGTGGCTCAGTACAAATAGTAGGTATAGCTCTGTTGGCGGGTGGGATATTTATTGGGTTATTCATGGAGTGCTTTTCTATTAAACATTATCTTGCTCATAGAAAAAATATTTGAGGCTTGCTTGGTAGACTGCTCCCATTGCAAAAATCTCCATGTCTGTGGGGAATTCCATCATCTCAGCCTCACACCATATAAAGTATCGCCACTGCTGTTGTAAAAATTTCGGAACATCGTATTTAACACTTATAAAATTAAGTACACAATTTATATGTTATGCTTTTGAGAAAAATCAACCAAAATAAAAAAAAACACTTTAAAATAATTCAAAATTTTATGGTTAACCCAGAGCTAAATACGTTTCCCTGCCGTCCGAGCGCGGGTCAAGTTAGCCTAGGGTTAACCCTCGAGTTTGCAGTTAACCTTGGATGGATAAACACTTTTGACAACTTTAGCCCCGGGCTATCTCCAACTCGAGGGTTATCCCTCCATTGATAAACCGGCCCTTAGTTAAGCAAGCTGGAGGCCCTCGATACATTTGACAATTGTTTTTAAAAAGGCGCTGACTGTGACGTAGCACGGCACCCCGACACAAAATAGGATTCTCGAACGTACCACCATCTAATATAATCGTGTCAGTGACTGAGCTTACATATTATTATCCGATTATTTACCCTCTCTTTTTAAATTAATGTATTAGTAAGGGCGCCTAATACTTTTAAACAATCATGATATCAATAAACAAACAGTGGTCTACTCGTTTTTTTTTACTAAACTCACACATTGTCATCCAGCTACTTACTCTCTCTTTTTAACTCAAGTTAGTGGGACGGGCGCACCCAATCTAAAACAGTCTTGGGATTAGTTTGTAAATAGAAGTATTTATATGATGTCATTTTGACAATCAATGTCAGTCGACTTTCTTCCATCAGCACACAGTGGGCTCGCGGACCTGATTTTTCGCGAAAAAGGGTTAAATTAAATACATACTGAAACTTCTGAACATCTTTACTAAAAAAGAGTATATAGTCCAGTATGCCTTGAAAAAACTATTATTTAATTGACGCAACTTTCAGAAGTGTCATGTTTCCTTTCAACGGAACGCGTTAAATTACCATATTTGCATAGCGATTTGAGTCAGATTTAAAGCCATTTTGCGACAATATTTTATGTTGTATAAAATTCTCATAAAATAAATCTTGTAGCGGGAGGTAAGTAGATTTTATCCCTGTACATTTTGATTTCAATTTTGATGTATAGAGAGGTATAGAGGTATATGCTTGAGATTTCTGAAATTCTATAAAAATGTAGATTTCTTATAAGAGTTGGACAACAATTTTGCTTCAGTCATCAACCGTTTTCTTGAAATTTTTATTTTCTTAAAGAGTACATATCTTCCAAAAATTATATTTTAAATTCTACTGCCACAAGTCCATATCAAAGATATTATTAATTTACTAAAAAGGGATTTCTTCGAGAAAAACTTATATATAGCCAGTCTTAACAAAAGTGCTTGTTTATTATTTTTAAAACACTGTAGGCTAACTTAAACAAATAAAAATAAAAAAATTATATATTAATAAAAAATACAAATAATGTAAAGAATATTCAAAGAATAAAAAGTTAAAAATAAAAAAAATTAAATGTTCCAAAATCAAATAAAAAGAAGGTCACTCCATAAAAATACAAACTAAAAAATCTCAAAAACCAAAAATTACAGATGAAGAAGAAGAACAGGTGGATTGTTTATGAAAAAAAAAGGTAAAAAAAACTTTTAAGGTAAACTATTCTATTTTGAATCATCAGCAGTTTACCACACCTGACTTTTAATAAACTAATATAAAAACGTAGACGCTTTAAAAATATTTATTTTGTTGGACTTAAAAACAAATTTTTCTAGAAAATCATTCTTAATTAATTACGCAGTCGTTAAACTTGCAGGTTCTTATCCGCTACAAAGTCAGGGTTACGTTCGTCTTATTTTCTAGTTTTTGGTACAGCCAAAAAATAATATTGTTTAACTCTTTTTAATATTTTAAATTTTTAGTTTGCTTTTTAGATTTATTATTATGGAAACTTTTTATCCTTTCCAATGCAGCTTTGTTACGCATTACACGATGAGCTTAATTTAACCTTAAACAACCCCAAGTACTAAGTTTGACACAAATCGGTTTATAAATAGGATAGTCTATTGGATAAGGATTTTGGGTCCGCCATGCTAGTTTTGTTTGTTTGAGTAAAAAGGTATAATAAGCGACGTTAAACACCGTAGAGTTCCAAATTTAATACATATCGGTTCATAAATGTAAACGTGCTCCATTTCGGATCCGCCATGATATTTTTTTTAGGTTTAAGTCAGAGATCTTAATTGGATTGGATTGGATTGGGTTGGGTTGGGTTGGCTTGGCTTGGCTTGGCTTGGCTTGGCTTGGCTTGGCTTGGCTTGGCTTGGCTTGGCTTGGCTTGGCTTGGCTTGGCTTGGCTTGGCTTGGCTTGGCTTGGCTTGGCTTGGCTTGGCTTGGCTTGGCTTGGCTTGGCTTGGCTTGGCTTGGCTTGGCTTGGCTTGGCTTGGCTTGGCTTGGCTTGGCTTGGCTTGGCTTGGCTTGGCTTGGCTTGGCTTGGCTTGGCTTGGCTTGGCTTGGCTTGGCTTGGCTTGGCTTGGCTTGGCTTGGCTTGGCTTGGCTTGGCTTGGCTTGGCTTGGCTTGGCTTGGCTTGGCTTGGCTTGGCTTGGCTTGGCTTGGCTTGGCTTGGCTTGGCTTGGCTTGGCTTGGCTTGGCTTGGCTTGGCTTGGCTTGGCTTGGCTTGGCTTGGCTTGGCTTGGCTTGGCTTGGCTTGGCTTGGCTTGGCTTGGCTTGGCTTGGCTTGGCTTGGCTTGGCTTGGCTTGGCTTGGCTTGGCTTGGCTTGGCTTGGCTTGGCTTGGCTTGGCTTGGCTTGGCTTGGCTTGGCTTGGCTTGGCTTGGCTTGGCTTGGCTTGGCTTGGCTTGGCTTGGCTTGGCTTGGCTTGGCTTGGCTTGGCTTGGCTTGGCTTGGCTTGGCTTGGCTTGGCTTGGCTTGGCTTGGCTTGGCTTGGCTTGGCTTGGCTTGGCTTGGCTTGGCTTGGCTTGGCTTGGCTTGGCTTGGCTTGGCTTGGCTTGGCTTGGCTTGGCTTGGCTTGGCTTGGCTTGGCTTGGCTTGGCTTGGCTTGGCTTGGCTTGGCTTGGCTTGGCTTGGCTTGGCTTGGCTTGGCTTGGCTTGGCTTGGCTTGGCTTGGCTTGGCTTGGCTTGGCTTGGCTTGGCTTGGCTTGGCTTGGCTTGGCTTGGCTTGGCTTGGCTTGGCTTGGCTTGGCTTGGCTTGGCTTGGCTTGGCTTGGCTTGGCTTGGCTTGGATTGGATTGGATTGGATTGGATTGGATTGGATTGGATTGGATTGGATTGGATTGGATTGGATTGGATTGGATTGGATTGGATTGGATTGGATTGGATTGGATTGGATTGGATTGGATTGGATTGGATTGGATTGGATTGGATTGGATTGGATTGGATTGGATTGGATTGGATTGGATTGGATTGGATTGGATTGGATTGGATTGGATCTGCCATGTAATTTTTTTAAAGTTTGAGTTCATAATTATAATTAGCGACTTTAGACAGGCCAAAGTTCTAAATTTGATACCTCTTGGTAAATGAGTTTTTTTTAAGTTTAAGTCAAAAATAATATTTAGCGACTATTAACACTCCAAAGTTCTAAATTTCATACTTATTGTTTCATAAATAGGAAACTTCGCCATTTTGGATCCGCATTTTGATTGATAACTACTTTTTCCTCATTTTAAAACAAAATATTGTTACAAAACCTATTTTTCTAATTTTGGTCAAAAATTAGGTCCGGGACCCCATTGTGCAGGTCTATGAGTTGAACAGCAATAAAAAAATTAGCTGTGCTTTAAAAAGAGATGCAAATGAGTATGTTCCAAAATTACAATTTATGTCGGGGTGCACTTTTTTAGTGACGTCACGAGTCAACGCCTAATTGTCAAATGTATCGACGGCCTCTAGTTATGCCTAGTGCTTGTTATAATAATTGCTTGGATTTTAAGACGGCGGAAGTGAAGTGATCTTTAACGAGCAATCGATTCACACAAAGATGCTTTCTGTTTCATTAAAATGAATCGTATATAATCTGTGAAATATGGGTTTAAACTAAAATTATTGTTTAGGGAATCACTCAACCGATTTGAACGATCCTTACCTCGTTGAGCCTTGCGGAAATAGAGCTTTTCTATACATTAAAAAATAAGAATAAACGAGCCTTTTAAAAGGGTCAAGTAGGATTCTGTTCGCAGCCATGGCACTATCTTAGTTTTCTACAAAAACACGTTTTTTTATTTTTAAAACATCTTAATATGTTTGTTATTTTATGCATTTCTTTTAATTTTATATAAAATATGGAAAACCCTGTGCAATGCAGTGGACACACTCCGAATCGATAATTCGCGACGCTTAGCCGGCCCGCTACCTGCCGTTGAAACAAATAGTAAGTTGGGGGTGGAATGTGTGCCGCTTGTCTGCTGGGTGGGTGGCCAATGGCCTATATGAGTAACAGAGTTGGACAATTTTTACATTGTTTGATGAAAACAGTCAACCTTAATTTGTGCCAGGCACGCCAGCCAGTTAGTGTGCAGTTAGTCGTCTTATTCTTGAGCGTGGAGCATGTTTGCTTTAATTTACGCCCTCTAAACTCCACAATAAAAAAGATATCCGTATACTCTGCATATTGTTTTATTTTTTAAGTGAAAATGAATAAAATTAGCGTCTTAAAAAACTCTTTTAGTGGTTTATCGCTAGAGGAAAAATTCAAGAATTAGGCCGGTCGCTACCTGATAAAACTACTTGAGATCAAAATAATGTTTATTTTTGTAACTTTTTTGTAAATACCTATACCTAAAGACTACCCATGGCAAACTAAGGGTAAGTTAAGTTATTACTTAAATTAATTGAGCCGAATTTTTGATAAATTTTGAGTCATTTCATGGTGTAATTTGGGTAGGTCTGCGTTAGTTTCTTTAAAAAACTAGGGTTAGAAACCCTAAAAATAGTAAACATATAATATAAAACTATGCGCTCTTGGTTTTGCGCCACTAAAAAAATTGATCGATACATGTTGTTTAACAAATTTTGTTCAAAAATTTGGCGCAGCACCCCGAATTTTTTTTGAGTGGCTAACAGAATTCTGGTACTACCATGTTAAATGGGCACGAGCCGCCACTGTTCGCAACGCCATCTTGGAGTTTAAGATGACAAACGAAAAAATGCAGTTTGTTTCATTAAATTAAAATCCGCGGTATAGTTCTAATGTTGTAACGAAAAACATTATTCCGTTTTTTTTGTGTTTTCAACTGTTGTAATTTTTACTGGATATGCATCGGGCCCTATTGGGGACGTATCAACCTATATTAACCTCGCTGAACACAGGAAAATTTTAGGAAATAACTGGTCAAAAGTATTTTTGAGTTTTCTAGAAGTCTTTAATTTAAAACAGTAAAAGATTTTCCTTTTTGGCAATGCTTATCTATCTGAGGGCACGGCAACTGCAACTGCTGTACCATCTTGAAACATTTCAGCCCATATTTGACCTTTCTAACAACGAAACGCAAACTTTGCACAGTCGTAGATCTTCATAGAGTTAACAACCCCTCCAAGTTTCAAGGACTTCCATAAAGTAGTAAAGTAGTTACGAAATTTCAAAAAACGTCAAAATTGCCGCTCATTCACTCACTCATGTATAGATCATCAAAATTCCACTGAACTTCCAGACATGATATAAAGCTGAAATTGGGCAGACTGATAGAAATTATAACCAAACTCTTGGAAAAAATCAAAAAACCCCAAAATTCTAATTTACTCCCCTCCTCTTCCAGACACGCTAGAGAGCTGAGCTTTGGCAGACTGATTGGACCTATGATAAAACTATAGGAAAAAATTTCAAAACCTCAAAATTTTAATTTATTTCCCTCCCCTATAAATGTAAAGTTATGTAAAAGTAACATTGTCCACTTCCAGAAATACTAGAGAGCTGAGCTTTGGAAGGCCCATAGGAACTATGATAGAACTATATAAAACATTAAAAATCCCCAAAATTTTAATTTACTTCCCTATAAATGTAAAGTTATATAAAAGGTATAAGGGAGCAAAAGCCCAAAGATCAATGGAAAGACAAATGTTACATGTAAAGCTGACAGATAGAAAAAGGAAAGAATGGATAAGGAATAAAACAAAAGTAAGGGATGTCAGAGGAGAAGTAGCAAAATTAAAATGGAAATTTGCCGGTCATAATATCAGACAGAAAGACGCTCGACGGAACAAATGTATTGTAAACTGGAGACCTTGGGAAAATAAATGAAGTAGGGGAAGACCCCAAATGAGATGGGCGGACGATTTGAAGAAACACACAGGACTAAGATTGATGAACACGGTGACAGACAAAGAAGAGTGGAAGATATTGGGGGAAGCCTATGTCCAAAGATGGATTGAAGAAGGCTAAATAGATAGAATAGAGATGTAAAATTAACATTGCCCACTTCCATAAACGCTAGAGAGCTGAGCTTTGGAAGACTGATAGGAACTATGACAAAACTATAGGAAAAAATTTAAAAACATCAAAATTTTAATTTACTTCCCTCCCCTATAAATATAAAGTTATGTAAAAGTAACATTGCCCACTTCCAGAAACGCTAAAGAGCTGAGCTTTAAAAGGCTGATAGGAACTATGATAAAACCAAAATTTTAAATAAGGTATTGCAAAAGTTTTAAACAATATTCCGCATATTTTACTACTTTAAAACTTAAGTATTATCCAAATCCTTGAAATTATAACAAAAACATTTCATGCAAAAAAGCCAAGTATGCGAAAATAATATTCCGTAAAAAGAATTGAGATAAAAGTAAAGCAAAGGTCTCCAATACAAATTTTAAAACTCTTACTAGTTTTGAAATGTTTTTTTAAACTTGGCTATTACAGCTGCAAATGACTCTTAGCCACAGTGCTAAATTGAACATAAAGAAGTTTGGCTGTAATAGCAAAGTTTAAAAAACATTTCCAAACTAGTAAGAACCTTTTATTTTAAAATTTGTATTGGAGAACTTGGCTTTACTTTTATCTCAATTCTTTTTAAGAAATATCATTTTCGCGCACTTGTATTTTGTGTACATTAATTGTTTTTGTTATGATCAGTGGCGGCTGCTACAGAGAGTGCCTCTCCAAAACTAGACAACAAACAGTATTTTTAAAAGACAACAAACAGTATTTAAAAAAAGTTAAATCTTCCCTTACGACATGATTGTCAGGTTCTTTTTATTATCTGTGGTTAACATCAAGCGATTAATTGGGTGAACTTTTTTAGCGCAAATAATTACGCGGGGAAAGGTTTCAATTTCACCCGTTTTTCAGCGAGGTATGGGTGGATGTTCTCAAGCCATTCGACATTATATTACTATATAATATATATATATATATATATATATATATATATATATATATATATATATATATATATATATAATATAGTCTACAATATTCCGAAAACTGTATATTCATACCATGCTCCGTTAAAAAGTTAGCATTTTTCAAAGTTTATAATTGTCAAAAAACTGTCATTAGCATTAATGATTTTCACCAAAATCTAATCAGCTCGTAAGAGTGTCGAACAGTTTTACCTAAAATTTTTATGAAAATCGGTTCAGCGGTTTAGGAGCTATCGTGCTACGGACAGAAATAATATACAGTGAAACCTCCTATAAGCGTACACTCACGGTTTGGTCGATTTTGTCCGCTTATTGGAGGTGTCCGCTTATGAGAGGAAACTCCGAAATTTTAATATATATTTATTAACAATTTCCGCTGCTTAAGTTTTTCCGATATTAAATTTTTTAGCGATCTTTCGTGCTGATAGATGTTTCTTCTCCGAAACGTTAACAATTTCCATTTTTTCACGTAAAGTAAGAAGTTTTTTACTAGGCGCAATTTCAAAAAGATCTATTACTACTCAACTGAACAATAAAAATAAAACAGAGCAGTCCCGCCGAATAAAATATTTTGTAAATACCACAGAAGAATTTAGTCTCCGTATTAAAACGGAAAAAGGTAATTCCCCGGCTCCAGAGTGCATTGTTGCCAACATGCTACATAATATTAATGCCCATGTCATACAGAGATCCGTCCCGTTGTCAGAGGTTTCCGTCCGGTTAAGGGAGGTTTCAGAATTTTTTTACCAAAAAAAATTGTCCGCGTCCGGTTATTAGAGTGTCCGGCTATGAGAGTGAATTTTACATTTAAAGAAATAGGGTAAAGCTTGGTTCTAACAAATTTGTCCGGGTAAAGGGAGTGTCCGCTTAATAGAGGTGTCCGCAAGAAGAGGTTTCACTGTAAACACACACACGCACACCTACACACACACACACACACACCTATACAGACATGACTACGATATGGGTAGGAAAGGTCAAAATACACCCAAATAACACATTTCTGGCGTTATCTCAAAAAAAAATTTTTCGTCGAAAATATTGTTATGCGGGTTAGAAAAGTAAAAAAAGGATACTTAATTCAGTCGTTTTAAGTAAAGACCTTAAGAACTTGGTTTAATTTTGATTCACTTCGAATAAGTTGAACAATTCGTGAAGACAAAGGCTTAAATTCAGGGGCGCGGTAAGCGGGCGTGCAAGGCGTCCACGGCACGTGAGCGTCCTTATGCCAGGGGCGCTCAAATGGCCAAAATCCTATTAACTATATATTCATTCTATAATATTTATTGGATGGATTAATGTGTTTCGTTATTTTGCGTACCATATTAATTAGCATTAGAAATTTTAGTTTATGTTATCTGTAATATATGTATTATGTACGTACCAAGGTATTTTAAAAATCATGTTTTACGTGAATCATACGCTTTCAATGAAAATTAGCCCCTCAAACGAAATCGGCATAATATAATGGGCAAACTGACCAAGGCCGTGAAAATTACTGACCTCTGTATAGCTTATACAGTGAAACCTCCTATAAGCGGACACTCACGGTTTCGCCGATTTTCTCCGCTTATTGAAGGTGTCCGCTTATGAGAAAGAACTGCGAAATTTTAATATATATTTATTAACAATTTCCGCTGCTTGAGTTTTTCCGATTTAAAATTTTTCAGCGTGTGATAAGACTATTGTGCTGATAGATGTTCCTTCTCCGAAACGTTAACAACTTCACATAAACTAAAATTTTTTTACCAAGTGATCTATTAGTACCCAACTGAACAATAAAAATAAAACACAGCAGTACCGCAGAATAAATTATGTTGCAAATACGACAAAAGTATTTAGTATCCGCATTAAAACCGAAAAAAGTTATTCCCCGGCTGCAGAGTGCGTTATTGCCAACATACTACATAATATTTATGCCCATGTCGTGCAGCGCTGCGTCCCATTGTCAGAGGTTCGCGTCCGGTTAAGGGAGGTTTCAGAATTTGTTAACCAAAAAAAATTTTCCGCGTCGGGTTATTAGAGTGTCCGGTTATAGGAGTGAATTTTACATGTAAAGAAATAGGGAAAAGCTTGGTTCCAACAAATTTGTCCGCTTAATAGAGGTGTCCGCAAGGAGAGGTTTCACTGTACTTTTCAAACTAACCAAAACTTTTACATTTGGTATCATTTTCTCCAAAAATTCATGGTCTGTGGTAGCTTTTTTTTAAAGTTATTTTGTATTTGTAAAATATTGACCATTTTTATTATTTGTACTAAAGATTAACTACCAAGGCGCCATTTTTGCAACAAGTACCTTTTTTCTAAAATTTTAGCCTGGGGTTGAGATTTGGTAAAAGTAATAATTAATTTTTTTTTGAATGTTTGCCACGGTGACACTTTTTTTATCAAAAACTTTCTTTTGTGGCACCATTATTTAAGGACCCCTATTTTTTTCAAAAAGTACGTTAGTTTTCCGCGGCACACAAGTTCTTAATTTTTCTAAAATTTTTACCTAAGTTAAAATTTTTGACAATTTTCTGGTAGTTTCGTCATTATAATGTTTTAAAAAGTACCTTTTTTTTTGATATATATATATATATATATAACTTTGATCATCGGCCCCATTATTCCGTTATATTTATAAGAAGAAAAAAACAATTTTTTTGAATTCGACGCCATTTCCTTCAAAATATATCTCAGTTTTCTAAAGTTTTTGCCTTGTGTTAAGCCATCTTACCCCTCCCCCCTACGGTAGCAATATTTTTCGCGTTGTCTTAGATAAGTTTGGGGCTCGAGCGCCGCCAAAATGGCTCAGCAAGTGCGCTCCTGATCACACTTAGATAAATATTTAAAACTAGAATATAGAGCGCAAAAAATTTGATTGCAGGCGGACGCCCTAACCTCAATTAATTACACTATTGTTATACGAAGTAGTATAAACGAAAAAATTACTCTTTAAAATATCCTAATTCAAACTAATATAACTTTACGAAAAGCCAACCGATCGATTATAACAACGAGAGTCTCCAAAGATGGTCAGATATCTTTTCTTTGAATTAAGATTGGAACGTACCCGGTAGTATGGGCCAGCAGGGGTGGATGGGCCGGTGTTATAAAGACCAGTGCCGTATGTTCCGGCGACTTATGGGCGATTGCCATATGGGTCGGTGCCTTATGGGCGGTACTAGTCACGGAGCAAAAATATATGCATCAACTACTTACTTAGAATTAAAATAAACTAGCAACCAACGATAAGTGTTAAATAAGTATTAGTGACTATATAACTCATAATATTGTTACGGGTTCACAACGACAAATTAAAACTCGCAATTGTTGAAAACGATACGTCAATTTATTTCGACAAATTATGTATAAAAACACGCACTTAAACTTAGTAATAACTTGCTAACAATTCACTACTATAATCGGTCTATTAACTTCGTGTTAATCTCACGACCATTACAGCACGCTATCTGTGACTGACTGCCTGGTGCGCGACCCCGGCCCTATATATAGGATCGTCCATCTCTCTCGAACTTTCCGGCAGCCTTCGACGTCCGGAAAGTTCCCGCACTACCGCGACCGTAAGCCACAGACAACGCAACTAAAACCTAGACTAAGAATACAACCTTAAGATAAATCGACCTAATACTACACTAAACCTAAATAAATTCCAATTATAAAATTTAAATAACTTAAATTTGTAACACTATCCTCCTCTTCAGGTTTGATCGTCTCGATCAACATTTCCCAGGTAAGGTTTTAGTCTGTCTAGATGAACAACTTTCATCTTCGACTTCGACTTCGACTTTCTTTCGACTTCGGGCTTCTCTGGATTCGGTAGACTACATCATTAATTCTCTTAACAACTTTATAAGGCCCTTCCCATGGTGGTGTCAACTTAGGTGATCTTCCTTTCTTGCGTTGAGGATTGTATAGCCAGACTTGATCATTCTCTTTGAACCCTGAAGAGTTTGCTTTCAGGTCATATCTCGCTTTCATGCGGTCACTGGCTATTTCTATTCGCTCTCTAACCACTTCATGGATATCATGCAGCTTTTGCCTTAAACGTTCGACATAGTCATTAACCTCTAAGTGTGCTTCTTCAGTTGAACCAAACATGATATCACATGGTAAACGCAGTTCTCTACCAAACAGGATACTAGATGGAGTAGCTCCTGTCGTATTGTGAATGGCAGTTCTATAGGCCATCAAAAACAATGGAATATATTGGTCCCAATCTGTTTGGTGCTCATCAACAACTTTGCAAAGATGTTCCTCTATTGTTTTATTAAATCTTTCAACCATGCCATCTGACTGCGGATGCAAAGCAGTAGTCCGTGTTTTATGTATTCCTAAAAGGTCACAGAGATTCTGGAAGAGCTTTGATTCAAAGTTTCTTCCTTGATCTGAATGTAGTTCCAAAGGAATGCCAAATCGGCTGAAAACATCATTTACCAGAACTTCTGCAACTGTAGCGGCCTCTTGGTTAGGCAAAGCAAAAACTTCTGGCCATTTGCTAAAATAATCCATGACAACAAGTTTCTGGAAATGGTCCGGCAACATCAATAGCAATGCGTTCGAATGGCAGACCTACGTTATATTGTTTCATTTGACCTCTGGACCTTGTTTTGGGACCTTGGCTGGCTGCACAAGTCGAACATCGGCGGCACCAATTTTTCACATCTTGAAAGTAATTGACCCAATAAAATCGGTTTCGAATTTTGTCCATGGTTTTATTTATGCCTAGGTGCGCGCCTGATTTTCCACCATGGCATTCGGCCATTATATTGTCTACCATGCTCCTAGGAACCACTACTTGATTAACCACAGTAAGGCCATCGGCACTTTCCCAGGCACGTTTAAGGATGTTTTCCTCTACTATCAGTGAATCCCATTGTGCCCACAGTGATTTGAATATCACCCCTTGGTTTGCGATATCTTGCCATGATGGTCGTGGCTTGTTATCTTCTTTCAATCGCAAGATAGGTCCTACATCTTTGTCGTTAAGTTGTGTGGTTCTAATCGAAGCCAAAATCCATTCTTCATCTGGTTCTAACTTTATCTGGCGCACGTAGGTAATTCCTTCTTTCTGGTCAATTTTCCTGCAATGTTTACAATCCTCAGGGCAAGGTCTTCTGGACAATGCATCTGCATTATTATGCACCCTTCCTGCTCGGTGCTTAATTTGATAATGGTATTGTTGTAGCTTTTCTATCCATCTCGCGACTTGCCCCTCAGGTTGTTTCATTTTCATGAGCCACTGTAACGCAGCATGATCCGTTCTAATCAGAAACTCTTGTCCGTAGAGATATTTGTGAAATATGATCTACGGATTTAACTATGGCTAGGAGCTCCTTTCTAGTAACACAATAATTTCTCTCTGGTTTGGATAGCTTCTTGCTGAAAAATTCGATGACCCGTTCTTCTCCATCTTGTACTTGGGAGAGTACTGCTCCTATGCCATCGTTGCTCGCATCAGTATCTAATATGAATTTTCCTTTTGGAATGGGATATGCAAGAATCGGACTAGAACATAATGCTGCTTTTAGTCTTCTAAATGCTTGGTCACATTTGGTATTCCATTTGTAAGAAGCTTTATCTTCTGTAAGTCTATGTAACGGAGACGCTATTTTGGCGAATCCTTCTACAAATCGTCTGTAGTATGTACACAGACCCAAAAAGCTTCTCAATTCATGTTTGTCACGAGGTTGAGGCCATTCTTTTATTGCTTGTAGCTTCTTTTCGTCGGTATGGATGCCTTCTCGGGAAACGACGTGACCCAGGAACTCAACTTTTTCTTGGAACAGAAAACATTTCTTTGAGTTTAATTTAAGATTTGCGTTCCTGATTCTTGAGAATACTTCTCGTAAATTATCTAGATGTTCTTGAAATGATTTCCCCATTACTATGACATCATCCAAATAGACTAGGCAGGTTTTCCAAGTAAGGCCTCGTAGAACGACTTCCATTAGTCTTTCAAATGTAGCTGGGGCATTGCACAGGCCAAATGGCATCACATTAAACTGATAAAGTCCACTTCCAGCAGAGAATGCAGTCTTCTCTTTATCTCTTTCAAAGATTCCTACTTGCCAATACCCACTTTTCAGGTCAAGAGTAGAAAACCAATATGATCCTGCCAACGTTGTTAATGTGTCGTCTATTCTTGGCAGTGGGTAACTATCTTTCTTGGTCACATCGTTAAGTTTCCTGTAGTCGACACAAAATCTAGTACTTCCATCCTTTTTAGTGACCAACACCACAGGAGATGACCAAGGACTTGATGACTCTTCAATAACACCGTCGCTGAGCATTTTATTAATGAGATTGTGAACTTCTTCTTGCTTGGCCATTGGTAGTCTTCTTGGGGGTTGTCTTATCGGTTGGGCATCGCCAGTGTTGATAGCATGTTAAATAAGGTTTGTGCGTCCCGAACTACTCCTAGTTTCGAAGATATTACTTTGTTCTTCTATAAACTCTCTCGCTTTACTATATTCTTCTGGAGTGAGATGTTGCCAAGTTGACTCAAATTGCTGAAGTACCTCCATTGGTAACTTGCTTGTATCCTCGGAAGTTGGCTCTTCACATCTTGTTACTTTCTGTACTGGTTCAAATAATGCTACCACCTCCCCCTTATTAATTTTGACACTATTTGGGAAAATATTGGCGACTCTAATCGGGATGTCTTTATCGGTTTTAACTAGTGATTTTGCAACGAGGTAGGTGTTGGGTGTGTTTTGTTGGCTTATGAGTCCGACGCAGCTTGATGTTTTACTTTCCAGCCTCCCAAAAATTATGGTCTCACTGTTACCGACTAATCTTGTTGTGCATACTGCCACGACCTTTATTGGTTCTTTATTGAAGTGACTATTTGACAAAATGAACTCTTCATTCCCAAATCTTAGGGTATTAAGTTTATTATCAAACGCAAATCCATGTTTACTTATCAAGTCCATTCCCAAAATAAATTCGTCTTCTATTTCGGCAACCAATACAGTGTGGCGAATCTTCAATCTTCCCAGCTGTAGGTCTATATCTGTCTGCCCCAACACGTCGGCGGATTCTCCAGTCACAGTCTTAAGTGTTATTTTCTTTTCTATTGGTCGAATTTTATATCTCGTTGCAATTTTGAACTTAAGCAATGATATGGCAGCACCAGTGTCTACTGTTATATTAACTTTTCTCCCATTAATGAGTCCGTCGATGTTAAGACTGTCAGCAGTATGTTTTAGGCTCTTAATAGAGTAAATTTTGGGGGCTCTATTCCCATTAGCCAACACCCGCCCCTCTGCGTTGACTAGTTTTAGTTTTCCTGATCTCTTCTTCGGTACTCTGTCCCACTAGATGGTGAGCGAGACCTCATTTGAACACGACAATCGCGTTGAATATGCCCTGTACGTCCGCATCTGAAACACTTTACATTTGGAGGGGATCGTCTACTTTCTTTCAAAGAATCAATCTTCTCTATCAGTGATTGAAACAGTTGGTTTAGCGTTTTTAAGTTGACCTCATCTCCAGTGCTCATTTCTTCTCCCTCCTGAATTGAAACAGCTCTTACTTTTGGCCTCGACATATTATTTGATGATTCAATTTCAAGGGCTCGAATCGACACTTCACTGCTTTTATGGAAGCGTTCTCGACGAAGTAATTTTGCTAAGTCCGTGTCTCGCAAGCCGTTAATAAAGCGATCTACCGTGAAGGGATCTCTGTAATTTTCTGGCATTTCTGGGTAAGCCAAGTACATCAGCCTCCTGATATCCGCTTCATACTCTTGTAATGACTCCCCTGCTCTTTGTTGACGAACATTTAATTCTGACCAATGTAAATTTCGCAAGTGTTCGTCTCCATACCTTCTTTCTAGCGCTGCCACTAAAGCGTTATAATTCTGTTTTTGTTCGACTGAAATGGACCGTAAAAGTCCGAGTGCAGGTTCCCGTAGAGCTACTAACAACGCTCTAGCTTTTTCGTCCTCGTCCCAACCATTTGCAGCGGCGGCAGCTTCAAATTGTTGTTTGTAGGTGGACCAGGAGGACGTACCGTCAAAATTTGGAGGCTTAATGTTCTGGTTGGAATTCACGACACATCCCTGAGCTTTTATTTTGTTGTGTTCTTTCTGAAGCTGTATAAGCTGTTTCGACACGTCCTGGAATTTTTCTTCCCTAACATTCTGTACCTTTTCTTCAACATTATGTACCTTTTCTTCTACATTCTGCAATTTATTTTGTACCTTTTGTTCCACACTATGCATTCTTTGAGTTATTTCTTCCTTAAGATCTTCGATTGCAGTCTTAAACTCTTCTCTCAGCTGTTCGGAGTTGCTCTTTATTTGGTCAAAGTTTTTCTGCATGTATTTCTGGTTTTGTTCCATGGTCTGTCTTATATCGTTCTGGTTTTGAGCCATTTGAGCTGCGAGAGCCTGCATCATTTTAGTTAGATCTTCCATCTTTGCCGATCCTTGTCTAGTAAGCATCAACTTCCTGATAAATCACTTAAAACGTCTATTTTAGGGCTATAAAGCGAATGTCGAAGTCGGTTTTTCAATATCTCTTCCAATTCTTAAATAGAACCTAATGGAATGTTCTGGAATATACTGGTAAATGCTACTCTTTCTGCTACTAGGCAAATGTAGATGTCACTTTTTGATTATCTCTTTTGGTTCTCGAATAGACCGTCGTAGAATGTTATGGAATATTCTAGAAATAATTTCTAATTCTTACTTTTAAAATAACTAAGCTACTGTCGAAGTCGGTATTTGTATATCTCTTCTAGTTTTTGAATAGAACGTCGTAGAATGTTATGGAATCTTCTAGAAATTCTTCCTAATTCTTACTTTTGAAATAACTAAACTAATGTCGAAATCGGTATTTGTATATCTCTTCTAGTTTTTGAATAGAACGTCGTAGAATGTTATGGAATCTTCTAGAAATTATTTTTAGTTCTTACCTTTGAAATTACTAAGCTAATGTCAAAGTCTCTTTTTGGATATTTCTTCTGGTTTTCGAATAGAGCGTCGTAGAAAGTGATGGAATGTTCTAGAAATTCTTTCTGATTCTTACTTTTAAAATTACTAATCTAATGTCGAAGTCGGTATTTGTATATCTCTTCTAGTTTTTGAATAGAACGTCGTAGAATGTTATAGAATATTCTAGAAAATCTATCTAATTATCAATTTTTGGACTGTAAAGTTAATGTCGAAGTCGGTTCTTAAATATCTCTTTTAGTTTTTGAATAAAACAATATCGAACTTCTTCGAATATTCTGGAAAAATTACTTACTGTTTTTCTGTCCAATTGTCCTATCCGGTGGTACTATGTAAGGGTAGTCTTTGCACTATTTATTTCTTTTAGTTCCACTTCTGACACCAATTGTTACGGGTTCACAACGACAAATTAAAACTCGCAATTGTTGAAAACGATACGTCAATTTATTTCGACAAATTATGTATAAAAACACGCACTTAAACTTAGTAATAACTTGCTAATAATTCACTACTATAATCGGTCTATTAACTTCGTGTTAATCTCACGACCATTACAGCACGCTATCTGTGACTGACTGCCTGGTGCGCGACCCCGGCCCTATATATAGGATCGTCCATCTCTCTCGAACTTTCCGGCAGCCTTCGCCGTCCGGAAAGTTCCCGCACTACCGCGACCGCAAGCCACAGACAACGCAACTAAAACCTAGACTAAGAATACAACCTTAAGATAAATCGACCTAATACTACACTAAACCTAAATAAATTCCAATTATAAAATTTAAATAACTTAAATTTGTAACAATATATTCCGTACAATCGTGATATTTCTTAAAAAGACTATCCAGTGGTGTGATAAAAATAAACAAATTTGCATGCGTAATTTTAATGAAACTTAATTTATTATTACCGGCTGACGCAGGACTTACTAAAATAAGAACATTCCTTTTCCAGCCAAAATAAAAAAAACTAACGTAACAAGCAAAATCTATAGACAAACAGTCCTTCTCAGCAATGGCGGACCAAGAGAGGGCTAAGGGACTTGAAGCCTCGGGCGTTATAGTTAGAGGGGCGGCGGGCTGAGAGAGAAAGAGAGAGAGATACCCACTATAGAAGTAATTTTGATTTTTTTTTTGGAAGAGCTAAATTTTGATTTAGTAACAACCGGTACTGCAAAAATAAAATTTTGTTTGCAACAGAAACCGGAGTCTATCTTGGGCAGAACCGGGGGTTCAGAGTGCCGGCCGGCCACCATCTCCCAGACATAAAATGTATTTTTAAATTCTGATTGAAACACAAGAAATGCATGCACCGCAGTTTCTTACAAAATGTATCTGATATGAAAGTTTTTTCACAAAAATTACCGCACTTTTTTAAAAAAATTGTCTGCGGCCCATTTTGTCTTTAACATGTGAAATTTCAAAGTTCAGATCTATTAAAAACAGCAAAGAAAACATATTTTGTTTTTTGGTGCATTTTCCCACGGAAAGCCTGGATCCGTCACTGATCCTGACACCAAGGCTGATAATATATATTTATTAGAAATTTAAGTCGTTTTAATTAAAAATGTTTTTCGATTAGCGTTGTTGTAGTTTTGCTTTTGTGTGAAATATAGGCCGATCGCCTATTTTTTCCCGGGCCGGCTTCAAGTTCCCCATCCACCCCTGTGGGCCAGTCATTGTCTTTTCCCCGAGTGCGATGGTCTAGCAAAAGTGAAGCAATAATGTAAATCTATGAAGACAAACCTACTTTGAATAGGTTAAAACACTAATGCCTGGGGATAATGCAAATTACTTAAACTTATAACAATATAAAACCATCGTCACGAAATCAAGATCAGTTTTATTCAGTTTCACTTTTTTATATAAAAAATTATTTAAAGTAGAATAGAATTACCCAAAAAACACTTAAATTACTCTAATTATTAAACATCTTGACTCAAGTTTTAAACTTTTAAAAAAATCATGGGAAAATTTCTCATAATTTTTTTTTGTATTATTACTAAGTCGCAATCCTGGAATGGCATTAATTCAAAAAATATATAAACTTAGCTAATTTAAATATTTTATTATTTACCGCATTAATTGGGTTATTTTTTTTATTTATTATTCACAAAAACATTTTCTAAAAAAACTTGTTACTTTGATATTGAAACAAAGGTTTTAACACATGAATTATATAAGGCCTTATATAAATGCAATAACTAATATTATTAATATTGTTTAAATATGTTATCTAGGTATGATTACGCGCATATATAAGTACATGTAACAATCAAGAAATAAATAGGAAATGAAATGGGCATAACTTGTATATTAACTCCACACTGAGATACATTAATAATAGTCCAGAAATATAAAATTCATATTTTAAATAAAATTAATTAAATACATAAATGTATGTTAGAAATCTACCTTGCGTTGATTTATCATTTTATAGACAGTTTAAATACGGAAGTTAAGATGTAGCTAAAAAAAAGTCGGTTTAAAACTAGGTACTTATCTCAGGAGCGTATCTGGGTATATGGCGCCCAAAACAAAACAAAAATTGCTTCAGTTCGGTTCGGTTGATGTCCCAAAAAAATGGGTTGAAATACAATATTTTTTTTGTCAAGAAAAAAGGCCCTAGAACATGGCTATGTCTATAGATACGCCACTGCTTGTGCTACTCTTTGATGGGCGTATATATGAAGGAGACCCTTAGTTTAAGGCTTAATCATTCAAGGATTATGTTAAAAATATATGAATATTTTCCTACTTTGTAATATCTATCTATCTAGTTAGCCTTCTTCAATCCATCTTTGGACATATGTCTCTCCCAGAACTATCCAATCTTCTCTGGCTGTTGCCATGTTAATCCATCGAGTTCCCGCGTGTTTATCCATGTTTGATTTTGTAAGTATCCAGATCTAGGATCCATACGTAAGTACAGGAAGGATACATTGGTTATACACTTTCGTTTTGAGTCACTGAGAATATCTTTTATTTTTTAATATGTAGCTTAATTTACGGAATGCTGCCCAGGCATATCTTACTCGTCTGTTGATTTCAGCTGTTTGGTTTTCTTTTTTTTGTTTAATAATCGTGATATCTTCATCTGAGTTTTTTTTAGTGCAGTTCATACTCAAGCCTATATTTTTAGCTGCTGTATCCAGTTCTTCCAGCATTTTTATCAGTTCTTCTCTGTAATATACTTATATCAAATAAATATAAAAAAATGTCCAAATTTTAAAAATGAAAATTTTGTGGTTATGTGATCGTAAAATAATTATACTATACTATATTTAGACAGCAAAATCATTTTTGAAATGGCCACCACAGGGAGATTTTGGAAATAGTAACTAAACTCTCCCGAGTGTGTTCCCTCTTTATTTTTATTTGCATTTTTTTGGAGACTTTTATTTATTAAGAAGATACAAAAAAAGGGCGGTTTGGCCTTGCATAACGCAATACGTTATAATATAAATGTTTAATATTTAATTTACTTTTTTTAGTTTTGTAGCCCACTGTTTTATTTGTATTTTTTAGAATACTTTTTAAAATAAATATTTTTGCTTTGATTCTACCAGAAGTTACTTTTTAATAGCTTCCCATGCAGTTTCCAATATGTCCCTAGTAAAGGGGAGAGATTGGAGACTTGCAATATGTTAAAAAAAAACATATTATTAACTACGTATGTAGTAGGAAAAAATTATTACCTATGAGCATTACTTTATAGATAAGACGAATAATTAGAAAAATACTAAAAAGTGTACAAACTCGTCCCACCCTCCCCTAGCAACTTTTATCAGGGACACATTTTGGAAACGGTATTCCAGCCAAACAACATAGTGGCGCCCTACTTTTTAAAATATCGTGCCAGAACTTGTTCCTTTTTCGAAAAAAATCATTACAATCTTGTAATCAAATTTGAAAAAAACTATAGTTTAGCGAATACGACCAATCGAAGGACATTAACGGATTTTTTATGAGCCTACTTTCTACTGTTTTGTAGAAAACGCTTCCGAAATTTCTATGTAGTTACTTTTATCTAGAACAGTGGTTCCCAAACTATTTTCTATGGCGTCCCCTTTTTAACCCCTTTTCTCTGAATAAAGAAAAAAAACTCATATTTTAATTTACTTAATCTAGTTCTAATCTAGTGCGAAGGGTGCTGCTGCGTGACGTGACGTCTGTCAGGGCGTATGTGTCTGTCCGGCCCACGGTAGCTCCGGAACCACTGAACCGATTTTCATGCGACTTTCAGGAAAAATAGTATTCGACACTATAACGATCTGAAAGAGGTTTGTTTGAAATCCATTAATGTTAGTGACAGTTTTCTGAGAGTTAAATTTGAAAAAATTGTAACTTTTTAACGGAACATCGCATCAATATGCGGTTTCTGGAATACTGTAGAACTCATCTTTCTCAACAATTTGTGTAATAAGAGCTTTCGTTTCGGATATATTTATAAAAAACTGTTTTCAAGACTGGTATATGCTAATGGGCTCGGAAAGTATCAGATCCGTCATGGATCCATTTATTTTTGTAAAGAAACACAACTAACATTAGATATTTGTAACAACCACAAAAAATGCATATTTTCTTATTAATTACTCCAATTTTCAACGCCGCTAATTTTATATTTTTCGTCCCATTGAAAAGAAATCAGCCCAAACTACGTTTACACAATAAATTTTATCATAATTGGATAGTTTAAAAATTTTATTCCCTAAATATTCCGAAATACTTGACATCGGTGTATAAAAAGCTCAATTGTCTCTAATGAATATTTCTGGCAAAAAACAATATCTAAGAAAAACATATTAATTATTACTTAAACATAAACCAAACATAAAAAACTAGTGAAAACATCAACGTATCAACGTAAAAGCAAATATAGTTAAGATAATCCTCCTTGGTAAAACTATAACTAAACTAAATTTTTAATAATTAAACAGGACAGTATATGGCTGATCACATGTTAAGTACAAACAATGCTTTGTCATTTTACAATTTAAATTACATCAGGACTCCCGCGCCCCCCTTTAATATTGCTCTGCGCCCCCCAGTTGGGGAACCACTGATCTAGAACATCCTGTATAACTACTTGCCTTTTAACAAACTACACCATAGATTGGTATTTATAATCGTCAAACATAAAATACATTTTTATTTAATACACTTGTCATCTTTTTTAAACTCAAAATGGGTAGAATACCAATATTATAGTATTCGGGTATTCCTTGGTAAGATACCAGTTTTGCAAATTAAAAAAAAACTAGCCGTTACGGATCATTGGACTCGAGTGCTTATACAGGCGTTAATAACTAGAAGAAGGCAGATCGTTTTTACTACTTTTTATTTTTTAAATTTCTTCCGCCATATTACATTCTTGTAAAAAGATGCCTTAAGAACATCAAAACTTAAACATGTCCACTCCAAGACGTAAAAGACATCTTAGGGACGAGGGGACGTCTGGTTAAGTGGTTATTTAGGAAAAGATACCGTAAAAAGATCGTACGTAAGAAATCCTTATGTCCTAAAGATCTCATTTAAAACATATTTCTAAGTCTTCATAAGACTTCTCTCTAAAATCTTTAAAATCCTATTAATAATTTAAAATATGTAGATACAAGAATAACGAGTCGAATAAAATTGTTTGGTAACATTTTCTTCGAAAGTCATTTTTTTTAAGGAAATAGTGTTCGATAACATGTTCTTTGAACTTTGTTCGAAAACATAAAATAAACTCACATCACAATGCATACTTTAGTCATATGAATAAGGTACTAGCAGAGAACATATATATAGATGGTATATGTTCTCTGGTACTAGGTATACAAGTTTCTGCCTTGGTTTTCAATAAAGATGGTCAGGGTTGGATGGGCCCAAACAAACCGGCCCTGGCAATTTTTTTTATTCGGCCCTTGCTTCGGCACAAAAATTTTACGGCAAAGACAACGAAGCCATATTGTGTTATTTTTGTTTTTGCTAATTTTAAAGGATGTAATTTGCATTTTGAGAAAAAAAACTTCATATAAACATATCTCTGCATGTCCTAAACATCCTAACTTGTGAGATACAATGTGTTTAAAGACTTTCACAAAATATCTTTTTTATTAATATCTGTGATACTGCTCTAGATATTTTTGTAAAGTTTTATTATATGCCTATATTAAACATTAAGTACCTATTAACATAATTAATATCTAATTTTTTCACAAAATAAAAACTCAAAAAATAAAAATAAAAACGTACAAATTTTCAACAGCACCTCGTTAGTTAAAAGGCTGCAAGCAATTTTTTTTCAAATTTAGGTTTTTGGTCTCAACGGATTTTGCATCATGTCCTATGTAATAAAATTAAAAAAATAAACAAAAAAAAAACAAATAGCAGTAACTGTAGTACTGCCTTATGAACAACTAAAACTTTGAAGTCGTTTTTTTCCGAACCACACTTTCGTCACTTGCGCCATTTTAACTACCGGGGGCAGAGCAGGCCGTACCGAAGGAGCAGTTCAGGGGGATCAAGCCCTACCAAAATAGTCAACAAAGTGTGTTAAAAGAGATTTCACAACAGCAACACAAATAAGAAAAAAACTTGGACAATATTTTTATTTCACTTTTTTAATCTCCCGATTTTTTCTTCTGGATATTGGTATTGTAAAAAGATATTAATAAGTTTTATATACCTACTTATTTTAATATAAAAGTAACTGTAACGCAGGCCTGGAGTTACTACATACAGATTTTTTTAATTTAAATGTTTAATGTTCTAATTAGTTTGTTTGTCAAATATACAAAAATAAAAATTAATGTTTTGGAATAGGTACATCGGGCCTGCGGCCCAACCGGCCCTAAATTGTACTGGCCCAATTGCCCGCCTGTCCCATCCAACCCTAAAGATGATGGCGGTTTACGTGTACGTTTACTCCCAATTGCAGCGTTGTCAACAATTTTTGTGAAAAATTTCCTGAAGCTTTGATGGGGTAGATATAATTTTAAAATAAATACTTTTTTGATTGATTACTCTCAGAATTTCCCAAAAATTTCCTGAGCCCATAAATTTGCCAATCAGTTTTTGTAAAAAATTCCCTGAACGCGTTTTGAAATTTCCCTAAATTTAAAAATCGGCGGTCCTGGGTGGGTATTTGAACCTTAAAATGATTATGTTTTGGGCGCTTGGAACATTGAAAATATTTTTTATCTTGGATCTATAATTAAAAAAAACTTTTTATCAAAAGCAATAAAAATTAAATAAACTTAAACCTCGAAAGACGATAAGCAATTTTCAAATTGCTGGCAATTACAGCACGCGTTTCAATTTTTTATGCTTAAGTTGAGTGAATACATAGATGGCGATATATTATAATAAAGTGATTACAGTCACTGCTCAAGAAAACTGCGTCTTCTTTCGCCAGGATTTCAGGATGCAGTCACCCTAAAGTAATTAGGTGGATATGTAATAATATACTATATAATCGAACAAAAAATAAATAATTTTTGCATTAGTTTTTAATTAATTGGTACCTACACTAATATTAAATAAAAAACAATTCAAATTCTATTTTAAATTTCCCAATTTCTCTAAAACAGGAAATCGGGACTTCCCAATTGGAACGAAAGAAAAGATTCCAATTTCTTAAGCTTCACATGTATTACGATGCCAAAAAGAAGTTAACGTAGTGTGCCATCTAATGGCCACAACCGAAAACTTGTCCGCCTTCAATATTAATTAAATAATTGAAAGTGCGAGGAATGTTTAGCCTCAATAAATCTAGGTATAAAACTTATGGGTTGAATGAATGAATGAATGAATGAAATTTTTATTGATAAAGGATGGTTCTTTCACATGTTGTACAGTCGGGGACTTTTTAAATGGCCGCCCTTGAAAATAAAAAATATTCTTATTTGAAATTCGGAAAATTAATTTAAACCAAAATAAAAAAATTGTGAACTTTACCTCTGTATGTATACATAAAAATTTAAAAATGTATATTTTTTCATTTCTTTCAGTGATTAATTTTGACAGAAAAAAAATACACCGGCAATTTAAAAAGTCCCCGACTGTACATGCATGTGAAAGTAAAATTCTCCAGGTATAGTTGTCATTTGTCGATTTTAAAGAGAACCCCGCCAGGCAGTCTCGAGCGATGTGCGGTTCTTCTGCCAAAAAATAATGGTCACTTCGAAGCGTCCGACGAGGTTCTTTAACTCTTCCGCTGAAAAGTAGGCTATGGATTTTCACTTTAATTTTATTTTTTAAGGTGCGACTTTGCTTGGTTTATTCTCTCTTCGTTTAAGTTAATTAAGATAAAAGCTACCTACGAAAAAATCCACCGACGGCGGCGATCATATCCATGCGTTGTCCCTTTTTATCTATTTATTGACGTAAAAATCCAATACGGCGGTTATAAGAAATAACAAACTTTGCTATGGTTACAAGAAAACTAAAAGGCCCAGAATTTTTTATTAACGTCACTCGATTAGCCGAACTTGCTAATACAAAACGACCAAATTTTATATAATTTGTTTACTAGATGACAGATATTTCAATTTTTTGTAAAACTCGATATTTTGATTTCGATACAGCATCGGATTGGGCTTGGAATAGCTCAACGTTTTTCTTATTTAACCAAAATAATATCTCTTACCATTACTGAGATCCCCATGTACTCAGTGGCGTACGCAGGGAGGGGTGGTTAGGGGCTGAACCACTAAATATTGACCCCTAAAACATGAATGTCCCCAAAAATCAATATTAAAATGTTTCGATCTGCCAGGAGCAGTCTCTGCGTATCGATCTGCGATCAAGCCCCCCCCCCCAGGATTTATTTCTGCGTACGCCACTGATGTTGTTACTTTTATCTGGGAGACCCTGTATACTGCCAGAAATTTGTTTAAAATAGCTAAATTGGGGTTATTCTGTAAAACAATAATTCTCATAACTTTCTTGGAAAAATCAGAATGCTCTGAAAAACTAAAGAGCTAGTAAGAATATCATCATTGGGATTATTGTGTAAAAAAAACCTGATAATTTTCCAGGGAAACTGAGTATGCGCTAAAAAACCGTTACAAAAACAGCTTAAGCTAAACTGCTTAAGAATGAAAGTTTCTAATATCACTTTTTTTCCTTATGACTATGACTAGTTAAGCTCTTTGCAAGATGACTGGGGCCGGTCTGCTGTATGAGCTTATGTTGCTTTATAGTAAAAATGGCCAGCGAATTTTTTGAAGGTAGGTACATTTTTTAAGACTTTTTGATATTTTGTTTACAAGTGGGTTTTATGAAAGTAGAATGCAATCCGATTTTTGTTTTTGGGCAACACGGTATTTAGAGAAGGGGCTAAACCTCGCTAAACCGTTATACCTTGTTATACCTAGTAACCTACACCCCATTTTGGCCCAAATAAACATTTTAAATTTTTATAGTACTACCACTAAAAGTTGCATTTATCTTATCTTTTCAATAGGCTCATAATAAGCAAGCCAGAGTCCACAGCGATGACCAGGAGGCTTTAATTATTTCTAAATTTTATAAATACTAATTATTTGTAAATTTTATAAATACTAAATTTAATTATATATGCAAATGTATTTTTTATTACAACTTTTTTTTAAATAAATATTTTAATTTTGGTTAGTTTATTAATAAATTAAAACTTGTCTTACTAAAATATTACTTTTAAATTACATACCCGCTCCTACCCGTTTTGCCCCATATAGGTAGGTACCCAATTTTACCCCCTATAAAATACGGCCTTTGCAAAAGTTATTTATTGTTTTTTTTAAATTTACGTGGCCATGTCTTTTATGTTAATAAAGCGTAACTTTGTATCATTTGTATTGATGGTGTTTTTGTTCTTATAAATAATTCAAAACAGACGGGTCAAAAACGAAATAAACATGTAAATTTTTTAATGTTTTTTTTGCTTAGATAAATCAAAACAAGCATTACTCAAAAAAGTTTTTTTTACTTTTACTCCTCTATAAATTAAATTAGAGGCCCTGAATTTATTTAAATGATGTAAATAGCTGTCAAAATATGTCATGGGTCTCTAGTTTGAAATAAATATCTGTTGTTTTGAGAAAAAGGTATGTTATCTCTAAACTGTCACTCTGGTAAGTATTCAAAAAATGTAATTTCTTTTATAAAAATTGTAAAGATGCAGTTTCCATGATATTTGTATTTTTGTTGAATATGGCCTCGATATGGCCAAAACTTAAAATAGCACTTGTGAAATGGGAAGATACATATATTTATGCGCATCAAATGTACAGGGTGTTTTCGTATACATATATGTCAACCAAGGTCGACTGCGCTTATTATAAGAAATAGACAAAACATGTAAATACAAAACAATGCAGGGTTTATTTTAAAACTCCGGAAAATGTTATCTAACAAAACAAATGAATGTCGCAAAGTTATGAAGCACAGAGGCATGGTAAATGTTTTATGAAACTCCCTATATATTAAACTAAAAGCGAATAAATATTTTTTTTCTGAATTTTGGTTTATCCGTTTTTAAAATATTTGCACTTTAAAAATCGAATGGTATTGATTTGCAAAATATACAAATTTCACATTTTGAAATTGCAAATATTTCGAAAACAAATATCAACATATCATATTTTCTAATTTTAAAAGAAAAGATCTATTCGTTTTGATTCTAATATATAGGATGTTTCGTAACAGATTCTTCAGGCTTGTATTTTCTATAAATTTACGACATTTATTTGTTTTATTAGAAAACTTCTGGCGGTTCGAAATAAACCCTATATTTTTTATATTTACATATTTTTTCTATCTCTTATAACAAGCGCAGTATTTTTGTGATTTTTTAAAACAATATGAAAAGCGTCTTATGCTTCCTACTGCGCTCTCTAACATTAATTTATTTCATAGTTAATGTCATTATTTTAGTTTATTAATATTTTTTTCGCAATTTTTTTATGATTAATTGTGTTTGTCACATAAAGCTTCCACAATAGGTGAATCTTGCAAAAGACCAGCGAAATACTTAGTTAAAGTAAATTAATTAAATAAAAAATATTAAGCAACAAAGGCATAACAATAATAATTATATTATTAGACAGTCTTATTTATACCTAAATCTTTTAAACATTTTATTCTTATAAAAAGTCGATTTTTAAAAAAATTAGTTTTTTGGAAAACAATTTTGACCCTAACTTTATTACCTTTATCAAATCTAAAGCTCAATCTGCGCCTTTATTGGCAGTGACGAATTTAAGAAAGGCCAGAAGTACCTACAGTAAAACCTCTCCTTGCGAACACCTCCATTAAGCGGACACCCCCTTTAAGCGGACAAATTTGTTGGAACCAAGCTTTTCGCTATTTCTTTACATTTAAAATTCACTCCTATAACCGGACACTCTAATAACCAGACGCGGACAATTTTTTTTTGGTTAAAAAATTAAATTAAAAAATTCTGAAACCTCCCTTAACCGGACGCGAGCCTCTGACAACGGGACAGAGCGCTGCACGACATGGGCATAAATATTATGTATTATGTTGGCAATAGCGCACTCTGCAGCCGGGGAATTATCACTTTCCTTGTTAATGCGGAGACCAAATACTTCTGTCGTATTTACAACATATTTTATTCAGCGGGACTGCTGTGTTTTATTTTTATTGTTTAGTTGGGTAGTAATAGATCTCTTTGAAATGGCACCAAGTAAAAAAATTCTTAGTTTACGTGAAAAAATGGAAACTGCTAACGTTTTGGAGAAGGAACATCAGCACGAAAGATCTGAAAAATTTAATTTAGGAAAAAGTCAAGCGGTGGAAATTGTTAATAAATATATATTAGAATTTCGCAGTTCCCTCTCATAAGCGGACACCTCCAATAAGCGGACAAAATGCACGAAACCGTGAGTGTCCGCTTATAGGAGGTTTCACTGTACTTTGTTTCCCAATTGATTGGTTTTTGCTGCCTACTTGGCGCATTCCCTTTGGTAATCTTGTATTCGTCATTATTTTTTCAATTAGGATTTTTAAGGGTGCCGGGTGTTATGATAAAAATTCAAAAACAAATTGACTACTACTGTTTCTTGAAACTAGGAAGATTTGTGATTTTTTAACTCTCTGTATCACACCTACATCTTAGAATCAAAGCTTTAAAATTTAACGCTTTTTGCAGTGGCTAACTATAGCCATAGTATAGACATTTGCACGGGGGGTCATAGGCACCGTAAAATTTGTACAGCGTCCAACAGGACTTGACACCTTCGTCCTTTTGGTGAAAATGATGACTTTTTACCTAAAAAAATTGTTTTCATCTTCCAAATTTTATCAAGTTTGCCTCACACAAAAACTTTTTTGTAAAAAAAAATTGATAAACAAAAAAAATTATCCTCGCCCAATTTTTTCCCACAAAATAACTTGAGTAATTTCGTACCCTGTTGGGCCCTGTCTTAATCTGTCGTGTCCTGTTGTAAAATTAAAAAATGTGTACAGAACTGTACACTGTAAGCTGGGGGGGGGGCGCTATATTAAAGATTGGAAATACCGCCGAGTGCGCCAAATTCGATATTTTTGAGGGGTCAGGTATTTATAGGGAAAAGAGACAAATTAAGTGACCCCACACTTGCGACTGTCGATGTTCAAGAGATCATTAAATATAAAGGAGAAAACCGCTTCTTGATATAATAAGCCGTTTGGAAGGTACGGGGGGTTTTTGAAAGTCTGCATTTTAGGAGGAGGCCTATAACTTTTTTTTATACGGAATCTAACTGTTAAATTGAATTTCATCTAAAACTTTTAGTTCTTGAGATATTACAGCAATTATATCCTTTGTTATCATCTCGTGTGGTGTTTTACCTATCCTCCTAAAAACATGGAATTGGGGAGACCCTGTACAGGGTGATCCGAAGTGGACACGCCCGCCATTTCTAGAGAAGCTAGAAAATACTAACCAACATGTTATGAGCCCGATTTTCGTAAAAAAATTAATGCCCAAAAACGTACCGGTGGTTTTCAATTTGGCGCATTTTCGACCCACCCCCGTAACTTGTTTATTAATAAATATTTTTTATTTCTAAAAAAACTTAAGTCATTTGTTTAAGAAGAATTCAACCGTCAAATTAAATTTTATGTCACTTTTAGTTTTTGAGATATTACATAAAGTTTGTATATTTGTTATGGAATGACCCTCTTTCTATTCGATTTTTGAAATAAGCGTAAATTTTCCTTTAAATCACACTCAATATTTATTTATTTTTTTTATTGTTTTTATTTTTTTTTAATTGCCTCTTTATTTTTTTTATTTTTTAAATCTTAAAATATTTTAACCCCATTTAGCAAAATAAAATATATGGTAAAAACAAAAAATATAAAAAAATACAATGAATATAATAAAAGAAAGGGGTCATCCCATAAAGAAAAAATAATTTTAAACTAACAGATAAAATTTAATTTGACAGTTGAATTCCTCTTAAAAAAGAATGTTATTACAGAAATAAAAAAATTATTGTGTGTTTAAGAACACACGGCAGAAGTGTAAACTTCAACAAGGCGAAATTAATAATATTGGCCCATAACATATTCTGCAAAGCGGACCGAACCGAACTCTTCTGTGTACTGGCCTTCATCTGCATCATCATATCGCTCGCTGTTTCTCACAGTTAGTCGACTCGAGCCGATTTCACCCGAATGAGCGTTACAGACCCGAGCCTAACGGCTCTCAGTTCAATTCACTACCCACAAAAACTGCTAAACGCGCCTAAAGAAGTTTACACTTCAGAAATAATCATAAATAAACAAGTTACGGGGGTGAGTCGTAAAAGCGCCAAATTAAAAACCACCCTATATCTTATTAGTAGTTTAAGATAACTTTTTTACGAAATTCGGCCCCGTTACATAGATTAGCTTTTTTCTAGCTGCTCTAGAAATGGGTGTTTTCTATGTAAAAGTCTCCAATTTTGACCACCCTGTAAATGTAGGTATGTTCCCAAATATTCATGAAAAACATAATAATAATTAATTTTCTCTTTCTGGTTATCGGTCGTCATTCATTTTTTTTTTGTAAAAGAGGCACATTATTTTTTTGCCTAGGGTATTATTTACCCTAGGTACGCCGCTGCTTCTTGCTGGTATTTAGAACAAAATGTTATAGGCATTTTATTAGACGGTATTTAATATTTTGTAACACAGAACAAGTGTAAAAAAATACACGTTTTTTTTTACTTACCAATTTTTTATCTAGAGATCTTCAACCATTGTAAAATTTGCAACTTTATTCCACTCAGTATTTCACTCAACTTTGTTTCAACTTCGAATTGTAAAAAGAGTATATCAAACTTTCTGCACTTTAGTTTTTTTGTTAGTTCAATAACACAACACTCATTCTGTATAACTATACTTATACTTTTTATTTTATCAATATTTAAAAGTCTGTCCACACCGGATCTCAACTTCAGTGACTTTCTGTAACACCGAAGTGGATAAAACCACAAAAAAATCGCACTTTTATTATACCAGTGTTTAATAACATAAAGTACCTAATATTATATTAATTTAATATTTTCTTCTGTCAAAAAAATTTAAAAGTTCACTTTTTTATTAGTTTTTTAACGTTTTAAATTAAATAGATAGTGCTTTTCATTTTTAGAAAAACTGTTCAAATGTTTGGAAGAAAACTATTCAAAAGTTCTTACAAAATACACTCCTTTTCATTTTGAAACTTTAACTCATGTTTTCAAATGTCCTTAGGCTTAAAGCTTAAATTACACCCGATAACTTTAAGGTACGACAGAGCAGGAAACTACTTGCAAAAAAATCCGACAGCAGTAGTAGTTCGAGTCGATGTAAAGTACCCACTGAAGGAACCCATGAAAGAACCATCGAGACACCCAGCGCAAATCGCGGCGTGCTCATGTGAATCTGTACCACTTGAAGCACACCGTACCAAATGGTAGACATGAGTACGTAAAAGGCTCTCTCTCTCTTCCTGCCAATTGATGGAAACCGGAGGGTATTTTCAATCACTGTTTTTACATATCGGTGGGACCAATTTTTTTTTGCTGTAACCTTTGAACTATATTACCGATTTTAATAAAACAAACTGCACTTGATGCAGGCGATTGATCAGGTTTTACGCAAAAGTATTGTTTTTTGCCACTATCTTAAACTCCAATATGGCGGACAGAATCATAAATGACCCGTTTAATCCCATGTTTTGGAAATTCTTAAAATGGTTTTCCAATTCGTCCACCAAGGTACGAACCATTGAAATCGGTTCAGTGGTTCCCAAAAAATAATGTTTAAATTGAAAGGGATATTGCTAGGACACAGTCAAAAGACCAAAAGTACAAAAAAGTTTGTAAGTATACTACCACGGGAGCTATTCTGGGTGTTGAACGATGTGATAGTTCCCATCACATGCTTTGGCCAATGGCAAAGCTTCAAATTAGCTCCGAGCCGTCACGTGCTATCTGACCGAGAAACGTTCATTCGGTACGGGGCAGCAGAACAGATTTTACTTCAAACGCGTAAATTTCACTAACTGTGAAGAGCGGCCGACTATGCCATTGGTCAACAAGTCATTTCGCACAACACGCGACCACTCAGAGTTTGCTATTGGTTAAAACGTGTGATGTGGATGGTCACATCGTTCAAGACCCAGAATAGCTACCTCTGGGAGTTTCGATCTTGTTCGGCACACCTCAGTACGAGCGTAACCAGTGTTAAGGGACGATTAATGTTAAATATAACATTAACATAACATTAAATATGAAGCGTCGAAATTTACTGAAAAAGGTCGACTGCCGAATTGCGGAATATGTCACGGTAGCCTCGGGTTTGAGGGCAAAAGTTGACGTCACTACGGAGACAAATATAATCAGTTTCAGCAAACAGCTCAATAAGACCATAATTAGAAAATAAATTAAAAGGAACATTTCGAGAACAGCCAATAGATTAAAAGAAAAAGAAAGTTTGTGGGCAAATCTTAAAAATGGAGATTTTAATAGCTCGCATACCTACCGAGAGTTTCGGCCTTGTTGGGTAGGTACTTCTCTATTTTTTATTTAAATCAGTGTTTTACAGATCGTACATTTGTCTTGGCAGTTCTGTCTATACCGAATTTGATGAAATTCCATAAAAGATCAATTTTTTCTAAGTTGTAAGAAGTTTTTTTTAAATTTCTAGGTCCGCTGGCAAAACGAGGAACTAATAATTGAAAGATACTAGTGTTTGTTAGAACGAATATTTTGTACTTTAGACGTTAGGATATCTCCATTAATTTGAATAGTTATCTTCAAAGAGCAATCGATTCTTACTATGATGTTTTTTATTTCATTTAAATCAATTCAGTTTTCATAAATTTATAAAGAAATTAATGCAGAGAGAATAAACAAGGTAGTTAGTGCAGGCCTTAGAGTAATAAAATTATAAGAGAAGTAATCAACCGCGGCCCCGTGTAAATCTTCCCTATTCGTGGCGGTCATTCCTGAAAACTTAGAATTTACAGAATCCCCGGCGATGGCAACATAGCTGCGTCACTGGAATCATCTCGCAAAAACCAAAGTGGGCTGAATTTTCCAATATTTTTTTTTTACAAAAATAAAATTCAACACACATTAAAAAAACACCAAAAATTCAATACATCGGGTCCGACGGCCAAGACAACACTGCATTTAATACAAACACATGTTACTGTCAGTGTCGACCTTAGAGGTTAGGAAAATCTAGGCTAACCGTTTACCCACCTCATTAAACTTTTTTGTTTGAAACTCGTAGACAATGATTGAGCAAAAATAAAACTTCCTACTTTCATTGTCTTTATTTATTTTAAACACGACGTTTCGGTTAGTAAGTATCTCTAACCGTTTTCAAGTGTAAACTAAACAATCCAGTCTAAAGGCTGCTACTTGGTGTGCAGTCGGGTGTGACGGCCCGCCGCCTTTTTTAATTCTAAGACGCTTGTTTTCCTTAATGTGTGGTTTCCATATGTTTGGTATGTCCGTGCTTGGTTGACTGAAAACTTCTTTATTCTGCATTACAAACGCAGCTTTAATAAACTTTCGTTTTCACCAATGTGACTCCTTATGCAAAACTTTAGCTTCAGACCATTGAATCATGTGATCATTTGACCATGCATGATCCACTAAACCAGATTTTTCAATATCCCCTAATTGGGTACTTTTTAGATGTTCATAGATGAACATGAAGACAGCGTTTCGTTTCATCTACATATGATGTACCACACTCACACGGGATTTGGTAAATACATTTCTTAATATTTGAGGGATTTTCTGGATTTGTTTTAGTTACAAAACTCATCATTAGTGTTTGGCTATTCGTCTTATATTTTCTGAAATCCTTTGAACATATTATTTTGAGAATTTGCTACATTTGGTTTGTTTTTAATTTAAGAGGTCGTTGAGTTTATTAATTTCTCGGTATAACCATTCTGTTGTAAGTAGGTTTCCTATATACAGTGGTTTAAATGTTTCTGGCTATTCGTTTGATAAGAACATTCAAAAACGGTAATGCCGAATCTTTTTCAATATCCATTGTGCATTTGATTGTTGGTCGAATACCGTTCAGAAGATGTAGAAAATTCTGCAGTTTGTCATCATTTTCTGGCCATATAATAAATGTGTCATCCATGTATCGTAGCCATCATTTTGGTTTAACTCTTGCTGGGTTCATCGCATGGTCCTCGAAGCACTCCATGTAGATGTTTGCTGCCACTGGCGAAAAAGACAAACCCATTGGAAGTCCATCATTTTGCGCGTAAAACTTATTTTTTGGTAAGTAAGCTTTCCAATCCTCCTTTTGGGAAATGAAAATCGGTAATAAACCTACCCTTGGTCAAATTATCGCAATTAAATCATAATCCGTAGAGACACCACCATTTTCCACACATAAAATGTTACACAAAAAGAGTTTTTTTTCAAAAAAATGCTTTTTGTAAAAGTAGTTTTTCAAAAAAAGTACTTTTTTAAGAAAAAAAAATTGATTTTTTAAAAAATATTTGTAGAGTATAAGAAATGAATAAAATTGCAAACTTAAACCACGGCGGCGGCGAATTGCCCCGGCGGCGAATTGGGTCGGTGGCAATTTGAGTCGGGGGAGAATTGGTTCAGCTGCGAATTGTCATATTCCCAAAAACTATTTTTAAATAGATAATATCAGACCAAATATAGGTTACAACATCGCTTTTTTAAGAAATATTATCTAAGAAAAACGAAGAACAAACATTTTTCTCAACGCAAATCATGCCTTCCAAAGCTATTGCTTTTCAGGTTAGCACACAGACAAAAATGTCACGTCAAATTACGTAACGCAATAATTTAGGATTTTTGACCCCCCTTCCTCCTTCACGCAATTTTAATAAAAAATACATCAAAATTTCACTAACTGTATCGCAAGGCTAAACCCACCACCCCCCTCTTGAGCATTATGTTATTTAAAAAGGGCCCCTACATATAAAATGCCCTTCATTTTTTCTGCAAGTTCAAAACGCGAGGTGACGCGACGTAGCAACAACGCCTAAAATAGCACGGTCGAACATTTTTTCTGTGGAATGTGCTGTTGGCTGTTGTATGGTTCGGTGTTTTTGAGTTTGGTGCTTATAACTGCGTTTTTTATTTTGTTAGTACAAAAAGAACTTATTGGTACCTCACAATGAATAGGAAGAAGGGCTGTGTTTGTGAAAACACGGTGATACAACAAAATGTTTTATTAGTATTTTGATTAAATGTAAATACACGACGCCACTGGCCAAACTAAAAAAAATATATAGATTTAATACGTCATCGGATGATGCAGTATTGCCGATTTCGGGTAGAAACAAAATAGTATTTTATTTAACAGCTAATATTTTAAAAAAGATAAATAAAAAACATTCTAACAAGGTCTCGTAACTGAAAGGTTCCAATTTACGAAAAACTGAGGGGCGGGACATGCTCCGAGGGGGCCAAGTCTGCCCAAGTGCCCTATATTTTTTTAAAAATGACTTGCTTTTGCTTTTCAAAATATTCCGGTTAAAACCTTTTCAAATTGTCAGCCTGAATATATTTCTACATAATTATGTCTAGCATTAAGTCCTCACTGAAATTTTTATTTCGATGATTATTAACCTCTATAAACAGATAAGCCGCCTATTAAATAATAATAATATCGGTTAGACTTGTTTGATCAACCCAACAAACATTTATAGTAGCGGCCACATGTTCTAAAGGCTTTGCTACTTTCTTATAGTAGAAGTGTGGTGATTCCAACCAAAATTTGTTACTTTTTAATTCTGACTACTATTTAGTATCATGAAATAGTAGATGTTCCGTAAAAACGACCCTCTAAACTACTTCTTAGGATTGTTTCTTGATAGTCGATTCTGATAGTCTTCTCTACCACAATAGGACGTTACTAAAGTTTTACTTTCTTTTTAGTCGTTATTTCGTAGTCGCCCTGACTTTTATATCCTACTTAGTTACCACTAGAAAGTTAAGCTTCATTGGAGTCCCAAACAAGTGTATCCGACAACTACATTATAACTTTAATTTTTACCACAAAAGTTTGTGTCATCATAGTAACATCTGATGTAACAATGTAGACAAAATAACTTTTTGCATCAACTTTAAAGCCGCAACTACTTTGACTTTTTTTTAATGTCGATCTTTTAAAGTAAACTCTACTTCCTGTTTCTACTTTGAAAACGTAGACTTTTTGAAGTCACATCTAGTACTACCTTGAGCAGTCCATGTTTTCGACCTCAGTTTTGCAAAACAATCAAAATGCAAAATATTGAACCAAAGTATATCGAGTACGCACACGGATTTTAAGAAATCCCTAGTCCATGCTTAATCTCCATCCTTAATCTTTTTACGCTACTTGTTGTTGGTATTCTTTTCTTGTACTGTCTTTACGATCGTTCGTGGCTTGTGCTGTGGCACCACCCTCTTGTGCCGCCACCCTCTTGTGGTGACGTGTCGTGTTTCACTGTGATTCATTTTATGTGTTGAGCTGGACTTTAACTTTATATATCCCTCTTCCAAAACAAAATATTTTATTTTTAGTGTATTGCTATAATGATAATGATAATGTAAAACACAAACAAATAGAAAGAAACTAGTAACAAAATGAGGAACATTAAAAAGAAACCTTAAAACTAATCGGTAAAAAAATTTACGTAACGATGTCGCAACATGACATTCCCCACTATATGTAACGCTTCGGCTATCATCTACCCCCTTATGAAGGGTATCTAATTTATGCACGGCCCCTAAAATAAACCTCTTTGGGCTTCATCTAGAAACTTTTGCAATTTGCGGTAACCTTGCGGCTAATAAAAAAACAAGTTACATGCGGATTTCTAAGCGATCTAACAAGTGTCAAAGTTATAAAGTAAAAATTACTGAATATTGAGAATGCGAAAATATTTAAAAATAATAAAAAATACTACATACGAATTGTGAGAGCAATGCATAAATAAAAAAAGTAACAATAAGTTGATTTCATTGATGTGACTACGTTCTTTTAGTTCCTCGACCAACACTTCCTAGAAATTCTAGAATAGGGATCATGCTATCGACTGCAACATACATTTTTGAAAAACAATTTTTATTGGCACTTTATTTATTGTTATGATGGAATTTAATTTATCTTGTTTTTGTTTTAAAATCTACCACAAATTCACGCTCGTACATAACCTATAAGCAGTGGTGCTGTTGTTGCAGAAACGGCAAATGACAAGTGGCGACACCCCAATAAATTGAGGGTAGTAGTTTTACTTATCGCGTGGTTCTTATCACTCTGTAGACGTTTTCTAGTGGCGAAAGCTAATTAATAATACGTTGCCGCAACGAAGGAGTAGAAATTCGAGTGTGTTATCTAGAACTAAAAGGGAATGCCGACATAAAAGTCGCACGTGACACGTTGCCGTAACTTAGTCTCACTTTTAAGTAACCCTTTCGACTATTAGGGAATATAGTTTGGGACGCCATGTTTTTTTGTGAGAAAGAAAATTTAATATTTTTATTGTCGTTTTATGAGCTCATATTAAATAGCTATACTACTTTGTAAACAAATTAGTTGAAGCTTACCAAAAATGCTCTTTTTAAGCACCATTTGTTGGAGTTAAGTGTCGATTATGAAAACATAACCTCCAAAATCACAACACAAAAATTCCATCAGCTACCAGAAAATGGCTCAATTTTACGGGCGCATCGGTTTTTTGCAATATATATATAATGCATGTTATACAAAAAACTTTGCGTCGCACTCGAATTTTGATCCTCTGTTCGTAAATTCTCATACTTTTGGATAACATATACTACATATTATAGCCATAACCAAACAAAAAAACTTAGCGAGTCTGTTTACTGTTGTGTCCACCATATTCTGTAACAATTCTACCAAAAAGAAACGATTATATTATTTGCAACTACATCGCTACTTTTCTGCCATAACGGAAAAAAAACAGCCTCTACGACGTAGTAGATACCAGGCTACGACGTAGTAGTGTAGTTGTTACTACAGTGACTTTAAACACTTGGCCAAGTATTTGATTGAAACTCGTAGACAATGATTGTGTAGAAATTTCGGACTTCCATTGTCTTTATTTATTTTAAAAAACACGACGTTTCGGTTAGTAAGTATCTCTAACCGTTATCAAGTGTAAACTAAACAATTTAGTCTTTAGGCTACTACTTATACTACTTGGTGTGCAGTCAGGTGTGATGGCCCGCCCCCTTTTTAATCCTAAGACGCCTGTTTTCCTTAAGGAGTGGTTTCCATGTGTTTGGTATGTCCGTGCTTGGTTGACTGAAAACTTCTTTATTCTGCATTATAAACGCAGCTTCAATAAACTTTCGTTTTCGCCAATGCGACTCCTTATGTAAAACTTTAGCTTCTGACCACTGAATCCTGTGATCATTTGACCATGCATGATCTGCTAAACCGGATTTTTCAATATCCCCTAATTGGGTACTTTTTAGATGTTCATTTACTCTAACCTGAAGAGGGCGTTTCGTTTCACCTACATATGATTTATCACATTCACACGGGATTTGGTAGATACATTCCTTATTATTTGAGGGATTTTCTGGTTTTGTTTTAGCTACAAAACTTCTTATCGTATTTCCCGAAGAAAATACTGTTTTTATATTATAGTGTTTAGCTATTCGTCTTATATTTTTTGAAATCCCTTGAACATATGGAATGTTAATAACACCTAACGGATTATTATTTTGAGAATTTGGTACATTTAGTTTGTTTTTAATTTTAAATATCGTTTGAGTTTATTAATTTCTCGGAATAACCATTCTGTTGTAAGTCCTTTTTAATGTTTTTAATTTCTGTGGTTAATTCTTCATTATTACTACAAATATTTATGGCTCTTAAATACAAACTTCTTATAACTCCTTGTTTTGTAGCAACAGAATGATTAGACTTAAAATTTAGGTACTGTCCCGTGTGTGTAGGTTTCCTATATACAGTGGTTTGAATGTTTCTGTCTGATCGTTTGACAAGAACATCCAAAAAAGGTAAGGCCGAATCTTTTTCAATTCAATGGATCTTTTGGAGCTCTGTCTCCGTAACTCTTACTTTCAAGTGAAAGATAAGTTTTACGCGCAAAATGATGGACTCCCAATGGGTTCATCTCTTTCGCCAGTGGTAGCAAACATCTACATGGAGTGGTTCGAAGACCATGCGATCAACACAGCAAGAGTCAAACCAAAACTATGGCTACGATACATGGATGACACATTTATTATAGGGCCGGAAAATGAAGACGAACTACAGAATTTTCTACACCATTTAAACGGTATTCGACCAACAATCAAGTGCACCATGGAAATTGAAAAAGATTCGGCCTTACCTTTTTTGGATGTTCTTGTCAAACGATCAGACAGAAACATTCAAACCACTGTATATAGGAAACCTACACACACGGGACAGTACCTAAATTTTAAGTCTAATCATTCTGTTGCTACAAAACAAGGAGTTATAAGAAGTTTGTATTTAAGAGCCATAAATATTTGTAGTAATAATGAAGAATTAACCACAGAAATTAAAAACATTAAAAAGGACTTACAACAGAATGGTTATTCCGAGAAATTAATAAACTCAACGATATTTAAAATTAAAAACAAACTAAATGTACCAAATTCTCAAAATAATAATCCGTTAGGTGTTATTAACATTCCATATGTTCAAGGGATTTCAGAAAATATAAGACGAATAGCTAAACACTATAATATAAAAACAGTATTTTCTTCGGGAAATACGATAAGAAGTTTTGTAGCTAAAACAAAACCAGAAAATCCCTCAAATAATAAGGAATGTATCTACCAAATCCCGTGTGAATGTGGTAAATCATATGTAGGTGAAACGAAACGCCCTCTTCAGGTTAGAGTAAATGAACATCTAAAAAGTACCTAATTAGGGGATATTGAAAAATCCGGTTTAGCAGATCATGCATGGTCAAATGATCACAGGATTCAGTGGTCAGAAGCTAAAGTTTTATATAAGGAGTCGCATTGGCGAAAACGAAAGTTTATTGAAGCTGCGTTTATAATGCAGAATAAAGAAGTTTTCAGTCAACCAAGCACGGATATACCAAACATATGGAAACCACTCCTTAAGGAAAACAGGCGTCTTAGGATTAAAAAGGGGGCGGGCCGTCACACCTGACTGCACACCAAGTAGTATAAGTAGTAGCCTAAAGACTAGATTGTTTAGTTTACACTTGATAACGGTTAGAGATACTTACTAACCGAAACGTCGTGTTTTTAAAAATAAATAAAGACAATGGAAGTCCGAAATTTTATTTCTACTTGGCCAAGTAGTTATAACCAGAAATTGGTTCCCCACTTAGGGAATTAACACGCTGTATGGTATACAGAGACGTAGCGGGAGTACGTTACGGTTACTTTTAACAAATTCTTTCTAGTTGGGGTTTCGTCGTTACAACTTTAAATGTTTGTTGGGAATGATTAATAGTTTAGGGTCCTCTACAATAAGAGAGAGAACCCCTCTTCCATGGGAATCAAGTCCACATAGCCCAAAACCAAACCCTGCCCTGCTAACACAAAATCCGTAATATGACGTCATACCGCTGTTACTACGTTTTGTGAAAGTCGTGGGGACAGGGACCGTTCATAAATTATGTTCTTGTAATGAAAAGTTTTCGAATGAATTAATCAAAAATTCACAGTACAAAACGACGCGAAGCGGACTAATAAGCGTAGGACAAATTAAAGCGTGGGCTGAATAGGTCAACAAAACTAAAGCACTATATATGTTGCAACTGGGCACAAGTTGAACCTGATTTATTATTTATACAATTTGAAGAATATACAGGAGGCGGCAACAGCGTAACGCATGAATTGTTTACCAACAAATGAATGAATGACTGCCCAAAACGAGTTTACCGCTCCTCTTTTTTTTCTTACTCTGAGGTGCAGGCGCTGTAGGTAGTTAAGTATGCAAAATATGAGGACCGCACTTTGACAATGGATTCTAGCTGAAAAAAGCTCACAGATTAATGATTTGGATGTTGCCAAGCCAGGTTTTGATCCAATTTTTTTATCCCCCCTTCTCTTATAGTCGTCTTTAAATTTCTGAAAAAAGCCACAATGACAGAGAAATGAATTAAAAATGTGTAAAATCCAACATTAAAATTATATTAGTTTGTTAAATTTTAGCTGCAAAAACCCTCGAAAACCCCCCAAAACCTGAGATTTTGAGGTTTTCTTCAAATTTTCTCAAAAACTAAGCTTCTTAGGCAAAAATATGTCATTATCTTTATTACGGTACGGGTACAACCAATGACAAACTCTTCACCGGTGTCCATTTATTAAGGTAATGTAAAAAAATTTAAAAAAAAAACAAACATGTTTATTACATGATTTACCTCCATTTTTAAACTTCAGGGGCGTCCGTAAATAAAATACATTTTTAAAAAATGAAGCATCACACTATACCCGCCATCCGCCATTGATAGTCTTCGCTCCCCTCGAACCTCCCCACCCTCCCATATCCCTGCCACAAAAAAAAAGATGAAACTACCCCCGAAAAAAGATTCTAGGTACGGCTCTAGCAGCAAAGGTTCACCTTTTCATCACATCCTGCGCCATAGTTTTGTAGGTACGGTTAGATCGGTGAGGGAAGGGATGGACTACCACCGCCACTAATTAAAATTTTAAGGATCTTAAAAAAAATCGAACAAAATTTAATTTGGTAATTTTTTAACATTGATTTAATTTATCCTTTTTTTTATTTAGTCGGTTTAGAACGTTTTTCTACGTTGTCCGACGCCTATTCTCCACCTCCTTCGATCCTGACAATCATCTTCTGTCAGATTTTTTTGACTCATTGATCTTTGGATTGACTGTTGCCATTCTAGTTTAGGACGCCCTCTTTTTATGCGCCCTATTGGTTGCCATTCTAGGACCTGCTTTGGTAATCTTTCGTCGTTCATCCGTTGTACATGGCCGTACCATATCAGTTGTCTTTTAGTGATGTCATCCGTTATGCCTCCTTCGATTCCCATTCTTTCTTTTATGATCTCATTTCTTATGTGATCTGTTCTAGATATTCTCATTGATCTTCTTATTGCATCCATTTCGACACTTTCCATTTTTGTTTTGTATTTTTCTGTTACGCGACAAGTCTCTATTCCATACAACAGCGTGCTTTTCACCATTGTTTCATATATGTTAAATTTTACATTCTTTTTTATCTCTCTGCTCCATAAAATACTGTTAAGACATCCAATAACCTTTTTTGCTTTTACTATTCTTTTTTCCAGTTCTTTACAGTCTGTTCCTGTCTTATCAAATGTGACACCCAAGTATACATACTCATTGCATGGAGATATTACTTGTCCATTGTCTAGTTCTAACTCACTGGATTCGTTTCCAATACATAAGTACTGTGTCTTGTCCACGTTCACTGTTAATCCCCACTTTTGGTATTCTTCCATTAACTTTCTCATCATATACTCCATATCCTCTTTATCATTAGCTACAATTACTTGGTCGTCAGCAAACTGTAGTGTGTATATGGTAAATCGGTCGTTAAGTAATATTCCCATGCCGTGCACTTTCCGTTTCCAGTTTTTTAGAGCTACTGCGATATATATTTTAAAAAGAGTTGGAGAAATACAACATCCCCGTCTTAAGCCTTTTGTTACCAGGAATTCTTTTGAAAGTCGATTTCCAATTTTAATTTTAGATTTTGACCCTTTGTATAGTTCTTTTATCGCTTTTATGTATGTATGATTGATATTAGTCTGCTCTAGCACTGTCCATAGTTTTTCTACTGGAACGGTATCATATGCTTTTTGTAGGTCCACAAAGGTAACATGAGTCTCTATATTTCTGGCGCTCCTTTTCTCAATTACTTATTTAAAACAAAAAACATTATCACTACAAGATCTGCCTGCACGAAACCCACTTTGCTCTTCTTCTTCTTGTTCATGAAAATCCTTCTCTATTAGATCTCTAAAAATCCTACCGTACAATCTACTGAGAGTACTGGTTACTGAAATTCCTCTGTAATTGTTGCAATCCAGCTTGTTTCCTTTTTTGTGTATTGAGGATATGAATGCAATTTTCCAATCATCAGGCACTGGATGTCCGTTTATGCATTGATTGATAATATATGTGAGATTTTCGATTAGTTTCTCTGATCCATATTTGAGCATTTCAGCATATATTCCTCCAGGTCCGCTAGCTTTTCCGGATTTAAGCTTTTTAATACTATTCTTTATCATTTCTTTTTCGATGATTACTTCCTCTCCGTGCACTTCTATGTCTCTCCTCGGAGAGGCTGCCAGATATTCGGGTCTCGTTTCCTGCAGCAGTCCCTTGTAGTGTTCTGTACATTGTTCTGGTTTGATGATCTGGATGTTTACTTTTTCTTTTGTTGGGTTTTTTACTGTAGAAATGAATTTCCATACTTGAGAACTCTGCCTACCGCCTACGTGTGTATTGATATCGTGGCATTTGCGCTCGAACAGTTCATTTTTTTCTGTGCGTATCAAATTTCTTAGCTGTCTTCTGGTTTCCCTGTAGATTTTTAGGTCTCTTTGTTCTTTAGTACTGAGCCATTTCAAGTATGTGCGTTTTTTCTCTTTGACCATTTCCTGTATTTTCTCCGTCCACCACATCTTATTAATTTTTGATCTAATCGGTTCTGATACAATCTTTGAGTACTTTCGATTTCTAGACTTCTAAAGTTGTATTTTTGGTTGTCTTCGATGCACTCTAGGTTTTCATTTTCTCTAATACTTTCGTCCTTATTTGTTTTTCTTAAAGGGAATAATATTTTTGCTTTTACCAGATGGTGGTCAGATCCACAGGTAACACCACGAAGTGCTCGCACATCATACCACTTTAATTGCGAGTGTTGTCCACCTATAGCATAATCAATGATTGATTTAAGATTTCTTGTTGGCTGAATCCAGGTATATCGATGAATATCCTTATGTTTAAAAAAACCATTATTTATTTTTAGGTTGTGGGTTTCACACAATTGCATCAGTCTTAAGCCATTATCATTTGTTACTTCCTCTCCAAATGGTCCTATCACTTTGCTCTGGGTTTGTCTACCAGTTCGGCTATTAAAATCGCCAATTAATTTATCCCCCCTTGTTATAAATCGCTTAAAAGAAAATTTTATTTTCTACTATCAAGTATAGAAGACATTTTTTGATAAAGATCTTGTTTTTTTGGAAAATCGGGTAAAACTTGTGGCAGAATGTTTTTATTTATTTATTTTTTAAATGACCCCCAGTTACGGACGTCGCTGGAGAGTTTGTCATCAATCAAACCCTACTGAGTTATACATCGTTAAAAAGGAAATTTTATTTTCTACAACAAAGTGTAGAACAAATTGGATAAAACCTGTAACAAATGTAATTTGTTTGGTGATTTGTAAAAATTGATTTTATTTAGGGACGCCTGTGACGTTTTAATCTGAAGAATTTATCTTCATGGTACAACTTCGTGGTACAGCGTTTAAAAGCAAATTTCATTGTCTATAATCGACGGAACAGAATTTTTGAAAGAGGGCTTGGTTTTTAAGATAATTAGGTAAAACATGTGACAAACATGTCGTTTTTTTTTTTAATTTTCTCAAAAAACAGACGCTGCTGGAGAGTTTAGTATTAGTCTGATTACACCGACTTATACACTGTTAAAAAGGGAATTTCATTTTCGACAATAAATTGTAAAATAATTTTTTCCCAAAAAGCTTTGTTTTTGAGAAAATTGGATAAAACTTGTTAAAACATTGGTGATTTTTCCAAATTGATGTAATTTATGGGCGACTCTAAATTGTTATAAATAAAACTGATCTTGCCTTGTTGTCCACCATTTAAAAGGACATTTCATTTCACAATTTTTGATAAAGAGCTTAGTTTTCAAGAAAATGAGGTAAAACATATAATAAACAATTTATTTTTTAAATTTTTTTACATTACCTCAATAAACGGACGCCACTGATCGCACCCTACTGACTTGTATATCGTTGAAAAGAAAATTTTATTGTTTACAATACAGTTAATTACATATTTTTTCCGACAAAGCTTAGTTTTTGAGAAAATTTAAAAAAACCTCAAAATCTCAGGTTTTGGGGGGTCAGGGGGGTTTTTGAAAGTTTTTGCAACTAAAATTTAACAAACTAATATAATTTTAATTTTACACATTGTTGATTGATACACATTGATTTCTCTAACATATTCGATTCAGCCAATTTTTTACGCAAAAGACAACAAGGCAAAATATTTAAATATCAGTCAATTCTAAATTGTGGGCCTTACTAAAATTTTAGGGATGACAAAAAGCAACACATTTTGAGTTTGACACTGACGTTACTTAGGCGCTGACTCGTGACGTGGTTGACATTAGCACCCCGACATAAATTGTAATTTTGGAACATACTCATTTGCATCTCTTTTTAAAGCACAGCTTATTTTTCATTGCTGTCCAACTCATAGCGCTGCACAGTGGGCTCCCGGATCTGATTTTTGACCAAAATAAGAAAAATAGGTTTTGTAACAATATTTTATTTTGAAATGAGAAAGAAGTATGTACAATCAAAATGGCGAATCCAAAATGGCGAAGTTTCCTATTTACGAACTCGTAAGTATTAAATTTAGTGTTAATAGTCGCTAAATATGATTTTTGACTTAAATTTAAAAAAACTTATTTACCAAATTTGGAACTTTGGCATGTCTAAAGTCGTTGAGTATAATTATGAAATCAAACTTAAAAATTATATGACGGATCCAAAAGGGCAGAGTTTTCTATTTATGAACCGATATGTATCAAAATTGGAACTTTGGGGTGTGTAAAGCCGATAATGAAGATTTCTGACTCAAACCTAGAAAAAATATCATGGCGGATCCGAAATGCAGAACCTTTACATTTTTAAATCAATATGTATTATATCTGGAACTCTGCGGTATTTAACGCCGCTTATTATTTTTTACTCAAACAAAAAAAATTTGCATGGCGGACCCAAAATCTTTATTCTATAGAGTATCCTATATTTATAAACCGATTTGTGTCAAACCTGGTACTTAGGTTATTTAAGGTTAAAGCTCACTGTGTAATGTGCAACAAAGCTGCGTTGAAAAGGATGAGGAGTTTACATAATAACATAAACTAAAAATATTTAAAAAAGTTAAACGGTATTATTCTTTGGCTCTCGCAAAAACTAAAAAATAATACAAACGTAACACTAACTTTGTAGCGGATAAGAACCTGCAAGTTTAAGGACTGCATAATCAAATAAGAATGATTTTTCTAGAAAAATTTGTTTTTAAGTCCAACAAAATAAATATTTTTAAAGCGTCCACTTTTTTATACTAGTTTGTTAAAAGTCAGGTTTGGTAAACTGCTGATGATTTGAAATAGAACCGTTTACCTTAAAAGCTTTTTTACCTAATTTTTCTTTCATAAACAATCCACCTGTAAAAGTTTCATCTTTAATTTTTGGTTTTTGAGATATTGCAGTTGGTTTGTATTATATAGTGACCATCTTTTTATTTGATGTTTAAATAAGTATAAATATTTCTTTAAAATGACGTGTCACACTGAACTTTTAATTTTTTTATACATTATTTATATTTTTTATTAATATATATTTTTCCATGTTTATTTGTTTAATTTAGCCTAAAGTGCTTTAAAAATAATAAACAAAAACTTTTGTTAAGACTGACATGCTTTTTTTTAAGTTTCAGTTTTTTTCGAAGAAATCCATTTTTAGTAAATTAATAATATCTTTCATACGGGCAACTTGTAGCAGCAGATTTTAAAGTACAATTTTAGAAAAATATGTATACATACTCTTTATAAAAATTTTTATAAACATGGTTGATGAGGGAAGCAAAATTTTTCTCCAACATTTATAAGAAATTTATCTTTTTATAGAATTTCAGAAATGCCACGCAAAAACCATTGTCTAACCTGTCTACACATCAATATTTGAATCAAAATGTACAGGTAGAAAGTCTAATTAGGGGAAAGGGGGGCAAAATGAGAGACTTAATTTTATAGGCTTATTTCTCCTATTAAATGGTTACCATTGCGTCCGTCATTTGGAATTAAGTTGGCTAGATACGTTATCTTTATGTTCTACTTTTCAGTTTAAACGATTTAGAACTCCATCATACTTTTATTTTTGTAAAAAGTTGCCTTTGGTAAAATGGGGTGGCTATGTGGCGAAACAGGCCGGGAGGTTGTGTAATTTAGAATCAATATTTTTGTAAGACCAGTTTTATTTATTAAAATACTAAACAAGTTAAAAATACTTATTTAAAAAATAAAAAGTTGTAATAAAATGTAAATACATTTTATAATAATTAAATTTAGTAACCAAGTCATCGCTGTTGACTCTCCTACATGAATTTTGCTTCAATTTTTTGCAAAGACAACATAAAATACGACTTTCAGTAATGCTATAAAAAAAAATGTTTGGGCAAAATGGGGTAGGTATAGGTTACTAGGTATAACAAGATACCCCATTTTGCCCCAATGAAAAAACCCCGTTTTGCCCCAAACCACCAGTTAAATTCAAACAAAAATCATACATAGTAAAGGACGAATTTTACGGGCGATGCGTTTTATTATAAATAATACATAAACCCACTAATTTTTCAATGTAAACAAAATTTTAGAAGTCTGTAAAAAATGTACTTACCGTCACAAAATGCGCAAGATATTTTTACAATAAGCAGCGCACAACATCACAGTGAGCAAAAACCAACTTAAGCTCAGCCGACCGGCACCAATCAAATTGCAGAGAGTTGAACCAGTCATAAGGATAAAACATCTGATATTAAGAGGTTTCATTTTTGCGCAATTTAGTTAAAATTGCGATATCCCGTTTTACCCGCGTACCCCATTTTGACCCCTTTCCACTACCTCTTTTTACAAGATTTATTTTATGCGAATTTTATACAACATAAAATATTGTCGTAAAATGGCTTAAAATATGGATCAAACCGCCATACAAATATGGTACTTTAACGCGAAAAATGACACTTCTAACAAATAACTGAAAGTTACGTCAATTAAATCTTAGTTGTTCAAGGCTTGCTGAACTATCTACTCTTTTTAGTAAAGGTGTTTAGAAGTTTCAGTATATTTTTAATTTAACCCTTTTTGGCCAAAAATTAGGTCCGCGAGCCCACTGTGTGCATCAGAAAATCGACTGACGTTGATTGTCAAAATGGCATGACTGTTTTAGATTGGGTGCGCCCGTCCCACTACTTTGAGTTAAAAAGAGAGAATAAGTAGCTGGATGACAATTTTTGAGTTTAGTAGTAGTAGAGATGGTAAATAATCGGATAATAATGTATAAGTTCAGTCAGGGCTATCAAAATGGACGGGCCACGATCCTCCACTTTGTTGACGTCACATCCGGGGCTGATTTTTTTTTTATGGTCTTTAAAATTTTAAAGTTGGAATGACGGTTCATGGATATTTGATTTTTTGTTAAATAAAGCCCTTTTGAGATTGTTTTTACTTTATTCTGGCAGAACAATTTTTTTTTAATGTATAGTAAGCCCTAATTTTTCATAGCCGCTTCATTAGCTCACACAAAAATTAAGTTTAAAGCAGAAGCGAATGTGACAATCACATATGACAAAGTCAAATACATGTCAAATATAACAGTTGGCATGTGGTACATGGCGGGTAATTTGAATTCAAAATAAGGAATGCTAAATCTTGAAGATTTTAACCTTTTAATCATGTTGCTTCCTTACAAACCTTTGGTGGAATATCGGGATGGTGTCTGAGAATATTTCACTGAAATTTTACGGAAATCTGTAGTGCCATTTTGAAAATATCATAAAAAAACGTCTGACCTCCCATAAGACCCAATGTAAAATTCAGCCCCGGGAGAACAGCTGATATTTTCAGGGTCGTGGCCTCTATTTTTGTGTTGGCCTTGGTTCAGTCAATGACAAGATTAGATTAGTTGGTGGTACGTTCCGAAATCATATTTTGTGTCGGGGTGCCGTGCTACGTCACAGTCAGCACCTAGTTTTCCAATAGCAACAGAAAAAAATAAAAGAATAGAGTAAATAACAAAGCCTATTTTTTGTCAAAAACCAGGTTATAAATAAAAATAGAAAAAAAGTGTGTATGTACTGCAGTGGCGTATATAGAAAAAAGTTTCGGGGTGGGCCCGAGGCAGTTTGGGGGGGGCCCGAGACCCCATGAGACCGTATTTTATGCTATTTTATGTTTGTATTCAGGAAATAAGTGGAAAATATCTAAAAAAAACTTAGCTTCGGGGGGGGGCGGCCCCCCAGGCCCCCCTTATATACGCCACTGATTTACTGTGATAGAAAATACCGATAATACCGAAGAAGACTTAGCCACAATAGGATGGAACACATAATGTTACTATGACCCTGCCTCCAAATACATCCAGAGCAAAATATATTTAAAGACCTTCCGATATCATTGATCCAGAATATGAAAAAGAAAATCTCCTGATCCACAGATGCTGCACAGGATAAAAAGTAAAGTTTTCGGCAATCATTGTAAATTAAATATCGTCGGCGAAACCAAAAACCCAAGTAACTGCAAAAATCAAAATTTGCAGGAGGCACTAAAAACCTCACAATTTTGAGTTATTAAAATGGATTTGATAGAGATGCGTGGTTTTGAACGTTTCGATTTTAAAATATTTAGAATTTTTGTCAGTTAAGAGATTTTGCACATGCGTCCCACTAATACAATGAACGGATTGCCTCCAAAATGTAATTTTTGAATTATTTTCAGTTGATGGTCTTGCGGTGTCGCCGACGATATAATAAATGAGTTGTTTTTATTGCAGTACTTTATTTGTTTCCACAACCTCGTAGAATTTCTATATACTTAACGAATGTGTTTAGTGCGTCTTCCGCACTGGTTAGGTAAATTACTATTTCCTACGACCACCTATAAAAATGTTGGATTTTACACGATTTGCATCCTCAGAAAACATTAAATTTCATCCGTGTGCAGAAATTTTTTCGCGCAAGTGTGACAAGTACTTTCAGTATACTTTTTCACACATGTGTTACGAACTACTTTCGCAGACATGTGCGGAAAAGCAGTTTCATTTGATTAACGCAAAATTAAACATCAATTTTTACAAAAATTAGTATAGTTCAACAGTTTTCGTAGGAAAAATAGCGTCCATAACTCGACAGAAAGTAACTTTCTCACGGTCGTGTGAAATTTGTCACTTTCTTCTCTTGCTATGTAATAAATAAATAAATAAATGGAAAGGGCTTTATTTTTAACTCAGCGAAGTTAAGCACAAGCTTCTGTTAACTGAGCAATATCCTAATTATGAAAAACTATCTTATAAATTGGTTCGTAATCCCGTGATTTTGTTTATTACGCTATGACCAGCCCTTAAAAACACGTTTTGTAAATAGAAAAAATTGTATGTCTTTAAATACCTACTTATAATCATCTAACTTATATTAAACATTTTATTTATTTAAAATATCTGAGAATAATGTGAAAATCCGGGTCAAGTGATCTTAGTTAAATTTTCTCAATCGAATTGACTTGCCCCCGGTATATGGGGGTGGCGCTTCAGTCAGGAGGTTGATGGCTCTTGTCTGATTTGGTGTCCTGCAGCAAATATAAAATTGAGTACGCTTTTGTAAATCCTAATAGATCTCTTCTATAAAAAAACTAGTTGAAACATTATTTCTGTTCATATGCAAGATTTTTTTAAAATCTTCAAACGTATCTTGTTAGATTTTTGATTTTCTTTTGTACATTTCCAAAAAATACAAAAAACGAAACAATTTCGCTACAGTTTTCTATAACACAACTAGGCTACTGAACTGCCAAACATTGTTTTGAAATATTTGTTGTGTTTTAGCCATAACTTTTTTTATATTTTTTGAATAAAATGATTTCGCGAAAAACTGCTAAGATACGTTTGTTGAAAATGCTTTAAAAAACTACCCCTCAAAATTTGGACGCGTTTCGCTTTCTCGTTTTCTATTTCTATTAGAACAAAGATTTGGCCAAAAAATGCGATATCAGTGTTGTCAAATGGTAAGTTTTCGTGCGAAGTTTGCCCCCTTGAGGCGTCAACTTAGTTAAATTCTTAGAAATTTAAACACGACTATAAGATAAAAGGAGATAAAAAAAAATTGGACCAAAACCTAGCTTGGCAACATCCAGATCGTTAATCTATGACCTTTTGTCACCTAGGATCCATTGTCATACTGCGGTCCTCATATTTTGCATACTCAACTACCTACAGCGCCTGCACTAAATCGTATAATTTGCGCGGCGAAGACAGAGCTTTCCTACAAATTCAAAAAATATCCAAAAGGCTTTTAAAACATAAAACTAAATAAAAAAATTTTTAAAAGTCAAGTTTGATTCTGTCAGACATTTTGGATTTGAAGACGGCGGCAGATTTTGATAATGCTTTTTGTTTCATATTCAATAAAAACTAATTTATGAGGAAATTAATGCAGACAGAACAGAGAACGCAAGGGTGGCCACAAAAGCATCGAAAACCGTAATTTGGCCGAAAATAAAACAATCAAAAGTAAAATAGACAAAAATAATTTAAACGAAACGTAGTCGATCCGTAAAATTGTCGAAAATAATATATTAGAAAATAATTTAGACAAAGCGTAATTTCGTCGATCCGCAAAAATGTCGTAACGTAAAATCTTCGAAACGGTGTTAAGTCAATTTGCAGAATGATCGACCCGTAAAAAAGTTCGAATCATAAAAAGGCCAAACAGTAAAAAAGTTTTAAAAAAATCGAAATATAAAAGAGAAGAAAGCAATATACAAGTGAAACGCATTTTTGTCGATCCGTAAAATTGTCGAAAATAATATAGTCGAAAATTAAACGAGCGAAACGCAATGGAGAAGAGACGCCAAATCATCGAAACGTAGTTTTGTCGAAACGCAAAAAGATCGCACCGTAGAAAAGTCGAAAATAAAGGTGCGATGTTGCCATATTTAGCAAAGTTTCTTGGCTGAATTCGTTGAACTGGCACTGACAGGTTAGGCTTGAAAAATCTCTTAGATGAGGCTAGAAACAGTACACTTGGCAACATGGGAAGTTTTTTGCAGCTGCGTTATAAAATCGACGAGTTTCCGATTCGACTTTTTTACGGTTCGACCTTTTTACGTTTCGACCTAATTACGTTTCGGTGATTTTGCGTCTCTTCTCCGTTGCGTATTGCGCGTTTAATTTTCGACTATATTCGTTTCGACATTTTTACGGATGGACGAAATCACGATTCGTTTAAATTATTTTCGACAATTTTGCAGATCGACAAAAATTCGTTTTGCTTAAATTGCTTTCTTCTCTTTTATATTTATTTATACGGTTCAGCCGTTCAGCCTTTTTGCGATTCGATTTGTTTAGGGTTTGATCATTCTGCGAATCGACTTAACTCCGTGTCAATGCTTTTACGTTTCGATGCTTTTACGTTTCGACATTTTTACGGATCGACGAAATTACGCTTCATCTAAATTATTTTTGACAATTTTGCGGATCGACAAAACTACGTTTAGTTTTTAATGTGCCTGAAGTTATCGACATCCACATCGTCACATCGTCATTTTTTACAGCGAACCAAACAAATAGTGTTTGTGGTAAATGAAAATCTCACTGGGGCTATTTTTAAGAGGCTCTGATGTTTGTAAATTACTAAAGCAGTTCCACCGAATCGAGAAGGGTGGAAATCAAGTAAAATTAGGATAATTTTCCGGTGTTTTTCAATATTAGAGCAATAAAATTAGATCAAAATAATGGGTTGACAAAAGGTTTAAAATTGCGGTGAAGTGATAACATTGTTTAAATATTGGTTTAAGGCTTAATATGTATTAACAATTAACACTCCCAAGAAACAAAACTATCACTTGACAGTTGGTTTTAATAGGCCGGTAAAATAGGACCAAAAAAAAAAAGAAAATTATATTTGACATGAAATTCAAAGTTATAGCGCTTACGTTAGCGGCAGCTTAATGGAACCTTTCAATGCTTTTTAGAAACAAGTGTCATTTGTCACGTTACCTTAATAGGCCGGTAAATAAGAACAAAAATAAAAAAAAATATCTTCATTTGACATGAAATGCGCGCTTGTAGCGCTTGGATAATAGTGGCAGTTTAATGGTACCTTTCAATGCTTTCTAGAAAAAAGTCTCATTTGCCACTTTACCTTAATAGGCCGGTAAAATAAGAACAAATAAAAAAAGCAATATTCATTTGACATGAAATGCGCGCTTGTAGCGCTTGGATAATAGTGGTAGTTTAGTGGTACCTTCCTGTGCTTTCTAGAAACAAAAGTCTCATTTGTCAATTTACCTTAATAGGCCGGTAAAATAAGACCAAATAAAAAAAACAATATTGATTTTTATATTAAATGCGCGCTTGTAGCGCTTGGATACTAGTGGCAGTTTAATGGTACCTTTCAATGCTTTCTAGAAGCAAAAGTGTCATTTGTCACTTTACCATAATAGGCCGGTAAAATAAGAACAAATAAATAAAGAACAATATTCATTTGACATGAAATTCGCGCTTGGATAATAGTGGCAGTTTAATGGTACCTTCCAATGCTTTCTAGAAACAAAAGTGTCGTTTGTCAATTTACCTTAATAGGCCGGTAACATATGACCAAATAAAAGAAAACAATATTGATTTTGCGTGAAATGCGCGCTTGTAGCGCTTGGATAATAGTGGTAGTTTAGTGGTACCTTCCTGTACTTTCTAGAAACAAACGTGTTATTTGTCAATTTACCTTAATAGGCCGGTAAAATAAGAACAAATAAAAAAAACAATATTCATTTGACATGAAATGCGCGCTTGTAGCGCTTGGATAATAGTAGCAGTTTAATGGGACCTATCAATGCTATCTAGTGTAATGTGTGTAATTTGTCACTTTACCTTAATAGGCCGGTAAAATAAGAACAAATAAAAAAATACAATATTCATTTGACATGAAATGCGCGCTTGTAGCGCTTGGATAATGGTATTAGTTTAGTGGTACCTTCCTGTGCTTTCTAGAAACAAAAGTGTCGTTTGTCAATTTACCTTAATAGGCCGGTAACATATGACCAAATAAAAGAAAACAATATTGATTTTGCGTGAAATGCGCGCTTGTAGCGCTTGGATAATAGTGGTAGTTTAGTGGTACCTTCCTGTACTTTCTAGAAACAAATGTGTTATTTGTCAATTTACCTTAATAGGCCGGTAAAATAAGAACAAATAAAAAAAACAATATTCATTTGACATGAAATGCGCGCTTGTAGCGCTTGGATAATAGTAGCAGTTTAATGGGACCTATCAATGCTATCTAGTGTAATGTGTGTAATTTGTCACTTTACCTTAATAGGCCGGTAAAATATGACCAAATAAAAGAAAACAATATTGATTTTACTTGAAATGCGCGCTTGTAGCGCTTGGATAATAGTCGCAGTTTAATGGGACATTTCAATGCTTTCTAGAAACAAAAGTGTCATTTGTCACTTTACCTTAGTAGGCCGGTAAAATAAGAACAAATAAAAAAACAATATTCATTTGACATGAAATGCGCGCTTGTAGCGCTTGGATAATAGTGGCAGTTTAATTATTTTCAATGCTATCTAGAAACAAAAGTGTCATTTGTCACTTTACCTTAATAGGCCGGTAAAATAAGAACAAATAAAAAAAACAATATTAATTTGACATGTAATGCGCGCTTGTAGCGCTTGGATAATAGTCGTAGTTTAGTGGTACCTTCCTGTGCTTTCTAGAAACAGACGTGTCATTTGTCAATTTACCCTAATAGGCCGGTAAAATAAGACCAAATAAAAGAAAACAATATTGATTTTACATGAAATGCGCGCTTGTAGCGCTTGGATAATAGTGGCAGTTTAATGGTACCTTTTAATGCTTTCTAGAAACAAAAGTGTCACTAGTCACTGTACCTTAATAGGCCGGTAAAATAAGAACAAATTTAAAAAAACAATATTAATTTGACATGTAATGCGCGCTTGTAGCGCTTGGATAATAGTGGCACTTTAATGGTACCTTTCAATGCTTTCTAGAAACTGACGTGTCATTTGTCAATTTACCTTAATAGGCCGGTAAAATAAGAACAAATATAAAAAACAATATTCATTTGACATGAAATGCGCGCTTGTAGCGCTTGGATAATAGTGGCAGTTTAATGGGACCTTTCAATGCTATCTAGAAACAAAAGTGTCATTTGTCAATTTACCTTAATAGGCCGGTAAAATAAGAACAAATAAAAAAAGAACAATATTCACGCTTGTAGCGCTTGGATAATATTGGCAGTTTAATGCTACCTTCCAATGCTTTCTAGAAACAAAAGTGACATTTGTCATTTTACCTTAATAGGCCGGTAAAATAAGACCAAATAAAAGAAAACAATATTGATTTAACATGAAATGCGCGCTTGTAGCGCTTGGATAATAGTGGCAGTTTAATGGTACCTTTTAATGCTTTCTAGAAACAAAAGTGTCACTAGTCACTGTACCTTAATAGGCCGGTAAAATAAGAACAAATTTAAAAAAACAGTATTAATTTGACATGTAATGCGCGCTTGTAGCGCTTGGATAATAGTGGTAGTTTAATGGCACCTTCCAGTGCTTTCTAGAAACAAACGTGTCATTTGTCAATTTACCTTAATAGGCCGTTAAAATAAGACCAAATAAAAGAAAACAATATTAATTTGACATGTAATGCGCGCTTGTAGCGCTGGGATATTAGTGGCAGTTTAATGGTACCTTCTAGTGCTTTCCAGAAACAAAAGTGTCATTTGTCAATTTACCTTAATAGGCCTGTAAAATAAGAGCAAATAAAAAAAACAATATTAATTTGATATGAAATGCGCGCTTGTAGCGCTTGGATAATAGTGGTAGTTTAATGGTACCTTCCAGTGCTTTCTAGAAACAAACGTCATTTGTCAATTTACCTTAATAGGCCGGTAAAATAAGACCAAATAAAAGAAAACAATATTGATTTTACATGAAATGCGCGCTTGCAGCGCTTGGATAATAGTGGTAGTTTAGTGGTACCTTCCTGTGCTTTTTAGAAACAAACGTGTAATTTATCAATTTACCATAATAGGCCGGTAAAATAAGAACAAATAAAAAAAACAATATTGATTTGACATGAAATGCGCGCTTGTAGCGCTTGGATAATAGTGGTAGTTTAATGGTACCTTCCAATGCTTTCTAGAAACAAAAGTGTCATTGGTCAATTTACCTTAATAGGCCAAATAAAAGAAAACAATAAAGATTTTACATGAAATGCGCGCTTGTAGCGCTTGGATATTAGTGGCAGTTTAATGGTACCTTTCAATGCTTTCCAGAAACAAAAGTGTCATTTGTCAATTTACCTTAATAGGCCGGTAAAATAAGATCACATAAAAAAACAATATTCATTTGACATGAAATACGCGCTTGTAGCGCTTGGATAATAGTGGTAGTTTAGTGGTACCTTCCTGTGCTTTCTAGAAACAGACGTGTCATTTGTCAATTTACCTTAATAGGCCGGTAAAATAAGGCCAAATAAAAGAAAACAGTATTGCTTTTTATATGAAATGCGCGCTTGTATACTAGTGGCAGTTTAATGGTACCTTCCAATGCTTTCTAGAAACAGAAGTGTCGTTTGTCAATTTACCTTAATAGGCCGGTAAAATAAGACCAAATAAAAGAAAACAATATTGATTTCTATATGAAATGCGCGCTTGTAGCGCTTGGATACTAGTGGCAGTTTAATGGTACATGCTTTCCAGAAACAAAAGTGTCATTTGTCACTTTACCTTAATAGGCCGGTAAAATTAGACCAAATAAAAGAAAACAATATTGATTTTACATGAAATGCGCGCTTGTAGCGCTTGGATATTAGTGGCAGTTTAATGGGACCATTCAATGCTATCTAGAAACAAAAGTGTCATTTGTCACTTTACCTTAATAGGCCGGTAAAATAAGAACAAATAAAAAAAACAATATTCATTTGACATGAAATACGCGCTTGTAGCGCTTGGATAATAGTGGTAGTTTAGTGGTACCTTCCTGTGCTTTCTAGAAACAAACGTGTCATTTGTCAATTTACCTTAATAGGCCGGTAAAATAAGACCAAATAAAAGAAAACAGTATTGCTTTTTATATGAAATGCCCGCTTGTATACTAGTGGCAGTTTAATGGTACCTTCCAATGCTTTCTAGAAACAGAAGTGTCGTTTGTCAATTTACCTTAATAGGCCGGTAAAATAAGACCAAATAAAAGAAAACAATATTGATTTCTATATGAAATGCGCGCTTGTAGCGCTTGGATACTAGTGGCAGTTTAATGGTACCTTTCAATGCTTTCCAGAAACAAAAGTGTCATTTGTCACTTTACCTTAATAGGCCGGTAAAATAAGAACAATTAAAAAAGGAACAATATTCATTTGACATGAAACTCGCGCTTGTAGCGCTTGGATAATAGTGGTAGTTTAATGGTACCCTCCAGTGCTTTCTAGAAACAAACGTGTCATTTGCCAACTTACCTTAATAGGCCGGTAAAATAAGACCAAATAAAAGAAAACAATATTGATTTTACATAAAATGCGCGCTTGTAGCGCTTGTATAATAGTGACAGTTAAATGGTACATTTCAATGCTTTGTAGAAACAAAAGTGTCATTTGTCAATTTACCTTAATAGGCCGGTAAAATAAGACCAAATAATAGAGAACAATATTGATTTGACATGAAATGCGCGCTTGTAGCGCTTGGATAATACTGGCAGTTTAATGTTACCTTCCAATGCTTTCTAGAAACAAAAGTGTCATTTGTCAATTTACCTTAATAGGCCGGTAAAATAAGACCAAATAATAGAGAACAATGTTGATTTGACATGAAATGCGCGCTTGTATCGCTTGGATAATACTAGCAGTTTAATGTTACCTTCCAATGCTTTCTAGAAACAAAAGTGTCATTTGTCAATTTACCTTAATAGGCCGGTAAAATAAGACCAAATAAAAGAAAACAATATTGATTTTTATATGAAATGCGCGCTTGTAGCGCTTGGACACTAGTGGCAGTTTAATGGTACCCTTCAATGCTTTCTAGAAACAAAAGTGACATATGTCACTTTACCTTAATAGGCCGGTAAAATAATAACAATATTCATTTGACATGAAATTCGCGCTTGTAGTGCTTGGATAATAGTGCTTTCTCGAAACAAAGGTGTCATTTGTCAATTTACCTTAATAGGCCGGTAAAATAAGAACAAATAAAAAAAGAACAATATTCATTTGACATGATATTCGCGCTTGTAGCGCTTGGATAATAGTGGCAGTTTAATGCTACCTTCCAATGCTTTCTAGAAACAAAAGTGTCATTTGTCAATTTACCTTAATAGTCCGGTAAAATAAGACCAAATAAAAGAAAACAATACCGATTTTACATGAAATGCGCGCTTGTAGCGCTTGGATAATAGTGGCACTTTAATGTCACCTTTCAATGCTTTCTAGAAACTGACGTGTCATTTGTCAATTTACCTTAATAGGCCGGTAAAATAAGAACAAATATAAAAAACAATATTCATTTGACATGAAATGCGCGCTTGTAGCGCTTGGATAATAGTGGCAGTTTAATGGGACCTTTCAATGCTATCTAGAAACAAAAGTGTCATTGGCCACTTTACCTTAATAGGCCGGTAAAAAGGGAACAAATAAAAAAACAATATTTATCTGACATGAAATGCGCGCTTGAAGCGCTTGGATAATAGTGGCACTTTAATGGTACCTTCCAATGCTTTCTAGAAACAAAAGTGACATTTGTCATTTTACCTTAATAGGCCGGTAAAATAAGACCAAATAAAAGAAAACAATATTGATTTTGCATGAAATGCGCGCTTGTAGCGCTTAGATAATAGTGGCAGTTTAATGGGACCTTCCAATGCTTTCCAGAAACAAAAGTGTCATTTGTCAATTCACCTTAATAGGCCGGTAAAATAAGAACAAATAAAAAATACAATATTCATTTGACATGAAATGCGCGCTTGTAGCGCTTGGATAATAGTGATAGTTTAGTAGTACCTTCCTGTGCTTTCTAGAAACAGACGTGACATTTGGCAATTTACCTTAATAGGCCGGTAAAATAAGACCAAATAAAAGAAAACAATATTGATTTTTATATGAAATGCGCGCTTGTAGCGCTTGGATAATAGTGACAGTTTAATGGGACCTTTCAATGCTTTCTAGAAACAAAAGTGTCATTGGCCACTTTACCTTAATAGGCCGGTAAAAAGGGAACAAATAAAAAAACAATATTTATCTGACATGAAATGCGCGCTTGAAGCGCTTGGATAATAGTGGCACTTTAATGGTACCTTCCAATGCTTTCTAGAAACAGACGTGTCATTTGTCAATTTACCTTAATAGTCCGGTAAAATAAGACCAAATAAAAGAAAACAATATCGATTTTACATGAAATGCGCCCTTGTAGCGCTTGGATAATAGTGGCACTTTAATGGTCCCTTCCAATGCTTTCTAGAAACTGACGTGTCATTTGTCAATTTACCTTAATAGGCCGGTAAAATAAGAACAAATAAAAGAAAACAATATTGATTTGACATGCTTGGATAATAGTGGCAGTTTAATAATACCTTTTAATGCTTTCTAGAAACGAATGTGTCATTTATCACTTTACCTTAATAGGCCGGCAAAATAAGAACAAATAAAAGAAAACAATAGTGATTTGACATGTTTGGATAATAGTTTCTAGAAACAAAAGTGTTATTTGTCACTTTACCTGAATAGGCCGGTAAAATAAGACCAAATATAAACATCACAAATTTAATTTCACTTAAAATTCGAACTTGTAGCGCTAAAGTAATAGTGGCAGTTTAATGTTATCTTTCAAGCATTTCTAAAATCATAGGTGTTATATGATACTTTGCCTTAATAGGCCGATAAAATAAGACTAAATATAAAAACCACAAATTCGATTTCACATGAAATTCAAACTTGTCGCGTTAAACTAATATTGGCAGTTTAATGCATCTTTCAACGCTTTTTAAAGACAAAATTGTCATTTGTCACTTGAGTTGATGATGAGGATTCGAACTTTTAACGGTTTTAGTTATATATTATTATATTATATGAAATGCGCGCTTGTAGCGCTTGGATACTAGTGGCAGTTTAATGGTACCTTTCAATGCTTTCCAGAAACAAAAGTGTCATTTGTCACTTTACCTTAATAGGCCGGTAAAATTAGACCAAATAAAAGAAAACAATATTGATTTTACATGAAATGCGCGCTTGTAGCGCTTGGATATTAGTGGCAGTTTAATGGGACCATTCAATGCTATCTAGAAACAAAAGTGTCATTTGTCACTTTACCTTAATAGGCCGGTAAAATAAGAACAAATAAAAAAAACAATATTCATTTGACATGAAATACGCGCTTGTAGCGCTTGGATAATAGTGGTAGTTTAGTGGTACCTTCCTGTGCTTTCTAGAAACAAACGTGTCATTTGTCAATTTACCTTAATAGGCCGGTAAAATAAGACCAAATAAAAGAAAACAGTATTGCTTTTTATATGAAATGCCCGCTTGTATACTAGTGGCAGTTTAATGGTACCTTCCAATGCTTTCTAGAAACAGAAGTGTCGTTTGTCAATTTACCTTAATAGGCCGGTAAAATAAGACCAAATAAAAGAAAACAATATTGATTTCTATATGAAATGCGCGCTTGTAGCGCTTGGATACTAGTGGCAGTTTAATGGTACCTTTCAATGCTTTCCAGAAACAAAAGTGTCATTTGTCACTTTACCTTAATAGGCCGGTAAAATAAGAACAATTAAAAAAGGAACAATATTCATTTGACATGAAACTCGCGCTTGTAGCGCTTGGATAATAGTGGTAGTTTAATGGTACCCTCCAGTGCTTTCTAGAAACAAACGTGTCATTTGCCAACTTACCTTAATAGGCCGGTAAAATAAGACCAAATAAAAGAAAACAATATTGATTTTACATAAAATGCGCGCTTGTAGCGCTTGTATAATAGTGACAGTTAAATGGTACATTTCAATGCTTTGTAGAAACAAAAGTGTCATTTGTCAATTTACCTTAATAGGCCGGTAAAATAAGACCAAATAATAGAGAACAATATTGATTTGACATGAAATGCGCGCTTGTAGCGCTTGGATAATACTGGCAGTTTAATGTTACCTTCCAATGCTTTCTAGAAACAAAAGTGTCATTTGTCAATTTACCTTAATAGGCCGGTAAAATAAGACCAAATAATAGAGAACAATGTTGATTTGACATGAAATGCGCGCTTGTATCGCTTGGATAATACTAGCAGTTTAATGTTACCTTCCAATGCTTTCTAGAAACAAAAGTGTCATTTGTCAATTTACCTTAATAGGCCGGTAAAATAAGACCAAATAAAAGAAAACAATATTGATTTTTATATGAAATGCGCGCTTGTAGCGCTTGGACACTAGTGGCAGTTTAATGGTACCCTTCAATGCTTTCTAGAAACAAAAGTGACATATGTCACTTTACCTTAATAGGCCGGTAAAATAATAACAATATTCATTTGACATGAAATTCGCGCTTGTAGTGCTTGGATAATAGTGCTTTCTCGAAACAAAGGTGTCATTTGTCAATTTACCTTAATAGGCCGGTAAAATAAGAACAAATAAAAAAAGAACAATATTCATTTGACATGATATTCGCGCTTGTAGCGCTTGGATAATAGTGGCAGTTTAATGCTACCTTCCAATGCTTTCTAGAAACAAAAGTGTCATTTGTCAATTTACCTTAATAGTCCGGTAAAATAAGACCAAATAAAAGAAAACAATACCGATTTTACATGAAATGCGCGCTTGTAGCGCTTGGATAATAGTGGCACTTTAATGTCACCTTTCAATGCTTTCTAGAAACTGACGTGTCATTTGTCAATTTACCTTAATAGGCCGGTAAAATAAGAACAAATATAAAAAACAATATTCATTTGACATGAAATGCGCGCTTGTAGCGCTTGGATAATAGTGGCAGTTTAATGGGACCTTTCAATGCTATCTAGAAACAAAAGTGTCATTGGCCACTTTACCTTAATAGGCCGGTAAAAAGGGAACAAATAAAAAAACAATATTTATCTGACATGAAATGCGCGCTTGAAGCGCTTGGATAATAGTGGCACTTTAATGGTACCTTCCAATGCTTTCTAGAAACAAAAGTGACATTTGTCATTTTACCTTAATAGGCCGGTAAAATAAGACCAAATAAAAGAAAACAATATTGATTTTGCATGAAATGCGCGCTTGTAGCGCTTAGATAATAGTGGCAGTTTAATGGGACCTTCCAATGCTTTCCAGAAACAAAAGTGTCATTTGTCAATTCACCTTAATAGGCCGGTAAAATAAGAACAAATAAAAAATACAATATTCATTTGACATGAAATGCGCGCTTGTAGCGCTTGGATAATAGTGATAGTTTAGTAGTACCTTCCTGTGCTTTCTAGAAACAGACGTGACATTTGGCAATTTACCTTAATAGGCCGGTAAAATAAGACCAAATAAAAGAAAACAATATTGATTTTTATATGAAATGCGCGCTTGTAGCGCTTGGATAATAGTGACAGTTTAATGGGACCTTTCAATGCTTTCTAGAAACAAAAGTGTCATTGGCCACTTTACCTTAATAGGCCGGTAAAAAGGGAACAAATAAAAAAACAATATTTATCTGACATGAAATGCGCGCTTGAAGCGCTTGGATAATAGTGGCACTTTAATGGTACCTTCCAATGCTTTCTAGAAACAGACGTGTCATTTGTCAATTTACCTTAATAGTCCGGTAAAATAAGACCAAATAAAAGAAAACAATATCGATTTTACATGAAATGCGCCCTTGTAGCGCTTGGATAATAGTGGCACTTTAATGGTCCCTTCCAATGCTTTCTAGAAACTGACGTGTCATTTGTCAATTTACCTTAATAGGCCGGTAAAATAAGAACAAATAAAAGAAAACAATATTGATTTGACATGCTTGGATAATAGTGGCAGTTTAATAATACCTTTTAATGCTTTCTAGAAACGAATGTGTCATTTATCACTTTACCTTAATAGGCCGGCAAAATAAGAACAAATAAAAGAAAACAATAGTGATTTGACATGTTTGGATAATAGTTTCTAGAAACAAAAGTGTTATTTGTCACTTTACCTGAATAGGCCGGTAAAATAAGACCAAATATAAACATCACAAATTTAATTTCACTTAAAATTCGAACTTGTAGCGCTAAAGTAATAGTGGCAGTTTAATGTTATCTTTCAAGCATTTCTAAAATCATAGGTGTTATATGATACTTTGCCTTAATAGGCCGATAAAATAAGACTAAATATAAAAACCACAAATTCGATTTCACATGAAATTCAAACTTGTCGCGTTAAACTAATATTGGCAGTTTAATGCATCTTTCAACGCTTTTTAAAGACAAAATTGTCATTTGTCACTTGAGTTGATGATGAGGATTCGAACTTTTAACGGTTTTAGTTAATAGGGCAGATTAATGGCATCTACTTATTTCTAAAAGCATAAGTATCATTTGTCAGATTACCTCACCACTAAAATAAGTTTGTAGCGCTTGGAATATAGAAACTATTAAATGTAATTCTATAACTCCCCACACAGCACAAATCAAAACAACGTTAAAAACACACACTTTTTTTAGTTTAATAGGTCGCTTTTTAACGTTATTTTCAAAACCACGTGATTTCGGTGTGATATTAATGTGGTTTTATAAATAACGTTAAAAAAAGCGACTATTAAACGTAAAAAATTGTGTGTTTTTAACGTTGTTTTGATTTGTGCTATGTGGGTCCTAAAAGTTTTTTTCAGTTTGCTCTAATAGACTGGTAATATAATATAAGGCCACAAATAGGCTTGACTTAAGGACTTACTGCCATCCTTTAAACCTTAAAGAAATCTGAGGGCACCGCAGTGCCTCGCCAAGTTCGCGCGCCGTAACCATCTTTTCTGGAAACATTTCAGCCGATATTTGACCTACCCAAAACTCTACTTCGGAATGAGCTACGAATCTCAAACTTTGCACAGTCGTAGATCTCCATGGAGTTAACAACCCGTCCAAGTTTCATGGAATTCCATAAAGTAATAAAGTAGTTACGAAATTTAAAAAAACGTCGAAATTGCCACTCACTCACTGACTCACTCACTCACTCATATATAGATCATCAATATTCTACTGTACTTCCAGACATGCTACAAAGCTGAAATTTGGCAGACTGATAGAAATTATAACCAAACCCCTGAAAAAAATCAAAAAACCCCAAAATTTTAATTTACTCCCCTCCCCTATACATCTAAAGTTATGTAAAAGTAGCATTGCCCACTTCCAGAAATGCTAGAGAGTTGAGCTTTGGCAGACTGATAGGAACTATGATAAAACTATAGGAAAAAATTAAAACACCCCAAAATTCTAATTTACTTCTCTCCCCTATAAATGTAAAGTTAAGTAAAAATAACATTGCCTACTTCCAGACATACTAGAGAGCTGAGCTTTGGAAGACCGATAGTAACTATGATAAAGTTATAGAAAAAAATTAAAACACCCCAAAATTCTAATTTACTTCCTTCCCCTATTAATGTAAAGTTATGTAAAAGTAACACTGCCCACTTCCAGAAACGCTAGAGAGCTGAACTTTTTAAGACTGAAAGACAATATGATAAAACTATATGAAAAAATTTAAAAACACCAACATTTTATTTTACTTCCCTCTCCTATAAATGTAAATTTATATAAAACTAACATTGCCTACTTTCAGAAATGCTAGAGAGCTGAGCATTGGAATGCTGATAGAAATTATGATAAAACCATGGGAAAAAATTTAAAAAGTCCAATATTTTCATTTACTCTCCTCCCCTATAAATGAACTATGATAAAACTATAGGACAAAATTTAAAAACACGACAATTTTAATTTATTTCCCTCCCCTATACATGTAAAGTTATGTAAAAGTAACATTGTGCACTGTCAGAAACGCTAGAGAGCTGAGCTTTGGAAGGCTGATAGGAACTACGATAAAACCATGGAAAAAAATTAAAAAATCTCAAAAATTTAAGTAAGGCATTGCAAAAGTTTTGAATAATATCCCGCATATTTTACTACTTTAAAAATTAAGTATTATCGAATTCCTTTAAAAAAGAAGTGAAATCATAACAAAAACATTTCATGTAAAAAAAGCCAAGTACGCGAAAATGGCATTCCGTAAAAAGAATTGAGATGAAAGTAAAGCCAAGTTCTCCAATACAAATTTCAAAATAAAAGGTTCTAACTAGTTTGGAAATATTTTTCTAAACTTTGCTATTACAGCCAAACTTCTTTATGTTCAATTTAGCACTGTGCCTAAGAGTCATTTACAGCCGTAATAGCCAAGAATATGAGTGAGTGAGTGAGTGAGTGAGTGGCAATTTCGACGTTTTTTGAAATTTCGTAACTACTTTACTACTTAATGAAATTCCATGAAACTTAGAGGGGTTGTTAACTCCTTGGAGATCTACGACTGTGCAAAGTTTGAGATTCGTAGCTCATTCCGAAGTAGAGTTTTAGGTAGGTCAAATATCGGCTGAAATGTTTCAAGAAAAGATGGTTACGGCGCGCGAACTTGGCGAAGCACTGCCGTGCCCTCAGATTACGTTTTTTATTACAAGAATGGCGGATCCAAAATAGCAGATATTTTTATTTTTAAACCAATTTGTCTCAAACTCTCAATACAGTTTTATCCTAAAACTGATAAAACTTAAAATGGCGGATCCAAAATGACGGATTTTCTTATATCGATATGTATAAAATACAGAACTTGGCGGTGTATTAAGTCGCTGATTTTGGTTTTTGACTCAAACTCATAAAAAATCAAAATGGCGGATTTCTTTATATTTAAACCGATTTGCCTCAAACTTGAAAGTACGCATCATTTAATACAGTTTTATCCTCAAACTTAAAAAATTCAAAATGGCAGATCCGAAATGGTGTACTTTCTTATTTATAAACCGATGAGTATGAAATTTAGAAATTAGCGCTGTTTTAAGTCGCTGATTATCATTTTTTAAATAAACTTATAAAAGATTCCAAATGGCGAATCCAAAATAACGGTCTTTCTTATTTACTAACCGATGTGTCTCAAGCCTAAAACATTATATTGCTTTTTTTAAGTTTTAGACAAATCGGTTAGTATTTTGGAATCGCAATTTTAAATTTTTGATGAGTTTGAGTCAGAAATCATAATCAGCGACTTGAAGCACCTACAAAGTTCTATATTTGACACATATCGGTGCATAAGTAAGAAAATCCGCCATTTTGGATCCACCATTTTAATTTTTTTAAGTTTCAGGATAAAACTGTAGTAAGTGATCTCAAGCACTTTAAAGTTTGAGACAAATCGGTTTAAAACTAAAGAAATCCACCATTTTGGATCTGCCATTTTGAATTTTTTATCACTGAGTCAAAAATCATAATCAGCGACTTGAAATACCGCCAAGTTCCATATTTGATACATGTCGGTGCATAACTAAGAAAATTCAACATTTTGAATCCGTCATTTTAAGTTAGGTTCAGCCGTTTAGCCACTAGCGTAGAAGCATATGCATATGAAACCTTAATTATGGAGTTCTTAGGTCCGCTGAATACAAATCTGTAAGTAGGAAAAGATTTGGAGGTAATCTGGGGGAGTGGAGGATATTCATAGCGTAAGCACTAAATGGAGACTCAGCAATAAACTTTATTTAAGTTTTTCTTATAGATTTTGACAGCTCTACTCAACCCTGTGATAATATTAGCAAAGTCATTTGTTGGGCTTAATTTACCATTTTGAAATATTCAAGATGGCGGCCGACGGTAAAAAGTCAGAAGAGCATGAGATACACCTATCCGAGGGATTTTGGGTTTAATAAATCTGAGGTCAGAGAGAACCTATAACCCATTTTTGCAAATTTTGCAATAAGCTGCCACTATAACCAAAACGCGACAAGTTCGCATTTCATGTGCAATCAAATTTGTGTTTTTTATATTTGGTCTTATTTTACCGGCCTATTAAGGTAAAGTGACAAAAATTACACTTTTGTCTCTAGAAAGCATTGAAAGGTCCCATTAAACTGCGACTATTATCCAAGCGCTACATGCGCGCATTTCAAGTAAAATCAATATTGTTTTCTTTTATTTTGTCTTATTTTACCGGCCTATTAAGGTAAATTGACAAATGACACGTCAGTTTCTAGAAAGCATTGGAAGGTACCATTAAAGTGCCACTATTATCCAAGCGCTACCAGCGCGCATTTTATGTAAAATCGATATTGTTTTCTTTTATTTGGTCTTATTTTACCGGCCTATTAAGGTAAATTGACAAATGACACGTCAGTTTCTAGAAAGCATTGGAAGGTACCACTAAACTACCACTATTATCCAAGCGCTACAAGCGCGCATTTCATGCAAAATCAATATTGTTTTCTTTTATTTGGTCTTATTTTACCGGCCTATTAAGGTAAAATGACAAATGTCATTTCTGTTTTTAGAAAGCATTGGAAGGTAGCATTAAAACTGCCACTATTATTAAAGCGCTACAAGCGTGAATATCATGTCAAATGAATATTGTTCTTTTTTTATTTGTTCTTATTTTACCGGCCTATGAAGGTAAAGTGACAAATGACACTTTTGTTTCTAGAAAGCATTGAAAGGTACCATTAAACTGCCACTAGTATCCAAGCGCTACAAGCGCGCATCTCATATAAAAATCAATATTGTTTTCTTTTATTTGGTCTTATTTTATCGGCCTATTAAGGTAAATTGACAAATGACACCTTTGTTTCTAGAAACACTGGAAGCTACCATTAAACTACCACTATTATCCAAGCGCTACAAGCGCGCATTTCATGTCAAATGAATATTGTTTTTTTTATTTGTTCTTATTTTACCGACCTATTAAGGTAAATTGATAAATGACACGTTTGTTTCTAGAAAGCACAGGAAGGTAACATTAAACTGCCACTAGTATCCAAGCGCTACAAGCATGCATTTCATATAAAAATCAATATTGTTTTCTTTTATTTGGTCTTATTTTACCGGCCTATTAAGGTAAATTGACAAATGACACCTTTGTTTCTATTAAGCACAGGAAAGTACCACTAAACTACCACTGTTATCCAAGCGCTACAAGCGCGAATATCATGTCAAATGAATATTGTTCTTTTTTTATTTGTTCTTATTTTACCGGCCTATTAAGGTAAATTGACAAATGACACCTTTGTTTCTAGAAGGCACAGGAAGGTACCATTAAACTACCACTATTAACCAAGCGCTACAAGCGCGAATTTCATGTCAAATGAATATTGTTCTTATTTTACCGACCTATTAAGGTAAAGTGACAAATGAGACTTTTGTTTCTAGAAAACATGGACAGGTACCATTAAACTGCCACTATTATCCAAGCGCTACAAGCGCGCATTTCATGTCAAATGAATATAATTTTTTTTATTTGTTCTTATTTTACCGGCCTATTAAGGTAACGTGACAAATGACTTTTGTTTCTAAAAAACATTGAAAGGTTCCATTAAGCTGCCGCTAACGTAAGCGCTATAACTTTGAATTTCATGTCAAATATAATTTTCTTTTTTTTTGGTCCTATTTTACCGGCCTATTTAAACCAACTGTCAAATGATAGTTTTGTTTCTTGGGAGTGTTAATTGTTAATACATATTAAGCCTTAAACCAATATTTAAACAATGTTATCACTTCAGCACCGCAATTTTAAACCTTTTGTCAACCCATTATTTTGATCTAATTTTATTGCTCTAATATTGAAAAACGCCGGAAAATTATCCTAATTTTACTTGATTTCCACCCTTCTCGATTCGGTGGAACTGCTTTAGTAATTTACAAACATCAGAGCCTCTTAAAAATAGGCCCAGTGAGATTTTCATTTACCACAAAAACTATTTGTTTGGTCCGCTGTAAAAAATGACGATGTGACGATGTGAATGTCGATAACTTCAGGCACATTAGTTTTTATATATATTTTCGTCTAGTCTATTTTCGATGTAATTACGGTTCGACATTTCTCTATGGCGCCGAACGCAATATCATGCGTTGCGGAAACAGAACTTTTCTACGAATTTCGGAATATAAATAAAATCTTTGAAGGATCAAGTTTGATTTTGTTTTAAAATATATCTTTACAGAAGCCTAATAAATTCCCTACCATGTGGAGGTCGTTCCATTATATTTCAATTTCAAACCGAAAAACAATTACGTCAATTTTTTTATGCCCATCCGGTATTTTTTAGGATACATGTCAATTTGAAAGAAATACTCTCGAGAACTGATGTCGAGAGTATCTTTCGGAAAAGGATACATTTTAGAGACTAACTGTCAGACGTTTAATATAGACAGTGCTATATCAGAATATAGAATAAGAAGTGCCGCATATATTTTACTAACACCCTGTATATACGCACATTTGAAAATGTTTTTCTTGCAAAATGTAAAAACAGTCATGTTCTTGAGATTAACCTTTAAGCAAATGACCATATTAATATTATTTATATTCCGTATTTAAGTAAATTGAACCCTATAAATTTTAATAAAAATATATACAGGAAAGTTATCTACCTATTTAAATACATAAAATTTTAATGGAAAAACATAGATGACATAGATTGGTTATATTTTACTTAACCGTTAACCGTCAGAAACTTATGACAAAAATTACAATATTGTCAATTTCTTGTCAGATTTTTCACGTATATAAAGTTTCTTGTTTTCATATTTGTCCCTTAATTTGGTGAAAATCAAAAACTTGTTACTTTATAATGTAGAAAAAAAATAATATGTTTAGTTTAAAGAAATTCCAAGAAAAATAGCTGCAGCCCACTTTATTTAAAAACCAACCTGTCAAATTGACAGTTAATTTTTGCATTCCATTGTATGGATTCTTGAAAGGGATGAGAGTGAGAATACCCACCTCCCCACGTCAGGACCCTTAGAGATGCGGAAATCAAGTGAGATCGCATGCGCAGTTTGACTTTCACTCGATTATGAGGGAGTACTCCTTCTCACCTATTCAGAAATTCATATACAAGAGAGTGAGTGTCCCAGTGTATGAATTATTGAACGAGCGAGGAGTACTCCCTCAAAATCGGGTGAGTCAAACTGCGCATGCGATTTCACTTGATTTCTGTATCTCTATTGGTCCTCGCTCGAATTTCGAGGAGTACTCGCTCGGGAAGATTTTAAGAATAACGACTCAGGAGAGATATAGAGTATTTATTTTAACTATAATGTGTGATCAAATGGAAATAGCAATTGAGCAAAATATAACCACCAATCAACCAATCTAAAAAAATGCGATAATATTTTTAACATTGCTTTTAATTTGAACAATATTTCTATACAAAACGCCTTTTGTTGCTAATTTTAAAACTCTTCAATTTTTGGTACATTTTTCATGTGTTCTTTTTTAGATACTATAATGTTCCACAAAGTTCTAAAATCATCTGAAAACGTTGATAAATCGTTGTTTGAATTCCACATTTTGGTTTTGATTGGTCCAGAATCTACATTGTTGTTATCCATTGATAAAAAATATCTAAAAAAAATACCATGGTTTGTTGTAGTCATTATTGTAAAAATACTTTTAAACATAAACTAGAAAACAAGATTAATTTAACAGTGGCGGTACCAGGGGGCCCCCCTTTTTTTAGAGCTGGGACCGCCCCTGATTTAAAATAATAGTATTTTTAGATATTATTTTGTGAAAAAATAACTATCTTAGGAAATTAATTTCAAAAGGCGTCCCCCTAAAGGCCCTTATGGATAACTTTTTAATTTACACTAAAGTGATTTTGAAAATCCTACCTGCAGCTATTAGTCTGAAATGATCATGTTTATATTGTGACATCCTTGAAATACTTGGTTTAACCTTAGAAATTTATGTATGTTTGTCTTATATTTTCGTTTTCGTCACGCATACAGAATTCCAAAAAATATAAGATTATTTTTAAATTTATAATTATTGTTAGTGTTTTTTAAAAGTGCGTACCATCTTTCAAAAACCACAATCGAATTTTTCTTTTTTTATTGAAAACAAATATAAACTAGTTTATTAAAATTTAATAAATTCGTTAAATAACTTTAAAAAAAATTTAATTAAAAAAGTTTAGCTCCATGTGGCCTCGTAGAATTACAATTTAATTTTAAAACGGTGGGACGGAAATTGAAAGAGTGACAGAGGAATGAAAATGTGACGAAAATATGAAATACTCGTGTAAAAAATATTATTTGACTTCATTTCTGACAATCACTACTATGTTTTTCAATAAATCCAGTGTGGCGGTCATGTGACGGTAATATATGTCACTTATAATAAACTTTCTAAGTTTATGTACGTGCTATATTAAAAAATTACCGATATGTAAAAAAACGCTATTTGTTGTTATAAAAGACCTATCCTATGGGACAGTAATATGAAGAGAAAAACAATGTTATCGCCCAACTCACGGCGTCTTACAAATGCACTAACATGACGTCCGGCAACAAAATGAAACCAATTTCATGCCCAGATACAGCCATCTGACGGTTACTTTTTAAATTAAAGCTGCTATGACGGAGATGTGGTACTCACAGCTAATGGCGAATCCAGGTGGAGGCCAGAAGGCCCCCCTCCTCCCAGACAAATAATTTATTTTTTAGATTAGCAGCATCACTTATTTAAAATTTGTCACAAATTCTACTTAATTTTTTTTTTAAATTTCGCCTGGGCGCCATAAATCTCTTTAGATACTAAATTTCACACTTCAGATTTATCAAAAACTGCTAATAAAAAATATTTTGATGTTTGCTGCCACTTTGCCCCCCCCCCCCCCGGAAATACTGGATCCGCCACTGCTCACAGCGTGATTGGGTAACAGTTATAGTTGATTATGTGTTACTACTATTTTTTTATATTGAAAGTTAAACCATGGAAGATTGAGAGGTGCAAACAAAAGAAATTGCAAAGGGCTTGTCCTTAAATTACGTAACGCTCTGGGGGGGGGGGGTTGGCCTCGCGCTACACTCAATGGTTTCTTAATGTTATTTTTCTTGAAAATGCGTTACGCGGGGGGAGGGGGGTCAAAAATCCTGAATTTTTGCGTTTCGTAATTTAAGGACGTTCCCAAAGTTGACGCGTGAAGGAGGAATCAGATTTTATGTTTAAAAATCAAAAAAATTGTAAGACATATTATCTTTGCACGTTTTTGTCATAGTCAATTCAAATCTTGAATAGGTCCAAATTAAAAAATTATTAATACTACCATAATTCCGGGACAAACCTGTAATGGTCTTCAATATCTTGTAAATCTTTTTGACTTCTTTTTTCGTTACCAACAATTCCCCTGGCTTTCATTTCATCCAAAACTAATCTAAAAAAATATACCTGTGTACATTCTGTCCATGTGAAAATGCGACTAGAGTTTGCGTTTTTACTTATACTTTGAGCAAAACTTGGTTGCGTTGTTGCGTCTTACGACCAACCCCATGTATGGAAAACGAATAATGCGTCGCCAATCTTTAACACCAAAGCGTCATAGGTCGTTCTTTGTTCGCAAACAAGTCGCATTTTTAAATGGAGATACTGTTCCTGAGTATTTCTTTAATGTGCCAACTTACTTGCAACAATTAGGTCTCCTTGCTTGTGCAGTATTTATCCAAACAAACAAAAACATGAAACTCCCAAACGCTAAAATATAAGACCCTTTGAAATTTAAAGTCACACCCATTTTTGGTTTCGAAATGGTTTTGATTTACTTTAGAATGGTTCTTATTACCCTACGACATTGTATTAAACACTGATACCCTGTTACAGCTTAGAAAGACCTTTTATATTCAACAAAGGGCTATAAAATGATACAATCTCATTATATAAAATTATTTTGGTCCATTAGTTTGTGCCCCAATTGCTTTTTGATTCAATTTCAAAATCCTTTATTTCTATTTCAGATCAGAAGTTCATGTGACTGGAAAATGACACTTTATATAGTAACGTGTCAGTCAGAAACAAATAAGAATAATAGGAAATCAAACAGGTTATTGTCTTCCTCCACTAATTTTTAATTTGTTTTAAACAAATAGTCACGACATGTTTCGTAAGCAGAAACTTACATCTTCAGGGGGCATTACTAAAAGAATCACAAAAGAAAGGTAAAAACTCAAAATTAGAAAATATTTTGTAAAAATAATAACTAACAAATTTGAGAAACCGCCAGCCGCGTTTCCGTTTTTTTAAGTTTAAGCACCAACAAGATAGCTGTAGCGAAATCTTGCTCAGACATTTAGAAGACAGAAGACTATACAGGGTGTCCCAGATAAAAGCAACTACATGGGGATTTTGGAAACAGTAAGAGATACGAGTTTGTTTAAAAGAGAAAAAAGTTGCACTATTCTAAGCCCAATCGGTTGCTGTATCAATATTAAAGATATCTACAGGGGTTACTAAAAAAAAATTGTGTTTTTTGAAAAATTGAAATATTGCTGCCATCTTGCAAACAAATTTAATGAAATTTCGTAGTTTTGTATAAGCAACTACGGCCAATCGAATGAGTTTTTTTTGAAACCATAGCCAACTTTGTTATTTCTTATGACCGCCATATTGAATTTATACGTCAATAAATAGAGCATTAAAAGAGGTTTCCAACCATGTATAATAAGCCTATCGTTGAATGACGGAAAATGTGAATTTATTTAAAAAGCTGTTTTTCATTTCGTTGGCTGTAAACAAAGGCCGTAGTTGCGTTTGATGTCATACCTACGTAACTATCTGTCAAAACTTTGTCATTTATTTGATTCATATGTTGGAGTATTAAAGTTTCTAAATTACTTAAGATTTTGTTTGAGTCGCATTATCAATCAAATTTAACATGGAAAGGTTTCCAAATTGGGAGAAAGATATGTATGAATGTTATATTTTGTGTAATAAGAATGCTGGAAGAGCTCGAGATATGTAGTTTCAGGGATATCCAGAAAGACGACAACCAGGTTTGTCAATCTTCAGAATACTTAGAAATAATTTAATTGTATATACATTATTTTCCCAACCTTTAAAAAACAAAATCGTAATCGAACACCTGATGAAAATATTGAAGCTCTGGTTTTACAAAGTGTCGTTGACAATCCTCGCATCTCCCTTCGTGAACTGGAAAATAATGTTGAAATACCCAAATCAACTGCACAAAGAATTCTTAAAAAAATTAAGTATCATCCAGATGCAACATATATTAGTTAAGCACTTCGAGATGGTGACTTAGAAAGAAGAACCTTGTTTCGTAATTGGTTCATACAAAAATCGCAAGAAAACCCTCAATTTCCGCTTAAGGTTGTGTGGTTCGATGAAAGCAGGTTTACAAACTGCGTGGTGTTTAACTGACTATAACTACGTGTAGTGGCCCAATGAGAATCCGTTCTTAAATCGTGAGGTGCACCATCAAGTTAGGTGGGGTTTGAATGTATGGAGTCATAAACGGACACATACTATTAAACATTTTTCATAATAATTTGACGGCACCTCGATATCTAGAAATTCTACATAATTACGTTGACCAAATTTTGGAAAATTTGCCTCTTCAAGATGTAGCAAACATGTGGCCTGCCCGTTTGCCGGACCTTACGCCTCCTGATTTTTGTATTTGGGGATACTTTAGGGATACAGTTTATTCTACTACTCATAATACGATAGAAGAACTTGAGGCAGCCGTTGTTCAAACCATAGAAGAAATTCCTGAACAAATGGTTAAAGATGCATGCATGTCTAATTCGTCGATGCAGGATTTGCAGAACCTTACGCCTCCTGATTTTTGTATTTGGGGATACTTTAAGGATACAGTTTATTCTACTACTCATAATACGATAGAAGAACTTGAGGCAGCCGTTGTTCAAACCATAGAAGAAATTCCTGAACAAATGGTTAAAGATGCATGCATGTCTAATTCGTCGATGCAGGATTTGCATGAATAACAACGGTGGAATTTTCGAATTTGCTTATTTAATTCGATGCTTTGTTATCGGTTTTTAGTTTTATTTTAAATTAAATAATAAATGCAAACTTTTGTTTCAGAAATAAAAGATAGATTTTAAGAAATTGTATTATGTCTTAGCCAGAGAAAAATTACAAAATAAAGGCCTTAAAGATTTGCATATAAATCAAATAAATGGAAAAGTTTTGAAAGGTAGTTACGTAGGTATGACAACAAACACACCGACGGCATTTGTTTCACAGCCAACTAAGTGAAATACTATTTTTTTAATAAATTCACATTTTCCGTCATCCAAAGATACGCTTATTATACACGGTTGAAAAGCTCCTTTTATGCCCTATTTATTGAAGTATAAATCCAATATAGTGGTTATAAGAAATAACAAAGTTGGCTATGGTTGCAAAAAAACTAGAAGGCCTAGAAAAAAATTATTAACGTCATTCAATTAGTCGTAGTTGCTTATACAAAACTACCAAATTTTATTAAATTTGTTTGCAAGATGGCGGCGATATTTCAATTTTTCAAAAGACACAATTTTTAGTTTTTGGTTTGATACGGCATCTGATTGGGCTTAGAATAGCGCAACAATTTAAGCAAACTCGTATATCTTACCGTTTTCGAATTCCCCATGTAGTTGCTTTTATCTGGGCACCCTGTATACGGTATGAAGGGTCCGAAAATATTGCCGCTTCTGAGCTGTCAATAATATTGCACAATTAATATTGATCGTTTGAGTGCAAAGGGTCATTTAATAATATTGCGCAAAAAAGATAATGTGCAATATTATGTCATTTAGACAGTGATTATGTTGACGGTTTTTAAAATGTGTTTTTTTATTTGGTATGTTGAGGTCCTACATATGAGATTTGAGCTATATACTGCATATAATAATAATAAAGGTCTTTTATTGATCACCAAAAAAAAATACATGACCAAATTGGGCGAGGTTCAGTTATTCCGTTTGTTTCCAAACGAAAGACCTGTTTTTCCACCTAGCCCACTAAACCTAACAACATATACTAACTAATCCTTAGATTTTTTTTCAACAATAATCTATTTAAAAGATTTACTTAAATTACTATTGGAGAAGAGCAGCAGGGAAATCAAAAAGAGAAAGAGTTACAAATCAAAGAATAAGAGAAATTATGACAGTGGGTGAACGTACTTTAGTGGATGATATAAGAACAAAACAACTGGTGTGGTACGGACATGTACAAAGAATGAATGATGAAAGACTACCTAAACAAATACTACAATGGAAACCAACTGGTCGAAGAAAACGAGGACGGCCAAGGAGAAGCTGGAGAGAAGGAATAGACAGTGAAATAAGAATAAGAGGCCTAGATGATGAATTATGGGCAAACAGAAACGAGTGGAGATTGGGTATCGGAAGACGTAGAACGTTGTAAAACCGATAAATATATATACTTAAATTAACAAAAAAAAAGATCACTCTTTTGAGTAATAGAAATTTAAAACAAAAATACATTCCTGGCACAAAAAACTTAACCATTTTGTTCCTCCATTAGTCTTTTAAATACATGATTACGAAAGGAGATTTTAGAGTTCACTTTCATGACAGACTCGGTATGAGAAGGATGTGGTAGGTGGTAGACGCTTTTTACTCATTGGGCGTCGACCGGTGAGATACCACCATGTCAGAAATGAGTAGCGCTAAGTGGTATCACCACGTTCCGCTACTGCGCTGGCAGTCCGGTTCCAACAATGAGTAACAGATAGCATGATGGCGCCTCCAGGATCAAAATATTCCGGAGGTAAAATACCCGACCACTCGGATCTCCGGGCGTCGGGTGATCCTGGGGGTCCTTCATGCAAAGATATTAATAGAAGACCAAAAACTCAACTCAGAATTGATTTTAGCAATATAAGAGGATTAAGTACCAACATGAATTCAGTTCACCAACATCTTGAAGAACAAAGACCTGACATCCTTGTTCTCACTGAAACTAAAATCAGTTCTGCAACACCTATTGTGAACTATCTTTATCCCGGCTATGACCTACACCACCGATTTCGACATAATTTTGGGATCTGTGTGTACATTAAAAATGACCTTTCATGTCATCGAGAGGAGAAGCTAGAACCAGCGAACCTCGATATCATATGGCTGAAATTCACCTCAAAGTCATCGACCACGTTCATTTGCTGCCTCTACCGACCGCCAAGTAACACCGAGTATCAAAACTTTTTTGCGACATTATCCGAAAACTGTGATAGTATACAGTCTAACTATCCACATGCGGAAATTGTTTTTTTAGGCGATTTCAACGTCCACAATATACCCTGGCTAAAACACCACAACAAAACAGATAATGAAGGCAAGGAAGCAGAAGCTTTTGCCATAAGTTGTGGTCTAACGCAGCTTGTCGATGAACCTACCCGTATCTCAGAAAGGGGTGAATTTGCAGCGCTTTTAGACTTGTTCCTAACTACAAATCCTGACTTGTACTCAATTCAAGTAGACTTAATTAAGACAATTGGTTCATCCGATCATAAACTTATAAGAACAAAGTGCGAAATGTTCATACCGCCAAGCCAACAATCACTTCCTCGTAAAATGTGGCACTATACATCGGCAAAATGGAATGACCTTAAACAGTTTTACCTGGATTTTCCATGGCAAGAGGTTTGCTTTAAAACAGCTGATCCCACTATTTGCTGTAACGAAATAACAAAAGTAATCTTATCTGGAATGGATGCATATATCCCACATACAATAAAACGCAGAGCTAATGCAAAACCTTGGTTCAACAGCCAGTGTCAAACGGCTGTACAGAAAAAACACAGAGCATATAACCTTTGGAAACGACAACAAACCGCTCAAAACCACACAGAATTTATAGAAGCCCGAAATAGTTGCAAAATTACTATTGACACCGCCAAAGAAACATACAATCAAATAATAAAAAACAGGTTGCTGAATTGTCCAAGTAGTTCTAGGTCCTTTTGGTCTCTTGCAAAAGCCGTTGGATCAAACTTCACCAAGTCATCCATACCACCACTTACAGATAAAAATACTCACTTAGCCACAACATCAGAGGAAAAAGCCAATATGCTGGCCAAAATCTTTTCCTCCAACTCAAACCTAACAGTGCCAAATGGAAAAACTCCACCGTTCATTGAAAGGGTTTCCCACAGTATGCCAGAGGTACCCTTTTGTCACAGAGAAATACGAAAATCCCTTAAAAAGTTGGATACAAACAAAGCAATGGGTCCAGATGGCATTCCCGCGATAGTACTCAAAAATTGTGCTAGCGAACTCACCCCAACTTTCGCAAAATTATTCAATTTATCTTATAGGCAAGGAGTATATCCATCATCATGGAAGTCTGCCGCAGTACAACCCATTCCAAAGAAAGGAAAAAAGACAGATCCGTTAAACTATAGACCAATTGCTTTACTTCCGGTGATATCAAAAGTAATGGAAAGAGTTGTGAACAATCACCTAACCAAGTACTTGGAAAAGTACAAAATTATCAACGACAAGCAATACGGATTTCGAAAATATAGGTCAACTGGCGATTTACTTACATACGTCACTCACTTATGGCAAAAAGCGATTGAGTTGCGAGGTGAAACAAGAACAATTGCCTTAGATATATCTAAAGCATTCGATAAAGTCTGGCATGAAAATCTGCTCAACAAGCTCAAAGCAACGGGATTGTCGCCGAGACTTTGCACTTGGTTTGAAAGTTACCTTAAGGATAGATCCATTTATGTTGCACTGGATGGCCGGAACTCCAACTCTTACCAAATAAATGCTGGTGTGCCACAGGGAGCAATCCTTTCGCCAACACTTTTTCTGATTTACATAAATGACCTCATAGATAAAACAGTAAATCCACTTTATTGCAATCTCCTCAGTCATACCACCCACATGTCTCTCCGCACGTGAATTCCATTACCTTAGACTAACCGAAATATCACAGATAAATAACGACTTGGAGATAATAGAGGACTGAGGCAACAAAAACCTTGTACAGTTCAACGCGCAGAAAACCCAAGCAGCCCTGTTTTCAAAAAAGACCAGCACCGGTGAGCCAAACATCATGCTATCTGGAAGTGCTGTCGCATTGCAGAGCCAGTTGAACATCTTAGGAGTCACTGCAGAGACCAACATGTCTTGGCACAGTCACGTGGCAGATATAGCTAAAAGGGCGTCCCAAAAGCTTGGGGTGCTATTTCGTACAAGACATCTGTATACACCAAGCCAACTGCTGACACTCTACAAAGCCCAGATTCGACCAACTATGGAGTACTGCTCACATATATGGAGTGCGGCACCCAAACATACCTTAATGCTTTTGAACACCGTGCAAAAACGAGCTAACAAGCTGATCAATGACCCCGCACTTACCCGTAGCTTGGATAGTCTCGAACATCGAAGAACTGTGGGCGATCTATCTCTCTTCTACAGGTATTATCACGGAAAATGCTCTGAAGAGTTGGCACGTATGATCCCCCCGGGAGTAGCACCTACTAGGCGAACACGTCAAACAGACGGTAACCATCAATTGTATATATTGTCAAAATAGAGGCACCAAGAACCTCATTATATCAGAATTCATATCTCTGGAGAACAGCATCGCTGTGGAATAAACTCCCTGCGACAGTTTTCCCTGCAGGTTACAACCTGAACCGTTTCAAAACCAACACACACCAACATTTCCGCGCACTTGCCGCTTGTCGAGCGTGATAGGGATCTCCTTGCGAGTGCGCATACCCGTAAAAAAAAAAAAAAAAAAAAAAAAATCTTTGAAAAAATTGACTGTCATGTCTAGGGAGGGTCTTGGTATGGATATAGACATGAGAATTCCCCATACATTTTACGAAGGGGAACCACCCCCATCCCTGACTTTTTCACAGTTTTTGTGCTAATAAATCAAAAACTGTCAAGTTGTCAAAAAATCCTCAAGAGATCATTTTTTGAAACGGCAAAATTTTCTTTCTATCGATGTACATAAGTCCCCTCTAAAAGCAGTGGTACACGTGCCATAGGCGTACCAAAAAGCGGTATTATTTTAAAATCTAAATTTTTGTGTTTTCTTATGGTATTTTTTATCACTAACACATTATGTTTCTCCAAAAAGTATTTTTAGTATTCAGACTCATTGTACACAGGTATATATTAAATAAGTAGGATATATATATATATATATATATATATATATATATATATATCTAAAACATCCGTCTCTAAAAAAACTAAATGGGATTTCTAGAAAAAGTTAAACGGATTTCTGGTTAATATTAACTTAAAACTTAATTTTTCGAGTTGGCTTTTTATAAAGTGTTCTCTGAGAGTATTTTCCTAATTATTTGCAAACTTTTAACTTGGACGAAAACAATTAAATATTTATTATTAAGACAGACAAAAAGATCCTCTCTAATGATGTGTAACACGCCACCTTACATCAGTGGCGCACGTTTTACAAGGCATTTAAATAAATGGAAGGTGTAGCAAAAAACAATTTATTTTGTGAAATACAAAAAAAAACGTAAAACCAGTACCCGTAAATTAAAATTCACACTAGTTTTCGTCTCTAAGCGGGTAGAAATAAGGGTTTATTTTGCTTGTCTCGTATTTTTCCGTGGGTAGCTCGAAAGCTTAACCTCACGGGGATCCAATGGACACCTACTAAGTGTTGACAGTTAACTGTTTCGTCCTTATAGGACTTTTCAGAACACTGCTTAAAGTTTACGTTTCCGTTCTGGTAATATAAATACCTATTACCAATAACCTTTTGTATAAATAGGATCACAAAAATATCAAGTGACCATTTTAAAATTATATAAAAATCCGAATGAATAAAAAGGTATTTATTTATGTACAAAATAAAATTATATTACACACAAAAAAAATTAACATCCCAGTTTAATATGGCAAATAATGAAAAGGTGATTGGGAATGAGCAAATTGGTTAGTTTTGGGGGATCTAAGGTATCTCCAGGGGAGATAGAGAAAAGCTGACCACCACCTCCCCGCCCCCTGTTGCAACGTTTACAGTTTTTGCAACAGAATAAGGTAAATCAAAAATAATGAACAAAATAAGTGAAAACTATTTTGCATTCTACGAGTGAAACGACAGCGAACCAAGGAAACTAAGTACATGGCGGGACGAAAACGTCCACCGGTCTATAAGGAAGAAAGACTCATTCGTCGAAAGACATTTCGACACAGTTCAACCAGACCATGCTATCACGGTCTCCACGGTGTCGGTTCGGAACCGAAAACAATGAGTTAACTCAGTTTTCGGTTCCGAGACCGTGCAGACGGTGATAGCATGGTCTGGTTAAACTGTGACGAAATGTCTTTCTTCCTTATAGACGGGTGGACGTTTTCGTCCCGCCATGGACTTAGTTTTCTTGGTTCGCTATCGTTTCACTCGTAGAATGAAAAATAGGGTTCACCTATTTTTTTTATTCTTTTTAATTTATCTTGTATCTTGTAGTCAGTTTGTTCTACCTTGTGTCAGGCAAGCCACGCTGAGGAAGGAAATGCCTTTTTCCGAAACACCGGTGTCCGTGGTTGACTATACCCCTATGAAGTTGCCTTTTATACTTTGTTTTCAACAGAAGCTGAAATCTTGAGGCATTAGGCTGTTTTCGAACTACAGGGGGTTTTTTTATAGTTTGAAATTTTGTAGGGGACCTATAACTTTTTATTTTATAATGAATCCACTATCAGACTGAATTCTATCTTTCCCTTTTACTTTTTGAGTTATTACGTATTATTAGTTGGTTTTACCGTGATAGCTATAGAAAATGTGTTATTTGGATGTATTTTGACCTATTTTAGCAATATCGTCGTGACGTATGTCCGTGTGTGTGTATGTCTATCCGTAACACGAAAGCTCCTAAACCCCTGAATCGATTTTCATGGAATATTCAGATAAAATAGTGTACAGTACTGTAAAGAGCTGATTAGATTTTGGTCAATATCCATTAATGCTAATGACAGTTTTTAAAAGTTTAAAAATTTAAAATATGTCAACGTCTTAACGGAGCATCGCATGCGGTTTTCGGAATATAGTAGAACAGGTTTCAATCATGTATGTTATTACTAAAAACTAGGAGCTTCCGTTTCTGAGATATTTACAAAAACTGTTTTCAAGGCTGATATAGCGTGGAGTTCACTTGGAGTGTGCTAATCGGCTAGGAAGGTATCATGGATCCGTTTATTTTTTATTGAAGTTGGTACTTTTATGGAATGACTTTTTTTATTCGATTTTTGAAATTGGCGTAAAATTTACTTTTTATATTTTCAATTATTTTGGTTAATAAAAAATCATTGGTTCGGTTTCGTAACAACGTTTTAATTTAATCATCACTTCCTTAATAAAAAAATAAGAAGGCAATAAAAAATTCACAATTTAAAAAATTTTACGCTGATTACGAAGATAGAATATAAAGACGGTCATTCCATAAAAAAATATCAAGTTTATATAATACCATCTCAAAAACTAAAAGTGATAGATGAAATTTAGTTTCGCAGTTTGATTCTTTACTAAGAAAATGTTAAAATAAAAAAATACCTAAACTAAAAGGAAGTTTTCAAAAATAAAAAAGCTAAAGAAAAAAGAAAATGAAAATGAAAACTTTTAAAAAACCCCTCTAGCTCGAAGAAAATTTGATGTATCCAGATTTTTACCTTTTAACTTTTCTTGAAATGTAAGCATTTGACCCCAATTTTTCTTTATCTCCCCAAAACTAACCAATTTGAATCACCCTGTACATGATTCAGTTAATTTTAGAACCACTTTTTAAGCTGACGACTCTATTTCTTCTTTTTGAATTCCCGCACCGTTGGCATGGCCTTGACTGCCAGAACCTTGTTAGACATTGTCCGCCATGATCTTGTTAGTAAGAGATCAGAGAAAAATAAAAAAAAACTGGTTCTAAAATAAACTGGATGAAAAAACGGTGTGGATGAAACACAATATAAATACTTTTCACAATTTCAAAATTGGTTTAAAAATTATTTTTATTGTGGTTCAACGAAAAGGTAACAAAGGCGTTTTCGGGTCAATGTTTTAAAAAAATCTCGAACTCGTCCATTTGTTTGCGAGGGGACATCTTTTGGCTACTTTGTTGTCCCGCTGGAGTCCTACTCCTACTATATGAGAACAATACTTCACTTTTTGTTCAATTCCAGCACAATTAATTATTTGTGATATAAATTAAAATTATTTATATACGTCCTCAAGGGTAAAATATACATTTTTTTTAATTTTGAGAAATTTTGGAATTTTTTTAATGGCTTTTAGGGTGTTACTATGCACGGTGGTCATCAAGGGTGAATAAGATTGTCAAAAATGTATTCAAAAACTGTTTATGGGGTATCTTTACGGAACATTTGGTCTCCTCAAAACCACCTTTATTAAAATCCCACCTGATCGGAAACTCAAAATATTTGGATTTTAAAATTTTTTAAAACTTATTTTATTTCTCGTGGTGATTTTTAAGAGATCTTTCTCTAATATGTTACTGTTTCGTTTTTCAATTAAGTCAAAAATACCTGTTTTTTATATTCAAAACATATATATTAATTAGAAATTATTATTAGTCTCTAAAAATAAAATAAACTCTAGAAAAAAACTAGAAAAAAGGTAAATCCATAAAAGATCGGCAAACCATGGAGGCGAGGGTCTGGGATTTTCAAAATATTTTAACTAGAGTTAGGTTAGGTCTCAACTAAGTAAAGAAAGCTAAAAATTTTTTACTCACCCCTTTCGTGGAGTTTACTTACTTTAAAAACTCATCTTTTTCCTGATTGATATTAACTTCAAATAAATTTTGATTATTATACCCTTTGAGGTAAATATAAATTTATTAATTCTTCTTGTGAAAAGGGCCCTAATTATTTTATTTCTGAAAGTCTGATTTAATGAAATTCTCAAATTTCAAAAAATTATATTTTTTGAATGACACAAAGGGCCACTTTATGTGACTAATATTTTATGTCAGCCGAGTTTAGACATTATTATTCGAGAATAAAATTTTTAAAAAAATATGTCAGAAAACACATTTTTTGCTTACAAAATGGTTTTTTTTAAGTTTTTCTAGGGTTTATTGAATTTTTAGAAACAGATTATAGGTTTTAAAAAATATATATATTTTCAATATACAAAACAGATATTTTATGCTTAATTTGAAAACAAAAAAGTAACCCATTAAAGACAGATCTCTCAAAAATAACTACGAAAAATAAAAAAAATTTAAATAATCTAAATATTTTGAGTTTCCGATCAGGTGGGATTTCAATGAAGGTGGTTTTGAGAAGACCAAACGTTCCCTAAAGCTACCCCATAAACAGTTTTTGAGTACATTTTTGACAAACTCATTCACCCTTTAGGACCACCCTGTATGTAGGACGTATATGGAATATTTTGATTTTTAGCTTAAATAATAGCGCTGGATGACGCAAACTCAAAAATACATAACTAGTTCAAGAAATATTTTTTTTTAGAATCGACCAAAAAGTACAGTGGGGTAATTTTTACCCTTTTTATTTAGTTAGAGAACATGATTAAACCTTCGCCTTGCTTTAAAGGGCTTTAAATTACTGTTACCAGAATTGGGCATGTTAATTTCAAATTTTGCTTTTTGCTCGGACACCCTTAATATGAAAATAGCGAATATGGGTTGGGAAAACTAAGGACACTCATCGTAGAGTACGTTTTACAATGAGGGTCCTTAGGGAAAACGCTTCTGTTACCATTTTTTTGAAAAACCCTGTATAGTTAATAGAATAAAACAGAATATCAACAAAATTATAGCATATCAAAGATTTTATGGTTGTCGTACACAAATTCTAAAACTATATATACCTAACGAACTTTTATTTAGGTATCAATCAAATTTAAAACAGCCAATATTTCTCATAGAGATCGAACCATATTCGTAAGGTCGAACCGGTAAACAAAGCAATAGGTCGGAAATATTTTTTATACGAAAATGTTTGTCCCAAATTTCTAAAAATCGATCCTATTTTGTCTAATCTAAAATTAAAAGCGATAATTTTTTCGACATCCTGGAAATTTTTATAAGTTTCGTTTGTTAAGATTTTATCAGTGGCGTTATAGCAAATAGGCTGTCTCAGTGTGCATATAATATGTAGCTTTCTGTAGTAAGAACCTAACCTAATTTAAATTGTTGTCTGTAATAATAATAAAAAGATGATGCAATAGATTTTGTTGAAAAGTAAAGCCAGTTTTATTTATTATGAAAGTCCCAACAGTAAATATCCAGGTTATGGGCCCAGAGACGTAGAAGAATCAGAAAAAGCGCCACAAACTTCAGTAACTGGAAGTTTCGAGTTAAGACTTTATTAGAAGAGAGGCAGATAGCAGAAATGTTAGAGAAAACTGAAGATGACTTTTCAGATGATAGGCAAAAGGCAGATTTTAAAGTCAAAGGCTCTAAAGCAAAAAGTTTGATAGTTTCGTATGTCACAGACAAGCACATTGATTTATTGAAGGACTCAACAACAGCGAAAGAAATGATGCAAGTATTAAAAGATGTTTTTCAAAGAGAGAGTGCCTTTTCAAAGCTAACCATGAAAAGAAGATTACTTACATTTAAACTACAGAGAGATGGTAAATTGGAGGATCATTTTCTGGCATTTGACACATTAATAATAGAGCTGGAAAATGCAGGTTCTAAGATGAATGAAGAAGACAAGATCTGCCATCTTTTGTTGTCATTAGACGATCAGTACCAGCCAGTCATCACAGCACTGGAAACAATGGCAACAACATTAAAAATGGACTTTGTCAAATCAAGATTATTAGATGAAGAAAGTAAATTAAAGAATAGGCAAGTAGAAAACAATGAAATGTCATTCTATGCATGTTATAAATGTGGACAAAGGGGCCATAAAATTGCAGACTGTAGAGTTAATAATAGCAGTAGTAGAGGGAGCTACAGAGGTCGCAGAAGTTTTTCTCAAAACCGTGGCACATACAGAGGTAACCGAGGAGGTAATACTAGAGGGAACTACAGTGGTAGCCAGAATAGAGGCAGCAAGCTAACAAAGCAGATGAAATAGCATTTATTGCATTAAGTAGCAGTACAAAAAGCTTAAGAAATGGTATACATGATTTTATACTTGACTCTGGGTGTACCCAACACATGGTCATGGGAGAAATGGAAAAGTATATGACAAATGTAATGGAGATTGATACAGTAAAGATTGGTACAGCTAAAGACAATTAGATTTTGAGCACGAATAAGAAAGGAGTTATTAAGGCAGTGTGTCAAGGTAAAGACATATCAGTTGAAGCGTTGATTGTACCAGGTATGTATCATAATTTACTTTCAGTTTCTAAATTGTTGATTAACGATTTAACAGTTAATTTTGGTTGTGATAAATCTAGTCAAAAGTATGCAAATTTGTATTTTAATAATTCCTCATTTTATTGCGATACTGTGAATGATTTATTCTTTTCAAGCTTAGATTTTAAGAAAACAAACTGTAATATAGTTAAGAAAGAAGATTGTTTTGTGGGTGTAGAAGATAAGAATATTTGGCACATGCGATTAGGGCATACAAATAGGTACAGTCTAAGTAAATTAGGTCTACCATTTAGTAAAGATGTTTGCGATACTTGTAGAAGGTAAGGCGTCAGGAAACCTTTTTATAGTAAAATAAAGAAAACAAAACAAATTGGTGAGTTGATACATTCTGATATCGCAGGCCCTGTTGCCACACCCACGCCGGAGGGGCACAAATATTTTTCAGATATTGATAGATGACTATTCACATTTTTTGGTTGTAAAAATCTTAAAGAATAAAAGTGAAGGAGAGCAAAATTTGATAGATTTTATATATATATATATATATATATATATATATATATATATATATATATATTTATCGGTTTCACAATGTTCTACGTCTTCCGATACCCAATCTCCACTCGTTTCTGTTTGCCCATAATTCATCATCTAGGCCTCTTATTCTTATTTCACTGTCTATTCCTTCTCTCCAGCTTCTCCTTGGCCGTCCTCGTTTTCTTCGGCCAGTTGGTTTCCATTGTAGTATTTGTTTAGGTAGTCTTTCGTCATTCATTCTTTGTACAAAGAATGATACAGTTAATAAAAACACAACATGGGGTTAAAACAAAAGCAATAAGAGTAGATAATGGCGGGAAGTTTGTTTCAAACAATTTTAAACTTTTTTGTAGGAATAAAGGGATTGAGCTGAAGTATACAATGCCATATACCCCGCAAGAAAACGGCACTGCAGAGCGCATGAACCGTACTCTGTTAGATAGAGTCAGGACCAAGTTTATTGAAACAAATCTATTAAGAGATCTATGGGGAGAAGCAGTCTTATGCTCGGCATACGAACTCAACAGAACACCAACAGATGCAAATAACGGTGGAACACCTGCAACGAGATGGTATGGTAAGAATGATTTGTCAAAACTAAGAATTTTTGGATTTCAAGCATGTGCAGTCATTTTACCGAGACAAAACAAACTAGAAAGAAAAGCACAGCCTTGCATACATGTGGGATACATGGGAGCCGGATATAGACTATGGAACTATGAGAAAAATGAGATAATAACTTCAAGAGATGTAAGATTTAACGAAAAACAAACACGATATGACGAAATAAAGAAAAACAAGAAAGAAGATGACACCAATGATAATAAGAATTGAAGAAGAAAATGACCTAAAAGGAGGAATAAATGAGATTGAAGTAGAGATACAAGAAGACAGCGAGACCGAAGAAATCTATGAAGATGGGAGAGAAAGTACAGACAGTGACACAGATAATTTTGAAGAACATAAGGAACAAGGAGATAAAACAACAAATAGAGGAAGAAAAGTAAAACAACCACAACATTTAACTGATTATGTACAGTATACAGCTTATTGCTTAATATCTGCAAATGAAGAAGATCCTACATACTATGAAGAAGCAATACAGAATGAAGAATGGAAAAATGCAATTAAAAAGGAGTTAGATTCACATGAGAAGATAAAAACATGGACAGAGACAGAGTTACCAAAGGGAAAAACAGCTATAGAGACAAAATGGGTGTTTAGAACAAAAGAGAACGGAACGAAAAAGGCAAGAGTAGTTGCAAAAGGATTTCAGATTAAGGAGAACAGATTTGAGCCAGTTTATTCACCAGTGGCAAGAATGTCAACGATAAGAATGTTATTCTCAATAGCATTACAAAAGGACTGGAGTGTTAGACAGCTGGACATTCCAACGGCTTTTCTGAATGGAATATTGGAAAGTGAAGTCTATATTTATAAGCCACAAGGATTAGAGAGCAAAGCACCAATACTGAAACTAAATAGAGCATTATATGGTCTCAAAGAAGCACCCAAAGTTTGGAATGACATATTCAATAATTTTGCAACTAAAAATAATTTTATAACATCACAATATGATTGTTGTTTGTATTTTAACAAGAAAGTACGTAGTACTATGTAGACAACATGCTTATAACTGGAGAAAAAAGTGATATAGAAGACACTATTAAACTTCTAAAGCAACATTTTAACGCAAAAGACTTAAGAGAAATCAAGAACTTACTTGGTATGAACATTATTAACTGAAGATACAATTAAGATTGACCAAGCTAAATTTATAGAAAAATTACTGAAAAACTTCAACATGGCAACATGTAACAAGAAAGCAACTCCAATGGAGAAAGGTTTTCAGTACAATGATCAAAGCGAGATAATCACAGATGCTCCATACCGAAGTCTGATTGGACTGCGTTATTTACAAGGAACAAAAGATCTAGGACTTCCTTATGTCAAAAATAAAGAGAATGAAAGCTTAAATGCTAATTCAGATGCTGATTGGGGAACAGACAAAGAGGATAGAAAATGTGTGAGTGGATGTATAATCAAATATGGATCAAATTCTGTATTTTGGTTCTCTAAGAAACAGAGCTGCGTGGCTCTATCGACCGCCGAAGCAGAGTATGTGGCAGCGGCAGCCTCAGCTTGATGATTTTGGTCTACCGAAGAAGTCTATTCTTTATTGTGACAATCAAAGCTCAATTTTAATGACAAAAAGTAATGAAAACTCAAAGAGGTCAAAACATATTGACATTAAATTTAATTTTATAAAAGATATGGTTTTCCGAAAAGAAATTGATATCAAGTATGTATCGACTGACCAAAATTTAGCAGATATCTTAACAAAATCTTTAGGAAAAGATAGTCTCGTTTATCTTAGAGATATGTCTTGTATTTTGAAGCTTAATTTTTTTTTTCATTATGTTAGCGATTTTCATGTTTACAGATTGCACATTTCAAATCGAGAAGGAGTGTTAAGATTTTCACAGTGGCCTTATAGCAAATAGGTTGTCTCAATGTGCATATGGGATGTAGGTTTCTGTAATAAGAACCTAACCTAATTTAAGTTGTTGTCTGTAATAATAATAAAAAAATGATGCAATAGATTTTGTTGAAAAGTAAAGCCAGTTTTATCTATTATGAAGAAAAACCCCTACAGTAAATATCCGTAACATCGTTTAAATAATGTGTTATCAGACTCTCTTTTTCAACTAGAGTTGTGGCATTTTTATTTAATTTTATTTGTTAAGGCGTCTGCATCCCACATATTTACCTTAGCCTCACAGCTAAACACTTTTAAAACTCCCCTGTCATAAACGTCAGTTTGTCCTTCAGTTTTGCCGGTTTTCGATTTATTTGAGTCCGTCTTTTTCTATGGTTATAGAATTAATCAAACCACATATCATCTTCAAACTTGTCGCATCTTTTATGTCCCTTTTTGTACGTCATTTCCAAAATATTTTCCCCTTTCAATATATGTAGAGATATTTTTCACAATTCACAGAGTCTATTTAAAATTATTCTCATATAGTTAAGAAAATAAATCAAAGCATTAGTTATAGAACAGAAAGATATTTTGGTTGTTGTAAAATGATATAAACACTTCTACTCGGTATCATTTTACAACGGCCTTGTCACAATCTTTTCATAAATTCATTCATTGTTATCACACTTTAAATAGTCTATTTCAAATTCTTCTCTAATAGTAATTATATAGACCATCAAAAATTTTTTGGTTGTTGTAAAACGATATATACCTAATCAAACTTCGACTGGGTATCTTTCAAATTTAAAACGGCCGTGTTACAATCTTTTTCGTAAAGATCGAACCATATCGGTAAGTTCGAACCTATAAATAAAGCAAAAGATCGGAAAGATTTTTTATAGGAGAATGTTTGTTCCAAACTTATAAGAATCGATCCTCTTTTCTCTTCCAAACTTAAATTAAAAGCGATAATTTTTTCGCCATCCTGAAAATGTTTATAAATTTCGGTTAAATGATTTTTTATCAGACTTTCTTTTTCAACACTAAAGTTGTGGCATTTTTATTTAATTTTATCTGTTTGGCCGTCTTTTTTCGGGCATCCCACATATTTACCTCACAGCTAAAAACTTTTAAAACCCCTGTGTCATGTACGTCAGTTTGTCCTTCGGTCTTGCTGGTTTTCGATTTATTTGAGTCGTCTTTTTCCATGGTTATTGCCAAAAAGTCTTGAAAAGCGATGGATATAAAATTTACCACGCTTTCAAACCACATATCATCTTCAAACTTGTCGCAATCTTTTGAGTATCTCTGACAATGGGACGGAGTGCTGCACGACATGGGCATAAACATTATTTAGTATGTTGGCAACAACGCAATCTGCAGCCGGGGAATTACCTCTTTGCGCAGACTAAATATTTCTGTCGTATTTACAAAATATTTTATTCGGTGGGGGCGGGACTGCTGTGTTTTATTTTTATTGTTTAATTGGGTACTAATAGATCTCTTTGAAATAGTGCCTAGTAAAAAACTTCTTAGTTTACGTGAAAAAATGGAAGTTGTTAACGTTTCGGAGAAGGAACATCTATCAGCACGAAAGATCGCTGAAAAATTTAATATCGGAAAAACTCAAGCAGCGGAAATTGTTAATAAATATATATTACAATTTCGCAGTTCCCTCTCATAACCGGACACTTCCAATAAGCGGACAAAATCGAAGAAACCGTGAGTGTCCGCTTATGGGAGGTTTCATTGTATATCTAACGAAACCTCTACTGGGTATCATTCAAATTTAAAACGGCCTTGTTACAATCTTTTTCGTAAAGATCGAACCATATCGGTAAGTTCGAGCCTATAAATAAAGCAAAAGATCGGAAAGATTTTTTATAGGAGAATGTTTGTTCCAAACTTATAAGAACCGATCCTCTTTTGTCTTCCAAACTTAAACTAAAAGCGATAATTTTTTCGACATCCTGGAAATTTTTATAAATTTCGTTTAAATGATTTGTTATCAGACTTTCTTTTTCAACTAAAGTTGTGGCATTTTTATTTAATTTTATCTGTTTAGCCGTCTTTTTTCGGGCATCCCACATATTTACCTTAGCCTCACAGCTAAAAACTTTTAAAACCCCCATGTCATGTACGTCAGTTTGTCCTTCAGTCTTGGTGGTTTTCGATTTATTTGAGTCGTCTTCTTCCATGGTTATTGCCAAAAAGTCTTGAAAAGCGATGGATATAAAATTTACCACGCTTTCAAACCACATATCATCTTCAAACTTGTCGCAATCTTTTGAGTATTTTAAATACTTTAAATTTCCCTTTTTGTGTAAAGTCATTTCCAGAATTTTTTCGCCTTTAAGTCTAAATTCGGGAGTTTTTAAACTAGCCGGCTCTTTGCTTAATAATCGATACAAAACAGCGCCTTCTTCAGAACAAACATTTTCTCCCAGTTTGCAAAACGAAATAAATCTTTCTAAAGTCGAATCCGTAATTACTCCCGATATGTTTCTACAATGCTCGAAGGGATCTTGAATGCACATTGGTGTAGATTCTTTAAAAGGTAGATTATCTTCGTCAGCAATATAAGTTTTATACCGGGAAAATTCGTCCGGGATATTGGGTGGCTTAAAATTCCTTTTGTCAATCGCTTCTCCTAAATAAGGGCTGATAATATCAGTGTCATAGTCAAATTCTCCGTAGTATTCAAAAAACTGTTTCAAAATTTCCAGAACGGGTGTCGAATAAAAGACTTCAGTTAAGGAAATATTCCTGGGAATAAATTCCCCAAGCCAAGACTCTTCCGGGCATATAACGTTATCTTGTAAACAATAAACTGCAGGGAATTGAAATTTAACTTGCAAAAAGAAAATCAACAACATAATCAAAGAATAACTTGTTAGCAGATGATTTTGACCGGTGATCTTGTGAACTTTACCCCAATATTTTAAAATAACCGTCACTAACTTAACTTTCGGGTGAAGACCCATGTAGTAATGTATCAACCTGCTGTTGCACACCCCCAACATGTTGTTAATGTTTAGATCTAACTTAGTTCTAGTTTGATAATGAACACATTTCACTATTGGTATTTTTGCACCCGGTATGACTATACCTTTGTTAAAAAGTTTAGATTTTCCCAGCAATTGTTTAATTTCCTGTAGGACACCAACCTCGTCGTCAAAAAGCGGATGTTTCACGTTCCCTATGTAAAAATCAATGTCACTGTTGTTAAATGACAGCTCAGTGACAGTTGAACCAAAAGGGTTTATCTGCACGTAGGGAAATCTACCACTAAGAGCGCGGTACAGGTCTTGGCTGATTTGGTTGAATTTGGAGACGACTTGGTTCCAGTTGGGTTGTAGCTTGCCTCTTAAAAATTCTGCTTCTTCATCAAAATTTGACATTTTTTGCAGACTGTTTAGGATAACAAAGTGCTGGTGGTCGTCGGTTGCTTCGGTGTTGTTTACGTGCACTAAAAATAAGTTTTCTATAGTGTGTCTCAACGAAAATGAGACATGGGGATTTTCACTTATTTATGTACGATTTTGGAAAAATTCTCGAATATCGATTTTTTATTCGAGGGGGACACTTTGGAGCTATCTTAAAATTTTTGTAACAGGCACCCCCCCCCCTTCGAGTGGTAAACGTTACCCGACTTCAGCACTATATTTTGAAAATGCGAAAATGAAGTGATGCCTTGTGAAGATCGCACAGTGGAACGTTTTGATGATCTAGCTGGACAACCCTTGAACAATATTAACATTCATTAAAGCTGACCTTTTTTTGCTTCAAAATAACATAAAATCTTCAAAAACATTTAGTTCTTGCAATATTACGTGTTGTTATAGGGTGTTTCAGCTTTCAACGACTGTACGTTTTGTATAATGTTATTTTTTTAATGGCAACCATTCCAATATAATCTAGTTTTTGCAAAAGGCAAGTTAAACAATTTTTTTATATACAGGGTGTTTCAGGAAAATCGAAACAGAGGCGATTAGGATATGTAAAGTACGACCTAGATAAAATTTCACTCAGACACTTTTATCAGCATAAAAAAAATACGTTTAAGGGATGTTTCATCCCTTAAACGTATTAAAAATTTTAAAGCACATACTCTTTATGCGGGGTAATTTTAACCCCTAAAATTTAAATAAGAAAAGTGGAACGTGTGAGATCATTTGGAAATGTCTTTGATGGGGCTGTCTAATCAGCCTTAAAAAATTATCGTCTTAAAAGTGTGGGCATGTTCTAAAAAAAAAACATAATCCATAAAAGATCTGAACCTACCCTAACCTTCCTAGATATTTTTTTATCAAACACAAATTCTATTAGGAAAAATATTTTGTTATGTTCGGTTCACGCTCGCTCCTTTTAAAATTTTCATTTTTTAAATATTTTTGTCAAACTCATTTTAGCTTGCTACAGAGTCGAATACCACTAAAATATATTTTGTTTAATTCCAGACTCAATTACCTTTCATTTGATATCACACACGCCATATTTTTACATAAACTCTAATTTTTTTAATCTACCCCCACCCTTTTATTTGGCTTGTGTTCGATGGATTTTGTTCATTTTTAAATGGGACCATCTCAAACCAAAACCCAGCCTGACAGACAGACAGACAGACAGACAGACAGACAGACAGACAGACAGACAGACAGACAGACAGACAGACAGACAGACAGACAGACAGACAGACAGACAGACAGACAGACAGACAGACAGACAGACAGACAGACAGACAGACAGACAGACAGACAGACAGACAGACAGACAGACAGACAGACAGACAGACAGACAGACAGACAGACAGACAGACAGACAGACAGACAGACAGACAGACAGACAGACAGACAGACAGACAGACAGACAGACAGACAGACAGACAGACAGACAGACAGACAGACAGACAGACAGACAGACAGACAGACAGACAGACAGACAGACAGACAGACAGACAGACAGACAGACAGACAGCACTACAAAAAAGTTTCAAAATCATCTGAAACGCAAAGATGTATAAACATTTTTGAAATCGGAGCAACTTTTTTTTTCTCGAAAAAATTAGGATCACCATAGCTCACACTACTATAGTATAGTACTAGTGTGAGCTAATAACTTGACAAGCCAGCCATATGGAAATATTGGTCATTTAACATTTGACACCAAAATTTATATGACTGTGTCTGAGCTTCCAAATTTAGCACAACCAGCAAAAAAATACTCTGCCAATATATGGGTCCCTAAGCTTACACTAGGTACTATAGTAATAGTGAACGTGTGAGCTAATATAACTAAAAACTGAAATATATTTTATTCAAATCCTGACTAATTTACCTTTTGTTTGATACCACAAAAGCCATGTTTTGACTTAAACTCAAATTTTTGAAATCTACCCCCACCCCTTAAAAAAAAACAAAAACTAAAATGTATGTTGTTAAACTCCGGACTCAATTACCTTTCGTTTGATATAACACACACCATATTTTCACTTAAACTTTTTTTTAAATAAATTAACATAAACTCTAATTTTTAAAATCTACCCCCACCCTTTTATTTGGTTTGAGTTCGGTGGATTTCGTTCATTTTTAAATGGGACCATCTCGACCCAAGACCCAGCCTAGGAACCAAATATCATTAAAATCAGCCAAGCGGTTTTTGAGTTATGCGCGTTGGTCGTTACAGACAGACATACAGACAGACAGACAGACAGACAGATATACAGACAGACAGACAGACAGACGGCGCAACAAAAAAGTCGGAGCAACTTTTTTTTTCTCGAAAAAATTAGGATCACCATAGCTCACACTACTATAGTATAGTATATGTGTGAGCTAAAAATAATGTTTAAATAAAGGGTGTAAAGAACAAAAATGTTTCTATTAAAATGTCATGAATTTTACGAAACATTTCGGGAAAATGCATAATTTTTTATAAGATTAGATGAACACTACTTGTTTCGATTTATTTCGCATATAATGTGGAAATGCATAGGAAATTGGTGTATCGCTAATAGCGGGTCCACAACAAACCAACAAAACAAAAACAAAACAGCAACTCAATGTTTTCCTACATTTTTAAAACAAAATGAGAACAAGAAAACTTTTTATTTTCTCGTCGCCTGTCGGTAAATATCAAAGTTTTGTTTTCGTTTTGGACAACTTTGTTGGTCTAGTCTGTACGCAAATAAAACAGAAACAAACATCGTGGTTCAATTTGTGTAGCTTCTGTCTGCCAAATTACCATGCCCGGAGAAAAAATTAAATGGAGTGTTGAAAATACATTACTTGAGATTTATCGAGAAACTAGTTTGTAATGGGACGCCAGACACTCAACACAAAATTGTTTTAAAAAGGCAGACGCCTTAAAGGAAATAGGAATATTGTGTAACACTTCTTCAGAGGAAGTGGACAAAATAATTAAAAACATCAATAGCCAGTTCCAAAGAGAACACAGAGAACTTTTTTTAGGTTAAAATAGAAAACCACCTGCCATAATAAATAAGTCATCGTTTCTTTGTAACTCAAAATTTCGAGCAAGCCACATTTTCTATCGGGGATCATAAAAAGTTCACTAATTGTTTTCCTATATGTGGACAGCAGTTGACAATTTGTTTGTGTTTTCGAATCACTTTGGTGACAGCTGCCTTCCTACGAGTTCTATACAAATTGAAGTTTTTTTGTATTGAAACACCCTGTAAATTTTTTCATTTTTAGATTCGCATTTTCTTCCTATGTATGTACAATTTAAAGTCGTCCACAGTAAACTAATTATTTGCTGTCATTGGTCTATGGTCGCGTCGCCAGGATTGCGGAAAGTATGCGGCTCCAGAATTGGTCTATATATCCATCTAATAGCGCATATTAGAACACAATAAGAGATCAAGATATGGTAATGATTAAAATGTAAACAATTTTTACTCCTACTTTAATTAATTTTAAGTTATCTTTTTAACATTTGTACCCTATGTAGCTCATAGTCTAAAAAATTATATGTTCCAACTGCAAAATTACAAACAATTTAAAACTACAATTTTTGTTAAAGCAATTTTTTGTTTGGGATGAGACCGTTAACGAAAAAAAAAGTATTTGTTATATGTTAATATGTTTGATTTTGTAAGCGTCAAGGTCTGGGATCCATATTTGAGCACAGGAAGAATACATTGGCTATTACACTTTCGTTTTAAGGTACTGAGGATATTTTTTATTTTTTAATATGTAGCTTAATTTACCGAATGCTGCCCAGGCCAAACTTGCTCATCTCTCAATTTCAGCCGTTTGGTTTTCTTTCTTTAGTTTAATAAAAATTTGTCCCAGATATAAGTATTCCTCTACTTGCTCTATTTTTTTCTTGGTTTATTCTGATCGTGATATGTTCATCTGTGTTTGTTATGATTTTAGTTTTTAGCTGCGGTATCCAGTTCTTACAGCATTTTTATGAGTTCTTCTTTCTTATCTGTTAGTAAGGCGATATCGTCAGCATATCTTAGGTTCTTCAAGTATTGTCTTACTTGATGCCTATCTCTTCTCAATCCAAATTTTTAAAAACAACTTCTAGGGCCTGGTTAAATAGTTTAGGGGATATTCTTACCATGCTGACACCTCTTCTTATAAGGATTGGCTTGGTTGTTGGATGTTGTTATATGTATCTGTGATCTATTCGGTTTTTAATCAAAGATGCTTTTACCGCCCAGTGCTCAATGCTATCGAAAGCTTTTTCAAAGTACATAACCGCAATATACAGTGGAATATTGTATTCGTTGGCTCGCTCTATTACGATGTTTATGGTTAATAGGTGGTCAACTGTACTGAAACCTTTTCTGAAGCCTGCTTGTTCTTTTGATTGATATCCGTCAAATTCTGTTGTTAGTCTATCTGTTAATATTTTCCTGAAAAGCTTATAAATAACATTGAGGAGTGTTATAGGTCGATAGTTTTTTAGGTCTGCTCTATCGTCTTTCGTGTGTAGAATAATGGTTACTGATTCTTTCCAGTTGTTTGGAATTATTTTTTCTCTTAGTATTTTATTGAGGAGAATATGGATGGTATTAACTACAGTTTTACCCCTGTACTTTAGCATTTCTGCCGCTGGTGCATTTTTTCCAGGTTTTTTTTATTTTTTTTATTTGTCAAACACACTGTGTTTATTGTATTACAATCTAGTCAGTAAGACTAATTAGCAATTTTGTTTTAACTTAATTTACTAGAAAAGTCAGATTTAAACTTCTTCACTCAACAGTTCTCCCCGCTTTGTTTAGTCTGTAACTCACAATTGTGTTGTGTTTATAGCATTATTTTGTTTTATGTGTAATTCACTTAGTTTACTAGCTCAAACGGCTTCACTCTTTGTGGTTTTCGAACTAGCATAGTATTGTCTAGAAGCTGAATTGCTTCCACATTCACATGCCGATGAAGTCTATCTTCATGGCTTTTTGCGTACTTTTTTATAGTCTCTGCTACAGTTTCGATTTTTAGATGTCGATGAAGGTCACTATTTCGAACGTACCAAGGTGCATTCACAATGTTTCTTAATACTTTATTTTGAAATCTCTGTACAACTAGAATGTTACTCTCTTTAGCACAACCCCATAGTTGAATACCATATGTCCATACTGGTTTCAGTATTTGTCTATAAAGCAGTAACTTATTATGAATTGTTACATTGGACTTCCTTCCAATTAGCCAGTTCATTTTTCTATACCTTATCTCAAATTCTTCTTTTTTTTTCTTAACATGTGCTTTCCAGCGCAATTTGGCATCAAATGTCATACCTAGATATTTTGCCTGATTTGAATATGGTACGGGAATGTTGTTAATTGTAATTTGTATGTGATTTATATTTTTGTTTGTAAAATCAACATGAATTGATTTGGTTTCATTTAATTTTATTCGCCACTTTGTGGTCCAACTGTGAACTTGGGTGACTGCATCCTGAAGTTGTTCTATGCATTTTTCAATAGATTTTTCTACCGTCAATAAACCAGTATCATCGGTAAATGTTGCTAAGTGGCAATTTTCTGGCTTTGGGATATCACAAGTGAATAATAAGTATAGATATGGGCCTAGTACGCTACCCTGGGGCACGCCTGCTTGAATTTCTCTTAAATTTGAGTATGAGTCTTCCTGTTTTACTCTAAAATGTCTATCAGATATGTATGATTCCAAAATATTCGAATATTGTTTTGGCAGAAACCGTTTTAGTTTAAAATTAAGGCCTTCATGCCACACTTTGTCAAATGCTTGTGCTACATCTAGAAAAACTGCAGAACAAACTTTTCCCTCTTCTAGTGCTTTTTCTATTATATTAGTAATTCTGTGTACTTGATCTATCGTGAAATGCTTGTCTCGAAAACCAAATTGATGAGACGGAATAATTTCTTGTCTTTCTATGATGGGTTTTATTCTTTTAAGCAATAATTTTTCATAGAGCTTGGATATAATTGGCAGCAAAGATATTGGCCTGTAAGATGACACGTCATGGAGTGGTTTTCCCGGTTTTGGAATCATAATAACTTCTGCAACTTTCCACAGTTTAGGTACATACCTAAGCCTAAAAGACGCATTAATTAGGTTGCATAGTTTTACGATAGCTTTTCTGGGGAGTTGTTTTATGACTACCCCGTTAATAAGATCATACCCTGCGGCTTTTTTCGAATTAATATTTTTGATTTCTGTTAATATTTCTTTTGGTGATGTAAGCTTAATATGGTCTTCGATTTGATGGGGTTCATTTAAATGAAAGTGTTCATCTGGTGCTTCGTGGGGCTGAAATGTTTTTTCTAAATGACTTGCAAAAATATCTGCTTTTTCTTCGTTGCTCCTTGCCCACTGGTTGTTAGATTTTCGTATGGGTGGAATTTGGATAATTGGTCTTTTAAAATCTTTGGTTGCTTTCCAAAGGGAATAGTCGGTATTTTTATCATCTGTAAGTTCATTAAGAAAATGGTTAATAGATTCATTTTTTATTACTAGAATTTCTCGCCTAATGCGCTGTCATGTTGTTGAGATTTGTTTTGTCCCGAGGATCACGGCTTTGCTGCCACTTTCTTCTTAGTTTCCTTTTTTCCAATATAAGGTCTCTAAATTCCTTTGGATAGTTTTTTCCCTTAAAAATTCTCTTTGGTTTTGGACTGTTTTCCCAAGCTGCTTGTTGAATATTTGTAACAAAATATTCAACTTCTTTATCGATTTGTTCTGGCGTTTGCAATGGTACTGATAGGTTTATTTTTTCTGACAGACTTTGTTTAAAACTAATCCAGTCAGTCAGTTTATTAACTAGTGAGATATTTGCTTCTTTCTTTATTATGTTTTTACTAAGAGTTAGAATAATAGGTGAATGATCTGAGTGTAAATCAAAACTTTCTTCTATATCTACAAAACTTAAAGATATATTTTTTACTATAAAAAAATTAATGAGATCTGGAATTTTTCCTGGATCTGTTGGATAGTATGTGGGCTTACCAGTTGATATCGGCTCACATTGATATTCACTAATAGCTTGCAAAAGTTATTTTCCTTTAGAATTCGTCAGTCTAGATCCCCAGTAGGTATTTTTTGCATTAAAGTCACCTCCAATTATAAAACGGTTTCCTAATTTTCTGAGAAAATTAAGATATTGATTTTTCTTTAGTCAGTGCCTTGGTGGTATATAGACAGCACTTATGACTAATGTATATGTTTTGGTTTTTACACTTACTAATGTAGCTTGAATCTCTATGGTTTTATATCCCATCTCCTCATAGTGTGATATATTTTCTTTAATTATTACAGCACTTCCCCCATGTGCAGTATTGCTAGGGTGAGTTGTATGATACACTTTATAACCTTTAAATTTAATGTGAGACTGGTTAGTGAAATGCGTTTCTGACACAAGACAGCCGTCAATTTTTTCTATGTCTAGAATAACTTGCAAGTCTTGCTGATGTTGCAAGAGACCATTGGCATTCCAAGCTAGGATTCTAAGATTACTGACCATTTTGAGGCATATTGGTAGCTCCGTTATTGCTACTTTCTAGTTTAGTTAATCGCTCATCAAGTTTGTTCAATTTCTCCAAAATTAATTGTAGTGTTTGTTCCATAGTGTTTTGACTACTGATATTAATATCAGGTATAGTAGCTGTTGCTGCTACTTGGCTGTATGTCCTTGTCACAGAGTTTTGTGTGAGTGTGTTTCTTGTCTGTTGGTTTTGCCTATTTGTAGTCACGTTTGGTATGAGATTCGGTTTCTTAAGTTTATTTTTTAATTTTTGTATTTCTTTAGCAACAAGGCATCCTCTGTAGTTAGCAGGATGCTTGCCTCCACAGTGGATGCATTTTGGCTCAGATTCTTTTGGTTTGGGGCATTCTACAGTAAGATGTTTCCCCGTGCATTTTACGCAACGTGGTTTTTTAGCGCAATATTTTTGCGTGTGTCCATAAGATTGACATCTTTTGCAATGAGGGACTAATTTTGAGGTTTTTAGTGCTTTTATTTCCACTTCAATCCCAAGGATACTGGAAATTTCAAAAATTTTGTTGATATCTTCATCGTGGCTAAATGTGAGCATAAACATGTTAAGAGGTTGTCTTGTTCTCCATTAAAACCTTGTTTTTGTAGATCAGCTACAATTTTTTGTGGGTCACATGAGAAGTGTAGCCTATTCGCTATTACTCTAATTGGCCTTATTTGTTTGTTTTCGTATGAGTGCCATTGATGCTTTATTTCATTAAGCATTTTAGTAACCAGCCGATAGCTGTCTGCGTCTTGTACATTTATTTTAATATTTTCGTTATTTAAAACTTTTATTTTAACTCCTTGTATGATATTTAATTTTTCATATCATTAAAATTATTTACTCCATTTACCATAATCGGTGGAGGTAATGGAGCTTTTTTAACCTTAGTAGGGGGTTCTTCATTTTGTGTTTTATTGGAGGGCTTTTGTTGTGGTGGTGAGAGTGAAGTATCCATTCGACGTTTTTTCCAACCTTTTCCTTTTTGTCTGATCCACTCAGTTTCTCTTGCCAGATCGTCCTCATCAGTAATGTAGTCCATGTCAGACTCTTCTTTTTTAGTGACTTTTGTCTCTAAATCTGCAAATTTTCTTTGCATACTTTCCAGTTGACTTCGGAGATAATCCACTTGTACACTAAGTGAATTTTTTTCGTTTTGGGATTTTTTCCATTCGCTATATAAAACTTCTTCATTTTGTGTTCTAGCATGGCTATCCTGAAATAATTCGGTATTATCCATTTTTTCTTCATTTTGTTTGGGCTTTTCGCTAATTTTTAAAACAAGCTTCACAGGTGATGGTACACTTTTTTTGCTTTTAAACATGATATATTATTTATAAGAAGCATTGTTTATAGATTTTTAACACACATTTTTTGCGCGCGAGGTTTATTATAAACAAAACAAACTTCGACTTTGACCTCGTTAGTACTATCATGCAGGTGCGATGCAATACAACCGTACCGAACTGCGATCGAACGAATACTCTAGTAAACTGTTAAAATTTTTTCCAGGTGATTTATTATTTTTAATTTTGTTTTATGCTCTCTTTATTTCCGCTTTGCTTATTTCGGGTTGTAGTTCTAAGTTTATGTTCTTTATTTTTGTTTGGAGTTTGGTATAATTCTGTATAGATGTTTATAATATCTTCTTTCACGTTAGTTTCCATGCCGTTCATATTGTTTATTTTAATTATTTCATATCTACCTAGAGTCGGTCTTAAGACATTTCATATTCCTGTTATTTTCTATAATTCTCTCAACTTTGATTTCTTGGCTCTTTCTTTTATTTTCATTTTTCTCATAGTTTTATTTATTTCTGTGTATTCTATCGATGTTCTTTTTCCTTCTTTTTCCAAGTTCCGCCTTTTCTCCATAGAATTTTCTCTCTTTTTACATGTTTGTGCAACATATTGTTACAAATTTAAGTTATTTAAATTTTAGTTAGAATTTATTTAGGTTTAGTGTAGTATTAAGTTTACTTATCTTAAGGTTGTATTATTAGTCTAGGTTTTAGTTGGGTTATCTGTGACTTGCGGTCGCATTAATACGAGAATTTTTCAGGCGTCGAAAACTGATGGAGAATTCGCGAAACTACGCAGACCCTATATATAGGGCCGGCCGTCGCGCATCGAGCACAGATAACGAACTGTAGTAGCGAGATATTAACACGAAGTTAATAGGCCGATTACAGTAGTGAGTTATTAGCAAGTTATTAGTAACTTTAAGTTCGTGTAAAGGGAGGAGTAAAAACCTCGTAAAAAAACCAGGGTTCATCTGGCCCGGATGATAGCACCCTGTAAGGGCTCCTGCCTAGGATCACAGGTGAAGAAGATGCTGTCTTGTAGTACTGGCGTTGGAATCGTCAAAGGCTAGGGGAAGAAAACCTCGATCAAAAATCACCTGGTCCTCCAGGTTGGGGGTTGGGGCATTAGACTAACTCTCTGATACCCAGAAAAAACGTACACTGTTAAAAAACCCAATCAAACGCCTCGGAAAGAAATGAAAAACCTAAGACGAACCAAGCAAAGAAACAGAAATATGATTTTTGGTACATGGAACGTACAAGGAATGAGTCGAAAAGTGAATGAAGTAGTACATGAGTGCAGCAGAAACAACTTGCTGTACTAACAGAAACGAAGAAGAAAGGAAAAGGATCTGAAAACCTAGGACAATATGACCATTTCTATAGCGGAGTGACAAAAGAAAAACATGCTCAACAAGGAGTATCTATTTTGGTCAACAAAAGATTTAGAAAATTTATCACCAACTGGGAAGCAGTAAATGAACGGCTAATAAGAATGAATATAACAATAAAAGGAATGAGACACGATTTTTGGAATCTACGCGTCTAATGACGATTTTTGAAGAAATCCACAATGAAATATCAGCAGTAAGTACATCTAGAGAAATTGTAATATTAGGAGATTTAAATAGTAGAACAGGTAACAGAGTAAATGATCTGACAGTTGGCCAATATGGAGAAGATGTTGCTAATGACAATAGAAACCGGCTAATTACAGTATGTAAGCAATTAGACCTAAAAATCCAAAACGGTTTTTTCCAACATAAGGAAATACACAAATATACCTGGACCAAACTCTCACAAAACCTGAAATCCGTCATTGATTATCTTATCACTAAACAAAAAATAAAACTAAAAATTCAAGATGTCAGAACAAAGCGTGGATCAACATGGGGAAGTGATCACCATTTTCTGGAGACCAAAATTCTCTTTCCTTATCAAGGCCGAAGCCTGCATCAACAACATCTTGATGATACAGTGAATGAGGAAATGGGTCACTGTCAATATAATCTACTAAGCCTAGAACATGACAGCGTAAAAAACTTATACAAAAAGAGACTGAACGAAAAACTTAATTCAAGTTCAGGTGAAACCCCAGATGAGGAATACGAATGTATCACATTAAGCATCCATCAAGCTGCAAAAGCACTAGGATTAGTGGAAGAAACTCCTAGAAGAACAAAACCATACTGGTGGGATGCTGAGATTGAAAGTGAAATAGAGGAAAAAAGGAAATTATATCACACCTACTTATCCGAAAAGACAGATAGAAGCAGAGAAGAATACAAAATCGCGCAAGCAAAGGTGAGAAGAATGATCAGTGATAAGAAAAATCAATCGTGGATGCAAAAGTGCCACAAAATAGATTCTTACTTAGGAGGTAGGAGAAGTACCAAAAGCTGGAAAACTATAAGATCGATCAAAACAGAAACATGCAGAGATATTATTTCACCAATACCAGACAAGGAATGGGATGAGCATTTTAAAAAACTTTTAACTGAAGATAGAGCAGAATTCAAGGAAGACGAAAGAGACAATATTATTAGAACGATGGGATCTCCAGTACCCCTCACAATCTCTGTGGTCAAAAACGTGTGCACAACCTTAAAAAGCGCTAAGTCTGCCGGACCCGGAAATACCCCAGCTGAACTTATTAAATATGGCACTGAAGAACTGTTTTGGAGATTACGGAATCTTTTCCAAAAATATTTAAATGGAGTTGTAGTACCAACTGAGTGGAAAACGTCATATATATATATATCCACAATACACAAAAAAGGAAGGAAAGATATATGTGACAATTATAGAGGTATATCTGTAACTAGTACGCTAAGCAGAATATATGGCAAAATAATAAGAAATAAAGTGGAGAGCGAATATAAAGATATGGAGGCAGAAGAACAAGCCGGTTAGGTCGACTTCAGATCATCTCTTTTGTATAACCCAAGTTATTGAAAAGAAAATGGCATACGGACAAGAGCTGCATCTGCTTTACGTAGATTTGCAGAAGGCATATCATAGTATCCCACTAAATCTACTTTGGAAAGCGTTGGAAAAGATAAACATAAGCGTACAACTAATTAAGGCCATCAAAGAGTTATACCGCAATAGTAAGGCAAAAGTTAAAATAAAAGCAAAACTAACTAAAGGCTAGAAATAAAATTTCGGACTTCCATTGTCTTTATTTATTTTAAAACACGACGCTTCGATTAGTAAGTATTTCTAACCGTTATGAAGTGTAAACTAAACAATCTAGTCTCTAGGCTACTATATATACTACTTGGTGTGCAGTCAGGTGTGACGGCCCGCCCCCTTTTTAATCCTAAGACGCCTGTTTTCCTTAAGGAGTGGTTTCCATATGTTTGGTATGTCCGTGCTTGGTTGACTGAAAACTTCTTTATTCTGCATTATAAACGCAGCTTCAATAAACTTTCGTTTTCGCCAATGCGACTCCTTATGTAAAACTTTAGCTTCTGACCACTGAATCCTGTGATCATTTGACCATGCATGATCTCCTAAACCGGATTTTTCAATATCCCCTAATTCGGTACTTTTTAAATGTTCATTTACTCTAACCTGAAGAGGGCGTTTTGTTTCACCTACATATGATTTACCACACTCACACGGGATTTGGTAAATACATTCCTTATTATTTGAGGGATTGTCTGGTTTTGCTTTAGTTACAAAACTTCTTATCGTATTTCCCGAAGAAAATACTGTTTTTATATTATAGTGTTTAGCTATTCGTCTTATGTTTTCTGAAATCCCTTGAACATATGGAATGTTAATAACAACTAATGGATTATTATTTTGAGAATTTGGTACATTTAGTTTGTTTTTAATTTTAAATATCGTTGAGTTTATTAATTTCTCGGAATAACCATTCTGTTGTAAGTCCTTTTTAATGTTGTTAATTTCTGTGGTTAATTCTTTATTATCACTACAAATATTTACGGCTCTTAAATACAAACTTCTTATAACTCCTTGTTTTGTAGCAACAGAATGATAAGACTTAAAATTTAGGTACTGTCCCGTGTGTGTAGGTTTCCTATATACAGTGGTTTGAATGTTTCTGTCTAATCGTTTGACAAGAACATCCAAAAAATGTAAGGCCGAATCTTTTTCAATTTCCATGGTGCACTTGATTGTTGGTCGAATACCGTTTAAATGGTGTAGAAAATTCTGTAGTTCGTCATCATTTTCCGGCCATATAATAAATGTGTCATCGATGTATCGTAGCCATAGTTTTGGTGTGACTCTTGCTGTGTTGATCGCATGGTCCTCGAACCACTCCATGTAGATGTTTGCTACCACTGGCGAAAGAGATGAACCCATTGGGAGTCCATCATTTTGCGCGTAAAACTTAACTTTCACTTGAAAGTAAGACTTTGTTTGAAACTCGTACAATGATTGTGTAGAAATAAAATTTCGGACTTCCATTGTCTTTATTTATTTTAAAACACGACGTTTCGGTTAGTAAGTATCTCTAACCGCTATCAAGTGTAAACTAAACAAGCTAGTCTCTAGGCTACTACTTATACTACTTGGTGTGCAGTCAGGTGTGACGGCCCGCCCCCTTTTTAATCCTAAGACGCCTGTTTTCCTTAAGGAGAGGTTTCCATATGTTTGGTATGTCCGTGCTTGGTTGACTGAAAACTTCTTTATTCTGTATTATAAACGCAGCTTCAATAAACTTTCGTTTTCGACAATGCGACTCCTTATGTAAAACTTTGGCTTCTGACCACTGAATCCTGTGATCATTTGACCATGCATGATCTGAGGGATTGTCTGGTTTTGTTTTAGTTACAAAACTTCTTATCGTATTTCCCGAAGAAAATTCTGTTTTTATATTATAGTGTTTAGCTATTCGTCTTATATTTTCTGAAATCCCTTGAACATATGGAATGTTAATAAGTTCGTGTTTTGTAGATAATTGTCGAAATAAATTGACATATCGTTTTTGACAATTGCGAGTTTTATTTGCAGCAGTAAACCCGTAACAATATTTTCCTACTCGGGTCATAGCTCTTGTCAGTGTATCATTTATTTCATTTAAATTTTCATTTTCGCGTCGTTTTAAGTTAGCTGTCCCTTTAGCATTTCTTTGTATATAGCTTTATTTTGTGTAAGTTTATTCATGTCAAGTTGTTCATTGTTATTATCAATTTTTCTTTTCATTTCGAAATTGCTATCAATGCAGATTTTTGTTCTGACCATCCTGTGATCACTGCCTGTTGTAAAGCTATTTAGGACTGTTACATCTCTAACGATGTTTTTTTTAGTAGTCAATATGTAATCAATTTCGTTTTTAGTTATTCCATTAGGGCTGAACCATGTCCACTTTCGTTGGGGTTTCTTCCTATAAAACGAATTCATTGCATACAGATGTCTTTCCTCAAGATAGTTCATTAAGGTAGTGCCCCTGTCATTCCTTTTACCATATCCAAAACCCCTATTTTAGTTTCCTCTTTGTTCATTTTCTTAACTAATTTGGCATTGAAATCTCCCATTACTATTGTCAGATGGGTCTTGTGTTCTTTCTTCTTAAAGATTATACTCTTTGACAATTCAACACAATTTGCCATTTGCGAATTATTTCACAGCGCCCTATAGAAAAATATCTAGATTTATTGAACTACGAGAGATAGTTATCGTTCAATTAAATTAAATTAAAATTTTCTAAATGCTTACTATTTTGCACCCTCGGTTTCTTAGGTTTGACAACAAGCTTTCTTCCATTTAAATAGTGATTTCGAATCAAAACAGTTTGAACACTAGAAGGTTCAATGAAGTCTAGTAGAATGAATTGGTGTCCAAAGTGGGCCCATATGACATTGCCGAATTGTGAAAAATACTTGCTGAGGTCACTTTCTTTTGTGTTAGGATGGAACCCTAAAAATAATTAAAATCGTAAATATTAATATTAATAATTAATTTAATTTTAATCTTTTGAAAAAAATAGAGTAGGATAATTTGCTTTTCTTCAAAATAAATAAAGATTTATTTTGATTTTATTAAAAAAAGCCCATATTTAAAGAATTGAAAAGTAAAGAGTGTTCTGGCCTTCTCTGCATATGGATTTTGTAAGTTTATTATTCGTGATAGAGTAAAAGGTTTTATTTGTTATTTTTAGGGAAAAAATCGGGGCATTTTGTTATATTTTTATACCAGGTATATAAAAAAAATGTATTTCAAACAATCACTCTGCAAAATAAATAAAATAATTTTATTTGTTACATAAAAATGTTTGAAAATCATTACACCAGTTAAAATTTTTACATATAGGCATATTACCTTTTTAATTTTTTTTATCACCCTATAGATTTTTTAAACTAATAACCCATGCAGCACACAGAAAAAAACGTCAGACGCTAAATATTACTTTTAATCATGTTATCAAAATGTTAATTTTTCTAAAGAATTAGTTTTTTTTCATAATTATTTATTTGAAATAACTTTTGACACACCCTGTATAAAGATTTTAGGACCCAATTTCCGATCTTTTCTGTACAAATTATAAATTGAGACTTTTGTTCTATGACAAATAAATCGTGAAATATCAAAAACACTTTTAATGTCATCATTGTAGTCTATTCAAGTTTTTAAACGGAAATTACGTGCAGCGGAGTTTGGCCATCAATCAAATACGAAAAATATGCTTTCCGCAAGGGTTAGGAACACCATTTTTCCTTCGAGACTGTGTAAAACATAAAAAAATACAATTATAAGAAACCGTTTATTAAATGTACTAGTTTTGTATGCCTAAACATCCATCTATCTATTCTATCTATTTAGCCTTCTTCGATCCATCTTTGGACATAGGCCTCCCCCCACTATCTTCCACTCTTCTCTCTCTGTCGTCTGTTTCTTCAAATCGTCCGCTCATCTCATTTGGGGTTTTCCCCTACTTCTTTTATTTTCCCAAGTTCTCCAGTTTACAATACATTTGTTCCATCGATCGTCTTTCTGTCTGATATTACGACCGGCAAATTTTTATTTTATTTCCTATTAAATCATTCCTTTTTCTATCTGTTAGCGTTACATGTAACATTTGCCTTTCCATTGATCTTTGGGCTTTTGTTACCTTATCCATGTTTGATTTTGTAAGTATCCAGGTCTGGAATCCATAGGTAAGTACAGGAAGGATACATTGGGTATACACTTTCGTTTTAAGGTACTGAGGATATTTTTTATTTTTTAATATGTAGCTTAATTTACCGAATGCTGCCCAGGCCAACCTTACTCATCTCTTGATTTCAGCCGTTTGGTTTTCTTTCTTTAGTTTAATAATTTTGTTTGGGAATCAGTATTTAAATAATTTAGTTTTTTTTATTTAATAATTTAGAATAGTACGTGATGACAAATTTTGCTCCAATATTTCAAATATTTCGGTGATATTAATTTTATTTAAAGCGTACAGGTTTGAAAAAGGTCCGTTTTTTGCGCGATTAATAAAACTGATAAACGCGCCGTGAACGAACACCAGTGTTATAAAAAAGACAGATGAAAATTGAATCTCGCGCAAGTGTATGCCAAAATACCAAATAGCTTTTATTTTATATTGCATTAGTGATTTTTAATTAAACTGTTAATTAACTTTAAGTGACGAACTGGAGGTGTTGAGGGTGAACGAAGTAGCCTTCAAACAAGCTGAAGAGAGGATTAACGTGGCCACGTAACTAAGGTAGGACTTTTCTTCTTTTCTGTGCGCTATTTATTATTTTTTTTGGAAAGCGAATTCGGATTTATAGTTCATATCGAAGTTTTGATTTTTCATATTTTCCGCTATTTATTCATTGGTCCTTCGAGCTGGATGAAGGCTTTTCTTAAAAAATTGGACCGAAGTTTGTCACCATTTTAAGGTACCTACCTACATCACGTCGTTTAAATTTTAGGAGTGTTGCATTTTTTGCTGTATCAACACTCGGTTACTAAGCGGCTTTTTTCACCTTTTTTTGTAATAAAAACCAAATCTTACCTATTTAGACTTCGCGAGAAATATTTTCATTCACAGCTGATTTATTTTTTCTTTCTGTCGTATTTTATTTTAAAATACGCGTTTTTTCACAACTTATTTATTTTTCTTCGCATTTTACTTAAAATAAGCATTTTTTCACAACAGCTGATTTTTATAATAAATAACAACACAAACATTTTTTCTCCTATACCCACAAGTACTGCGTAATATTTTAAGGGCTATTTGTGACCTTATCTGACATCAATTTTTTGTTTGTCTGTCTGCGTTGACAAATATAAGTCGCAAACTTGCACTTCAAATATTGCCCTGCTTGCATTTATATTTTACTGGCAATTTGTGGTCATCAGAGGTTCCACATTATTGATTTACAAATCAAATTATATTATTATAAAAACGAATAGTAAATATTTAATAAGACAATTTTGTTGTTGCGTTTTTTCCTTTTCTTTAATATTAAATATTTAATTATTTAACGTGATTACAATGTCAGATAAACTAAACAAGGCAAATTTAAAACGCACTGTGGCTTACAATCGCCTTAATGAGGCTCATGAAATCGGGACAAAAGCCATTGAGGATGAGTCCTTGCGTTCTTCGTTTTTAGCTAGGGCTGAGGAGATTGATGGCATATATCAGGAATTTCAAACAGGCCATAATACCGTGATTTCTTTAATAACTGATGAGCAGTTCGCTTCTTATGACGCCATGAGGATTACGGCTGACCGAGCTTATTATGGGGTAAAAGCCATTAAGCATGATTTTTTACTCTCAGTTGCGCAATTGAACACTTCAACGGGTTCTACTCAGGGTACTTCTTCTAGAGTTATGGCAAAAATTCCCAAAATAAACCTACCAACATTTAGTGGTTTTTATAAAGATTGGCCAAGTTTTTATAGTTTATTTAATAGCTTAATACATAACAGCGATTTAAGCGATGTTGAAAAATTCCAATATCTTTTAACTTCTTTAGAAAAGGAGCCATTGGCATTAATAAAAGGCATTCCCTTAACCGATTGCAATTATCAAATTGCTTATGAAACTTTAGAAAAACGTTACCAGAATAAAAGAATTTTGGCAACACAGTATTATAACGAAATTTCTAATGCGCCTTTAATTTTAAAAGCTAATTCTAAAGACCTTAGACAACTTTTAAATATATTTTTTGAAAATATCGCTGCTTTAAGGGTTCTTCAGTTACCTGTCGACCATTGGGACTTTTTATTATTTAATATGCTATTAAATAAACTTGATTCAAAAACAAGAACGGATTTTGAACTCGATAACAGTTTAAATCAGGAGTTACCTACATATCGGCAGTTGACCACCTTTTTAGAACGTCAGTGCATAGCCCTTGAATCTATACAGTATACCTCTGGGTTTGATAACTCTCATGAGAAGCCAAAATTTAAACCTAATTTTTTACAGGGTAATAAAAGGGTAACTTCTAGTTTCATTACAAATACTACTGAACTATCAAGCCCTTCTAGCAACATAAAGTGTGTTTTATGTTCTCAACCACACGCGGTCTTCAAATGTAAGACATTTTTATCCAAAAGTCCCCAGGACCGTTTTTCTTTAGCCAAGCAACATAATCTTTGCGTCAACTGCTTAATTTCCCCCCACTCCTTAAATTGTTCTTCTTCACACAAGTGTCGTGTTTGCAAGTTCCCCCACCACACTGCTTTGCATTTTAATAGAGCCCCAGCCGCCTCTAACGTGCAACAAAGTAGTTTTACTTCTTCGCCTGTGGCAGACATTTCTCAGACTTCATCTGCCTCTAACCAAATTATACAAAACCCTCAATGCCTTACTAACACCTTATCTTTTCATCAATCAACCATTTTACTGTCAACATGTGAAGTGGATATTAAAGATGGTAGAGGTCATTTTCAGAAGATAAGAGCCTTACTAGATACTGCATCCATGGCTAGTTTTATATCCGAACGATGTGTTCGGCGCCTGGGTTTATGTCGAAAGTCATGTTCTATTCCCGTTGAAGGACTTAATGGTATGTCTACTGCAGCTACCAACGGCATAACTCAGTGTTTTATTAAGCCATGTGATCAGAATAATCCCACATTTTCTTTTGAGGCAATCATTATTCCCCAGGTATGTTCTGACCAGCCCAAAATTTCGATAAATCCTAATAATTTAACGCATGTTAAAAATCTTAAACTCGCTGACTCCAATTTTCATAGGCCCGGTCCTGTTGACATGCTTATTGGTGCTGAATTGTTTCCATTGTTTTTAAAATCAGGTCGCATAGCTGGTAACGCTGACCAACCGATAGCTTTGGAAACCATTTTTGGTTACATTCTTCAAGGCAGGGTAAGCACTGCATGCCCCACGACTTTACCGCTAGTCAGTTGTCATGCAGCCTTAGAAACCAACATTGATATATTGTTACAAAGGTTCTGGGAGGTAGAGCAAATTGACAAGCCCCCGTCCCTGTCCCCAGAAGACAAAAAATGTGAGGAAATTTTTAAAAAATATACATGTAGAGATTCTTCAGGTCGATTCTCCGTACCGTTGCCATTTCGGCACTCTAATCCTACATTTTCAGATACCTACTCTCAAGCTTTTCGTCGATTTAATATGTTAGAGAAACGTTTTGCTAAAAATCCTGAAATGCATAAAAAGTACTGCGAGTTTATGCAGGATTACTTGGATCAGGGTCATATGACTCCAATCCCTCCGAGTGAACAAAAATCACCTACGGCTTATTATATCTCGCATCATGCTGTTTTTAAGGAACAAATTATTGATTCCCAAGTGTCCTCAAAAATAAGGGTAGTTTTTGATGCTGGGGCACGTGATGTTCAAGGCAAGTCGCTAAATGATACGTTGCTTGTGGGGCCTAAGCTGCAACAAAACATATTTTCTTTGCTTTTGATGTTCCGATCATTTCCTTATGTTTTTGTTTGTGACATAAAACAAATGTATAGGCAAATTAATGTACAGTCCCAATTTTGGAACTATCAAAGAATAATATGGCGCTGCTCCTCTGATCAGCCACTTCAAGAATATTTTTTAAAAACTGTAGTTTATGGAATTTCCTCGTCTCCTTACTTAGCCCTTCGCACTTTGCGAGAGCTCGCGTCTCAGGAAAGTTCTTCTTTTCCTGAGGCAGCAGAGGTAATTCACAAACAAATATACATTGACGACGCTTTGATTGGAAGTTTTACCTTGGAATCTGCTCTGTCCCTTCAATCTGATCTGATTCAAATCATGAAAACAGGAGGCTTTGAATTAAGTAAATGTGCAAGCAATCACCCTAAACTTTTAGAACATATTCCGTTAACAGACATTCAAGATTCATGCGCTTTTGATAAAGGTGAACCTTCCTTTATAAAAATATTGGGCTTACGATGGGATCCTCGTTTAGACGTTTTTTCCTATTCTTGCCTTCCTTTGGATCGTGCGTGCACCAAACGTACTATTTTGTCCGAGATAAGTCGTATTTTTGACCCGTTGGGTTTTATTTCCCCATGCGTATTATTTACTAAATATATTCTACAACGTCTCTGGGCATCCAATATTTCGTGGGATGACTCCCCATCCCCAGATATATGCAATATCTGGTCAAAGTTCAAAGATGAAATTCCTGAATTAGCTAGGGTAAAAATTTCTCGTTTTGTAAATTCTAATTCGATGAGTCGACTGGAACTTCACGGATTTTGTGACGCTTCTCAAATTGGCTACGCAGCTGTCATTTATTTTCGGATTTTAGATACTTCTGGAAATACAAACATTTTTCTCGTATGTGGAAAATGTCGAGTGTCACCTTTAAAGACACAATCCATCGCTAGACTTGAACTTTTGGCAGCCGTTCTTCTGGCTGATCTTATTTCCGCTGTTAAACAAAGTTATGCGGATTTTTTAAATTTTGATGCTATATACACGTGGACGGACTCCATGGTAGCGCTATCCTGGATATCCTCCTCACCTCACAAATGGAAGACCTTTGTGGCCAATCGGGTTACTCACATACAGGAAATTGTAGCTGTTAAATCTTGGCATTATGTTCCCTCGATGCAAAATCCTGCCGATTGTGCCAGTCGGGGTTTAACACCAGCGCAACTTCTAGCCACACCTATATGGTGGAAGGGGCCTGAATTTCTCGTGAGACTCCAGGATAGTTGGCCCAAGCAACCAAGTATTAAACTTTGTCCTGTGATTTCGTCTGAAGAAAGGCAAATAGTGTTGACTACGTCATTGGAAGAAAAGTCCTTTATATCTGTTTTATTAGACAAATTTTCGTCTTTGCCTAAAATTAAACGAATATTTGCATATGTGATTAGATTTCTACATAATCTCAAATCTAAGTCTAAACGTTCAGGTAATCTAGATTCAGCGGAAATTGATGCCTCTTTTCACTCCTTAATAAAGGGCGTTCAAAATGACGCATTTTCCGATATTTATTCTAACATTTCTCAAAATGCTTTGCTACCTAAACCTTTTCGAAAGCTATCGCCCTTTGTCGATTCCTTTGGGCTACTCAGAGTTGGAGGAAGACTTCGTAACTCACAACTCCTTTTTGATGTTAAACATCCATTATTACTCCCAAAGTCGCACAGACTTACTCAGCTTATTATTGAGCATATTCATCAAACAAATTTGCATCCAGGTTTTAAAACAACACATTATCTACTGCTACAACAGTTTTGGGTTCTAGCGCCTCGTAGTGCTATTTATCAGTGCCTTTCAAAATGTATTAGATGTTTTAGATGCAAACCTAAGTTTGCTAACCCATATATGGCTGACTTGCCATCAGTAAGAGTGTCACAATTGAGGGCATTTTCTTCTGTATGCATAGATTTTGCAGGTCCCTTTTCTATGTTAATGCATCGGCATAGAGGTGCCAAAATATTTAAAGGTTATGCATGCATTTTTGTGTGCACCGCCACTAGAGCGATCCATCTTGAAGCCACCTCTGACTTAACTTCAGAATCGTTCTTAGCCGCGTTCAGACGTTTTGTCGCTCGCCGCGGTACATGTACTTCGATTACCTCAGACCAGGGGGAGTAACTTTAAAGGTGCCTACAATGAGCTTGTGACCTTGGCCAAGGCTTGCGCCGAAGTCCTATCTATTAATTGGTTTTTTAATGCACCTGGGTCTCCTCATTTTAACGGCCTTGCTGAGGCGGGAGTCAAATCTTTTAAAAGTCATTTATATCGTACTGTTGGCTCTCAGAACCTAACATTTGAGGAGTTCACAACACTTCTTACGCAAATTGAGGCAGTTCTAAACTCACGACCCATTTGCAGTATCAGTTCAGATCCTAATGACCTTCAACCCTTGACTCCTGGTCATTTTCTAGTTTTAGAACCTTTAAATAGTTCGATTCCCGATCCACCTTTGGATCATCTGTCTTTAAATCGTCTTAGCAGGTGGCAGTATATTCAGAGACTTCAAAGTGAATTCTGGAAACGTTGGTCTCTCGAATATGTCACCACTTTACAAGAAAGACAGAAGTGGACAAATCCTTCGAAACCTATATCTGTAGGAGATTTAGCACTTATCCGAGATGAACAACGCCCTCCTCTTCAATGGTCGTTAGGACGCATTGTTGAGTTACATCCCGGCAAGGATGGTGTAACTCGAGTGGTCTCGATTAAAACTAACAATGGGATTCTTCAACGTCCTGTTGTTAAGGTTTGCCCTTTGCCGGTAAAATAATTGTTTTTTTTTTGGGTGTTGTTTAATCTCAACATGTTTGTGCTGTTATTTTAGAATTTTATTTATTTATTTATTTTTTTCTCCTTTTCGTTCTCTCTTCTTAGTTTTCTGTAAGACTAAGTTTAAAAACACTTGTTTTTGAGGGGGAGAATGTTTGGGAATCAGTATTTAAATAATTTAGTTTTTTTTATTTAATAATTTAGAATAGTACGTGATGACAAATTTTGCTCCAATATTTCAAATATTTCGGTGATATTAATTTTATTTAAAGCGTACAGGTTTGAAAAAGGTCCGTTTTTTGCGCGGTTAATAAAACTGATAAACGCGCCGTGAACGAACACCAGTGTTATAAAAAAGACAGATGAAAATTGAATCTCGCGCAAGTGTATGCCAAAATACCAAATAGCTTTTATTTTATATTGCATTAGTGATTTTTAATTAAACTGTTAATTAACTTTAAGTGACGAACTGGAGGTGTTGAGGGTGAACGAAGTAGCCTTCAAACAAGCTGAAGAGAGGATTAAAGTGGCCACGTAACTAAGGTAGGACTTTTCTTCTTTTCTGTGCGCTATTTATTATTTTTTTCGGAAAGCGAATTCGGATTTATAGTTCATATCGAAGTTTTGATTTTTCATATTTTCCGCTATTTATTCAAATTTGTCTCAGATATATATATATATATATATATATATATATATATATATATAGATATTCCTCTACTTGTTCTATTTTTTCTTGGTTTATTCTGATCGTGATTTTGTTATGATTTTGGTTTTAGTGTAGTTCATACTCAAGCCTATATTTTTAGCTGCTGTATCCAGTTCTTTCAACATATTTATGAGTTCTTCTTTCTTATTTGTTATTAAGGCGATATCGTCAGCATATCTTAGGTGGTTAAAATATTATCCGCTTACTTTGTTGTCTATTTCTTCCCAATCTAAGTTTTTAAAAACATCTTCTAGGGCCTGGTTAAATAGTTTAGGGGATATTATATCACCCCTCTGACACCTCTTCTTATGCGGATTGGCTTGGTTCCTTTGTGGATTTTGATTGATGTTGTTGGTTATTAATTAAAGATGCTTTTACTGTCCAGTGCTGAATGCTATTGAAAACTTTTTCAAAGTCTATAAACGCAATATATAGTGGAATGTTGTATTCGTTGGCTCGCTCTATTATCATTTTCATGGTTAATAGATGGTCAACTGTACTGAAACCTTTTTTTGAAGCCTGCTTGTTCTTTTGATTGATATCCGTCAAATTTTGTTGTAAGTCTATCTATTAATATTTTCTTGAAAAGCTTATAAATTACATTGAGAAGTGTTATGGGTCGATAGTTTTTTAGGTCTACTCTATCGCCTTTCTTGTGTAGAATAATGGTTACTGATTCTTTCCAGTTGTTTGGGATTATTTTTTCTTTTAGTATTTTATTGAGGAAAATATGGAGGGTAATGACTAGTTTTACCACCGTACTTTAGCATTTCTGCCGGTACTCCGTCTTTTCCAGGTTATTTGTTATTTTTCATTTTCCTTAATGCTCTCTTTATTTGACAAGCTCCAACGGCTCACCATTATATAAAAAAAGTACCAGAAGCCAAAAGATTTGGAGATCTGCCGAATATCATAGTTTTTGTTTTTGATGTATTTACGGTTAGAAGGTTTTCAGCTGCATAGTTTTCCAAAGTATATAGTTTTCGTGCCAAATCAATTTCTGAGTCCGCCAGTATGACTAGATCATCAGCATACAGGAGAATCAGCAGATCGCAGAGAATCAGCAGATCGCAGAGGTTATCGATATTTATAGCGGAGTGTCCCGCAGATCTGAAATATCGCTCCATGTCTGCTAGAAAGAGCGAAAACAGGATGGGACTAAGGCATTCCCCCTGCAAAACACCTTCCCTGACATTGAAACTTCTGGTAAATTTGCTTTGTGCTTTTACTCTAAAGTTTGCTGTTTTATAGATATTCATTATTGCACTTATTATCTTTGTGCTTAAGCCAAGGTTATAGAGTTTGTGCCATAAAAGAGGGTGATTCACAGAGTCGAACGCCTGCTTAAAACCGACAAAGGCGATGTAGACTCTGCGATTCCTAAGTCTAAGCTGCAAGTGTATTGTTGTATACAGTGAAAAAATATTGTCTAAGCAACCCCTACCGCGACGAAAACCCGATTGACACTCCGGTATTGTATCTTCTGTTGCAGCCCAGTTGTCAATACGTTTGTTTAATATATGTGTAAAAATTTTTGTTATGCTATTGACGAGCGCAATTGATCTATAGTTCTGAGGAACATCACGGGCACCCTTTTTGTGCAGCATGGTTATGATTACCTCCGACCATGAATCTGGAAAGTCTTGAATTTCAAATACCTTATTGTAGAGACAGTTTAAATACAGCAACCAATTTTCTGGTAAGTGTTTAAAGAATTCGTAGGACAGCCCATCACTTCCGGGTGATTTCTCATTTTTGCAGTTAAGTAAGGCCGCTTTGAGCTCATTCAGTGATATTGGTGCACCAAGAAACTGGTCGAAGGTACCATAGAAAATAGGAAAATGTATGTGCCTATCCAACTCCAATCTAGTGAAATAGTGTTCCCAATCCCAAACAGTTAGGACTTCATTAGTTATATTGTTTTTAAATTGTTTAATGGTTTTCCAGAACTGCTTTTGATTGCCTGTATTACTAAGTTTCCGTGATGCGCCTGTAAAAATCTGCCTTTTTTTGTTTTGTAAGTATTTTAAAACTCCGTTTTGTTAGAATATAATGCATTTTATTTTCTACATTTTAAAAGTTTGATTCCCTAGCATGAGTAAGACTACTTTTTTATTTTCTTTTAAGAGTTATACATTCTAAGTCGAACCATGGCTGTTTGGTTGCAGAACAGTTTACTTTTTGTGTGGCTGGTCTTATTGTTTTTTTCATGCCAATGTTGAATGCAGTTTCCTTTAAAGTATTAATCAGAATATTATGAGAGTCTTGGACACTGCTTTCTGGCAAGAATCTACAATTGTTAGAGAATTTAAGTTTGTTAAAACATGTTAGCAAAGATGGTTCCCTCCAAAACGGAGTTTCAATGTTTGCGCTCGGGCTCTCATCGGGCTCGTCCGTACGCTGCAGCTGAAATTCGTACAGAAGTGATATGGGAAAGTGTTCGGAGATAGTGGTCGAATTCATGACGGAGAAGTCCACTACCCTAACCAGGTGCTCGTTTGCAACCCAAACTAAGTCGATAGTGAGCACCAAGAGAGGATACGAACGTAAGTCCACCAGGAAAATCGTTTTTTGCGCGTCCATCATTAAAGTAAATGAATTAAAGTACATAAAGTCAAAAAGTGCATCTCCCTTTGCATTTTTTAAAATATCACAGCTGCTTCGCGAATCGCGTAAATTTGTGTCACAACAGAGCTCTATTGGTGCATCATCCCGCACACGCATGCGATAGTTAAAATCTCCGCCAATTATGATAGATATACCAGGATGCTGTTCCTGTACCTGAGTTAGTTCAATCTGGAATAGTTCAAGTATGTCCGCTAATGCTGTTAAAGTTATTGGTCTAAAATACACGCTACAAACTATGACAGATGCCATGGAGGAGCTGATTAAACAGATTATCCAGTTATTAGTTTTTACCAGAAGCCGGGATACAAAAGAGTTATGGATAAAAGTAATCAGCCCTCCGCTACCTCTGCCTTATTTCTAACCGCATTTGAACAATAATATTTAAAATTTGTTAATTTTTGTGGTAACGCACTTAATTCACTTAGCAGCCACGATTCACTTATGCAAATAATATTAGGAAAATCTGTTTTTGTAAGAGAGTCTAAAAAATTGGACAAGTTTGAGTATCCGCTAATGTTGTAAAATATAATATTTAATAGTTGCTATTCTTGTGGTTTTGACTGCTTGATGCCCTGATCGCGCTTAGGTGAGTTGTCCTCATCACGAGGCGTTTAAAGTAACTATTTTTGGGTTATTTTTGACATATTTTATAGTTAAATTGGGTTCACCTCCCTGTATACGACGCTTTAATTCATTGTTAAGCTTATCGAGCTCCTTGATCTGCTTGGGTGTAAGATCAGCTTTAATTCGAACTCCCGGGAATGTTGAGGCACAAATTCTATTTTTGTTGCGCAGTATCAGTAAGGCCTCTTCCTGGAAACTGCAAATTAATTTAAGCGGTTGTATTTTTTCAGCAACCTTTTGGCCTAGTCGTTCGATTTTGACGGGTGTGATTTTCTGCGTTAAAATGCTGTTTAAAAGAGTTTGAACACGATTTAGGTCAGCATCGGCCCCAGCTAAGTCTTTCATACCAAATACAATGACACTGCGCTGCCGTTTAATACGCTCGCGCATCTCAAAAATCAAATCCTCATTCGAACTACTGCTGTCAGAGATTAATGGTGGCGAAACACCTGATATGTGATCGGTTACGCTGCATATTGAGACCTTATCTTGGAGTTCTTTAATTTGAGTTTTAACTATGACATAATCATTTTTCACTACCGATAGTTCATTTTTGCAGTCGCTAATAAGCCGATCATGATTGCGTAGTGTAGTGTTTATAGTTGAAATATCGGTTTGACAAGAGGAGACTGATTGCGATAGGGCAGTCAAACGATTCATTAATGCATCTCCTTACTGGGATTAACATTTTGCGCCGGAACTTGCAGCTGTGACAAATACGCGTTCCAGAGTCGCTTTTATCATCACCGGCAGGAAGACTGCACAATAAGTGGACACGTTGGGTGCATACTTCACAGGTTACGGAATGCACTGCCTGATCAGCGGTTTGATTTTGGATGTCGACCTTGGCGACCCGGCACCGACAGACTTTACAGTTCGTAGGCATTATTTGTTTAAAATGTTAAAAATAAATAAATACACAGTCTCTGGATGGGTCTCTCTTTTAATTTTTATGGTATTTTTAACGATTTTTTTCACTAAAATGAGAATGTACGGTAGGTACTTATATTTATGTACTTTGGCTCTTATTCAAAACAAAATATCGTCGTTTAGTTTGCACAGCAGCATCAGGCACATCTGATTTGCGCAAAAGCCAGATTCGCACTCCAAAAAATCATCTTTGCCTACTTGGGTCATAGCTCTTGTCAGCATTTATTTCATCTATATTTTCATTTTCGCATCTTAAGTTTTGGGTTGGCTGTTCCTTTAGCACTTCCACAAAATAAAGCGATACGCTTTATTTTGTGGAAGTTTACATGTCAAGTTGTTCATTGTTATTGCTAATTTTTCTTTTAATTTCAAAATTGCCATCAATGCAGATTTTTGTTCTGGCCATCCTGGGATCACTGCCTGTCGTAAAGCTATTTAGGACTGTTACATCTCTAACGATGTTTTTTCATTAGTCAGTATACTAAACAAACATACTAAACAATATTGAATTGAAAAATTCCTGGATACTTTATTTATAAGATCGTTGCCATGCAAATAAGATAAAGCATTAAAACCTTAATATGGGCGGTTTTTGAAAGTTAGTTATGATTCTTAGGTTTGTCAAGGTGGCACTTTTTAAACTAAAACGCGCTTCGGAAAAAAGAAAAAAATATTATGAGCTTAAGGAAAAGGAGATCAGATTTAAAGTGCATATTATTGGAAAAAAAACTAACTAACCTGTCAAAAATCCAAAATCTACCTTTCCTGGCATGTCACCACCCCCATCGATTTGGGAGTTATATGTTTTAAATATTTTTTAATACCATAGGTAAAGTTGTTTTTTTATAGAAATATAAAAATCAAAACATTTCAAAACGTGAGGGTTTTGAAATAACTCTTTTAAGGGAAAACGGTTTAATATAAAGGGGATCTATAAAATAATTATAAAATGCATTTAAAACCCCATTGCGATAAGTGAAACGATTCGAGATAAAATAATGTATCAAAAAATGACTAAAAGTTAGGTAATCTAGGCACGTTTATTGAGGGTTAAGATTTATTTCTTTTATTGAGAATTTAAATACGCGCTAAGGAATTTCTTTCGTTACTAATTGTCAAAAGTTTTATAAAAAAATATTAAATACTTTTGCCATAAAAGTGTTATCTCAAAACCCTTACATACTCATTATATGCAATACTTTCACTTTTGTCACCAGTTTTTTCCTATCTGTCCTGGTTGACGTAAATCGATCTAAAAACACCACTTACAATAAATGACAAGAGGTGTTGCTATGTCAACCCACTCTCCTTGCTAAATTTTTATCTTTTTGTTTCTTTTATTCAGGAATTTAGGTTTCTTTGGATTTATCCTACAAAAGTACAGTCTAAAGAACAAAATATTAAAAAAAAAATTTGTACACAAAAATTAAATGTCACTTTGACAGGTAGACTTTTAAGTAAACTGCCGCTCTTGGAGTCTCTGACTCCCCAGCAATATTTTCCCAAAAGTTTTTTTTAATTTCTACCTAGAAAAGTGGCAAATTTTTGATATTTACCCAAGCAAACTCCCAAAACACAAACGCAGAAAAGGGTGGCGTACCGTCTACAAACTCTATGTAATAAAATATTAAATAAAATACAGTTTAACATAGCTTTTTTCTTTTTTTTACCTGTTACAAAAATTCCACACTTTTCATGATGAGCCTCATCCTTTATTTTGTGCTTCTTCGAATTCAAATGCATTTCAAAGTCATTCTTCTTGTTAAAAGTCACATCACAAATTTTACATTTTAAATCTTCTGAGGAATTGGCCATGACACCGTGCTTTCCTAAAAAAACGATAATTCTGCATATAGACCAGTCCAGATACCTTTTGGAAGGGGAAAAATACGTAACAGCATGGAAATCAAAGAAAACCTGTCGAAGCCAATGGGAAAATAAAACTAATCTTTTTTAACACAAAATTGGTACAATGACAACGTCTCACTGTTTACAAATCCACGCTGTACATCAAAGCCGTTTGTTAATCCAGGGGTATTTAATAAATTATTTTTTTAAGAAATTAGAAAAAATAATACTGCTAGTCGAATACCTGAAAAATACTAATTTGTCATAAAAAAACTTTAGAAAAAAATTTGGATCCAAGAAAAAGATAAAGTTCGATAAAAATATTTATAGCCTTTTTTGTTTTTGAACAGACCTACTTTTACTGTTTTACCATTTCACAATAATAAATCTTTTTAAACACAGTGGTGAAGTCTAATAAGTAAGGTAACATATGCATAGTAAATTTTTTATATAGTATGTATTTGTGCTCTATATAGCGCCATTTAAAAAGGGACCGAAGGGGCCCTAAAAAAATGTACTTCAAAAAGTGGTTTGCATTTGGGGACTGAAAGGGATCCCAAAAAGAGGGGGCTGATTATATTTGCGGCCTCTTGAGAACCACAAATCCGCTGATATCTTAAAAACCACTGGACCGCTTTAATCGGATTTTTAAAATAAGACTCGTAAAAAGAAATCAAATTTCTAAATTTTCAACCAAAAAAGGGTGTTGTCTATAAAATCTACATAAAACTAGACCGTGGCGGATCCAAGGGGACCCTTTTTAGAGATCAGACTTATTAAAAACCGCTTTTTTATTTTTGGTATTTGCTTTCTCCTTGACTCTTCCCAGTGCCGTAATTAGGGGGTGCGACCGGTGCCCCCGCACAGGGCGTCATCGTCTGAGGGCGCCGTTAGGCCCTTTCTGAGTCAATTTTTGTAGGGGGGGGGGCAAACTCTAATGTGGCACAGGGCGCCAATCACCCTAGTTACAACACTGATTATAGAGATGGGAAAAAACCACACCCTGAGTTAAGATTCGAAAAAACGATATTTAGCGACTTTTAGGGTAGGGAATCCCATAAAACCAAAATGGCCAAACTTTAATTCATATTTTAAAAACTATACCGTTTATTAACAAAAGAACAGAGTTGCAGCATGGTAGGGTCAGAGATGCGAAAAAACCACACCCTGTGTTAAGATTCGGAAAAACGTCATTTAGCGAATTTTAGGGTAGGAAATCCTATAAGACCAAAATGGCCAAACTTTGAAAATGTATATTTTAAAAACTATATTTTATCAACAAATGCACCGAGTTGCATTATGGTAGTAGTCTATGGACAAATCAAGTTTCGTGTGCAAGTCGTGCCAACTTTCTGCCGATAAGCTAACTTTGTTAAGGGCATCCCATATATCAGGTTTTGACTTGTCATTCTGGTAAATGCGTTTTTTGAAAGATATGACGGATCCAAAATGGCGGAAAGGCGTATCTTTAAAAAAAATGTAACTTTTTTATTTCTTATCCGATTTTCTTGAAACAAAGTTTAAAATACTTGCTTTGTAATGTATTTAAAAATGAATTAGTCAGAAAATATGTATTTTTTTGTATTTGTCATTTTTATTTTATTTATAAAACTATTGGAGCTAGAAAAAAAAAGTTTATATAAAAAAGATAGCTGTTTTGATTCATTATTCAAATCGGGTTCAAATGTTCGAATGCGTTAATTAGTTTTTAAGTTATTTCCAAATAACTGGAAAGAAATAGGGGTCTTTGAGGTATATTTAAAAATTATGCTTTTAATAAAAACCATAAGAACTTTTTGGAAGTAACTTAAATTTGTTTAACATACCTAGCAGATCAGGTTTTGACTTATTGTCATTGTGATAATCGCGCTTTTTTTTTAATATGGCGGATTCAATATGGCGGAACAGCATATTTAAAAACAAATTGTATCTTTTTTATTTTTTATCCGATTTTAATACAACAAAGTTTAAATTACTTGATTTGAAATGTATTAAAAAAATACTTTTTAAAAAATGTATTTTTTTTATTATTCGAAAAAAAAATCGGGTGAAACATGTGACAAAAATGATTTTATTTATTTTATTTTTTAATTGACCCCCTTACACACTGTTAAAAAGAAAATTTTATTTTCTACAATAAAGTATAAAACACATTTTTCTGAATTGAGCTTAGTTTTTGAGAAAATTGGAAAAAACCTGTAACATAATTAATTTGTTTGGTGATTTGTAAAAATTGATTTAAGTTGCACAGGCCTGTGAAGTTTTAATCTGAAGATAAATCCTACATTATTATACACGTTTAAAAGGAAATTTTATTGTCTACAATCGACTATAGCCACAATTTTTGATAGAGAGCTTGGTTTTTAAGATAATCGGGTAAAGTCTATGTGGGTTCTTTAATTTTTTTATATTTTCTTAATAAACGGACGCCGCTGGAGATTTTGTCATTAGCCTGACCCCACTGACTAATACATTGTTGAAAAGGAAATTTTATTTTCTACAAATTGGATAAAACTTGATAAATTTAGTCATTTTTCAAAATTGATTTTATTTACGGACGCCCCTAAATTGTTATAGGTAAAACTACTATTGCCTTATTATACATCATTTAAATGGCAATTGTATTGTCTATAACAAAGTGTGTATTATATTTTTTGATATAGAGCTCAGTTTTTAAGAAAATTGGGTAAAACCTGTAATAAACATGTTTCTTTTTAAAATTTATTTATTTTTTTATTTTATTTATTTTTAAACGGACGCCCGCCGCCGCGCCGCCGCGGAGGGTTGATTATTAGTCGTACCCCACTGACTTATACATTGTCAAAAATAAATTTTATGGTCTACAATAAAGTTTTTAAGAAAATTTGAAAAAATCTAACAATTTCAAGATTTGGGGGGTCTGGGGTGTTTTGGGGGATTTTGCAGCTAAAATTTAAAAAAACAAATAATTTTATTTCAAAATTAGATTTTACACATTTTTGATCCATTTCTATGTCATTGTGTCTTTAGGGCGTCAACTTAGTTACAGTTTCAGAAATTCGAACACGACTATATATAAGGGGGGAAAAAAAAAATTGGACCAAAAACTTGCCCGGCAACATCCAAATCGTTAGCCTGTGACCTATTCTCAGCTAGGATCCATTGTCAAACTGCGGTCCTCATATTTTGCATACTCAACTACCTCTAGCACCTGCACTATATTGTAAAAACTTTCGTCGATTGATATTCATTTTCAAAAATAACAATAACAACCTTGTTTGATAATGTCCATCAAACAACGATAACAATTATAATAGAAATCACCTGTTTTACTAGACGCCTCAGCTGCGTAACGCCGCGCCAGCCTTATAGGCGTCCGCGTACTCGTTTTGGTGACAACAAATTGTTTTTTTATTGAAACAAATATAAAATATACATCTATATAAGACCTTTATACACCAAATTAAAGAAAAATGTTCATTCCATAACTTTTATTTCAACTTTTTTTTTTAATTTTGCTTTGGTGTTATTAAAAATGTAGGTTAAACTTTACTAGCTATACAAAAAAAACTAAAAATTCAGTTATTTTATTTTTTCTAAAAAAACAAAGCAAAATTTTGAAAAATATAATAGAAAGTTATTTTATTGTGGGTGTTTACTGATTCATTTGCCATTTTTTGCAACCCTCTACGACTATTTTTAAGAAAGATACATCTTTTTAAAAAGTATCGTGCAAAAAAAAGTGGTGGGGGCCATATCTTTAAAAAAACGCATTTACCAGAATGACAACAAGCCAAAACCTGATCTATGGAGTGCCCTTAACAAACTTGGCTTATCGGCAAAAAGTTGGCACGACTTGCACACGAAACCCACTTTTAGGCCGATTTGTCCATAGACTATAGGGCCATAGAGATGCGAAAAAACCACACCCTGAGTTAAGATTCGGAAAAACGTCATTTTGCGAATTTTAGAGTAGGAAATCCTATAAGACCAAAATGGCCAAACTTTGAAAATTCATATTATAAAAACTATCCAGTTTATCAATAAAAGCACCTAGTACTGTATAGTAGGTCCATAGACATGCAAAAAAACCAAACCCTGAGTTAAGATTCCAAAAAACGTCATTTAGCGAATTTGAAGAGAGAGTAGAGAATCCCATAAGACCAAAATGGTCAAACTTTGAAAATTCATATTTCGAAAACCATATCGTTTATCAACAAAAGCACCGAGTTGCAGTATAATAGGGCCATATAAATGCGAAAAAACCACACCCTGAGTTAAGATTCGGAAAAACGTCATTTAGCGAATTTTACGGTAGAGAATCCTATAAAACCAAAATGGCCACACTTTGAAAATTCATATTTTAAAAACTATACAGTTTATCAAGAAAACCACCGAGTTGCAGTATGGTAGTGCCATGGAGATGTGAAAAAACCACACCCTAAGTTAAGATTTGGAAAAACGTCATTTAGCGAATTTTAAGGTAGGGAATCCTATAAAACCAAAATAGCCAACCTTTGAAAATTTATAGTTATCAAGAAAAGCACCAAGTTGCAGTATGGTAGGGCCATGGAGATGCGAAAAAACCACACCCTGTATTAAGAATTGGAAAATAATTTTATTGTAGGGAGTCCCATAAGACGAAAATGTCCAAATTTTGAAAATTCATATTTCGGAAACTATATCGTTTATCAACAAAAGCACCGAGTTGCAGTATTAGGGCCATAGAGATGCGAAAAAACCAAACCCTGTATTAAAATTCGGAAAAATGTCATTTAGCGATTTTGAATGTAGAGAATCCCATAATATCAAAATGGCAAAACTTTGAAAATTCATATTTTAAAAAACATATAGTTTATCAACAAAACCACGGAGTTGCATTATGAGTTAAGATTCGGAACGTCATTTTGCGAATTATAGGGTAGGAAATTCCAAGAGACCAAAATTCATATTTCAAAAATTATATAGTTAATCAACAAACGCACCGGGTGGCAGTACGGTAGGGCCATAGAGATGCGAAAAAAACCACTACCTGAGTTAGGATTCGGCAAAATGTCATTTTGTGAATTTAGGGTGGGGAATCCTATCAGACCAAAATGGCCGATTTGGAAAAACGTCATTTAGCAAATTTTAGGGTAGGGAATTCTATGAAACCAAAATGGCCAAACTTTGAAAATTCACATTTATCAAGAAAAGCACCGAGTTGCAGTATAATAGGGCCACGGAGATGCGAAAAAACCACACCCTGTGTTAAGATTTGGAAAATAATTTTATTGTAGGGAATCCCATTAGACGAAAATGGCCAATTTTGAACATTCATATTTCAAAAACTATATTAGTTTATCAACAAAAGTATCGAGTTGCAGTATGGTAGGGCCATAGAGATGCGAAAAAACCACACCCTGAGTTAGGATTCGGCAAAACGTCATTTTGTGAATTTAGGGTTCATTTGAAAATTCATATTTTAAAAACTACACAGTTTATCAACAAAAGCACCTAATTAGTAGTGCCGTAACTATTGGGGTGCGACCGGTGCCCCCGCACACATTAGGCGCCTTCTGAGTCAATTTTTGTACAGGGCGCTGCTCTTCCCCCCGGACATCCTGGATCCGCCGCTGAAACTAAGTTTTAAAAAAAATATTTGGCTTTTTTATTACTAACCGACTTTGCGAAAAATTGCGAATTTAAAGCTACAACAGCATATGAAAATCGAGATCAATCTATACGTGATGCATTTATAAATGGTTTACATTCTCAACATATTCGGCAAAGGCTTTTGGAAAATAATACTCTCACTTTAGAAAAAGCAGAAAAATATTTGGGAATATATAATACAAGGTCGTCAAATTTAGTTTGCACAGTTTAGCAAGAAAGCTCATATCAAAGTAATAATTCTTCAGCTGCTGCGGTACAGCAAATTCAAGCCTGTTATTTTTGCGGTAATAAACGTCATCCGAGATCCATATGTCCAGCACGCGAAGGTATCTGTCATTTTTGCAGCCGAAAAGGACATTTTTCCAAGTGTTGTAGAAATCTTTAACGAAAGTAAAAATAAATAATGTTTTAGCAGACGCTTTAATTGATACAGGTAGTTATGAAACATTCATCAGTCAATCATTTGCTCAAATTCTAAATCTTCCTATAATTCCTAGTCGAGGACATATTGCTATGGCCTCCACTAGCCTAAAGTCAAGTATATGTGATCATTGTTTTATAGATATTAACCTTTCGGGTAATAAGTACCCTGTGAGAACCACGATATTGTCTAGTCTTTGTGCGGATGTCATTATTGGTCATGATATTTTGTCACAACACTCAAAGGTTGAAGTTTCATTTGGTGGTTCCAGAAACCCTCTCAAGTTATGCAGTCTAGCCACAGCTCAGATCAAGTATGTATCTATATTCAGTAATTTATCTCCAAACTGTAAACCAATAGCTACTAAATCAAGAAAACAAACGCATGATGAAGTAAGAGAACTTTTAACCGATGGAATAATTGAAAAAAGCAAATCGCCATGGAAAGCTCAAGCACTTGTATCTACATCAGAAAACCATAAGAAAAGAATGGTTATAGACTACTCCCAAACTATTAATAGTTTTACTGATATTGACGCAAAATATCGGTAAATAAAGTTGCAAAATACGAAATTTTTAGTACTATTGATCTCACGAGCGCGTACCATCAAATACCAATTGAAGAAACGGAAAGAGACAAGACAGCTTTTGAAGCCGATGGACAGTTGTTTTTATTTACTAGAGTACCATTTGGTGTAACTAATAGTGTGGCATGTTTTCAAAGAGTCATTGACGAAATAATTAAAAACGAAAAATTACAGGGGGTATACGCATATTTAGATGACATAACGGTGCGTCGAAAAACGCAAGATCATGACTTTAACCTAAGTACATTTTTAAACGCAGTCAAGAAGTATGACCTCAGTATAAACCAGGGAATAAGTAATTATTCAAAATCAACAATAAATATACTTGAATATCTTATTAAAAATGAAGAAATTCGTCCTGATCCTTCAAGACTAGAGCCACTTATAACACTGCCTACTCCTCATAATGTACAGTCATTGCAGAGAGCTCTAGGTATGTTTTCTCATTACGCAAGATGGATCCCAAGATTTTCAGAAAAAATTTATCGACTTATAAACTCAAAGTCATTCCTTTTGTCATTTGAAGCAATAAAAGATTTTCCAGAAGTAAAAAATTATATAGCTAAATCCGTCGTTAATTCTATTGATCCGAATATTCCATTTGTAGTAGAAACTGACGCATCCGATCATGCAATTGCTGCTTGTCGAATAAAAACACTCACCGATTGAAAGAGAAGCGTATGTCATAGTGGAGACATTAAAAAACTGGAGACATTATTTGATTGGGAAAAGTTTACTTTAATGACAGACCAACAATCAGTATCTTTCATGTTTAACATGAATCATTCTAGCAAAATTCAAAATGAAAAAACTCTTAGATGGAGAATAGAACTTTCATGTTACAGTTACGACATAATATACAGACCAAGAAAGACGAATACCATTGCTGATACTTTTTCTAGAATATGTGGTTCAACAACTCAAAATGCTCTCTTTGACCTTCATAAAGCTTTATGCCATCCTGGTATGACTAGAATGAAACATTGGATAAAATCTCGAAATCTGCCTTACTCTATTGAAGAAATTCGTAATATAACTGTATCCAACACAAGGAAAATTGATTCAAGCAACCAAGCCAGTTGAAAGACTTCATCCTCAAGAAACAAATACCTTTTAAATGTAGTTGAAGAATACTCCAGGTTCCCTTTTGTCTTTTCGTGTCCTGACATGCCAGTAAATACTGTCATAAAGTGTTTAACCAATTTATTTTTTCTTTTTGGATTGCCTCGTTCATTCATTCCGATCAGGGATCAGCATTCATGTCTGCCGAATTCAAATCATTTTTATATGCCAGAGGTGTAGCAATAAGTCATAGTTCTACATACAATCCCAGAGGAAATGGTCAAATAGAGCGTTATAACGGTATTATTTGGAAGACTGGATTTGAAAAGTAAGAAGTATAATTTAGGACATTTCATCAGATCACTGTTATTTACTGCCACGAATTCATAGCAGAAAGTCTACTTTTGGAACATCAACACCTTCATTGGGCAAAAACAGGACCGATATTTGTAAGGAAACATGTTAGAAATAAAAAGTATGAACCAAGCATAGAAGAAGCTGAATTAATTGATGCCTACCCAGAATATGCTTTAGTTAAATTTGCCAATGGAAAAGAGGCAAACGTTTCTCTTCGACATCTAGCTCCTAGAGGAAATTTAGATCTTTTGGAAGACGACAGTATAGAACTTCAACCCTTGCGTAAAACTTCAATTAACTATACATTTGATACAACTATTGGTGAAACTAAAGTAACCCCAACAGAAAAAGTTCACATTGAAATGGAAATTCAAAGTTCAACTGATGTGTACATTCCAAACGAAAATGTTCAAACTAATCAACTAATTAATCAACCTACAGTTAAACCATCGTCAAGATCGACCAGAAGTCAGAATCCTTCAAAGTATTTAGAAGATTATGTGTCACACTAACCTGCAGGGAAGAATGTGGTGAAAATAAGTGTATACGATTTGTGACTTGTTATTGTTATTATCTGTTTGATAATTTTGTTAAGTCAATCAAATTATAATGTTAAATTTTACATAATAAAACATTAATTTGAAAGGTTTTTCATTACAGTAAGGTTTATAGCTAATACAGAATAAGTTAAAAGGTAAAAAAAAAATTTTTGTTAACTTGTTTTATCGAAAATCGCATGCGGAGAACAGGTCGCATGGGAAAAGCGCACAGAGGAAAAATTTACAATTATAACACCGGCACACAAAATTTAAAAAAATGGTCTGTACATTTGACCAGACCACATATCTTTCAGTGCGCCGAATCCAAAACGGGGTCTGCTTTGCCCGTAGACCCCTAAAATGTCTAGTAAATTGCGAAAAACTTAATTAAAGCATTGTAATTTTACATGGTGAAAGTGGCAAATATAGATAAATTAGGTTAAACTAACGTTGGCATGATTTAAGAAAAAATTATTTTACATTTTTATCACTCCCATTTTTACCTTAGAACCACATTTTTAAAATAAAAAATATTTTGATAATTTAAAAATTTTTAAAAATAGGTTTAATTTTAAAAGAATAAACATATGTTTTGAAAATTATACAAAAGAAGTAACCGAATCTGATGCTGTTTTACATTCTAATTTTAAAAACTTTATTTTATTGCATGATTATTTTAATGTTAAAAATGTTTATTGTATATTTTCTCTGAGCGCTATTACCATTACCCCCCCCCCCAGATTTTTGTTCCAGAACCGCCAATGACTCGCTCGCACCGTTTCAGATTAAGCTACCTCTGCAAAATATCTAAATAAATGGATCCATGACGGATCTAATGCTTTCCTAGCACACTTCAAGTGCAGTCATGATATATCAACCTTGAAAACACATTTTGTAAATATCTCAGAGACTAAAGCTCTTACCAAGTTTTTGGTTATAACACAAATTGTTAAGCAAAATGTAGTCTACTATATTCCGAAAACCGCATACTGTTGCGATGCTCCGTTAAAAAGTTTTTAAAGAATTTTAAAAAAATTTTAATTGTCAGAAAACTGTCATTAGCATTGATGGATTTTGACTAAAATCTAATCAGTTCGTTAGAGTGTCGAACACTATTTTACCGAAAATTTGATGAAAATCGGTTGAGCGGTTTAGGTGCTATCGTGTTACAGACAGAAATAATATACACACACACACACACACACAAACACATACATCACGACAATATTGCTAAGATAGGACAAAATACACCCAAATAAAACATTTTCGGCGTTATCTCAAAAAAATTTTTTTCGTCGCAAATAATACCTCCTCTAGCCATGGCTACGCGGGCTAGGAAGGTAAAAATTTAACAAAAATATATGAAAATTTATTGTAATTAAACATATAAGTAAAGTTCAACAGAAAAGTTAAGTTTTTGATATAGATTTGGTCTTAAGTATGTAGTGTGGTTTTCAGACATTTAATTTCTTTAAAAGTTTCCGAGGTGGACTTTTGGTAGGGGGTCATCCTCTAGCCGAGGGCCCTTAAAGGAGCCTGTTCGGGCCTGCCTGTACACTTTACCGTACGTTTCAAAATAAAGTAATATACATACATACTCACTTTTTCTGGTCAAATAACTCATAGCTTAGTGCATTAAGGTGTTTCCATGTATATCAACAACTTTTGAAAAATCATTTGGTTGTATAAATCCTGCTTCGTCTCCAGGACTTAAAATAACACCATTTACAGATTCGAAAAATTTAAGACCAGCTGATAGGGCTAAAGGTAGGTTTATGTAGACAAAAACCTAAAACAAACTTAATGTAAATGAAAACCTAAAAAAATCTTGTCAATATTTTGAAATTCATCAATCTTTTATAACGGAAGAAAGTACAGGGTGTCCCAAATTCAATGTTTTTGTGGGGCTTCAGGTATTTCTAGTAAGGACATTTAACGTAGAGCAATAAAGCTTGCTTTACGATGAGTGTCCTTAATTTCTAGGAGATAGAAAAATGTGACGTCCAGTTGCGAGTCTCGAGTATGGCGTATAATGAGCATGTAAGGGTTTTGAAATAACACTTTTATGGGAAAAGTGTTAAATATTTTATGATAAAACTTGTGACAATTAGTAACGAAAAGAATTCCTTAGCGCGCATTTAAATCCACAATAAAAAAAAAATAAACCTCAACCCTTAAAAAACGTGCCTAGAATACCTAATTTTTAGTAATTTTTTGATACATTATATTGCCTAGAACCGTTCTACCTATCGTAATGGGGTTTTAAGTGTGCGTGTAGCACTCCGATGGCTCAGATTGGGTTTTGGTAGATACAGTGGACTATAATTGACATTAGCGCAAAAAATTCATTTAACTAGAAAAAGTAACTAATTTAAAAATTGTAGGTTAAATTTGAAAGAGAAATAAAATTGTGATATAGCCTCATGGAGAGGGACTTACCGCTGTTTTGAAGTTCCAAAGTGCAAGGTTCCAACAGGATGATGGCACGATAATTTTAATTATTTGCGGTATTTTAAAGTGAATTTTCACTATTTTTTAAATTTAAATTTTAAGGTTGTCGTTTTCTAGACATGGCGACGCGCAGCACACTTTGTCTGTCTCTCAATCCTGCGCTTGCAGTTTTTTCGCACATGCGCACAGCACTTCACCCTCTATAGGAAACCATATCACTATATTTAAAATTTTATGAATATGTGAAAAACACGATAGAGGACGCTTGTAGTGCCAAAGTATATAAAAATAAAAAATAAGAAATAAAATGATAATTCTTAAATTTAGAATAGAAATTACAGTTTTTGCGTTTAATTCTTGCATTTTAATGCAATTTTGCTTTAGGTAAATTTTATAATAACTAATAGTTGACCCATTTACTTAGGATTAATATAAATTCAAGACTAATAATTTTATGTTCAAGACAAAATTTTAGTCCATGAAAAATAGGAAAAATAAAAGTAAAATTCAAAAATAAAAGAAAAATAACGAGGTTTTTTATGAAAACCGAACATATTGCCGGCCGAAAATGCTATGCATTTTCTAAAGTATCAAGTGGCAAAGGACATAGCTTTGAAATTGGTCTCTTTAACAGCGTGTCCCTTGTCTTGACATTAGCAACTCGATTTACACCGTCTTTACCCGGAAAAATTTCAATTATTCTACCGAGCTGCCATTGTAGCGGGGGTATAAAATCATTCTTGATTATTACCAAACGACCAACTTCGGGAGTACAAGTGGGGTCCAGCCACTTGCTCCTTTGTTGAAGTGTATGCAAATATTCTTGCTGCCAGCGTCTCCAGAAATCCTGATGGATTCTTTGAAGTAGCTGCCAACGAGTTAATCTATTAATTTTGACATCTGTTAAGTCAACGTCAGGAAGAGCTGTCAACGGTTCCAATGATAAAAAATGACCTGGTGTCAAAACAGAAATGTCATTTGGATCCGAGGAAATTTCAGTTAGCGGTCGAGAGTTCATAATAGCTTCAATCTGACAGGTGACTGTATATAACTCTTCATATGTTAAAATTTGTGAACCAATGGTTCGAAATAAATTTTTTTTGACAGTTTTAATCCCAGACTCCCAAAGACCTCCAAAATTGGGACTGTGACTTGGAATAAAATGCTATTTAATTGGACGAGAAGAATCAATCTGTAACAACTGTCTATTTGCCGAAACTAGGTTAGTTCCATTATTAGAATACATATCAGTTACGTAATTTCTACGAGCCACAAACCTACGCATTGCTGCGATAAAAGCATCGGCTGTCAAATCACTGACTATTTCGATATGTACCGCTTTCGTACTCATACAAACGAATAAGCAAATATATGATTTTAAAGTACGTGGGGCACCGCGGGTTCGGTTCATTAAAATAGGAATGGGGCCACCTAAATCTACTCCCGTATGCAAAAATGCTCTGAGTTGAGAAACTCGTAGAAACGGAAGTGAACCCATTGGGGGTTGTACCGATTTAGGGGATAATTTAAAACTTGACGAATTTTGCGTTTTGCCACAATTATCCAATAATTTTGGCTTAGTAAAAAATGTACTGTTCTTAATCCAGCATGTAAAAATTTTAAATGAAAATGTTCGATAATGAAAGTAAGTGCAATCTTCCACCGACGCGTAATAAATTTTGGTCATCTAAAAATAGATTTAGTTTTTGCATCGGTTTAGATAATTTTATATTATTTTTAAGAGAATTTATTTCTTCCGAAAAATAGATCGATTGTTCGTTTTTTATTAATATAAAGTGCGGTTTGAATTTCTTGAAACGTTAAAAAAGTTTCAAAAATTATACTTTTATTTAGAAATTTTTTATTTATAAAACGTAAAATATACGCTAAAATTCTACAAAGTTTAGTAAAAGATGAGTTTGTATTAATAAGCGAAGTTAAAAAATTTAAGTTTGGGGTTTGCGTAGCAATTAAAGTTAAGTTTTTATTAGCTTTTTCTTCATTTAAAGTTTCAGAAGTGTCTTTTATTTCCAAGGTTATAGGCCAGTAGTCATAATGAAATTTTAAAAATTGGGGACCTTGAAAAAATAAACTATGATTTATAAGTTCACTAGGATAGAGACCTCTTCAAGCTACATCAGCGGGATTCTGAGAAGTGGAAATATAATGCCAATTTTTAGGAGATACTTTTTCATGAATTTGCGTGACTCTATTTTGTACATAGGTTTTCCACCTAGACGGATGTCCATTTTTAATCCACGATAAAGCTACTTGAGGATCACTCCATGCGAATATTTGGTGAATTTTAAGTTTTTTTTTTCAAAACTATGAAGAATAAATTGAATTAAATCAGCTAATATATTACAAGCGGCTAACTCGAGTCGTGCAATACTTTATAGGGGCGACTTTAGTTTTTGAGCATAAAAAATAAATAAAAATTTTATTTTTATAAATTACGCGTAAATAAACAATAGCTGCGTACGCTTTATTTGAAGCGTCTGAAAAACCGATTAATTCGTATTGAGCGTTTCCAGAAAAAATATTGATAAAGCGGGATAAGCGAAATTCTTTTAAAAGTGGTAATTCTAACCTATAGCGTTCCCAGAGGCTACTTATCGCTATGGGAGCATCTTCGTCCCAGTCCAATCCAGATTTCCAAAATTCCTGGATTAGGCATTTAATTAAAATAGTAACTGGCGACAACCAACCAAGGGGATCATAAATTTTAAAAATTTCTGAAAAGATATTGCGTTTCGTGCAACTACGATTTAGAGGCTCTACTGAGTAGGAAAAATAGTCTGAACAGGGTTGCCATCTAAGTCCTAAAATTTTTGTAGTTTCTTCTATATCAAGAGAAAGAGCTTTAGGGTTAATATCGGATTCTGGCAAGTGCTCTAAAACAGTTTTATTGTTGCTAGCCCATTTATGTTATTTAAATCCTGCGGATTTTAATAAATGTGATAACTCCTTTTGGAGAGATATAGCTTCTTCAACGGAGCTACAACCTATGACAAAATCGTCAACAAAATTATCTGTCATAATAACTTTAGCGGCGCGGGGAAAATTATGCTTTTCGTCCTCAGCTAGCTGCTGTAAGACTCTTAAAGCGAAAAAAGGAGCAGGGGTAGTACCATATGTAACGGTTTTTAACTTATATTCTTTTATAGGTTTGGTAGGACTAAACCTCCATAAGATTTTTTGATAATTTTGATGATGCGGGGCTATTAAAATGCCGCGAAACATTTTAGAAATATCGCAACAAAGAGCGACTTCATTTAATCTAAACTTTAATAAAATAGAACAAATGTCCTTTTGTAATTTGGGACCGGCGTAAAGCGTGTCATTTAAGGAAATTCTTCCAGTATTTGTTTGCGATACTGCGCTTGCGTTATGCATAAAGCCCGAATATTTTTGATAGGTTTCCGGTGTTTTAATTAAGCGGTTTTCGAGAGATAAAAATCTTTTTAATGCAAGTGGGCGACTATTTGGAAAACTTGGTTCACTATTTTCGCAAAAGGGTAAAGTCACGACGTAACGCCCTGTATTATCACGAAAAGTAGTATTTTTAAATATTTTTTCACATGCTTCGTCAGCCGGGGAAAGAATAGGTTTAATTTCCGGTATATTTTCAGTTTCCCAAAATTTCGATAGTGAATCATTAAGTTGATTATTTGAAATTTGGCATAAAAGGGATACCGAAGCGAGGGGCGAGTTTGTGTTACCAATTTGTCCCATTAAAAGGTACCCAAAAATTGAGTTTAATGCGATAGGCTCATTTATATTACCTACAATACGACCATCTCTAAGAATATAAGGGAAAATATCGGCTCCAAGTAAAACGTCGATTACTCCCGGTCTATAGAAATAAGGGTCCGCGAGATTTATATTTTTTATAATTCCCATTTGACTAATATTTATTTCATTTAAGGGAAGCGAAGAACAAATTTGAGGTAAAATAACTGCACTCTGTACTGATAAGGTCAATTCAGATTGATTGCAAGGGCGAATGATCATATCAATAGATCCTAATTTTGATTGCATACTGGTCTCACCAATTCCAAAGACTTCAGTTTCAATATTAAAGCGGGGTAGGCCTAGTTTGTTGGCACATTTTAAAGATACAAAAGACAGATGCAATGCGGAATCTAAAACTCCACGAAAAGTTTGATAATTACCTCTTATATCTTTTATTTGAAAAAGAGCGGTAGAAAGCAAAGTACTAGAGTTACTGTAACTTTGAGTAGAGTAGCAAGCACGTTGATTTTGAGTTTGCGAAGAGGATGAGTTACTAATTTCATTTCTTTCTTGCCGAAACGCGTTAATTTGTTGGCTATTTACAGGCAAATCTGCATTATTATTTTCTTGCCGTTGAGACGAGGATTCGTTTACACGGCGCAAGTCAAAATGAACTGAACTATGATGCATTTTTTTGCAAAATCGAAATTTAAAAGTGCTTTTGCATTGGAAGGTTTTATGACAATTAGAGGTACAGTTTACGCACCATTGTTTTGCTTTTAATAAATTAAATCTTTGTTGAGGCGTTTAATTTAAATAATCAGGACAAAAAGTCAAATTATGAGTATTCGAATTGCATAAGGAACAATTATTTTGAGAATTCTGCTGCGCGGTAAAAAATGCACGAGGCGTTTGGCGGGTATTATAGTTATTTTGCGGTTTTTGAGTTATATGGGGCGGTTTTGTAAATTTGGGCTTCATAGAAAATTGCGTACTGGATGTACTGGCGGCGTTAACTACAAAAAGCGAGCTACAATGTTGATCCAAAAAATTATAGATTGATTTATATGAAGGTATTTTGGTAAGCTTACCATGAAAAACATATATCAATAGATTTCAACAACTTTTGGGCTAAGACAAAGTCCCAAAAATCTGGTTGCAAACCAACAGTTTTTAAAGCTTCAATATTATTTGTGAATATATCAAGCAAGTTTCTTAGAGCTACGGAGTCATCAGAGTTTACTTTAGGGCAATTTTCGATAGCATTCCAATAATTTTGGCTAAAATGCGATCATTCTTATACCTTTTCCAAGATTATTGAAAACAATAGGATAGTTTCCATCCGAAACTGGTAATTGCGTAACTAATTCCTTTGGAGGACCATCTAAATAAGTAACTAAAAGCGAGTATTTTTGTATATTTGGAATTTGCGGATTATCATGAATCATTGTTTTAAAAAGATCATAAAAGGTAGGGAAATCATTGACATTGCCAGTGAATTTTTCAATGTCAATTTTCGGTAAACTTGGAAAATAATCAGAGGTTTGTGAACCTCCTGAAGAGTAAGGGTTAATAGTAAGTCGGCGACTTCCACCTTGAGAAGGCGGCGCAGTATTTTCTGCTTGAAACAACTTATCATAGATTTCTTTGACTTGAGCAACATTTGTTTGAAATGAATGAAGATGCTCGATACAAGTCTTAACTTGATCCTGATCCTGGTAAATTTCATTTAATAAAGCGGTGTGCTTTTTAAGGTATTCCTCTTGGACGTTGTCAAGCTCTTCGTAACGAATCTTAAAGTTAAGATGTTTGGTTGCATCAGTTTTAGCCAATTTAGCTACCGTTAAAATTTCATTTAAATTTGAATCTTCGATGTCACGAAAGACTTTAATTTTCTATACCTTTTCTGACATTATTTTGTAATAAATTAGGCAAAGTAAACAAAATCAAAATTTGTAATTAAATATTTAAAAAAAATTTAAATCGATTTAAAATAACCGTATGTAACCGTAGCCTCTTACATATAGGCATGCAAACTACAGCGAAAAGAAAAACAAATAAACATGTAGGTATTTATTTGCGCGTTATAAATTAGGAAATAAAAAACTTATATTCCGAAATTACCTACACACAGATATATCTTTCAAAAATACAAAGATAAACTTTTTGCATTTACATACACATAGCGACCCAAGACTCCAATCTCGAATATATGTCCTTGCGTTTTTTATAAAATTTGCGAGATGTAGGTATAGGTCTCCTAATACAAATTCATAGGTACCTATTTTATTTACCTATATTATAATTTTAATTTATTAATGGCGTCTCTTTCTTACTTTCACACTACTAGCGTTTGCTCTCACTCTAGCGAAAATGAATTTTTTGAAATTTCAAAAGGAAAATCAAAATGGAAATCAAAATCCGGCAATCGAAGTGATCAAAATATGTAGCACTCCGATGGCTCAGATTGGGTTTTGGTAGATACAGTGGACTATAATTGACATTGGCGCAAAAAATTCATTTAACTAGAGAAAGTAACTAATTTAAAAATTGTAGGTTAAATTTGAAAGAGAAATAAAATTGTGATATAGCCTCATGGAGAGGGACTTACCGCTGTTTTGAAGTTTTAAAGTGCAAGGTGTACACCTTTCCATAAGAGCTATGTGACTTGAAGTTCCAACAGGATGATGGCACGATAATTTTAATTATTTGCGGTATTTTAAAGTGAATTTTCACTATTTTTTAAGGTTGTCGTTTTCTAGACATGGCGACGCGCAGCACACTTTGTGTCTCTCAATCCTGCGCTTGCAGTTTTTTCGCACATGCGCACAGCACTTCACCCTCTATAGGAAACCATATCACTATATTTAAAATTTTATGGATATGTGAAAAACACGATAGAGGACGCTTGTAGTGCCAAAGTATATAAAAATAAAGGAATAAGAAATAAAATGATAATTCTTAAATTTAGAATAGAAATTACATTTTTTGCGTTTAATTCTTGCATTTTAATGCAATTTTGCTTTAGGTAAATTTTATAATAACTAATAGTTGACCCATTTACTTAGGATTAATATAAATTTAAGACTAATAATTTTATGTTCAAGACAAAATTTTAGTCCATGAAAAATAGGAAAAATAAAAGTAAAATTCAAAAATAAAAGAAAAATAAAGAGGTTTTTTATGGAAACCGAACATAGCGGTGCATTAAAGTCTCTTCTTAAAAGCGCAAAAAAGATTTTTTCAAAATTTGCAAAACTCTGTTCAAAAAAGTGTTATTTCAAAACCCTTACAATTAGATTTTTGCCTACAATATTTTATATTTCTATTCCGATATAACTGCACCGACTCCACAGACTCCACAGACTTAACGGCAATAGGAAATTTGAATTATTTTATAGTTCCCCTTTATATTAAATACTTTTCCTATAAAAGAATTATTTTAAAACCCTTACGCGCTTATTATATGCCATACGCAGAGCTCTCTCTTTACCGCATCTTGATATTGCAAGCTGGTTTTAAGCTACGAGGGGTTTTTGAAAAGTCTGCATTTTGGGAGGGGACCTGTAACCACAAACTTTGGCTATAACTTTTTTATTTATGTAAATTAAAATATGAAATAAAAACAAAAAATATAAACAAATATAAAGAATAAAAAGAAATAAAGAGGTCACAAAAACTAAAAGTGACATTTAATTTGATAGCTGGATTCTCTATAAAAAAATATAAGAAAGCAATTGGCATCAAAATTAAATTTTCAAAAATAAATGCAGACTTTTGAAAAATCCTCCATGCTAAAAATATACAAATACCTAGTGAAAAAATTAAATCTAAAATTTCATTCGATTTTTTTTATAACTTTTTTACAAATCAATATTTTTCCAAAAAAATTTGGGAAAGGGAATTTTTTTGAGATGTGTAAATCAATCAATTGCGGTAAAAATTTGGTGTACATTATACAGGGTGTTCTCTGGGTCACTCTACCATTACATTAAAATTGGTGTAAGTTGTTTGTGCAGCGGTTTACACATCACAAAATTTTTACCCATGAAATAAAAACGTTAAATGCAAAAATCTAGAAAATCGTTGCTCTAGACATTAAAACAATGCATCATATTTAAAATAAAAACTTTTAATATTTTAAAGTGTCCCAGAGAACACCCTGTATAATGTAAACCAAATTTTTTACCGAAATCGAATTGCTCATCTTAAAAAACCTCCTACCTCATTTTTTTTTCGCAAAAATATTGACTACTAAAAAAGTTATTAAAGAAAATTGAAATGAAAAAATAAAGTTTAACACTCTGTATCTTGGATAATATCAACTTTTGGACTAAAGGTCCAAGCACAATTAAAATTTTAAAGATGTCTGGTAGAAAGCAGCTGTTAAAATATATTGGAGGGTTTCTCATCAACGTCAAACTTCTGTATTTAATTGTTTGAAAGTTTTAATTGTGCCTTCAGCTTAAGGCAAGTATAGCTAAATCTTAATATTTTGACTCATGTATAGATTAGAGTCCCTGTATGTTGACATATTTGGATATATTATATATGTTATACTTTAAAGTTTACTTTAAACTTTTTAAAAAACTTTATTTTGATTAAATACAATATAGGACTTAAACGTTATAATTGAACGTGTACTTAAGAACGATTCTAAAGAGAATGACTAACATTACAATGATTTTAGTTTATATAAAGAAAAGGTGCTGATTAAGCAATGGAATAATTCCTTAATATTCTAGATTTAAACTTCTTAGAACTAAAGTGCAATTTGGCAGGAATGCACGTGTTGTTTATTCCATGAGAGACGCAAGTCAGCAGAATGGTCTTCTTATCTTGAAAGGTTCTGAGAAATAAAGTGCTGATTCGGCTTGAATGCACGTGTTGTTTATTTCATGGGAAACGCAAGTCAGCAGAATAAGCTTCTTATCTGGAAGGTTCTCGGGTTTCATAGAAGGTTCTGGTTTCTTCTAAGTGTAGGCAGGATATTTTCATATAACATATATATTATTATATATCCAAATATGTCAACATACAGGGACTCTAGTATAAAGTTAGATTATCAAAATTCTACTGTACTTCCAGATATGCTACAAAGCTGAAATTTGGCAGACTGTAACATTGCCCACTTCCATAAGCGACAGCTGAGCTTTGGCAGACCGATAGAAAATATGATAAAACTATAGGAACAAAAATTAAAAGCCTCCAAATTTCAATTTACTGCTCTCCCCATAAATGTAAAGTTATGGAAAAGTAACATCGACTTCCAGAAACGCTAGAGAGCTGAGCTTTGAAAGGCTGATAGGAACTATGATAAAAACATAGGAAAAACTTAAAAAACCTTAAAAATTTTAATAAGGCATTACATAAGTTTGAACAATATTCCGCATATTTTACTACTGTAAAACCTAAATATTATCCGAATCCTTTAAAAAAGGTGTGAAAACATAACAAAAACATTTCATGTAAAAAAAAGCGAATTACGCGAAAATGGTATTCCGTAAAAAGAATTGATAAAAGTAAAGCCAAGTTCTCTACTACAAATTTCAAATTACCCTCATTTTGGGTACTTATAATGGCACTTATAATTCCCAATTTATAAATACCCTTCCTACTGGGTATTTACCCGGCCACAGCCTTATCAGTATAGATACAGTGTGATTTTTTATACTATTGAATAAAGAACTTTCAAATAAAAAGCAGTCGATAGAGGAAATTTTTTATGTTGTTATTAACCAATACTGTCAGATTTGACAGTTGTACTTTTCAAACTATGTCAATTTTATGTATTTTTTTTTAAAAAACACCCTTATTTTAATTTTTTTATTAAAATGGCTATTAAAATATGCTCCTAAATGACTATTTAGTTTTGGTTTTGGTAAATTAGTTTTTAAGATATTTATTGATAAATGTCTTTATTAAAAAAAAAAAATTACTGCACTAGAATACGGGTTGGCATTTTAAAACGACATTTTAAATTGACAATAACTGACAAATAAACACAGTTTTATTTACAAAAAGGCAAAATGCATCTTTATACTGACCCTGAAAAACGTGAGATCCTATCATTATACATTAAAAATAACCAAAATGCCAGTCAAACACAGCGAGAATATAGAATATTGTTTCCAAACTTAAACTGACCAAGCAGGACCATAATAAAATAAGTTTATAATCTTTTTCAAGAAACTTAAAGCGTTAAAAGAAGACAAAGAACGCCACAAATCGATGAAAATGCGGTTTTAAAATGTCCTTTTACAAGTTGAAGAAAATAAAAAACAATCAATTAGAAACATTTTGAAGACGCTGCAACAACAACAACTAGAGTGTCAATCATTTTCCAAAGTCAGAAGTGTTCTTTCTCAAAAAAACATAATTTAAAACCTTATAAGCTAAGGGTCAGGCAGACACTAACACCCATTTAAAATCTCGAAAGGGTTTCTTTTAGCAGGCAAATTCTTCGTAAAATTGAAGAAAACGCGGATTTTATTTCTAATATTCTCTGGAGTGACGAATCTACGTTTTCTACCAACGGAATTCCAAATCGCCAAAATCACCGCTGTCAGTCTCAAGGACCTCCTAAAGATTTTGTTTATGAAGTAAGGAATTCAGGCTGACAATCAGTCAATGTATGGTGCGGTATGTTGGGCAACAAAATCATTGGCCCTTTTTTTCCTAACCATCCATTAAATTGACAAGAATATTTGAATGTTTTAGAGTATGCAGTGGATACTCTTGAGGATGTTCCACTTATTAATTATAATAGAATAATATTTCAACAAGACGGAGCAAGTCCTCATAATGTAGCACCAGTTCGTCAATTTTTGTTTGAGCACTTTCGAGAGTGGATTGGCAGCAATGGTCCAATTAGATGGCCAGCAAGTAGCTTTGAAACCATATACGTAATATTCCTACGTATATGGTTTTAACGCGACTCGATACTTGGCTGTGGTACTACTTAAAAGACAGGGTTTATTTGCATCACATAGAAAACTTAGATCAACTGAAAAATCTGATAACAATAGAAATTCAAAATATTAATAAGAATCATCCAGAATTTGTAATCCATGGTATTAGAGATCTTGTTAGATTGAGTGCCTTGAAAAAAATGGAGATAAATTTGAAGAACAGCATAATAAAATTAGTTGTATTAAAGTAAAAAATAAAATCTTATGTTAAACATTTGTTATAGTCTGTCCTAAATACTTCTTTAATTATTTTACATATAGTTTTTGGGGCACAAGAGCATCAGCTAATCGCGATTTAGTGACCCAGGATATTTTTAATTTAAACAAAACATATTTTGTTTTGGTGACCTTTTTTAGCCAATAAACATCTGGCAAAGTCAAACTGTCAAACTAACTAGTGAAATTTTGCTACTACAGGGATGTTAACAAAATCATACATAAATTATTTCTATAGTGCAGTAAATAAACGTTATAATTTAAAAATTTTACAACTAAATATCTCAAAAACCTCTTGAACAAAATCAAAACTAAAAATAATTATTTAAGAGCACAATTCAATGGACATTTTAATAAAAAAATAAAAAATTGGTTGTTTCCTTAAAAAAAATACATAAAACTAACATAGCTTGAAATGTACAACTGTCAAATCTGACAGTAGTGGTTAAAAACAACGTAAAAAATTTCCTCTATCGACTGATTTTTATTTTAAAGTTTTATATTCAATAGTAAAAAAATAAAGGGGATGTCAGGTTATAAAAAATCACACTGTACAAACTCTTTGGCTGAATTATAAAAATTTCTGAATCATCAAAAAATTAATTATTCTTTTGTTGAAAGCAAAAACAAGTTTTAATGTTTATCATAAATTATAATTTTATAGTTATGTGAAACCAAAATGAAAAGAAAAAGATTTGACACTTGTCATTTTACCTCTGCATTTTTCCTCATGCCACTAATAACATTTCCATCACTTGGCAATCCACTGGCAAAATGTATGTGATTTCTATTCATACGACTTAGTCCTTGGTTCTTTATACTATTCCAGTTATGAAAATAAGTACCATGAATCACTTCTTGATGTTTTCCTGGATCAGTTATTTGCACAAGATTTGATTCATTAACTTGCTTTATTGAGTGTCCCTGATTAGCACAGATTTCAAGGTCTCCACTGGATGATTTCCTTAAACTAAACCTTTTCTTGTCGTTATTCTCAACAACTCGTTGAAAATCGTCAATAGTATAATTTCCTTTAAATGTCTTATGATTTAAAATGTCACCAACTTTAATGTATCCTTCAGGAGAAGTAGTTAAGCCCTCTTTTACTGCTTCATGTCGTAGAATCCAGGCCAGGCTTTTACTAAGGTGAAAGTCATTAAACTTATTCTAAAAAATAAATAAGTAAAGCCATGGTCACTTTTTTCAGTTTTAGTGTAAACAAAGACATACACCGGGCCAAAAAAAACTGGACATTTTTTTTTCATTAAACTTTTGAACTATATCATCGATTTTAATAAGAAAAACTGCACTTGGCAGAGAATTAATCAGAGTTTTGACTAAATATATTTTTTTGTCCACCATCTTAAAATCCAAGATGTGTTGCGAACATGTTTTACTTACTTTCTTAAATTAGTAGAGAAGCTGCGTTCTTGTCACGCACAACAAGGTACGAATCCGCAAAATCGGTTCAGTGGTTTTAAAAAATAAAATCATTACTACTGAATCGATTTTAATAAACTAAAAAACATTCTAGTAAAAATTTATTGCGTTTTAAAGATCTCGATCAAAGCTATCTGATTCTTCAAAATGGAATGTTTATTCTTATTTTCTAAAAATGTTTTAGTTTTTTTTCAATTTATAAAAAAGTACTACTTTCTCGCCACACAACGAGGGACAAATTAGTAAAATCGGTGTGGTAGTTCTCAAAAAATCGATTTTTCTTTCAGCCATTGTTTACAGATTATACGATTGCATTGCCGATCCTGTCTGGTAAGAATTGATTGCTTTTTAAAGATTATAATCAAAATTTGCCACCATCATAGAATTTAAGATGTCGGGCAGAACCATACTTGATTCTTCAACATGGCGTGTTTATTCTTATTTTCCGAAAATGTTTTAGTTTTTTTTAATTTATAGAAAAACACTACTTATTACCTAAGAAATACTACAAAATAATATTTAAAACAAAACTAAAATAAGAAGAAACACACCATTTCAAAGAATCAAGCATGATTCTGTCCGACATCTTAAATTCTAAGATGGCGGCAAATTTTGATTATAATCTTTAAAGAGCAATCAATTCACACCATGATTTTTTTTATATTACTAAAATCGGTTTAGTAATAACGAATTTTATTTTTTATTTTACAAATTTGTACCTCGATGTTTTGGGGAAAAGTAGTGCTTTTCTATAAATTAAAAAAAAAACTAAAACATTTTCGGAAAATAAGAACAAACACGCCATTTTAAGGAATTAAGTATGATTCTGTCCGCCATCTTAAACTTTTAGATGAAAATCAATTCTCACTAGGATGCTTTTTATTTCATTAAAACTGGTTCACTAGTAATGAATTTATAAGAAGAACCGATTTTGCTGATTTGTACCTTTTAGTGCGTGGGAAGGACGCAGCTTTTTTATAAATTTAAAAAATAATTAAAACATTTCTGCAACACAAGAATAAACGAGCATCTTTGAAAAGTACAATTTAATTTTGTCCGCCATCTGAGATTCTAAAATGGCGGACAAAAAAATATATTTAGTCAAAACTTTGATTAACTCTCTGCCTATAAAGTGTAGTTCGTCCCATTAAAATCGGTTGTATAGTTCAAAAGTTATAATGAAAAAAAAATTGTCCGGTTTTTTTTTGGCCCAACCGGTACATACATAAATATTGAAAATGTCATAAAAAAATTGTTATTTAAACAAGTTTTGAAGTTCTTTCACACGCACGAAGAAACAGTCTTTCTTCGACAAAGTTTTTAGAATGGTTTTTCTACAACTGCACCAAAAATAGTGTGTATAAATGTATTTTCCACGCTATTTTTAGTGCAGAAAATGCTACTTGTCGCACTAGTGTGGAAAAATGTCAAACTTAAAAAAAAACCTGTATAAACTTCAAGATTCTATTGACAATATTGCCTATTAAATGCCTTGGTTGCTATGGTGCAAAGAAATAATGTAAAGTTTCTTTAAAACAAAAAAAAACCCGGCGACCGCTACGATTTTATTGCAATATTCAGATTTCATAAAATATGAAAAACATTTTGCTACTTATAGCATTTTCGTAGCTTGAAAAATAAGGTGATTTCACGTTCCGCACGAAAATATAATTTGAGAAAATTGACCATTGCACCCGAGAAAAGTTCAGTCTCGGTCCCCTACCAGGGAACCGATGCCGCAGTCAACGTGTTAAATTAAATTTGAAATGGCGAAAATGTTCGTTTATGAGCCGACATGTATTACTTTTGAAATTTTGGGGTGACTAGTATAATATTTTGATTTAATACATATTGGTTTATAAATGGAAAAGTCCATCATTTTTCATTTTTCTAAAGTTTAATTAAAAAATCATTATCAGCGACCTTTAGCATTTTGACTTTTTGCAAGAGTAATTCAGAATTTATAATCAGACATCTCAAAGTTCTCAATTTAATACATATCTGTTTATAAAGAAAAATCCGCCATTTTGGATTAGCAATTTTCATTTTTTCTTAAGTTTAATTTTAATATCGTAATTAGCGACGTTTAACACTGCAAACTTGAAAAACATTACAATTTTTTTTATACTGTTACTTTCCATCTAATAAGGATCAATCGTCCAGTTTCGCAAAGTTAGAGCAAGGTTAAAGCATTTTAATAAATCAAAAACATCCAAGTACCTAGCCAGGAATCGAACCAGGACCGCCGGTGTGGGAAGCAAATATTCAAGATTTTTTTTATTGTTCTTTCATACCATTTATGGTACATAAACAAGAAGAGATGTATAATAAGTATTTAAATATAAATAATCAACTAAAGTAGCTAAGGTTTAAATAGGGGTTAAAATAAACTATGCACTCCTAATTACCCTAAGAAAACAAAAAGAGTTAGAAGAAAAATATGTTAAAATTGATTAAAGTTTAGTTTATTCCTAATTATTAAATTTATTCATTTATTATAAATGCTCTCAACTTTAAAAACTCAGTTGTATAATTATAGAGGTTATACCACCTTTTTGTGTCAAAAGTTTGATTAAAAATATAAGTTAGGTCCTGGTTTGGGGGTATTGTCAAATATTTTTCTCTAATTGGTGTATATAATGGACATTCCAGAAAGACATGATTAAGAGACTCTTCTTTTTGCAAATTGCAAATAGTACATTCTTCAGTTAGCTTTATAATATAAGTAATATCCTTTATGGTTAGTTTTAAAGTAAATTTATTGTGAATTCTTATTTGTGCAATAAATCTTTTTAAGAATAGTAGATAGTTTTTTAAGAATAGAGAATTATTGAAATAAAGCCAGGCTATAATAGTGCCATGCACAATTTTGACACCTTCACATTGTAATATCAGCTGTGATCTTTCAACACACGGCCTTTGTTTACTATATGAACCGGAATAAATAGTGCCTTCTTTTATTCGTTGAAAATAAACGACGAAAGTTGTAAATTCGACTTAGGTATGTCAATTTTGAAGGATCAACTGTCAGTTCTCAATGTGAATGTGTCAAAATAGTGCCTGGCACAATTATAGCCTGGCTGTATTTCAATAATTCTCTATTATATAATTACAGTAGACTCGCGCTGGTGTGAACACACGCTTGTGTGAACCTCCCAGTAGTGTGAACAGTCAGGATCAATGTATTATAGTAATATAAAGAGTAGAGTCTCGATCGTATGAAAACGGAAAAGAGGTTAGGTTAATCAAATGGTGAGATTTAGGGGAATTACCGAGAATTACTTAGTTTTAATTCGTTTGTTGTGGTAAATACCATTTCATGTTTTGCCTTGTAAAATTGTAAAAACCAAGAAGTTTTTAATTCTTGCTCCCAGAGGTAAGTCTGGAAGGCGAATCTGAGAACGAAATGAAAACACCTCAAAAAGTTGCAGTAAAGTATGTTTTGGAATCACTTAAAGTGGTTACATTATAGTCAGAAACAAACAACGTAAGTGTAAGAGCCTAAGAAATATTGAGACAGTAGCCAATCATTGGTCAGCTAGATAAGTTCGGACTAAAATATCATCGTATTTTACCTAATGATATGTAAAAGTTGAACTTTTATATAAATTCATAATTCTAGTATTTGTCGATACATTAAATTGTCATTTTCAGCAGAAACTTATAGATTTGCTCTAAATTATAAGAATAGTTACATTTAAAACTTGATAGGTATGGATTTATTATATCTTACCAATAATATATCAGTTTTAGAATAGACCTTTCGTAGTGTGAACAGTCTCCATGGTATGAACCTGCAGATTTTTTTCGTGTTCACACTAGCGCGAGTCTATGTAGTATTCTCTGAAACCAAAGGGTTGGAATTACAGTAGAATTTATAGTGGGGACAAAAGTTTGACAGCAGAATTTTATCCCAATCAGTTTTGCCTGCTTGGTATTCAATTTTTTCCAAAATGGAAATTTGGTTTTGAGTAAGATTTTCTACATCTAGTTCTATATCGGAATATTTTTTAACTACATATTTGAGTTGTGAAATCCAGTTAAATCGGTCAAACTTGCTATTTGCAGTGTTATTTGATAAGTCTGTAAGTCGTTGAAGAGCAATCAATGGTATCTGTCACTGTTAAGCGATTTTATTCTAAGCAATTAATGCTTCTTTAACAACCACGGTCACCACATGGCCCAGCTTAAATTCTGTACGTGAAATGTGTCCTGGAGTGGTTTTACACAAATACATTAGATTATTAAAAAAAGAAACTTGAGACTGCTTAAGCTTTTCTAAGCTATTTAGTCCCCATATTGCAATACAGTATGTGAGTGTTGGCAGGACTACACTTTTATAGAGCTTTAAAATGCTCTCCCAGTTATTAATTTTTTTTCTGCTTCATACTAGTTATAATAGTGCTCTGTGCAATTCTTGGAGTATGACAGATCGAAATTGAGTGTAACCCCTAGATATTTGTAATCACTAACCATCTCAATCTTTTTATTATTAAAGAAAAAGTTTTCTTTCTCAACATTTTTGCCTTTTCTAAAAATTAGTATTTGAGTTTTTTTCGTGTTAACTTCTATTTTTAAATTATCTGTGTATTTTTTTAATGTATTGAGTTGGTTTCTCAGCTCTATTACAGAGGCTGAGAATAATACTAGGTCATCTGCAAATGCTAGCATTAAAATATCTGTTAAGTTGTCAATTAATACACCGGTACAGCCACTGGCTCGAAAAAAGTCTTCTATACCTTGCAGATATAATGAGAACAAGATAGGGCTTAACGAATCACCCTGTAAAACTCCTTTGCTAATTTTAACATTATAGTAGAGTAAATTTTTAAAATAAAGCTGCAAAAAAAGTATATTTTTTTATATTTGGCATAGTAGTACCTAACACTAAAAGCTAAATTTTCTTTCGAGGATCCCCGATTTTCCGGCCTTAGAATCCAAGATGGCGGCTGCCAAATTTTAAAAAAAAATGATTTCCTTGTTTTAAGAGAAATTAAATTAATTTTGATAAATTTCTTTTAAGTAGGACCTACTCAATTTAAAAATGTAAAAAAATGTACACCTGTCACTGCAAAACAAAATAGCGGTTATATTTTTAAAAAATTGTTTTTCTTTGATATTTTCTTTATTTTTTGTGCGATATTTATTTTTGATACCTCATATTAAAGCTCTTTAAATGCGCTTAAAAGAAATAATAAGCTTCCCAGCCGACACAAAGATGGCGCTTAATTTGTCAAAAATAAAAGAGACCTTTACAACCTGTAGACCAAATTAATTTTTTACAAACAAATTTTTTGTATTTTATCAGTAGTAAGCCAGATTTTGTAAAAATTTATAAAAAGTTACAATTTGACATTTAGCATTTTAAGATGGCGGCCGAAGTTCAGATAAAAAAGTTATATTTTTGTTCTTGTTTGACACAACTAGAATTGCCATGTAGTGTATCGATTTATACTAAATGGGGGTCGCCGATTTTAAATATTTTATAATAAATGACATATGTCTATTATTATCCAAGATGGCGGCGTTCAAAATATAAATACAACAGTATCTTTTTGGTTTGGTAGCTTTTTTTAGTAAGATATGTAGTTTTATATTAATCTTAATTAGTTTTAAATTGTAATGTACAAAAAAAATATAATTTATTTATTTTTTAAAGATAGCGGTCAAAAAAGTTTAAAAAAAAAACATTTTTGTTTATTTTTTCGAAATTTTACAAAAAAAACTGAAAAACACAAGACATCTCGTTAAACAACACAGATATTTTAAAAATATCAAAAAAGTTGAATTTGAATAAATTCACCATATTTTACTTAATCGCTATCTCCGGTAATATTGATGTAACACTAACGTTTAATAAAATTCTTTATTTATTTTAAAACACGACGTTTCGGTTAGTAAGTATCTCTAACCGTTATCAAGTGTAAACTTAAATAATCTAGTCCCTAGGCTACTACTTATACTACTTGGTGTGCAGTCAGGTGTGACGATTGTTTAAGTTTACACTTGATAACGGTTGGAGATACTTACTAATCGAAACGTCGTGTTTTAAAATAAATAAAGACAATGGAAGGCCGAAATTTTATTTCTACACAATCATTGTCTACGAGTTTCAAACAAAGACTAACGTTTAAATTAGCAAAGTTACATAATTTTTCCTATATCATCAGAATCTGATGTCAAAAATGACATATGTCATACACTTGTCAAACTATTGACATATGGTTTAGTTTTTAAAATAAAACACCCTGTATATATTTTTCTTAATTGATAGGGCTCCTTTTTTCTGATTTCAAAAATGTATAATATGTTGACATTTAGTCCAGCCGTTGTTAAAATATTTGCACATACATATTATATATCTTTGAAATCAGAAAAAGGAGCCTTATCAATTAACAAAAATTATGACAGGTGTATGACATGTAATTTTTGACATCAGACTCTAATGATTTAGGAAAAAATATTTAACTTTGCTTATATAAACGTTACTGTCAGATCAATATTATCGGAGATAGCTATTAAGTAAAATATTGTCAATTCAATCAAATCACCCGGTACGTGACATATGTCAACTTTTTTGATATTTTTAAAATATCTGTGTTTTGTTTAACGAGATGTCTTTCCAGTTTTTTTTGTTAAATTTCGAAAATATAAACAAACATTTTAATTTTTTTTACTTTTTCGGTCGCCATCTTTAAAAAATAAATAAATATTTTTTTTGTACATTAAAATTTAAAACTAATTAAGGGTAATATAAAACTACATATCTTGATAAAAAAAAATTACCAAACCAACAAGATACTGTTGTTTTTATATTTTGAACGCCGCCATCTTGATTAATAATAGACATTTGTCATTTATTATGAAATATTTAAAATCGGCGACCTCTATTTAGTATAAATCGATATATTACACGGCAATACTAGTTGTGTCAAACAAAAACAAAAAAATAACCTTTTTATCTGAACTTCGACCGCCATCTTAAAATGCTTACTGTCAAATTGTAACTTTTTATACATTTTTACAAAACTTGGCTAACTATTGATAAAATCCAAAATTTTTTCTGTAAAAATTTAATCTGGTCTACAGGTTAGAAAGGTCTCTTTTATTTTTGACATATTAAGCGCCATCTTTGTGTCGGCTGGGAAACTAATAATTTTTTTTTGGTAGGTTTAAAGAACTGGTCAGTGGCTTTAATATGAGGTAATCAAAATAAATATCGCCCAAAAATTAAAGAAAATATAGGATAAAATCGGTTTTTTTTAAATATAGCCGCCATTTTGTTTTAAAGTGACAGATGTATTTTTTTTTACATTTTTGGATTGAGTAGGTCCCACTTAATGCAAATATTTTAATGGTAAAAATATTTCCTTTATATCCCCTAGATCTTCTAAAACCAGATTGGCTTTCTGGTAGTATGTCAAAACTTTCGATAAATGAAGTGACTCTATTATTAAGAATTTTAGTAAATATTTTTGTTATATGATTGATCATTGACACCCCTCTGTTGTTTTCTGGTAAGTGGGAATCTCCACTCTTATAGAGGTGTATCATTTTTACTTGTGTCCATGGTGTGGGAATTTGTTCTGTGGTTAGTATTTTATTAAAAAGCTTTAAAATTGTTTTAATCCAATCTAATGGTAAGTTATTTTATTCATTAGAAATTAGATATAAGCCATATCTTTTTTTATCCTTACTTTTATTAAGCACTGCAAACAATTCTTGAATAGTTATTTCTTGGTCCAAAAATGGGTGTAGGACATCAGAATTTTTCATTCAGTTATTCAGAGTCTAAAGAGTGCCTTTCTGGAATGTAAGGGAATTGATACATTTCATGGACGAATGTAAAATTAATAAGATTGCCAATTCTAGCATTTAGATCTCCATCTATAACAATGCAATCATATGGAAACTGAATGTTAAGTTCTTGGAGTCTTCTAGCATTGATATGCATGTTTTGTTATCTAATGATGGTTTTAAATACACACAACCTAAAATCAACCAAATATTGCTACCACTACACTACGGACGACGACAAACTATTACATGTCGGGTCATAAATGGAAAAGGCCGCCATTTTGGATCCGCCATTTTCATTTTTCCAAAGTTTAAATTTAAAATCGTAATCATCAGCGACATTAAACACCACAAAGTTCCAAATGTAAATCATTTAATCAATTTGTTTTTCGTTTAATTAATAATCACAATCAGCAACCTTTAAGACTCAAAATTTATTAAATATTGTTTTTTAAATGAAAAAGCTCGCCATTTTGGATCCGCTATTACGACTTTTATTTTAAGTTTAATTTAAAATCATAATTAGCTGCAACCACATTGTTTTTTTACATGTTGTTATAAATAAATAAACTAAATAAAATAAATGTCTCAATTTGATATATACCGGTTTATAAATGAAAATTCCACTATTTTTAAAGCGTCATTTAGATTTTTTAGGTTTAAGTCAAAACTAGTATTATATAGCCTGAACACCGTATTGTTTTAAATTTAAGAAAAATCACTTTGTTAATAAAAAACTTTGACAATTTGGATTCGCCATTTTAAATTTTTTGTGTTAAAACTCTATACACCTGTCAAATATAAAATATGTAGCTCATTGGAAAGTAGTTGCTCTGCATAAAAAGCATAAATAAATTGTTTAATAAACAAAATTGTAAGCAAAAACTGTGGCGGTGAGTTGTCTCGGCAGAATGTTGGCCGGGCGGCTAATCGGGTCGGTTGCGATTTAACCCGGCGGCGAATTGGATCGGCGGCGAGTTTTCCCGGCGGCGAATCGGTGGCGCCGACTTGTCCTAGAGCCTAACCAGAAGATGTATGCTGTGTGTTAAAACTAAATTTATTTTGGGATTTGGGAAGGAAATTTCCCCTTTACCGCCCCCCCCCTGTAGATCCGAGCCTGACTGACGTGTGAAATTGTGATAATATAGAAATGGCCTCTGCACAACAAGGAAGGCTATCACAACCGCGTATCACAAAAATTTCCTTCTTAAAACCAAAACTGATAATCGCAGTATATCTTGGTGAAACCAAAAAAAAGAAAAGAGGTTAGACGCCTATTCAATCGAGCGAAGGAGACTGACAATTGAGAAACCTACCGTGCCTTCCTTAGCGAATATAACAAACAAATCAGAAGTGCCAAAAAAATCATGGAGGAAGTTCTTTCATGGGCTCACTAAGCTTCCAGACAAAACAAGAATCCATAAAATTCTGTATATAAACAGCCATCAAACAAACTTGGAGCAATAAAGCTCTCTGATGTCACCTTCACAAAATTTGAAACGTAATCCCTGGGGGCGGGCACCGGCAGAGCATCATTTCTCAGGAAGCACACTCCTTGAAAACGGGAATACTCCTAAGCAATTAATGACCCATGGACATTGCCCAAAACAGACGAATTGAACCAAACAAATCACCGGGTCTTGATGATATTCTTGCAGTGCTAGTACAAAAAGGCCTGAAAGTGCCATACCTGGCGAAACAACTACCTAAACTAAAGTAAATACATGAAAAAATAGTAAGAACAGTACTTCAAAAAGAATCATTTTCCTGAAAAAATATATACACAAAGACATTTTATACAAAAACTAACTACATTATTTCAATCAGTGCGACGTAATAGCCAAAATAAAAGCATAAAAAAATTCAAAAACTAAATTAAAAAAAAAAAATTATTTTTGCATTTTGTATGATTTAATATTTATCCGAGTATTAGGTAACACTGGTACACTAAACACTGTTACTTTTTCTCTAAACTGTCGGATTTATGTGTTTTATTTAGAAAATGAACCTTTTCTCACTATTTTCCATGTATTTTTTTTACATAACAATAATGGGTCCATTATTTCTTCTTCCAGAAATTTGAAAGATATTTTATTGTTTGTTAAATTGTATATTTGAGCCAAATTGGCAGTTTTCTTGATGTTCAAAATTTAATTATAAATCAGAAAAATTCTAAATTTTGGTTTTTTTATTTTCTTTGTGGGTAGAATAAATGTCCAAAAATTATATCGACCCCTAAGTAAACTGTAACGTCCTGTATTTGAAAACTCAAAAATTGGCAACCCCCGTTTTTTACGGGACTGTCCCGTATCCAGATCAAAAGTCCCGTGTCCCGCCATGGATTAATATGGGACAATAAAAGTCCAGTATTTTGTATGTTATTAAAATTAGCAACAATTATTATTAACCCCACAGAGCAACAAACCTAACCTGGGCAGAGTTTCTTAACTATGTTGATTAAAATACTAACTAATTGAAAGGGCTTAAAAACAAAAATTAATAACACTTTAAAAGTTAAATTGATATAAGGATTTTTTTAAATGTAATATAATTTTGCGGTTTTGTTTTTAAAAAACCAGTGTTTAGTTTTGTTTGACATTGTTATTGTTGGGTTAATTTGTCTGATTTTGTTAATTTGTAACTTTTTTTGGCAGATACAGATTTTATGTTGTTTTATTTACTTGTGAACCTAGCGCCTGTTACTCAAACTATAGCTAATTCAACTAAGGGCCATTTCATATGAAATGAACCAAAAAAAAAATAACTTTGGCAGACAATTTCACCGATTTAGGTTTGTTTTTTGGTACATTTATTCTACCCATATACTAATAATATAATACAGTCGAACGTCTATAACTCGAACCTGAAGGGACAACCAAAACAGTTCGAGTTATGGAGAGTTCGAGTTATAGAAACTCGAGTTACATAGGTTAAAATACATGTAAAAAGTGCAGGGACCGCTGAAAAGGTTCGAGTTATAGAGGGGTTCGAGTTATAGAGGTTCGAGTTAGAGAGGTTCGACTGTAGTTTTAAATTTTTTTGAGTAATTTTTTTTAACAAAATTTTGAAAATGAAAAAAAAATGTTATTTTGACTAAAACATGTAGGTACCTACTAAAAAAGTTAAGGTTTCTTGAGAACTACTTACACCAGAATAGTGATATAGGGCTTATTATAACAAAACTCAAATTTAAAAAAAAATGTTTTGATAAATAATAATAAATAATATTTTAGTATAATTCTCACCAAATTTCAAGATGATGAAATGACAAGTTCATGTTGAAAAAAACATTTAACAGTAGGTAAAAATGCATGGAAAAATAGTAGCTAGGAGATGAACTCCTATAAAATATACAAAACAGACATTTTAGACAAAAAATAACACAATTATTTCAAACATTGTGATGTAAAAGCCTAAATTAAAGCATAAAAACAAATAAAAAGAAATAAAAAACTAAGTTTTGGAAAAACAAAATGTTTTTTGGTATTTTTTATGATTAAATATTAATCCTTAGAGCAACACTTACGTAACCCAAACAAATACACACACTAGTTACAAATCAAATCAAAAGTAGCTTTATTGTCAGTATATCATGTACACAAAGACAAAGCCCTGCTTAAACTAAATTAATAATAAATCAGAGTAGTTAGTTAATATTATAATAAAATATGTAGTAAATTTGTTTAAAATAAATCTGACCTAATCTAAATTTATAATTTTTATCAGAACAAACCCTCAAATTATAAAACACATAAATTACTTAAGGTAAAAAAAATTTTTTATAAAAAAAAATAACTAAATTAGGTAATATGTATATAAATGTCTATCATGCATAAAATGTCATAAATTTTGATTGACAAAACAGTTTAAAATAGTTTTATTTATTTTTATTCTTATTTTTATTTTAAAATTTATTTAAAAAAAAAAACAAAATCAGGAAAAAACATGTAGCCACAACATAGTCAAATACAGTTACACTCACAAATAAGTAAAATAAAAATACAATCTTTATCTTAAAATGGTAAAACATATCAGTTGGAAAAAAATTCCTCTAATGAGTAAAAGGCATTTTCAAAATCCATTGTGTTCTTTCTAAATTTTTTATAAAGATCTATTTTCCTAATATTAAGAGGTAAATGGTTAAACATTATCCTACCATTGTAGACAAATGAATTTCTAATTTCTCCATGATTGTTGCTCTAAGCCTTCGATATGTAATACTGGTAAACTAATCAATGTAATTTTTTCTCTAAACTATCTGTTTTGCAGATTTTATTAAGATAATGATCCTTTTCCCACTATTTTTCAATGTATTTTTATTGTTTACATGCATTTAAACAAACTTATACCTACAGAAATTTAGCATTATGTGTAACACAAAGCTTAACCCTCCCTCACCCCTCCAGCGTTACATAATTTAAGGATGGTCTCTAAGTAAAACTTGAACTGTTTTAAAGTGAATAACTAGTAGTTACGTCTGGTTATCCCTTGGTTGACATTTAAAATTAGCTGTTTATTACCACAGAAACACTGCTTGAATAGCTTTTTTTATAACTGGTTATTGTTTGGTGTTGCTTTTTGCGATTTTTTAAAGAAATTTAGTTGGTTTTAGTGCACGTTTTAAAAGATAAATAATAATCTTCTTGCCATTATTGAATTTGAGTTCTTTTCGACTGACTCTTAAATAAAATATATGAACAAGAAACATTTAAGATTTTGAGACAAAATATAAATAAAAAGCTTGAAAACGATTGCAGATTGGCAATCGAAACGTAGCGTGTTCAAATTCAATTAAAAGATAAGTGGTTTAAGTTTTTACTAGGCAACTATTTATTTTTATAGAAAGCCACTGACAAATTAGTGATTTTTATTTTTCTAGGAGAAACGCAGTGGTTTTTTATAATTTTTTAAAATAATTTTTCCTTACTAGTGGCGTAATACCCAGAAAAAGTTGTGTTTGTAAAATGACTCTTAAATACTAGCATACTTGATTCTAAATGGGCATAATTTGGAGAAAAAACTTAAATATAATAAATAGTGGTTAGAGGAGTACAATGAACTGTTTTTTTTTATTATATTTTGTGTATTAAAGTCTACATTGAAAATACTCTGCCAATATATGGGCCCCTAAGCTCACACTAGGTACTATAGTTATAGTGTATGTGTGAGCTAATTTAACTAAAAACTGAAATATATTTTATCAACTACAGACTAAATTACATTTCGTTTGATACCACACAAGCCATGTTTTAAATTAAACTTAAATTTTTGAAATCTACCCCCACCCTTAAAAAAAAAAGAACTAAATTGTATTTTGTTTAACTTCAGGCTCAATTACCTTTCGTTTGGTATCACACATGCCATATTTTCACGTAAACTCTAATTTTTGAAATCTACCCCCACCCTTTTATTTCGCTTGTGTTCGGTGGATTTTGTTCATTTTTAAATGGAACCATCTCGACCCAAGACCCAGCCTAGGTACCAAATTTCATTGAAATCGGGCAAGCCGTTTTTAAGTTATGCGTGTCGGTTGTTACAGACAGACAGACAGACATACAGACAGACAGACAGACAGACAGGCGGCGCAACAAAAAAGTTTCAAAATCACCTGAAACGCAAAGATATATAAAAAATTTTGAAATCAGAGCAACTTTTTTTTTCTTGAAAAAATTAGGATCACCATAGCTCACACTACTATAGTATAGTATATGTGTGAGCTAACACTAGAGGAAGCCAGGGGTTGATAAAATGGAAAAAAATTTATGATTATCAATATAGAGGAGGCCATCTCTTTGTACAACTTTCCCTCAAAATTGAGGCACACATGACAAATTCCACTCATTGCAAAAATTCACTTAAAAAGAAACAAAACAAATGATTGTGAGGTTAGAAAACCCAATAACCTTCCTCAAAAGTGTGGTAATTATGGGTAATAAATGATGATGTACAAAGGGCTCATTCATGACATCACTACAGGAGTGGTATAAGGCAGCTTGAACGCCTATGCAGTGTTGCCAACTATTGGAAAGCGAAAATCCGTAGTGTGAACACGAAAAATCTGTAGGTTCAAAAAAGACTAAAAACAAAAAAGGTGCTTTTTTTACAGTTAAAAAGTTTATATTGGTTTGATTTTTTCCTTTTTTTGACAGTGACAGGAGTGCACAACTTTTTTGGTTTGGAACTGCACGAGAACGGTACGGGACCTACTGCTCCGTTCCAACAGATCCAAATAAACTTTTTTGCAGTGCCGCCAATTTTTTTAATGGATAAACCGTTATAATTAGAAGAAATAAAAAGTACGTACTATTTTAACTTTTTTTATTTAGTTAAGATACTCACAAACACTAATATTTTCTAGTGCAACATATATAACGTAAAACATAGTTTAACTTTCATGGCGCGAAGCGTTGTTTGACTCCCCATCAAACAACGCGTAATACAATTCGTTCTAAATAATGTTGCAACGACCATCCGCTAGATGTCTAGAAAAATAAGGTCACTGATCCAAGCAAAACCTTTCAATTCAATTTAAAAAATACTTTATTGTCAAGAAAAAAAAATTCTGTTGACAAAGCAGGCTATCTCTAGTCTTAAAAATAAATAATGATAACAAATAACTTACCTAATAGCACTTTAAAATCTTGTATGCCCTAGTTTAGTTTTATTTTTCTTTTTATAATTTAAAACAACCTATTGAAAAAACCTTTTAAAAATTGTGAATTAAAACAACAAAAAGAAATATACAAAAAATAAAAAGTATAAAACCTTAAACAAAAAAAAAACAAAGTAATAAAAAAAATAAAGTAAGTTCATTGGCAATAAATATAAACAATTCCAAAATAAAAAAAATAAAAAAACAAAACAAACATCAAAACAAGAAAGTATAACAAACAGAAAAAAAAAGTCAAATAGAAATTAAAATAAAATTTTGTAAAATACATAAATAAAAGAAAAAATGTACTATTTAAAAATTAAAGCAACACACGTACTAAAATTAATCAAAAATAAGTCCTTAAGGCAGCGGTCAAAAAAATAAATAACTAAGAAAACAAAAAAGTAGATAAAAATTCGGTTTGATATTAAAATTCTGAAAAATCACATTCTTTAAAATAAAGCTAAAAAAAAAACAACAAAACAATGTAAAAATGATAATAAACCCTATCTAAAGTTATCGTCATAAAACTCAGACAAGGAGTAATATGGTTTATCGAGTAGCAGTTTTTTCAACCTTCTCTTAAACTGTCTGAGTGTTGCAACATGCTTAATGTCATAAGGCAAATGATTAAAGATCTTTCTGCCTTCATAAATAAGGGATTTCTGGACCAGTGTGCTTTTGGGAACTGGCAGCATAATATTGCCATTTTGTCTCGTTAGACGTTGGGGTCCAGTATCAAAAATATAGGATATATTTCTAAATACGAGACTTGATGTCTCGAATATAAACAGTGATGTGAGGGTTAATATTTTTTTTTCAACAAAATGAGGTCTACAAGATTCCCTTTGGTGAACATTACACAAAAAGCGCACTGCTTTTTTTGTAAAATAAAAATAATTTTAAGAAGGTGCTGATGAGCAAACCCCCAAAAAGGAATTCCATACCGCAAATGGGACTCAAACAAAGAGAAATAAACTGACCGGGCTATAGTATCACCCAATTCCGCCCTGACATACCTTACTGCGAAGCAACCAGAAGAAAGTTTTTTACTTAGCCCAAGTATATGTTCCTCAAACCTCAACTGGTCATCAATGAGAACACCCAAGAATCTGCTAACTGAATTATTTTGCAGAGGATTGCTACCAAGATTTATGTTTTGCATATTGCACTTAAACCCAATAATATTAGTTTTCTCAACATTGAAACAAAGACCATTGGAATCACAACATTGTTTAATTTTGACAAAGTCATCGGAAATATGTTTTCTTAAAATATTAAGATCTTTGTGATGCCACAGCACCGATGTATCATCCGCAAATAGTGTGAATTCCCCTGCAATATTTAATCTCACAAGAACCTCCATAAACCTAGCAAGCCCACCTCAATAAAAATTTAAAAAATGTATTCCAGAATTATGTGCTTTTTATCTGCTAATTTCGTCCACTTTTTAAAATTTTTGTGCTCCTTTGGTTTCCACGGAAATTTAAAAAAATGATTGGCGTGCTAGCTTTATATAAAGCTAGCAAGCCCATACAGAAATAATCAATATTTTTATAATATTTATATGCGAAAATTAAGTGCTTTTTATGTGCTCCCGTTTGCTAAAAACAAAATTCCATTTATCAAGTTTTTAACCTTTTTTTTTTTAAGAAAATTTGTGGGCTGGCTAGGTTTATATAAACCTAGCAAGCCCACCTCAATAAAAATAAATAAAATACATTCCAGAATTATGTGCTTTTTATGTGCTAATTTCGTCCACTTTTTAAAAATGTTGTGCTCCTTTGATTTCCACGGAAATTTAAAAACATGATTGGCGTGCTAGCTTTATATAAAGCTAGCAAGCCCATACAGAAATAATCAATATTTTTATAATATTTATATGCGAAAATTAAGTGCTTTTTATGTGCTCCCGTTTGCTAAAAACAAAATTTCATTTATCAAGTTTTTAAGCTTATTTTAAAAAAAAATGTGTGCCCACACATATATATGGCTAGGTTTATATAAACTTAGCAAGCCCACCTCAATCAAAATAAATAAAATACATTCCAGAATTATGTGCTCTTTATGTGCTAATTTCGTCCACTTTTTAAAATGTTTGTGCTCCTTTGGTTTTTACGGAAATTTAAACAAATGATTGACGTACTACAATACAGAAATAATAAATATTTTTATGCCCACCTCAATAAAAATTTAAAAAATTTATTCCAGAATTATGTGCTGTTTATGTGCTAATTACGTCCACTTTTTAAAATTTTTGTGCTCCTTTGGTTTCCACGGAAATTTAAAAAAATGATTGGCGTGCTAGCTTTGTATAAAGCTAGCAAGCCCATACAGAAATAATCAATATTTTTATAATATTTATATGCGAAAATTAAGTGCTTTTTATGTGCTCCCGTTTGCTAAAAACAAAATACCATTTATCAAGTTTTTAACCTTTTTTTTTTTAAAGAAAATGTGTGGGCTGGCTAGGTTTATATAAACTTAGCAAGCCCACCTCAATCAAAATAAATAAAATACATTCCAGAATTATGTGCTCTTTATGTGCTAATTTCGTCCACTTTTTAAAATTTTTGTGCTCCTTTGGTTTTCACGGAAATTTAAAAAAATGATTGACGTACTACAATACAGAAATAACAAATATTTTTATGCTCACCTCAATAAAAATTTAAAAAATTTATTCCAAAATTATGTGCTTTTAATGTGCTAATTTCGTCCACTTTTTAAAATTTTTGTGCTCCTTTGGTTTCCACGGAAATTTAAAAAAATGATTGGCGTGCTAGCTTTATATAAAGCTAGCAAGCCCATACAGAAATAATCAATATTTTTATAATATTTATATGCGAAAATTAAGTGCTTTTTATGTGCTCCCGTTTGCTAAAAACAAAATTTCATTTATCAAGTTTTTAAGCTTTTTTTAAAAAAAAATGTGTGGGCTGGCTAGGTTTATATAAACCTAGCAAGCCCACCTCAATAAAAATAAATAAAATACATTCCAGAATTATGTGCTCTTTATGTGCTAATTTCGTCCACTTTTTAAAATTTTTGTGCTCCTTTGGTTTCCACGGAAATTTAAAAAAATGATTGACGTGCTAGCTTTATATAAAGCTAGCAAGCCAATGCAAAAATTATAAATATTTTTATGCCCACCTCAATAAAAATTTTAAAAATTTATTCCAAAATTATGTGCTTTTAATGTGCTAATTTCGTCCACTTTTTAAAATTTTTGTGCTCCTTTGGTTTCAACGGAAATTTAAAAAAATGATTGGCGTGCTAGCTTTATATAAAGCTAGCAAGCCCATACAGAAATAATCAATATTTTTATAATATTTATATGCGAAAATTAGGTGCTTTTTATGTGCTCCCGTTTGCTAAAAACAAAATTTCATTTATCAAGTTTTTAAGCTTTTTTTTTTTAAATGTGTGGGCTGGCAAGGTTTATATAAACCTAGCAAGCCCACCTCAATAAAAATAAATAAAATACATTCCAGAATTATGTGCTCTTTATGTGCTAATTTCGTCCACTTTTTAAAATTTTTGTGCTCCTTTGGTTTCCACGGAAATTTAAAAAAATGATTGACGTGCTAGCTTTATATAAAGCTAGCAAGCCAATGCAAAAATTATAAATATTTTTATGCCCACCTCAATAAAAATTTATTCCAGAATTATGTGCTCTTTATGTGCTAATTTCGTCTACTTTTTGAAATTTTTGTGCTCCTTTGGTTTCCACGGAAATTTAAAAAAATGATTGACGTGCTAGCTTTATATAAACCTAGCCAGCCCACACATTTTCTTTAAAAAAAAAGGTTAAAAACTCGATAAATGGAATTTTGTTTTTAGCAAACGGGAGCCCATAAAAAGCACTTAATTTTCGCATATAAATATTATAAAAATATTGATTATTTCTGTATTGGCTTGCTAGCTTTATATAAAGCTAGCACGCCAATCATTTTTTTAAATTTCCGTGGAAACCAAAGGAGCACAAAAATTTTAAAAAGTGGACGAAATTAGCACATTAAAAGCACATAATTTTGGAATAAATTTTTAAAATTTTTATTGAGGTGGGCATAAAAATATTTATAATTTTTGCATTGGCTTGCTAGCTTTATATAAAGCTAGCACGTCAATCATTTTTTTAAATTTCCGTGGAAACCAAAGGAGCACAAAAATTTTAAAAAGTGGACGAAATTAGCACATAAAGAGCACATAATTCTGGAATGTATTTTATTTATTTTTATTGAGGTGGGCTTGCTAGGTTTATATAAACCTAGCCAACCCACACATTTTAAAAAAAAAAGCTTAAAAACTTGATAAATGAAATTTTGTTTTTAGCAAACGGGAGCACATAAAAAGCACTTAATTTTCGCATATAAATATTATAAAAATATTGATTATTTCTGTATGGGCTTGCTAGCTTTATATAAATAAAACTCAATAAACCAGTCACAATCTTTAAAGAATTTTCTAATATAGTTTAAGCTACGAAGATTATTTGAAGATTTTTTAATCCCTGTAGTAAGCCAGTGCTTTGTATTTTTACGCTTTGGTTTGATCCAACGTAATGGAAAGGCTCTCTTAAAATTATCCACCAATACACTGTGAAAAGCACTAAGAGGTTCAGGAGCCTGCAGAATGCCGTGCCAGTTAACATTAGAACAGTGACTTCTGAAATTGTCAAAAGCTTTTCTGTTAAATATTCTTTTTTGTTGACGAATGCCCATTATGCGAGCTGACTCCAGACCAAAGATTGAGCTAACAGCTTCATGGTCCGACAGTCCAGAATAAAGAACAGAACATGAAACATCAGTAATGTTAGAGCACATATAGTCAATACTCGTGGAACTAGATTCTGAGATTCTCGTTGGCGAGTCAACATGATTGGTCAAACCGTAAGCAGTGAGCATGTTTAACAATAAAGAGTTTTGAGTTTTTGTTCTATCAAAATAATCAATATTGAAGTCTCCCGCAAGCACAACTTTAGCATCGTGTGGAATTTCACATAACAAGGAGTCAAGTTTATTTAAAAAGTCATTCACACTAGAAGAAGGAGAACGATAAAGACAACAGATATATAGATTAAACTGCTTGCAATAAGATAAAGAAAATTCAAAGCTTTTCTCTGTCCAAAAGTGGTCGAACTTGTCCACATTAACAAATCTCAAGGACTGTCTAGATAAAATCAGAGTACCACCATGAAGAGAACTCTCCCTACTAGAAAATGAAATTGTTTCATAATTTGGGACATTGAAGCACTCATCCGGATGCAACCAGTGTTCCGTCAGTAAAACAATATCGGGAAACTGGTGAGACTCTAAAAACAAAAACAGATCATTTGATTTGTTTCTTAGAGATCTAATATTTTGGAGCATCACTACCAATTTAGAATTAACTAAGTGCTGTTTTTCATAGATGGGCTTTGTTCTAAAAAAGTTTGACTTTTATTAAAATTATCTGCACCATCCTCGCTCTGAGAAACATTCGAGGCTTGGTCAACACCAGCATCATCTAGTGCATCAGAAGAACAATCCAAAATTTCAATGGGAGAAACAGTAGTATCAGTTTCCAACGGCACACTGGTCTGATCACGTTGTTGTGAAGTTCGAGTTGGAGTAGTAGATGTGGACGCAAGTTGCGAATAATTAGTTTTAATAAAAATTAATGTGTTATTACCAGGCAAAGCAGAATGAGAAATTTTTTCAGAAATTTTAAAACTTAGTTGCCAGCTTCGTAATTTGTTACCTCCTATTTTGTTTGAGTCCACATACTCCAAACTACTCTCACTCCTACTGTCAATTCTTGCCAAAAAACGTTCTATATTTGCATTAAAAATAAGCACCTTATCTCTTACAAATTTGTTACGAGTCGTTAAAGGGCATCCGAGAAATATAAAATTTGTATGCAAACACGAACGTAGTGATTCCCATAAGCTCCTAATCCTAGGCACCCTACCAGCTAAAATGTCATTATACCCACCAACTAAAATTACATAATCGTCCCTATCAAAGTCTTTAATCATGGAATTAAGACCAGAAATCACTCCATCTAATTGTGCCCCTGGTTTCAGAACAATTTGGATTTTATATTCTGTTAAATTTGGCTGTTTTTGTAAAAATTTGTTCAAATCTCTGCCGTGTTCATCTGATAGTATTAGAATTTTCTTATATTTTTTCTGAGAGGTGCACTCAATCATGGGAGAAGAAGCATTTAAATGTATTTCTGGCTCAATACTATTGGGCCTAAGAATTATTTTTTCTGATGCTAAACTGCTTTCTTGTAGTTCATCACACAAGCTTATTTTGGTAGACTTCACTACCTCAAGATCATTTTTTAGACAGGTAATGTCCCTAAGCAATTCCTCAATTAAAACTGTCTTGGATTTTATGGTTACAGCTAAGTCAGAATTATGCAGCCTTGTGGAACGAAGATCTTTTGCCAATGTAATACTTTCAGCTTCAAGTATATTTGCCCATGCCCCTGTTTTCCCCTTCTCCTCCGTCAACTCTAAATGATCTGTTTGAACGTTTTCAAATTGCATAAGTGATTAGTCAATCTGCTGCTGCTTTACATCACTCTCATCCTTTAAGCGCTTTACTTAGCAATTCAAAGATTCTATCATTCTTACTTGAAATTCCATTTTTTGTTCCATATCTTTTTCAATTTCCACGATATGGTTTTCAAAGGACTGAGATCCCCTTTTTAGCCTTTTGACATACTTATCCATATCACTAAGTTCCCTGGTGAGCTTACCAATTTCTATTTCTAATTTATCATTTATATCCTGAAGCTCCTCAAATGCTTTATCTTTGTCTGCAAGTTCTTTATTAGCTTTTTCCAGGGATCTGTTCAATGCATCAAATTCTGACTGGGTATTACAAAAATTACTTCTACAATTCTTACAGTGGATCCTTAGCTGTCTATGAGTAAGAATAAGACAGTCAATCTCAGTTGCTGCCAAATGTTCACATTTCCTGCAGTATGGTTTTGCACAATAGTCACATACAAAACCGAACAATTCACCCTCCTTGGGTCTACGTTTATTAAAAGCAAATTGTTCTTGACAACTCACACAGTTAGAGCACATCTTTGCTACTAAACGATTTCCTAACTATTATTCGTTATAATTATTATTTTATTTTAGAGACATCCTTTATAATAACAGGGACCGAAAAAGTTCCGCGCTCTCACCCTGCGTGCAATTCAGTGAACTATTGGTCACCTTAATAAGCACATATTCCAAACTTCACCATTAGTGTCATCATTTGACCAACTTCACGTTAATGGTAACATAACCGCTCTTATTATTATTGTTATTGTTTACTATAAATGGAGGGAAATTTATTAAATGTTTATAAAAAACCAGCGAAGTTGATTTTAAATTTGATGGATTTTCCGACGATTAACCTGTGTTCCAGTCCTGCCCACGATCACCGTGTAAGAGGGCACTTAGACAAACACTCCGAGGTACTTTACCATAAAAAAAACTTTCTTTAAACAGGCACACTATACTAAAACAGGTAGCGTTTGACTATGAGACTTTAAATATACAAGGACACCACTTCATTCATTTTTACAAAATGATTAAAATGTAGGAAAAAAAAGTCTGAGGACTGATAAGGAGAAATGAGGCGCGGCCGCCGTTGTGTTTCGATGTTTATCGTTTTTTAGTAAAATTGCCAAAAATCTAGATTTGGATCCAAAATCGGATATCGGAGAACGAAATCCAAAATCTGTAGATCTACAGATAAATCTGTAGGGTTGGCAACACTACTAGTTATTTGCTCGAAAACGACTTTGGTGTCCCATATTTGAAAATTCAAAAGTTGGCAACCCTGGGCTGAACCAACCTTTAGTTAATTTAAGCTAATCTAAGAATTTGTGAGGCAGAATCAAAGTCAAGCCTCGGACTAGGTGTGCAAATATCGTTTGAAATATAACAAAAAATAAAAGGAACGAACTCAAAACTTGAGGCTATAAATTGGGCTTTAAATTAAAATATATTTTAGAATTAAATAATCTAGGTAGGTAGATTAAAATGATATTCAAAACAAAGATTACCATAAGAATAAAAAAGAAAAAATGTCCAAGATATTAAATATCTGTTACCTTTTGCATAGCACAAACAGAAACTTAAAAATTTTAAATGATCTGAAAACAAAACATGCCATATGGCAGAAAACGGGTGATCATCCTTCTTTTTAGCCAACGAAAAAAGAAGCAACCTTGAACCAGACACAGTGTTGCCAAGAGCACGGTAATTACCAGACACGGCTCTCAAAACGGACCGGCCACGATCCTCCACTTTGTTGACGTCACCAGGGCTATCAAAATGGACGGGCCACGATCCCAACGATTATAAACACAATCGTTGCCCAACGATTATAAACACACTATAATCGTTGATCGTTGCCACGATCCTCCACTTTGTTGACATCACATCCGTGGCTGATTTTTTTCATGGTCACGTTACGACACAGCTGATTGTCTTTAAAATTGAAGTTGGAATGACGGTTCATGGATATTTGATTTTTTTTAAATAAAGCCGTTTTTGAGATTGTTTTTACTTTATTCTGGCAGAACAATTTTTTTTAAATGTATAGTAAGCCCTAATTTTTCATAGCCGCTTCATTAGCTCACACAAAAATTAAGTTTAAAGCTAGGGTTGCCAACTCCCACTGGAGCCAAAGGAGGACATTTTTATATGATCTCACAATTAAAAAAAAATTCTAGTGCACGTTCCTTAAAATAAAGCTCCATACGTATGAACATAATATAGAAATTTACTAGGTAGGTACGAATATACAGGCTATACCATTATCTTTGAGATAACTTTTTTTCAGACCATAGCATAGCAAGGTAAAGATCAAAAAATTGCTTGCTTTGGTTAGGAGTCAATCGTTTTTCTTAAATAATTTCATAAAAAACACAATTTAATATACAGTTTCAATGCGCTAATAGAGATAAACATATACATGTTGAATATTCGTTTCATAAATCTTAACTTATCCAGCGATTTAATCCTCTTGATAGCATGCGCGCGGCCAGTGCATGTTAAAAAGAGATGAATCGCAGTTGAGTTAATCCGGTGCTAAATCAATATAAGTATGGGATGAATCCAAGGTGGTGTATGTCTAAAAGACAGTTCCGTATCTATTTACATTTTGCTATTTTGTTTATTTGAGATTTTTCTATAAACAAGCATTCGTTAAAAGTTAAATTTTTTAAATTTTGGCTGTGTATTTAAATTATAGACGGTAAATAAAAGTACAGTTGTATATTATAATTGGTTTTAAATAGATAATGTGGCTAAATAAAATAGTACCTACATATATCTTAAGTTAGGTATAAAAAATCTTAATATCTCAAAAACTCTATAGTGTCCTGTGGACTCCGGTAGACAATTTCCGTACACCTACTGTGGGCATCTAATCGCCCCTCGTGTGCACCCGTTTCCTATGTAGTTTTCATAGTATACCGGGTGGGCCAAAAAAAACCGGACAATTTTTTATTATTATAACTTTTGAACTATACCATCGATTTTAATGGAAAAAACTGTACTTGGCATAGAATTAATTAGAGTTTTGAACAAATAAACTTTTTTGTCCATCATTTCAAAATCCAAGATGGCGGACGAAATAAAATTGTACCCTTCAAAGATGCTCGTTTATTTTTCTGTTGCGAACACGTTTTAAGAATTTTTTTTAAATCACTAAAAAATCAACATTCTTGCCAGGCACAACAAGCTATGAATCAGCAAAATCGGTTTAGTGGTTCTAAAAAAAATATATTTTTGTTTTAACCAATGTTTTGAATATTATACGATTGCCTTGCCAATCATGTCTGCATTTATTTCCTTATAAATTCATTACTACTGAACCGATTTTGATGAAATAGAAAATATCCTAGTGAGGATTGATTGCTTTTTAAAGATCATGATCAAAATTTTTTAACATCTTAAAATTTAAGATGGTGGACTGAATCATAATTGATTCTTCAAAGTGGCGTGTTTAGTCTTATTTTCTGAAAATGTTTTAGTTTTTTTTTAATTTATAGAAAAGTACTACTTTTCCCCCGCACAACAAGGTATAAGTTAGTGAATTCGGTTTGGTGGTTCTCAAAAATTCTATTTTTGTTTCAGCCATTGTTTTACAGATTATACGATTGCATTGCCATTCCTGTCTGCATTCTTTTATTTATAAACTCATTATTACGGAACCGACATCTTAGTAAAATAAAAAAAAATATGGTGAGAATTGATTGTTCTTTCTTTAATGTTAATAATCGAAATTTGCCCCATGTTAGAACTTAGGATGTCGGAAATAATCATACTTGACCATGCAAAAAGGCACATTTATTATTTTCCAAAAATGTTTTAGTTTTTTTTTATTTATAGAAAAGCACTTCATTAATTTTTATATCTTTATGCGCGAGAAAAGTAATGTTTTTCTATAAACTAAAAAAAAAAACTAAAACATTTTCGGAAATTAAGAATAAGCACACCATTTTAAAGAATCAAGTTTGATTCTGTCCGACATCTTAAATTCTAAGATGCCGATAATCTTTGATGAAGATCTTTAAAAATAAATCTATTCTCAACATGATTTTTTTTTATTTCACTAAAATTGGTTTAGTAATAACGAATTTATAAGGAAATGAACGCAGACAGGATTGGCAATGCAATCGTATAATCTGTAAAACAAGGGCTGAAACAAAAATAGATTGTTTCAGAACCACCACACCGATTTTACTAATTTGTACCTCGTTTTGTAAAGGAAAAGTAGCGGTTCTTTGTAAATTTAAACAAAACTGAAACATTTTTGGAAACTAAGAATAAACACACCATTTTGAAGAATCAAGTATGATTCTGTCCGCCATCTTAAATTTTAAGATGGCGATAAACTTTGATCACGATCTTTAAAAAGAAATCAATTCTCATCTGGATGTTTTTTATTTCATGCAGACATGATTGGCAAGGCAAAACAATGGTTGAAACAAAAATATTTTTTTAGAACCACTGAACCGATTTTGCTCATTCGTACCTTGTTGTGCGTGGCAAGAATGCAGCTTTTTTACTAATTTAAAAAAGGAATTAAGACATGTTCGCAACACGAGAATAAACGAGCATCTTTGAAGGGTACATTTTAATTTCGTCCGCCATCTTGGATTTTAAGATACAGGCCAAAGAACTACATTTAATCAAAACTCTGATTAATTATCTGCCAAAATCGATTGTATAGTTTAAAATTTATAATGAAAAAAAAATTGAGCGGTTTTTTTTGGCCCACCCGGTATAGACAATAAACCGAAATTATTAAGTTTTATGTCATTTTCTCAAAAAGCCTCTTACAGAAAGTATGTAAATAACTTTATTGTAGAAAACTAAATTATGGGCCAAGTCCACGGTTAGCACTTAATTGGCATCCATAAATTGTGGTTATTTTTTAGGATCTCGAAAAAAATCATGTTTTTTTAGGTTTTATTCAGTTTTCAAAAAAACTATTATTAGCATTTTCGGAATAAATGCTAAAATACCTTTTTTAGACAAAATAAAAGGTTCATATACATATGGGCTCGAAACATAAAGTTTTTAGGGTACAGGGTGTCAAATTTTAAAAGAATTGGTTGTGCGCCACTGAAAATTTTTTATTTTGTGTATTTTTTTATAACTAAGCAAATCCAAAGTACAACTTTTTTACTTCATAAGTTTTTTCGCATCGTACTTTGTTTTCGAGATAAAAAAAGAACATTTTATTATCATTTCCTAAATATGGAATGCGGACTTGCAATAAAGTACTTTATATTTTTTATCTCTAAAACAAATCATGGTAAAAAAATCCAAAAGACTAATTTGTGTTTGTAGTTATTTAATCAAATAAAAGAAAAAAAAATACCGAATTAGGAAAATATTTAGTAACACATAGTTTTTTCTCAGAAATATTGTTCGCGATGTGCTTCGTCACATCACTGGACTTAATTATTTTAATCTAAGTATAGTGCCAAATTCGCCTCTTGTCACTACAAACAGCACTGCCAAATTTCAACGAAGTTGACTAAACGATTATAGGTATTATGATCGTTTTTTTATTTTGTCACCCTTAAAAATACGACCCCAAATGCATTATTTTCATGTTTTTTAGTAAGAGCTTTTCTTTAAATTACTCACCACATACTTTAAAAATACCCTGTTACGTCTATATTAGTCTAGTTTGTGAACGATCCCTAACTTTATTTTTCGTCCAGTCTGAATCCGGACCTGTGCACCCTTGGGCAGCTTTTTTCTTGATGACAAGTGACACAGTCAAAAGTTATCTCAAAGATAATGGTATAGAGTTTATATTGGTATGTATTTTTTAAATTAAAAAAAAATCTTGTTCAAAAAACATTTATTAAATAACAGGTACATATATACGAAACATCAACACAAACACCAAACAAATTTTCTTGGGAGGTGAAACTTAAAAAAGGAGATACAAATGGTTTATTCTGTCGTTTCAAAACAGAAACGTATTGTGTGCTTGGTTTATACAGATAAAAATTAATCAGGAGCTTAAATATCATATTATTTTTTACAATAATGGCTAAAATAACTACTTTTTAAGGCACAAAATTAATGTTTTTGATCATGATGCCTAATTTTTTTTGCCTGCGGCAAGTACCTTTATGTCATTGTTTTGCTTCACCTTTGCAAATGACCACGAGCTGCCACTGAGACTCATTTTAAAGTAAAAATTAAAATAAAAATATTTTGCTGTTGAAACATCCCAATCAAAATTAATAGTTATTTAAAAAACAAGTTTTAAAAATGAATTTATTTATATGGGCGAGACAGTTTGGTGGGCCGAGCCTTAGCGAGGTCCATAATTCGAGCGAGTTGTGAAAAAAAAATTTCATGCAATATACAGTGTGTGCAAAACTTTTGCACTTGCTCTGTGAAAAACGCCGTTATCAGTGAAAAACTTCATTATCGGAGGTAGTTTTTTAATAAATTTTGAACACTGTTTTTGTAGAAAATAATATGAATTCTATTTTAATATGTACTTTTGTTTTATTTATATGCTGGGGTTATGTATATAAAAATTAAAATACCCATTTTGCTATTTAGACAGCCAAAATAAAAAACAAACATCAATATTTTTGTAAAAAAACACAATCTGTAAGTTTTTTTGAATTAAAATATAAATGGCTTTTTAAAGTTGGATTGCTTACAAATCTTAAAATGGTTAAAAAAAAACTGAAAAAAATAATCAAATTCTATACCAAAACAACAACAAAGATCATATGATGTGATGTTGCACATCTGTTTTCAGATAAAAATAAAAAAAGTTAAAAGTTGTCCAACTTTTTATTTTATAGAATCAACTATTATTTTTATCTGTATGTATAGTGTATAAACTCAGCATAAAATATTGCAGCATAAGCAGAAGCGCTAGATTTCAATAATATAAAAAAAAACAGTAAATTGAGGCATTTGGGGCAATCATCTTAAGTGACTGTTTACTTACCTTACTACTATACCCCAAGAGTAAAGAGAAAAAATATTAAATACTTAGTAAAACAAACCAAAACTTGGAGGCAAACATAGGGTGCAAATTCTGTGATCTTCTATGCGTGATCGTCTGTGCCGGACTGACCATGGATAAAGGATTTTTGCTGCGGTTCAGTCAGTGGACTGACCACAAAACCTCAGAAGAGTGGCTCTTCTGTGACAGAACACTTGACCTCAGAAGAGTAAAGGCCTTCACACACACCTCCGTAGCATGGTGCATAATGCGTGGCATGGGGCTTTCAACCAATCAACGTTCGAATAGCAGCGGCCATATTGGTTTTGCATAAGAAAAGTCCATAAGGTTGAACTTCTATGTGCCATGCTATGCGCAGTAACGTAGCGTGGGGGGGGGGGGGGGGGCGCGGGGGGTTCGTCGCCCCCCCCCGCCCCGAGGGTAGTGGCGCCCCCATAGGTGGCTGAAGCGCCCTCAGCGTTATTAAGGCGGGCCGGTAACGGCCAATTGAGTGGGTGCCAAAGGAAACTAACGACATGAAGACCTCTTTTTTTTTTTTGGTCGCAAGATTCGTGAGAGGCGCCCTTTTGACCTTTTTGTTTTTTTTTTGTCACAAGATTTTTCATCAGTTTTCAGAGGCGCCCTTTTTAGCTGTCGCCCCCCCCCCCGTCCTTTCGGGCACGCTACGCCGCTGGCTATGCGCTATGCATTTTTGTGTGTGATCGGCTTTACACTTGACTGACCTTTGCTTTGCCGCGGGAGACGTGACGAAAACTTACGAATGATGCTTAGGGCTGTTTTTACAGACGTTCCTCAGGCTTGGTTTATTTATTTCTTAAATGTGTTATTTTATATGGATGACAGAGAAAAAAATGGGGAACAACTATGAATTCGGGTCATTTCTCATGTCTTTTTATCACGTTATTTTTGATTTAAACACATAATTTTGACAAAGGAGGACAAATGGCGTCCTCCACAGGGTCTGTGGAGGACGGAGGACATTTTGCCTCAAAGGAGGACTGTCCTCCTGGCTGGAGGACGGTTGGCAACCCTATTTAAAGGAGAAGCGAATGTGACAATCACATATGACAAAGTCAAATACACAGTAGACAGACCGCAGGTCGGTAGTACGGAAACTGCCTTGTAAATTTTTTATAACTGATTTTAGTTAGGGTCACTGCATCCTGGAAGCCTGGCGTCTCCATGGGTAGCGACAAGCCCACGTGACCTGCCTCGGAATTTCCATGGGCGACTCGTCAACTTACCTCGGAATAATTAGAGTACCTACATGCAATTTTTATACAATATTGTTAATAAACCTCGGAATTTTTAGAGTACCTACAATTTCTCTAGAAGTTTGTAATGCGATCTCAGAATTTTTAGAGTACCTACAGTATGTAAAATATTTTTAAAAACATTAAAAACAATACCTATAAGTTTTTGACCAACTTTTTATTTTTGAAATATAAATTAATTCAAAAAAGACTACGAAACAATTTAATGCATACACATTTACCATTAGATATAATATTAGTTATAGTACTTACCTAGAAATGATAAAAAATATAATTTCTGTGGGATTACTCTAAATTTTGCCTTTTTTGTAAATTTGTTATAGTTTCAAAAGTCATTCCTGTGGTTCTGCCGTGCTTTCAAACAGGTAGGACTTTGTGCAAAAACATAATTGTTTGAAAAATATTTCAAACTTTTATTTTTGTATATAACATCGATATCACTAAGTCTTTGTTTTTCAAAATAACATAAGTTCTTTAGATTTGGGATTATAACATTTAACGGCATTATTAGAGATCTATCGAGACGTAAACCTGGAAGATCACCTAAAGTTGGAATGCTCAGGAAGCCAGAATAGTTTTTAATGGTACCTAGTCCTAATTCTACACTTTTGTTAATTTAATTTGATGTCCTATGTACGTACCATATACGTCTGGAGTACTTACATATACATGGTTTACGTTTAATTGGACGTACCATGTAGGTACCTAGTACGACTTGTTTACGTACATAGTACATGGCTAAAATTACATCCCTACGACGTATTATATAAATGGACGTCCAAAAATGTACGTATAGTACGTCGCAGAGTTACGTACTATGTACGTACAAAGTACGTACTTGTGCTGTCTGGGTAGAGAGTGTGAAACCAAACCGAACCAACCGAAACATATTCTCGAAAAATATGTTATTCTAACCTTTATCAATGAAGTGCAAACCTGTGATTTGGAGGCAGTGTTTTTATGGAAAAAGGTCAGCGAGTGTCTGGAACGGTTAGAATACGTTTGCGATCAATTGAGAAAAACACCAATTGATCGTAAATTTTTGTTCTTAAAAATTGTTTTGGAAAAAATTTCCGTTCGAACAAAAATGTTTTCGAACAAATGTTAATTAGAAATAACTGTTTTCGTTAAAAAAAATGTTTTCGAACAAATTTCCATTTGAAGAAACTGTTTTCGAACAAATTTTCGTTCAAAGAAATGGTTTTCGAACAAATTTCCGTTCAAAGAAATGGTTTTCGAATAAATTACCGTTCGAAAAAATGTTTTGGAACAAATTTATATTCGAAGAAACTATTTTCGAGCAAATTTCCGATCGAAGAAAATATTTTCGAACAAATCTCCATTCGAAAAAATGATTTTCGAACAAAATTCCGTTTGAAAAAAATGTTTTCAAACAAATTTCCATTCGAAGTTTTCGAATAAATTTTTGATTCAAAAAAATGTTTTTGAACAAAACTCCATTCAAAGAAATAGTTTTCGAACAATTTTTCGTTTGCAAAAATGTTTTAGAACAAATTTCCATTCAAAGAAACTGTTTTCGAACAAATTCTCTTTCGTAGAAAAAATTTTAAAACAAATTTCTGTTCGAAGAAAATGTTTTCGAACAAATTTCCGTTCGAAAAAACTGTTTTCGACAAATTTCCGTTCGAGGAAAATGTTTGCGAAGAGAGGTCTGCGACCCTTCGTGTTGCTACCCAAACAAATACCTAGAGATGGTACAAAAAAAATCTTAGACCTTGAATTTTTAAATTGTTGAATTTTTTTTTACCTTCCTAGCCCGTGCAACAATGGCTAGAGAATGTTGCTTTCGAGGAAAAAAAAATGTTTTTGAGATGACGCCGACGAGATGAAAATGTTTTATTTGGGTGTATTTTGACTTATCTTAGCAATATCGGCGTGACGTCTGTGTGTGTACGTGTATGTGTGCGTTAGGTGTGTGTGTGTGCGTATGCCTCTGTGTCTGTAATAACGCCTTTTTTTACAATCATTACAGTGTAGCTACTTTCGATTTTTTGTTTGGACCTTTTGTTTTTCAATCTTTTGTTTTTCGACCTTTTGTATTTTTGACTTTTTGTACTTTCGACCTTTTGGAATTTCGACCTTTTGTATTTTCGACCTTTTGTACTTTCGCCTTTTGTATTTTTGACCTTTTGAAGTTTTGGCCTTTTGCTTTTCGACCTTTTGTACTTTCGACCTTTTGTATTTTCGGCCTTTTTTAGTTTCAACCTTATGTTTTCGACCTTTTGTGTCTTCGACATTTTGTTCTTTCGACGTTTTATTCGCCGCCCACTTTTGTTTGGACACCGTAATAAAATAATAGTAGGTATATTATAAACCTCGGAACTGCTGTGTTTACTTTTAATCCCGCGGCAAGATTTTTTGCGCCCGACCGGAAGGACGGCTGTAATTTGCTGTGATTAAAAAGGACTTTAATGGCAATGCTTATATACTAAAAATAATAATAATCATAAAATAAATAAATATTAAACCACTTACTCCGGTACTCTAGTTTTAGCATGTCAACCCCCGGTATATAATAATACAGCGGGCAGTGATAGTTTTCATTTTTTTGGTGAGCTTTGGGCGCGTTGCTATGGTAGATATTAAACAAAAGTCAGTCAGACGCTAACAAACATAGAAAAAAATTTGCAAAAAATAATATTTATTTCATAACAAACTAAATAGGTTTAGTCGAGAATATGTTCGAATTAAATTTCTCAAAGATGGAACAAACGAGGGATCAAATAATAAAGTCTATTCCTACTTTGAGATGGACATTGAAAAGGCCACCAAAGAAAGCAGCTTTCAGAGTACCGAAAATGATGCAATAAAAGGAATGTCGAAAATTTCATCGAAAAGGTATTCCTGTTTTACATCCTGGAGAAGTCTAGAAAGTTAAATGCTTCGTTTATATGGAGGCTATGCCAAAGGACACAATAATAACAATCGAAACCAACCAAGTCATCAGCAAAGTACAGTAAACTGCCGCCAAGCTGGAAGCAACAGAATAACCGTATCGTGTATCATGATAGCTTTTTGTTTTTTTTTTAAATAAAATGATCCAAAAAACCTATATTTTGCCTTTATAGTTTTAAAGAAATTACTTTTAATCACAGGGGATAAAAAATACTACCTCAGTCCATGAAAAAAGGGAATAAACGTACACGTTTATGCCCTAGAGTGCATAAAGAAATTTATTAAATGATACAAAATCCAACAACAGTTTTTTATATTTTATAAAACATGTCAACTAATTTTTTGTTTCTTGCGCTGTGTGGGTCCTAATAAATATGAAATCATAAAAAATTTAGTTTTTATATTCGATAATCTGAAAAAGCATTATTTTAATGGTTTGTTTATTTGGACAGTCTAAATATATATAAGGGGTGTGATGGACAGTTCTTTACGTAACATTTGTAAACCATTTTATTTTTTTGAACACAAAAAAAGCTACGCTCCTGACAGTGTCAGATTCGTCATATAATCAAAAATATTTAGCTGTCGTGTCGCTACCCTAAGAAGACACTACGTCTTCGTGATGCAGTGACCCTAATTTTAGTTTTGGTCAGCGCCCTCTAAGAGCTGGCCGGTCGAGCTACACTTAGTGCGGGAGTTAAGCGTAATTTTTTGGAGCACTTTTAGTGCAGGGGATGAGCGTTATTTCTATGAGTCTTTTAAACCGGCTGTCCAGAGAGCATATTATCCGCGCGGATTTTTTTTTCTCGGGCTTTGATTGGTTGAAATTTTTAAATCAACCAACCAGAGCCTGGGAAAGGATAAATCCGCGCCGCTTATACGCTCTATGGACAACCAGCATTTATGCGTGAGCTAATGCGGACGAACTCAAACCGATCAACTGCGCATGTGTCACTCGCTTCTTTTGGAAATTCGTTTCTCTTGAGCCGAAAGGAACAATAAAGAGAATAAAGTAAAAAAGAGAGTAGCACATGCGTAGTTGAAAAAACCGGTTTCAGTTCCGAAATTTTTCCACAAGTAAGCTGATTGTGATTAAAAATAGGATTGAATAAAAAGTATTTTATCTTAGCATAGTAAGTATATTATAAAAAGATATATATGAAACACATTAATGATTACTTAGGCATTTCGTTTCCCTAGTAATGAATTAATTGTATGTTTTGTGGGTTTTGGGAAGTTGAAGAAAAACAACCATTGATTTTATGGCGACGTTTCGTGTTTCGACTAACACTTTTTCAAGCCCTGAAATGAACAACAAGCATTACAATAGGAGCAAATGATTCTTAAATTTATAGTATTCAAATATACAAAACAATAACTTTGCAAAACAACTTACTCAAATCACAGTTGGGTCTTCGGCAGCAAAGCCACTGAGTATTGGTTTATTGACAACAGCATATTACACATTTTTTTTTTTTTTATGGAAGTTAAAATATTTATTTTTGAAATTTTTGTCTTTTATTTATAATTTTAGTTAGGCTAAGTTTTAATTCTTCGAATATCTTATTGTAGATTGTTACCTGGACATATTTCTATGGGCTATTTAGCCACAATTTACGATAATTATGTAAATTGTTCACAAATTATGTTTTTTCTTTGTCGATTAAAAAAATTTTTTTAGAAACTCAATATATTATTTCTACTCACTAGTGTTGCTAGCCGAAGTCATTAAAATTAATTAAAATTTAAATTTGTACCCAAATGAATGAAGACTTAGGTATTAATCAGGTCACAGAAACTTATTCATTAAAGTAAAATGAGAATAGTTTCACTTAATAATATTTTAAAATAGTCAAGTTAAAATTACAACACTTAAAAAGAATACAGACATTTAACAGGTCACAAAAAACAATTTCCAAAATTACAGTTTTAAAAACAAATAGGAATTGACGTTCATTATTATTCTTTTGACTAGAAAAGGGTATCTAGATGTTATCTCTATATCACAGAAACTAATTATTTTCTTAAGTTAAACATTGAGTTGTTGTTTATACATATTGAGTATTCCATTATAAACAATACTTAGCCCTCTAGTGTCAGTTCTAAGATTTATGGTGTTATTTAGGTTAATATATATCATTTCACTAATAGTCCGTTTATAATAGTTTTGTTCCGAGTCCAACACTTCAGTTTTATCAAATCTGAAGTTGTGCCCTGTATCAAAATGGTGTTTTGATAATGCTGTTTTTTCAGCATTATATTGCCTATCATTTTTACAGTCACACTTATGCTGTTGAAGTCTTTTATGTAAGTATTGTTTTGTTTGACCAACATATGTTTTATCACATTCACATGGAATTTTGTAGATTAGATTGCTCCTTTTATCAGGTGGAATTTTATCTTTTAATTGAGTGAAGAAAATATTTGTGGTTTTTGGATTATAAAAAGCTAACTTAGTGTCGGTTTGTTTAAAGCAAAAATCTATTTTTAAAGATAAGTTTTCAATATATGGAAATTTGAAATATTTAAATTGTTTTTTTGTTATTGTCGGTTGTTTTGACATGTACTTTGTGATGTTTCTGTTAATGAAATTGGTAGGATAATTGTTATTTTTTAAAATATTTTTAACCTTCCTAATATTTTCTTCATGAAATTGGGGGCTACTTAGTTTTATAGCTCTGTGCAAAAGGCCACTGATTATACCATTTTTATTAGAGACAGGGTGATTAGAATAATAATTCAGCAATCTGCCTGAGCTGGTGGGTTTAGAATACCAATTTGACAGAATGAGACCATTATCTTGGTGGTACAACTCGGTGTCTAAGAAACTCAGTTTACCATTATTTTCCGTTTCCATTGTAAATTGCATAGATGGGTGGAAGTTATTAAAGGCTGCTAATAGTTCATTCAACCTGTCTCTAGGTGCCGCAAGCAAAGTATCATCTACATATACAAATAAAAAAGGAATTTTAAAAGGCAGTGTTTTAAGGATATTAGTGAAAAGGAAATTCATCACTAAGTTGGCCAGAATTGGGCTAGCTGGGTTTCCCATGGCACTTCCATCTTTTTGTAAGTAGATCTGGTTATTGTAGGAAAAATAGCTGGTCTCAAAACAATACTTAATTAGTTTAATTAAAGTGTTTTTTGAAATATCTGTGTAATTGGAGATAAATCTATAACTTTTTTCAACAATTTCAAGTACTAACTGTTTTGGGATATTGGTGAAAAGACTGACAACATCTAATGAAATTAGAATATATCCCTCAGGAATTTGTAAGTTTTTAACACTTTCTGCAAAATGAAAAGAGTCTCTTATATTGTAATGAAAAGTGGACACTATTGGGCTAAGCAGTTCATGTAAAAACTTAGCTATATTGTAACCTGGGGAATTTACACAGCTTACCACAGGTCTTAAGTGGAGGCCATCTTTGTGAGTCTTCCGAAGGCAGTACAACTTAGGTGAAACTCCATTGTGGATTTTAAGTTGAGTTTCTTGTTTTGAAGTTATCAAATCTTCATTCTTTAATTCAACAACAAGGCTGTTTGCTAAAGACTGAAATTTCTGAGTAGGATCCTTATTAATTGGCTCATATATGTTTGTGTCACTTAACATTTCTGTGACTTTCTTATGGTAATCTTCTTTTAACATTATCACAGTAGAGTTACCTTTATCAGAACGACTGATCATAAGTTCTGGGTGCTAATGTTAAAAGAAGATTACCATAAGAAAGTCACAGAAATGTTAAGTGACACAAACATATATGAGCCAATTAATAAGGATCCTACTCAGAAATTTCAGTCTTTATTATTAAAAAGTTTCAATAAAAATTTGAGTATTGTGCAATTTTTTTGTCTTATTTGTGTCTCTTTTAACACACTTTATCAACTATTTTGTGGGGCATTGATACCTCTTGATTCCCCCTGGGTACAACGCCTTTTCTTGTTTTGCTTAATTTTTGGATAATATAAGGGCCCGACTGCTTCAAGTAGGAAAATCCCCTGCATGTAAATAGTAAACCAAATCTTATACTTTTACCAGTTCCACTATTTTTTCTGACTTTTTCTATGTTAAAAACATTATTTTTCTTTATTTACATTTCAAAGTACATAATAAGTACTTACTGTCAAGTGCATTAAAAAACGCTATGCAATATGACTACAGTGTGAAAACAAGCCAGTTGGAATAAACTTGCTAGTCAGTTAAATTTAAGTTTTTTGAAAAAATCCAAGCACATGTTAACTGAGATTTTTAACCGGCAATATTTTTACAAAATATTTTTTGGACAGACCCCCAGAAAGGGGTCCACTAGCATACAACTTATTTTTTAAGATGGAATGACCCCACTTAAGGCACCTTGTTAGAAAGGGTATAAAATAATTTTTTTAAATTAACAAAAAGAAAATTATTTCTATTTTTTTGTAATTTTTAGAGAATATAAGTGTCATTTAAAGTAAAACCTATAATTTTATTAAAATATAGGTGGTGGACCCCTGACAAGAGGTCCAGTAATACCAAAATTTTTTTTGCAACTGGTAGACTCAACTTGTAGCACTTTGTTCAAAAACTAATAAAAAATGTTTTTTTTTAGATTGACATATTTCCAAAAAAAAGTGAACCATAATTTTTCTTTTTCAATAGGCTTTCCAACAAGGTGCCACAAGTTTTATCTTGTTGGACTTCTTTCTGGGGTTCTGTCCAAAAAAATTCATCAAAAATATTGCTCATTAAAAATCTCAGTAGGCATGATTTTGGTTTATTCAAAATTTTTTTAATTTAACCTGCTAGAAAATGTATTCCAACTTGCTCGTTCTCACTGTATAAGCTTTCTCACTGTATAAGCTTTTATGTAAGAAGTTGTATAATCTTTTTTACAATAAAACTACAATAAACTTTATTTTACTTATAATTTATTTAAAAAAGTTCTTTAAAAGTTAATAGATCACCAAATGCATCTGAGTATTTCTAGTAGGATCATCATTGCAACAGGACCGCTAGGCAAAAACTGCTTCACACCTCAAAAATGATCTTCATGTCTTCTCTGAGAAACTTGTAACTAAAAGTTTTTTCATTGAGTGTACCACAGCAGACCTCACTGGATCTGTATTACTGGCAAGATTTTTATATATGTCTTGGTTTATAACTTTTGAAACACAAAGACATCTACAAAAATAATGTACATATTCAAATCAAATCATACTGATCATATGAGGGCTGCTTTAGTCTACAACAGTTTTAAATTTTTTTGCAGTTAATTGACAGGTAGAGATATTTAAATTTAAACAAAAAAATGGGTTTTTTGAACAAAGGTTACTGATTTTGTCAATTTTTGCTTGAAATGTTTATTATGCTTATCGGCCTAAAAGGCAAAACTGTTCTACTCAAAAAGAAACTGAGAAAAAACACTGGGAGCAAAAAATTAAATTGCTTCTATACTACAGACAAAATGCAAACTCCAAATGTTTCAGTAAAAACCCCTATGTTACTTAACACTTGTACAATTTTTGTCAAAGCATGATGTATGCAAGTTCGTCAAACACTGGCCACTCATTACAAACAAAGCCTCAAGTTCAAGACCCCTTTAGAATACTTATGAAGTTTATTTGTTTTCTTTTAAGCAGTCTCAGAATTCAACTGCGAATTTCACCCCCAAAATTCCACACTTCAAAGAGGTTAGATGCCCCTAGGCCCCAAATTTCCATTACTATAATTTGGTACTTACCGTTACCAATGATTACACAATAATTGCCTTTACCAAAATAAACCACAGCTTCTTTTTTTATTAAAACAAAAACATATATCTAAAAAATAAATCACTTTAAAAAAAATTGCAAAAACAAAGGCGGTAATATGTCCATCTACTGTCGACTTTACTTCATCGCGGCAAGTTTAGGCGGATATACCGGCGTTGGGTTGGTCAAAATTATACGAAAACAGCGTTGCCAAGTAGTGTAGTCGAAAAAAAAGTCGTACACGGAATTGGCGTTCGAGTGGCATTCAAGAATAGCTATTTTTCCAAGCACTCGAAACTACCATTCGAATTTTACTCGTATACGACAAAAAATCCGAGTGGTTCAAGAATTGGGTCCCAGGCAGATTGCTGAATTATTATTCTAATCACCCTGTCTCTAATAAAAATGGTATAATCAGTGGCCTTTTGCACAGAGCTATAAAACTAAGTAGCCCCCAATTTCATGAAGAAAATATTAGGAAGGTTAAAAATATTTTAAAAAATAACAATTATCCTACCAATTTCATTAACAGAAACATCACAAAGTACATGTCAAAACAACCGACAATAACAAAAAAACAATTTAAATATTTCAAATTTCCATATATTGAAAACTTATCTTTAAAAATAGATTTTTGCTTTAAACAAACCCACACTAAGTTAGCTTTTTATAATCCAAAAACCACAAATATTTTCTTCACTCAATTAAAAGATAAAATTCCACCTGATAAAAGGAGCAATCTAATCTACAAAATTCCATGTGAATGTGATAAAACATATGTTGGTCAAACAAAACAATACTTACATAAAAGACTTCAACAGCATAAGTGTGACTGTAAAAATGATAGGCAATATAATGCTGAAAAAACAGCATTATCAAAACACCATTTTGATACAGGGCACAACTTCAGATTTGATAAAACTGAAGTGTTGGACTCGGAACAAAACTATTATAAACGGACTATTAGTGAAATGATATATATTAACCTAAATAACACCATAAATCTTAGAACTGACACTAGAGGGCTAAGTATTGTTTATAATGGAATACTCAATATGTATAAACAACAACTCAATGTTTAACTTAAGAAAATAATTAGTTTCTGTGATATAGAGATAACATCTAGATACCCTTTTCTAGTCAAAAGAATAATAATGAACGTCAATTCCTATTTGTTTTTAAAACTGTAATTTTGGAAATTGTTTTTTGTGACCTGTTAAATGTCTGTATTCTTTTTAAGTGTTGTAATTTTAACTTGACTATTTTAAAATATTATTAAGTGAAACTATTCTCATTTTACTTTAATGAATAAGTTTCTGTGACCTGATTAATACCTAAGTCTTCATTCATTTGGGTACAAATTTAAATTTTAATTAATTTTAATGACTTCGGCTAGCAACACTAGTGAGTAGAAATAATATATTGAGTTTCTAAAAAAATTTTTTTAATCGACAAAGAAAAAACATAATTTGTGAACAATTTACATAATTATCGTAAATTGTGGCTAAATAGCCCATAGAAATATGTCCAGGTAACAATCTACAATAAGATATTCGAAGAATTAAAACTTAGCCTAACTAAAATTATAAATAAAAGACAAAAATTTCAAAAATAAATATTTTAACTTCCATAAAAAAAAAAAAAATGTGTAATATGCTGTTGTCAATAAACCAATACTCAGTGGCTTTGCTGCCGAAGACCCAACTGTGATTTGAGTAAGTTGTTTTGCAAAGTTATTGTTTTGTATATTTGAATACTATAAATTTAAGAATCATTTGCTCCTATTGTAATGCTTGTTGTTCATTTCAGGGCTTGAAAAAGTGTTAGTCGAAACACGAAACGTCGCCATAAAATCAATGGTTGTTTTTCTTCAACTTCCCAAAACCCACAAAACATACAATTAATTAATGATTACTAACAAAAATATAAAGGGTGCAAGCCTAGTTATTCTGTGATTAAACTTACTAACTTAAAAGAGTCATTAAATAATATTAAAACATTAATATAATCTTAATATTTAAAATAACCTAGAAAGCCGTGGCGTAGCCAGGGGGGGGGTTGGGGGTCAAAACTCCCCCTGTTGGCCAATGAGAGTACTAATAGCAATAGAAAAA